>OZ018390.1:72656760-73372068 GCA_963969525.1 Ontholestes murinus | reverse complement strand
TGTAGTTTTTCTTTAATGGCGCATTCAATCTGTGACGTACTTTATATAAATTTAATTATTGTTATGTTTGTAAGTATTGTCCCTTATTTCAATAATGCATTTATTATTATTATTAAAATTGTGTCTATTCAAAGGTATTTTGAGCAAACAGATATATTTTAATGTACAGCATTCAATTTCTATAAATCAGCACGGTTTTATGGCTGAACCAATTTGATCAATATCACCCAGGCAATCTCCGGAAATCGGGAAATGTGTCAAACTGATGTAATCTACACTGACCTAACCCAGGAATTTGAGAAATACCAAATTAGTTCCTATGCTTAATGTTATTATGTTATTTAATTAAGAGGACGTTCATGAATTGTGGAGAATGGGGGCGTCCAACTTTTCCCTATAAGGTAGCTGCTGGTGTGCCCCAAGGATCTAACTTGATTAAGAAGACATTTTCAGGTAGGCTACGGAAGGAAACAAAGAAATGCAAAGGTTTACATGTTATCGTCTATATATACACGTATGCCTTTTAGTTTATTTCCCTTCGATTTCTTAATTTCCTTTTTGGTCTCCCATGTTTCTATGTATCGCGCCAACTTGTTTCCCTCTATTTATTTTATAATACTTTGACTATTTTAGGTTCCATATTAAATTTTTCAATTATAAACTGAGTTAGGCTTTCTTTAACATTTCCGTTTTTCCAAGGTTTCTATTCTTTTAGTTAATTTCATCATTTCTTCTTTCTACATTCATTTTTCTGTATGTTTCTTTGCACTTCTTCTTTCAACTCAGTCGTTTGAGAACTGTTTCTGCGATCTCTCGAGTCGTGTAATGGCGGTTTGTTTCGATTAGTGCCTTTATTTTATCGTCTTCGGCTTCAACTGGCCTTCCTGAACGTAATGCATCTTTGACGTTGAAATTACCGGAACGGAACTTGGAAAAACCAATTCTGGCAGTGGCATTCTGTAACAGCATACAGTACATAACTTTTTATGGGCTTGCGTTGGGGTTTTCTCTTTCCTGAAGTAAAACATAGCGACATTCCTCGGTTTACTTTTCCATCTTTCGACCAATGCTTTGCTGCATAAACTACGTAAAAAAATGTGTCAAATAGTGTTTTATTTATTTAGATGATTGGACTGAAGATAGTTGGTTAAAAATACAAGTGTAGACATCTATTGGTCGGAACCGAAATGACTTAAGACTTAATCTAATAAATCAAGTCTTAATAAAATGGTAATATTTAAAGAGTAGTCAATTAACTAGACGGTAATCAATCAATTTTTACCGGCTTTCTTAAAAATTTTATTAGATTTTTTCTAAAGTTGGTTTTGATTTATATCAGTTTCTAGAGTTTTTTAAAATGTGTAGTATTTTCTTCATTTTTTCTTCTGAGAAGTTTTCCTTTCCTCATTTATGTACACAGAATTTTTCTGCTATTTTTTAGAGTTATGCAACAATTTCCCTTCTCTTCGAGGAACCTAAAACTTTTCAATAATGTCTATTTTTAGATTTCTAGAATTCTCCAATGCTTGTTTTACAGTATGTATCACTTTCCTTTTTAAATCTGCGGAATTTTTTTGAACCTTCTAGAACTTTCAAACAATATTTCTTCCAAATTTCTAGAGTTGTCCATGCAACGAGACAGTTGAAATTTATGTTGGTTGTTGTTGGATTTTCTCTTGATTAGAGAATATTTTTTTGATAATATTGTACAAAGACAGCCACATTGTTTGAAAACTATGTAATTATTTTGTTGCCCATGCGAAATAATTCTATATCTCGTAGAAACATGTATTTAAAAGGAAAAAGTCGTTAATCTTTGTAATGTCAGCAATGGTTTTTAGCATACGTCTTCGAGTTTTGTAATTGATCTGTTCCAAGAAATGGTCAATATTTCTTAAACTTAGTTTCTAAATTTCAAAACAACAACTTTAACAAAATTTTAATAGAAAATCATGCTATTTAGAACTTTGTGTAGTACTTCAGTTTAATGTCTTCTATGACTAGACTTCTTCCTCACGGCAAAACAATATTTAGAATTCATAAAATGTGTTTTCTAAAAATAAGTACTAATTATAGAGAAACCATATTGTTGTTTTTTTTTTAATTCAATTGTAGTTTTATAATTTTTATAGACTGTTGTAACGATTTTCATCAGAATGTACTACATTTCTAAAATTTATTTAACTGCAAATCACTTTTTAGTAGTCGAAACTTATATAAAATTCTGTGCAATTGTTTAATACTATTACTCTTTATTTGCGGGTAGGTTTCGGTGGTTTCGGTTTCAGGCGTGGTCGTTAGTATCCGTCGCGCTTATTTTTAGTCTCGGCGACGTTTCAGCGGTCTGAAAGAATTCCGGAGTGCGACTGAAATTTTAATGAAACCGACCACTGGGGAAACCCATTAAATATGGAACCTCGACGCCGGCGACGTTGACGTTTCAATGCAACGGCCGCCCCTCGTTGCACACTCTCAGCAGCCAATTTTCCACACTAGACGTTTGAAATTGTTTCATACGCTTTATAATTGCCTTAGGAAACTTTTCGTGCTTTTCTCTATAATTAAGGCTAAAAATAAAATGTAATCACAAAAACGAGAAGTACAAAAATGTTTATTAAATATATTAATTAAAATGTTTATGAGATGAGGCGTATCACATCGACTAGTCTAGTGTTGAAAAACGTCAGATGATGTCTTTTGTATTGAAAGAAATGTATAGACTGGCGTTGTCATGCAATAAATTCATTGGACGTTCTTCTTTGCCAGTATATAGGGGCGTTTATGTTTCAATTCTTGACTCAAGAGGTAAAATTGAGGTTAGTAGCAGTCAGCAGTAAGTGTGTGTTTCTTACATAGTTGATACTTGTTGAGCTATCCTCTTGATGGAACCAGATATGTAATTTTGGCCAAAAAAAGTAAGTGTTTCACCAGTTTGAAACAACTTATAAAAAAGTACGCACCAAATTCAGAGAAGATTCTTTTTTCTGAATCGATTGCATTTGCAACCATGACATGACATTCTGCATTTCGGATTGTCATGAAGTATCAATTTCTTCGCCTCTAACGATTTTTCACAACAAAGACTTATCACACTGTTTATTGAGCAGAGGAAGACACGCTGCCACTTGTTGATTTTTGTTTGTTGCAGTGTGTTTATGCAAACCTCATTTTCCTTCATTCTGAACCTTTCCCAACTCTTGTAGGCGTTTGGAAATGAATTTCTGAGTTACTCCAAATTATTCTGAAAGTTTTTTCTGAGTTTGTGCTGAAATTTCTTCTTCAACTCATCGTTGTAGCACTTTCTAAGACCTCCAGGGCGTTAGACATTTATTTGCGAAAGTCACACACAAAACTTAAGATACTATAAAAGTTATGGTCAATAAATACAAGAATAAAAATAATAATTACGAAGAGTACAGGGTTTTTTCTTTGATAATAAATTTTAACTAGTTACCTTAGAAACGACAAAAAATTGTAATCTTTATTATTAAAATAATTAAACTCGAATGATAATTTAATTAAATTTCGTTTTTTCATTTATGGATATAAAGTAAAATTAGCATTGCATTGTAATAAATTGAATTTTGTTTACAACCATTTCGACAAAAACCATTTACGCAAATCTATTTAATGCAATGACATTTACGCAAAACAACAATTTAGCACGTTTACGATTCGCGGCAAAATCGTTTCGCAATCACACGGACGTAGGTAATTTTTTTTTATTATTCTCTCTGTTTTTTTTTTCTCTAATAATTATAAATTGCCGCCCGTGCAATTCGTAATTGTTGTTTTGCGAGTCGTTTGAAGTCGTTGAATCTGTAATGGTCCACACAAAAATCGCCTGACGCAAAGAGTTTCGGACGGTCAGAAAAAATATATATATAATTGCCTTTTTTTATGGCTGTAAATCAATGCGATGATTCTGTAGAAAACTTAACTGTAATATTAAAAACAGGAGTGTTCATGACGTCTGTGAATGAACAGAACGGACTTGTTTTTATTGCTGCTGGCTGAATAATATCCCATTATAGCTGTAATATTAATATTCATTATATTTATATATGCAAATTAGCTACGACGAAAAAATTACAAATGCAATGTGTCATTTTAATTGATCACTTTTTTTGTGTGAAAATTATGACAATTATGTAAAACACATTGCATGAAATAACCTTTTTTTTATTCGTTGAATAAGGTTGTGAAGTACTCTGTAATTATTGTGATGTTTTTGTTTAAGAAAATTTCTACAGGTTTTTATTTTTCCACTATTTTTTTTAAACGAATGATAATTATTTTGTAGTAAAATTTTTACGCCTCTAAGCAAGTATTAAACTGTGTTTTTTAAGGTTTCCACTTGGTAGTTTTAAATTTTTATAAGCAATTGTTAAAATGTTTCTTTAATGAAATCGAAAGAAAAAAAAGAATTATTTTCATACAAATTGGTTTTTAATCGAATTTTCTACTGTTTTATTAATCACTTTTTTCTGAAAATATTTCTTTTCGCAAATTTGCTACGCTTTCTGAAACATTTTGAAAAGTTTTTAATAAACTATTTTTAAAGACTGTGGCTCTTTAATTGTGTACTTTTATTTTTGGTTAATTTTTTTTCTAGGAAAACTTGACATTTTTAAATTCAAGTAATTTAAAGTTGTTTACTGTCGAGACGTTCAATTGTTTTAGCGCTTTGTCAATGTCAATTGTTTCAACATTAATATTTAGATATTGTAATAATCGAAACATTAAACTATAATAAACACAATATTAACTTAACTTTATAAACTTCTATCGTACTCTTGACCTACCTCAACAAACAATGCAATGACCTCTCTCGTACTGCCCGAGCAAATTATACGTTGAGGTAGGTCAAGAGTACGCTGGAGTATAAGCGGGAAAATAGGCGCTAGGTTAACGCATAGTTTATTGTCGTAGGTCAATACGTTCGATTAAATAAATCAAAAAAAGACAGCTTAAATTATTTGAATGTTGACCAAAAACAATTGAAAATGATTTGAAAATTTCTGAAACAAAATTTAAAATTTACTTCAAACAGTTTGTTGAAAAAAGATTGGAGCTCGAATATTAACTTGATTTAAATTAATTTATTTGTATGAATCCATTGGTGCTAGTATTTCCATAATCTGATAATAATTTTGGAAGTTATTGTGGAAAAACTGAAAAACAATTGAAGTTCGAATTTAATATTTTTACTTTAATTAAATAAATTTGATTATAGGAATTCATTAGTGTAAGAATTTCCATAATCTGATAATTATTTTGGAAGTTATTGTAGAAAAACTGAAAAACAATTGAAGTGCGAATTTTAGATTTTAAGTTGATTTAAATAAATTTTATTGTAGGAACTCAATGGTGCAAGAAATTCCATAATCTGATCATTATTTTCGAAGTTATGGTGGAAAAACTGAAAAACAATTGAAGTTCGAATTTTGGATTTTTACTTTGTTGGAATCAATTTGATTGTAGGAATCCATTGATGTAAGAATTTCCATAATCTGATAATTATTTTGGAAGTTATGGTGTAAAAACTGAAAAACAATTGATGTTCGAATATTATATTTTTACTTGATTTAAATAAATTTGATTGTAGGAATCCATTGATGCAAGAATTTCCCTAATCTGATCATTATTTTGGAAGTTATCGTGGAAAAACTGAAAAACAAATGAAGTTCGAATTTTAGATTTTAAGTTGATTTAAGTAAATTTGATTGTAGGAATCCAATGGTGCGAGAAATTCCAAAATCTGATAATTATTTTGGAAGTTATCGTGGAAAAACTGAAAAAAAATTGAAGTTCGAATTTTATATTATTACTTGATTTAAATAAATTTGATTGTAGAAACCCATTGGTGCAAGAATTTCCATAATCTGATAATTATTTTAGAAGTTATGGTGTAAAAACTGAAAAACAATTCGAAGTTCGAATTTTGGATTTTTACTTTGTTGGAATCAATTTGATTGTAGGAATCCATTGATGTAAGAATTTCCATAATCTGATAATTATTTTGGAAGTTATGATGTAAAAACTGAAAAACAATTGATGTTCGAATATTATATTTTTACTTGATTTAAATAAATTTGAATGTAGGAATCATTAGTGCAAAAATTTCCATAATCTGATAATTATTTTGGAAGTTATCGTGGAAAAACTGAAAAACAATTGAAAATCGAATTCGAGATTTTTACTTGATTTAAATAAATTTTATTGTAGGAATCCATTAGTGCAAAAATTTCCATAATCTGATAATTATTTTAGAAGTTATCGTGGAAAAACTGAAAAACAATTGAAGTTCGAATTTTATATTTTTACCTGATTTAATTAAATCTGATTGTAGGAATCCATTGGTGTAAGAATTTTCATAATCTGATAATTATTTTGGTAGTTATAGTGGAAAAACTGAAAAACAATTGAAGTTCGAATTTTAGATTTTTATTCGATTTAAGTAAATTTGATTGTAGGAATCCATTAGTGCAAGAATTTCCATAATCTGATAATTATTTTGGAAGTTAACGTGGAAAAACTGAAAAACAATTGAAGTTTGAATTTTAAATTTTTACTTAATTTAAACAAATTTAATTGTAGGAATTCATTAGTGCAAGAATTTCCACAATCTAATAATTATTTTGGAAGTTATCGTGGAAAAACTAAAAAACAATTGACATTCGAATTTTAGATTTTCAGTTGATTTAAATAAATTTGATTGTAGGAATCCATTGGTGCAAGAATTTCCATAATCTGATCATTATTTTGGAAGTTATCGTGGAAAAACTTAAAAACAATTGAAGTTCAAATTTTAGATTTTTACTTGATTTAAATAAATTTGATTGTATGAATCCATTGGTGCAAGAATTTCCTTAATCTGATAACTATTTTGAAAGTTATCGTGAAAAAACTAAAAAACAATTGACGTTCGAATTTTAGATATTTACTTGCTTGAAATAAATTTGATTGTGGGAGTCCATTGATGAAAGAATTTCCCTTATCTGATAGTAATTTTGGAAGTTATCGTGGAAAAACTAAAAAACAATTGAAATTCGAATTTTAGATTTTTACTTGATTTAAACAAATTTGATTGTAGGAATCCATTGGTGTAAGAATTTCCATAATCTGATAATTATTTTGGAAGTTATCGTGGAAAAACTTATAAACAGTTGAAGTTCGAATTTAAGATTTTTACTTTGTTGGAAGCAATTTGATTGTAGGAATCCATTGATGTAAAAATTTCCATAATCTAATAATTATATTTGACGTTATCGTGGGAAAACTGAAAAACAATTGAAGTTTGAATTTTAGATTTTTACTTGATTTAAATAAATTTGATTGTAGGAATCCAATGGTGCGAGAAATTTCATAATCTGGTCATTGGGAAGTTATCGTGGAAAAACTTAAAAAGAATTGAAGTTCGAATTTTAGATTTTTACTTTGCTCGAATCAATTTGATTGTACGAATCCATTAGTGCAAAAATTTCCACAATCTGATAATTATTTTGGAAGTTATCGTGGAAAAACTGAAAAACAATTGAGGTTCGAATTTTATATTTTTACTTGATTGAAACAAATTTGATTGTAGGAATCCATTAGCACAAGAATTTCCATAATCTGATAATTATTTTGGAACTTATCATGAAAAAACGGAAAACAATTGAAGTTCGATTTTTATATTTTAACTTGTTTTAAATAAAGGAATCCATTCGTGCAAGAATTTCCATAATCTGATAATTATTTTGGAAGTTATCGAAATTATGGAAATTCTTGCATCAATAGACTCGTACAATCAAGTTTAATTAAATCAAGTAAAAATATAAAATTCGAGTTTCAATTGTTTTTCAGTTTTTCCGCGCTAACTTCCAAAATAATTATCAGATTACAAAAATTCTTGCACCAATGGATTCCTATAATCAAATTTAATTAAATGAAGTAAAAATATAAAATTCGATCTTCAATTGTTTTTTAGTTTTTCCACGATAACATCCAAAATCATTATCAGATTAGGGAAATTCTTACACCAATGGATTCCTACAACCAAATTTATTTAAATCAAGTAAAAATATAAAATTCGAGTTTCAATTGTTTTTCAGTTTTTTCACGATAACTTCCAAAATAATTATCAGATTTTGGAAATTCTTGCATCAATGGATTCCTACAATCAAATTTAATTAAATCAAGTAAAAATATAAAATTCGAGTTTCAATTGTTTTTCAGATTTTCCTGGATAACTTCCAAAATCATTATCACATTATAGAAATTCTTGCACCAATGGATTCCTACAATCAAATTTATTTAAATCAAGTAAAAATATAAAATTCGAATTTCAATTGTTTTTCTGTTTTTTTCCCGATAACTTCCAAAATAATTATGAGATTATGGAAATTCTTGCACCAATGGATTCCTACAACCAAATTTATTTAAATCAAGTAAAAATATAAAATTCGAATTTCAATTGTTTTTCAGTTTTTCCACGATAAGTTCCAAAATAATTATCAGATTATGAAAATTCTTGCAGAAATGGATTCCGACAATCAAATTTATTTAAATCAAGTAAAAATCTAAAATTCGAACATTGTTTTTTTTAAATTTCTTCTACTGTTTTAAGCATTAGACTAATGTATTTTTAGAAAGTATACAACCCTAGTTTGAAATATAATTCTATGGTTTTTTATTTAAACTGTTTTTAACTGTCATTTTCTTAATAAATTTCATTTATTAGCTTTTCGAATATAATATTATTGTGATGTTTTTTTTTTTTATTTAGTTATTAGGTATTGTTATTTAGAATGTTACTTAATTATTTTTAATAATTTTTTTTCATTTCTTACGCAAATATAATTATAGGCAATGTCCTTTCGCAAAGGGCAAACACATAAACGTATTTTATTTATTTACGTTTGTCGGTCGCACGCGCGTCGGCGCTATTTTTATCGGCCCGCATAAATGACTTAATTAGAAATAAAAATTAAGCGCGACCTTGACGGAAGCGCCGCCGATCGCATTTGCGTGTATTTATGTAGGTGCACGCATTTCTGACCTACACCCAGATCGAGGTTCCGGCCTAATCTAATCAACGAGCCGCCGATAGATAAAAAGGGACACTCGAGGCCGGATTCCCCTCTCGGATTCATCAAATTATTCCATAGACAGATAAGAACGGATTGAACAATGCACTCCTTTTAAAGATCAAGAGCCCCCTCCCCCTCGCACGCAACATTTATCCTTGCCGCGATTATCAGCTTCTTCCCTATTATTTACTTAATAACTAACAATCTCAAGGCATTCACAATGCCGATTGATAAAATTTGAATGATTAAATAATATTTGTTTTTTCATCCAATGAGATAATTAAAATAGCTTTCTTTTATAGCATCATCTTGATTGATTAAAACGCTGGGTTTTGTTTTGCCCTTTCTAATTCGTCTCGTCGAGTTAATGCGGATGATTTTGATCGTAATAATCACTTGGCCTTAATTCCAATATCGATCATGGTAAAAATAAAACTGATCGAACAGCCAAAACATTTACAATATGAATCATGATAAGCGTTCAGCTTACATTGCGTTTTCCAAAGTTAAGACTTTTCGTAAACAACTCCGATTATGGATGCCATTAGAAATCCAGTCCGGTTGTGTAAATATTACCAAATCGCTTATCATTAGTAACTAATCACGGTTAACGATCATTAAAATGTTTATTTTGCTGCCTGATACTTTCTATTCTTCACACAATACCAATGCCATTTTGGCACCATCAATGTAAACAATATAATTTTCTCAAAGGTTAAATTGAAAATACTATATATACTTAATTTTTTCAATAAATATACCAATTCCATTAAAGAGAATAGTTGCGAATAAATTAGTAATATTATTAGTAATATATTATTAGTTATTACTTACTCTATTTTGGTGTTTGCAAAAGAGTTTTATTTAGAAAAATCATTGCACGACATGTAATTGTTCGTTTTAATAAGGGTCAGTTGAATTCTGGGGGAGAAAACGGAACGTTATTTACTGCACCAATTTCACCTCGATTTATGGCCCATTAATGAATTATGCATGGCCCTAAATAGTCAGATTATTTTTACTGCCAAAAACTCCCCCACGGCGGCGTTGTGCAGCCCCTTTGGATTCAGTTTATTCCACAGTTAAATGGATTATGTTGTTTGGCAATTATGTTTTTTTTTTCAGACGTTTTCTGCAAATGCTACAAAAAAAGGATTTACAATAAAACTTTACAAAACTATATTTCAAAATATTATATCACATTGATATAAATGTCATAGAATAGTCATGTTAAATGATTAAAATATAAATAAAGTATTATCGGATGTATGATCCACGTTTAATAAGTGCTCTGTGAATAAATAAGTCAAAAACAAGGTTGTAGTGCTTCATATCAAAAACAAACTGTATAGTTGTGTTGCACATTGTGTATGTGGCAGTTTTGTGTAATTTGGTAGTTATCTGCCTATTGCATAGTGAGTAATTGACATTAATTCAAGTAAGTGTATCGTGTGTAAATACAGTTTCGATGCAAATCAGCCTACTGGATTCGAAATTCCTTTATTCTGTCATAATAATAATAATGATTCCAAGACGAAAGCATGTAAGTTATTTATAGATATGATGAACATTAAGCAAATTAATAATATATTTAACACAACTGGAAGATTTTTAGATCTCATCTTAACCAATCTAGATTGTACAATAGCTCGGAAAGATAATCCCATAGTTCCTATTGATCAATACCATCCACCAATTTCTATAGATTTGATTCCAAAAGAACCTATTGTTTCTCGATTCCCTAAAAACAACTTATCCACTTTTCTTAATTTTAGCAAGGCAAACTTTCCCGCATTATATAATGACCTATTAGAGGCAGACTGGTCTTTCTTATATAATTTTACCGAAATTAATTTAGCTACTGATGATTTTTACAAATATTTGTTTAAAATTATTCACAAACATGTACCCAAATCTATAAGAAAGAGTAATAAATATCCTCCATGGTTTACACGAAACATAATTGAAAATATTAAATGTAAACAATATTATCATCGGAGATACAAAAAAACCAAAAACAGTTATTATTTTCATGAATTTAAACGTCTGCGACATCTAATTAAAATAAATATAAAAACTCAATATAACATTTATTTGAGTAAGGTGGAGGAAGGAATCCGTGCAAATCCAAAAGAATTATTTAACTACATACATTAAAGTTGGAAATGGGGTTACACAGGATCCACAATGTCTTGTTGATGAATTTGCTATTTTTTTCTCAGAAACATATAAGAACCAAAAACATTTTAATTTTAACTTTAATAATACGTTTGAGAGCCGTCCTCAAATACAAATATCAGACCTAGCGGAGAATGAGGTATTAGAGTGCCTAAAAAATTTGAAAAATCCTAAAACAGCTGGTGAGGATCAACTTCCAAGTTATTTTATTAGGGATTGTGCTCATGTATTTGCACGTCTTTTAACTATATTATATAATCTGTCTTTAAATAATGCGTCATTTCCCACTATTTGGAAAAGAGGTAAAGTTTGTCCTATACATAAAAGCGGAGATAGAACAAATGTAAAGAACTACCGAGCTGTTACAATATTAAACAACTTTGCTAAAGTCTTCGAGCAGCTTATTTACTCTAATATCTATAGAAACATAAGGCCTTATATTTCAGAAATCCAACATGGATTTATGTACCAAAGATCCACTGTATCAAATCTAGTGCATATTACTCAATTTATTAGTGAAGCTATTGATTCCCATAATCAAGTAGATGTTGTCTATTTGGATTTCTCAAAGGCATTTGATTCTATCAGTCATACAGTGCTCTTAGCGAAACTATGTGCTTTTGGACTTTCAAATAATGTTATTGCATTCTTTCAATCATACTTGCTTGACAGGTATCAATATGTTACATATAATGGCTTCAAATCTCATATAATTCATGTCTCCTCTGGGGTTCCCCAAGGTTCGAATTTAGGCCCATTGTTGTTTGTAATGTACATAAATGATCTACTAGAATCAATAACTTGTGATGTGCTTGCATATGCAGATGATCTAAAAATGTTCAATACAATCAAATGTCAAAATGATGTAGCCACACTACAGCAAAACTTAGACCGTATTCAGATGTGGTGTTCGTTAAATTATCTAAAACTTAATGAAAGTAAGTGGAAAATTGTGTCTTACACACGAAAACTGAACTATATAATCAACCACTATTACATCAATGGCACAGTGCTAGAAAGGACTTACGAAATAAAAGACCTTGGTATAACGTTTGATTCCAAACTCAATTTTACGTCACATATAGATATAGTCTGTGCACAGGCCTCTAGGACCCTAGGATTTATTTTACGTCACTGCAGAGAATTCTCGAATCCTGAGGCCATTACCATTTTATATTACTCTCTAGTTAGATCGAAACTTGAGTATGCTGCTATCATTTGGCATCCTTATTATGAGTGCCATAAAAAGCTTCTCGAAAATGTACAAAGACGTTTCTTAAAATATATTTATAAACTTAAAATGGGTACATATCCTCTTAGAAACATGCAAATAATACATAACGAAATTGATTCTCCTTATATTTTATCAAAAATAAATTTCCGTTCATCGTTTTATAACACAAATCATCAATCAACTATAATGCGTAATGCTCCCATACATTATATGTTAAAAAATGCTAATATGATCTTAACAAATTCCAATTGTGATGTGTTTAGTAATTATAAAGAATGCAAACAATTCATCCGTAATTTTACAATTTAGTTCTAACATTCTTAGTTTTGTATTTAATTAAATATTGTATTATATGTTAATTTTAAGAATGATTGATTTATTTACTGTATTTAAATTTTTTTATTTATGTTTGTCATGATTTATTTTACATTTATATTTTTTGTCCTGTAACTGGTTTCTGTTGGGCAAATAAATTACTATTACTATTACTATTAAAACGCAGAAACATTGATACTAAAAATAAATAAATTTAGCGTAGGTGGGTGGGTTTGATCACATATTTCAATCCGATTTAATTGTATGTTTGTCTAAAATTTAAAATCTCTTATTAACAATAAGATAATAAATAAATTAGCTGTAAGAGTGTAATAGTTTTCGGGAAACTAAACGAAGGAAAGTAATGAAAGTTTAAGTACATATGTAGGGTGGGTGGGTAGCCTCTATCCCACCCTGCAATCTTTTAAGCAAGGATATTAATGAATGTACATTTAATTTTAAACAGATACAAATTTTAATCAATGTGTAAATATTGATTGTTTGCAATTTTTTATGAAATCGTTGTTTGTATTTTAGTAATTGGAGGGTGGGATAGAGGCCACCCACCCACCCTCCATTTAAGTTAATATTACAATTGAAAAACTGATTTGAATTCCTTAAATAAATTCATCAACACTGCTATAGTTTTTGGGAAACCAAAGCGGAAACATTGACAGTTAAAATAAATTAATTTAGCGTAGGTGGGTGGACTTGATCACATATTTAAATCCTATTTAATTGTATCTTTGTCTAAAATTTAAAATCTCTTATTAACAATAAAATAATAAATTAATTAACTGTAAGAGTGTAATATTTTTCAGGAAACTAAACGTAGGACAGTAAAGAAAGTTTAAATGCATATGTAGGGTGGGTGGGTGGCCTCTATCCCACCCTCCAATCTTTTAATCATACGCAAGGGTTTTAATGAATGTACATTTAATTTTAAACTGATATAAATTTTGATCATTTTGTAAATATGAATTGTTTGCATTATTTTTTATGAAATCGTTGTTTGTGTTTTAGAAATTGGAGGGTGGGATAGTGGCCGCCCACCCACCCTACATATACATAGATATTTTAACTATCATACTGATTTAGATTTCTTGAATAAATTCCACACTAATACCGCTATAGTTAATTAATTAAAAATACGAAAATTGTCAAAGTTTTTATGAGAAACCAAAGCGGAAACATTGATAGTAAAAATAAATCAGTTTAGCGTAGGTGGGTGGGCTAGATCACATATTTCAATCCTATTTAATTATGTTTGTCTAAAATTAAAAATCTCTTATTAACAATAAAATAATAAATTAATTAGCTATAATAGTGTAATATTTTTCAGGAAACTAAACGTAGGAAAGTGAAGAAAGTTGAAATGCATATGTAGGGTGGGTGGGTGGCCTCTATCCCACCCTTTAATCTTTTAAACATAAGCAAGGGTTTTAATGAATGTACATTTAATTTTAAACAGATACAAGTTTTAATCAATGTGTAAATATTGATTAATTGCAATTTTTTTATGAAATCGTTGCTTGTATTTTAGTAATTGGAGGGTGGGATAGTGGCCACAGACCCACCCTCCATTTACGTAGATATTACAATTGAAAAACTGATTTGAATTCCTTAAATAAATTCATCAACATTGCTATAGTTTTCGGGAAACCAAAGTGGAAACATTAATAGAAAAAATAAATCAATTTGGTGTAGTTGGGTGGGCTAGATGACATATTTCAATTCTATTTAATTTTATGTTAGTCTTAAATTTAAAATCTTTTATTAGAAATGAAATATTACATTAACTAACTATAAGACTGTAATAGTTTTCAGGAAACTAAACGAAGGAAAGTAATGAAAGTTTAAGTACATATGTAGGGTGGGTGGGTGGCCTCTATCCCACCCTTTAATCTTTTAAACATACGCAAGGGTTTTAATGAATGAACAATTAATTTTCAACAGATATAAACTTTAATCATTGTGTAAATATTGATTCTTTACATTATTTTTTAGAAAAATTGTTGGGTGTGTTTTAAAAATTGGAGGGTGGAATAGTGGAGGCCCACCCACCCTACATATACATGGATATTTTAACTACCACACTGATTTAAATTTCTTAAATTAATTGCACACTAACACCGCTATAGTTAATTAATTAAAAATACAAGAACTGCTATAGTTTTTGGAAAACCAAAACGAAAACATTGATAGTAAATATAATTCAATTTAGCATGAGTGGGTGGGCTCGATCACATATGTCAATCCTAATTAATTCTATGTTTGTCTAAAATTTAAAATATCTTATTAAGAATAAAATAATAAATTAATTAGCTATAATAGTGCAATATTTTTCAGGAAACTAAACGTAGGAGAGTAATGAAAGTTTAAATGCATATGTAGGGTGGGTGGGTGGCCTCTATCCCACCCTCCAATCTTTTAAACATAAGTAAGGGTTTTAATGAATGTACATTTAATTTTAAACTGATATAAATTTTAATCATTATGTAAATATTGATTGTTTGCATTATTTTTTTGTGAAATCGTTGTTTGTGTTTTAGAAATTGGAAGGTGGGATAGTGGCCACCCACCCACCCTCCATTTACGTAGATATTCCAATTGAAAAATTGATTTAAATTCCTTAAATAAATTCATCAACACTGCTATAGTTTTTGGGAAACCAAAGAGGAAACATTGATAGTAAAAATAAATCAATTTAGCCTAGGTGGGTGGGCTAGATCACATATTTCAATTCTATTTAATTCTATGTTTGTCTAAAATTTAAAATCTCTTATTAACAATAAAATAATAAATTAATTAAGTGTAAGAGTTTAATATTTTTCAGGAAACTAAACGTAGGAGAGTAATGAAAGTTTAAATGCATATGTGGGGTGGGTGGGTGGCCTCTATCCCACCCTCCAATATTTTAAACATACGCAAGGGTTTTAATGAATGTACATTTAATTTTAAACAGATATACATTTTAATCGTTATGGAAATATTGATTTTATGCATGATTTTTTTAATGAAATCGTTGGTTGTATTTTAGAAATTGGAGGGTGAGATAGAGGCCACCCACCCACCCTCCACATACGTAGATATTTCAATCGAAAAACTTATTTAAATTTCTTAAATAAATTCATCAATAACACTGCTATAGTTTTTGGGAAACCAAAGCGGAAACATTGATAGTAAAAATAAATCAATTTAGAGTGGGTGGGTGGGCTAGATCTGATAATTTCAATCCTATTTAATTGTATGTTTGTCTAAAATTTAAAATCTCTAATTAACAATAAAATAATAAATTAATTAGCTATAAGAGTGTAATATTTTTCAGGAAACTAAACGCAGGAAAGTAAAGACGTTTAAATACATATGTAGGGTGGGTGGGTGGCCTCTATCCCACCCTCCAATATTTAAAACATACGCAAGGGTTTTAATGAATGTACATTTAATTTTAAACAGATAAAAATTTTAATCGTTATGGAAATATTGATTTTATGCATTATTTTTTTATATAATCGTTGCTTGTATTTTAGAAATTGAAGGGTGGGATAATAGCCGCCCACCCACCCTACATATACATGGATATTTTAACTAGCACACTGATTTATATTTCTTAAATAAATTCCACACCAACACCGCTATAGTTAATTAATTAAAAATACGAAAACTTCTATAGCTTTTCGAAAACCAAAACGAAAACATTGATAGTAAATAATAAATCAATTTAGCGTAGGTGGGTGGGCTTGATTACATATTTTAATCCTATTTAATTGTATGTTTGTCTAAAATTTAAAATATCTTATTAACAATAAAATAATAAATTAATTAGCTATAAGAGTGTAATATTTTTCAGGAAACTAAACGTGGGAAAGTAAAGAAAGAGTAAGTACATATGTAGGGTGGTGGGTGGTCTCTATCCCACCCTTTAATATTTTAAACATATGCAAGGGTTTTAATGAATGTACAATTAATTCCAAACAGATACAAATTTTAATCGTTTTGTAAATATTGATTTTATGCACGATTTTTTTATGAAATCGTTGGTTGTATTTTAGAAATTGGAGGGTGGGATAGTGGCCGCCCACCCACCCTACATATACATGGATATTTTAACGACCAAACTGATTTAAATTTCTTAAATAAATTCCACACTAACACCGCTATAGTTAATTAATTAAAAATACGACAGCTGCTATAGTTTTTGGAAAACCAAAACGAAAACATTGATAGTAAATAATAAATCAATTTAGCGTGAGTGGGTGGGTTCGATCACATATTATAATCCTGTTTAATTTTATGTTTGTCTAAAATTAAAAATCTCTTATTAACAATAAAATAATAAACTAATTAACTATAAGAGTGTAATAGTTTTCAGGAAACTAAACGAAGGAGAGTAATGAAAGTTTAAATGCATATGTAGGGTGGGTGGGTGGCCTCTATCCCACCCTCCAATCTTTTAAACACACGCAAGGGTTTTAATGAATGTACATTTAATTATAAAGAGATACAAATTTTAATCAATGTGTACATATTGATTGTTTGCATTATTTTTTTGTAAATTTGTTGGTTGTATTTTAGTAATTGGAGGGTGGGATAGAGGCCGCCCACCCACCCTTCATTTACGTAGATATTCCAATTGAAAAACTGATTTAAATTCCTTAAATAAATTCATCAACACTGCTATAGTTTTTGGGAAACCAAAGCGGAAAGATTGATAGTAAAATATATTAATTTAGGTAAGTGGGTGGGCTCGATCACATATTTCAATCATATTTAATTTTATGTTTGTCTAACATTAAAAATCTTTTATTAGCAATGAAATAATAAATTACTTATCTAAAAGAGTATAATAGTTTTCAGGAAACTAAACGTAGGAAAGTAAAGAAAGTTTAAATGCATATGTAGGGTGGGTGGGTGGCCTCTATCCCACCCTCCAATCTTTTAAACTCACGCAAGGGTTACAATTAATGTACATTTATTTATAAGAGATATAAATTTTAATAATTGTGTAATTATTGAATGTTTGCATATTCTTTTTATAAAATCGTTGGTTGTATTTTAGAAATTGGAGGGTGGGATAGCGGCCACCCACCCACCCTACATATACATAAATATTTTAACTAAAACACTGATTTAGGTTTCTTGAATAATTTCCACACTAACACTGCTATAGTTAATTAATTAAAAATACGAAAATTGCTAGTTTTTTTGGAAGACCAAAGCGGAAATATTGATAGTAAATATAAATCAATTTATCATGAGTGGATGGGCGCGATCACATATGCCAAATCCTATTTAATTTGATGTTTTTCTAAAATTTAAGATTTTCTATTGGTAATAAAATAATAAATTAATTAACTATAAGAGTGTAATAGTTTTCAGGAAACTAAACGTAGGAAAGTAAAATAATAATAAATACATATGTAGGGTGGGTGGGTGGCCTCTATCCCACCCTTTAATCTTTTAAACATACGAAAGGGTTTTAATGAATGTACATTTAATTTTAAACTGATATAAATTTTAATCATTTTGTAAATATGAATTGTTTGCATTTTTTTAAAATGAAATCGTTGTTTGTGTTTTAGAAATTGGACGGTGGGATAGTTGAAACCCACCCACCCTCCATTAACGTAGATATTCCTAAACAAATGTGTTACAATGGTATTGTTAGTAATAATGGATACGAGTGTGTAAATTTATTTGCTAAATACTTTTCAACAGTGTATCGTAATGCTGATTCTCCTGAAGTAACTGAATGTGTTGAGTCTCTCTGCCTTGAATCGCTTTCAGTTAATTCCGTTGACATTTTTACTTATCTAAGTAATTTAAATGATTCTGTATTTCCTGGTCCTGATGGTTTGCCTCCTTATTTTTTAAAAAAGATGTGTGTTTTCTCTTACATTACCTATTCTTAATTTATTTAAATGTTCTTTATCTAGTGGTACATTTCCGAACATATGGAAGGAATATTTTATTAATCCTTTGTTTAAAGATGGGGTTAGAGATAATGTTTGCAATTACAGAGGTATTACCCTGCAGTCGACTATTCCTAAAATGCTGGACTATTTAGTTTCGAAGCAAGTGATGTGGACTTACAAACGCAGTACTTATGAAGAGCAGCATGGTTTTGTTGAAGGTAGATATACTATAACTAATTTGTTATCATATCAGCATTTTATTCTACGTGCTTTCGAGAGTGGATATCAGGTTGATGCAATTTACACTCATTTCTCGAAAGCTTTTGATCGTGTTAATCATAGTGTGTTGTTATCTAGGCTTACTGCGAATGGCTTCAGTGATATAGTTGTATGTTGGTTTCGCAAACAATATGTAAAAATTGATAATTATATTTCTGATTCAATAAATGTAACCTCTGTCGTCCCACAAGGTTCCTATTCTATTTTTATTGTTCATAAATCAGATAGGCAAATGTTTTAATACTTTAAAATTCCTGATGTTCGCCGATGATTTTATTATATTAAGTTATTTTCATTAATTCGCAATGAGAATGTTCGTAATGCTTTACAAGATGACATTAATAACCTTTCAAGGTGGTGCACAAATAATAATCTTGACCTTAATATTAATAAGTCCTGTTCTATTCCTTTTTCTCGTGGTAATTTACTAAAATTTTCATACTTTATTAATGGTTCTAAATTGAAATCGGTAACAGAAGTTAAAGATTTAGGTATTATTTTTGATACTCGGCTAACTTTTATATCACATATCAATATTATTTGTAATAAAGCTCTTAAAGCTTTTTTAGTATTGACACATTGAAAATTTTATATCTTACATTAGTACGTTCTAAATTAGAATATTGTTCCATAATATGGAATCCTTATTATAAAAAAACCTTATTGTGTAATTGTTGAGTGTTTGCATTATTTTTTTATGAAATCGTTGGTTGTATTCTAGAAATTGTAGGGTGGGATAGTGGCCACCCACCCACCCTACATATACATGGATATATTAACTACCACCCTGATTTAAATTTCTTAAATAAATTCCACACTAACACCGCTAAAGTTAATTAATTAAAAATACGAGAGCTGCTATAGTTTTTGGAAAACCAAAACGAAAACATTGATAGCAAATAATAAATCAATTTAGCATAGATGTACGCTATATCACTTATGTCAATCCTATTTAATTTTATGTTTGCCTAAAATTTAAAATCTTTCATTAGCAATAAAATAATAAATTAATTAAATGTAATACTGTAATAGTTTTCGCTAAACTAAACGTAGGCAAGTAAAGAAAGTTTAAATGCATATGTAGGGTGGGTGGGTGGCCTCTATCCCACCCATCAATCTTTTAATCATACGCAAGGGTTTTTATGAGTGTACATTTAATTTTAAACAGAAAGAAATTATATTCATTCTGTAATATTATTAACATGATTGTTTTGTTTTTTGTTTGTTTATGTTATATTAACTAGATGCATAAACGGAATTGCATTTTCCAATTGTATTATATAAAATACTAATGTTTAGTTAATTCATTGTGGAAACAGGATTTAGAATTATAAATTATCGCCGTAATTATCAATGCAAATATAAATAAACGCGGCGACTAACTAATTAACCGTTAGTTTTGACGTATTTATTTTTCGGGTTGAATAGGAACGATCGGCGTACGGCGGCAGGGGGGAGCATTAACCTATAATGATTTATGCATGCACTGGCGTTTGTGATTCGGGGAGGATTCGATCGTGCACCGGCTAGACTTACTTCTGTTTTGGTGATCCTGTGCCTGGCGAGCTTCACCACGGCGAAATTGCCCTTGCCGATGGTCCTCTCGATGTCGTAGAAACCGACGCGGATGGCGGTCTTCGTTATTCTTTCACGTTCGCCCATCGTGGACATTTTCCCCTGGCACTAACAAACCGTTGTGTTTCTTTTAATAATCAGAACTGAACACTGAACATCATCTCACAAGACCGGCGTACGTCGCATGTATGTTTGTTTGTTTGTGTGTGTGTTTTGTTATTGCTAAATAATTCGATGTATTGTCATGTTGTGCGGGCGAGAGAGTGTATTGACGCCGCGAGAACGAGCGACGCCCGAACGCGTGAGTCCTTTTGGACGACTGCCGTCACAGTCACCGTCACCGCTATAGCAGCGTCGTCAGCTGGATCGTAGCGTAGTAAATCCGAACGCGACGGAGTTGCGCGCCAGACTCACTCCATAGTCCTCCCACAGCCAATACCGAACCCCGTAGACTAAATGACGCAAACAGACATTACACGATAACATATTTACGCACGGCCATACAAAAGAAATTAGGTTTATCTGTATCAATATTTAGAGACGATCCCGATAAAGCGGTGGAATTAAACACGCTGCATCCGCACACGGACATGCACGCACGCACGCAAAAAAAACGCACCACCGTACACCTTCCTGTGCAGCGCCTGCCTGCACCCAGCGTCGGCGTCTGCGTCCACACGTCCAGGCAAATCTGTTCCGAGCGGCGCGACCCTCGTGGATTTTCCCCCAGAGGAAAACTGGAAAAATTACATCCGAGTGCGTTACTGATTCGCGTCACTACTGCCACAGAAACGCACGAACGGGGAAAACAAAAAATTGCGACCTTCTTTATCGATAAAAAACAGTCTCTGTTTTTCAATTATTTGGCTTAGCGTTAAAAACTTTTCTATCACCTTTCCAATTCCATAATCTCCCACCTTCTCTCGTTCTAAACATTTAGGCACTGATACGACACACTTGAAATGCTAATATGCTTGCGGCTTACCGACTCATCTTTCTCCCTTTATTTTTAGAAGTGAATATAATCCGTCCGCCACATTCTTTTCAATCCATTCATCCTTTTCAAGTTTTATAATTTTTTATGGCATAAATTTCACCTTTCCAAACCTATTCAGCCCCTTAGATTTATCTGTTGCTACGTTTTTTTCATTTGTCAAATGTCATGTGTCATCCGTCATCTATATTCTGCCATCTTTCACTTATCTTCTTTCACGTGTAATTTCTACTTTGCCATATGTTATTTATAACATGACGAATGACAAGTAATTAATGTACTTGTCACTCGTCATGTTTTTAAACTTTTAGATTAATTTAAATAACAATAAGCATATTTTTGGATAATTTTTATTTGACAGTTTTCGGCACAAATATGTTTTAAAAATAATTTCTTGTGGTTTATATTCATCGAGTACACTTCTAAATTTTTGGATATTTTCATGCGAACGAGTCGAAATTTTCGAAATTGCTTTCATTCTTCCAGAGATTTGATATAAATATAAAAACATTTGCTTCCGGCTTAAAACTTTGTAGATTTATCCAAAAAATACGTGAAATTATGATTGTGGTTTAAATTCATCAAATGCACTTCTAGATTTTTGGATATTTTCATGCGAACGTGTCGAAATTTTGAAAATTGCTTTAATTGTTTCAGAGACTTGAAATAAATGTAAAAATAATTGCCATCGGCTTAAAACTTTGCAAACTTTTTCAAAGAATACATGAAATTATGATTATGGTCTAATTTCATCAAATGCACTATTAGATTTTTTGATATTTTCTAGCGAACGTGTCAAAATTTTGTAAATTGCTTTAATTGTTTCAGAGACTTGAAATAAATATAAAAACAATTGCTTCCGGCTTAAAACTTTGTGAATTTATTCAAAAAATACATAAAAATAAAATTGTGGTTTATATTCATCAAGTGCATTTCTAGATTTTTGGATATTTTCATCCGAACGTGTCGAAATTTTGGAAATTGCTTTAATTCTTCCAGAGGCTTGAAATAAATATAAATACAATTGCTACCGGCTTGAAACTGTATATATTTATTAAAAAATACGTGAAATTATGATTGAGGTTTATATTCATCAAGTACACTTCTAAATTTTTGGATATTTTCATGCGAACGTGTCGAAATTTTGGAAATTGCTTTAATTTATTCAGAAACTTGAAATAAATATAAAAACAATTGCTATCGTATTAAAACTTTGTAGATTTATTCAAAAAATACGTAAACATATAATTGTGATTTATTTTATCAAGAGCATTTCTAGATTTTTGAATATTTTCATACGAACGTGGCGAAATTTTTGAAATTGCTTTCATTCTTTCAGAGACTTGAAATAAATATAAAAACAATTGTTATCGGAAGTCTGTAATTTGCTATGATCTGTTATTAGTATATACTATCATATGTAACCTGTCAATTATTATTTATCAACATTATGCTATCTGTTATCTCTCATTTGAAACCTGTCATGGTATCTGTCAAATGTCATATGCCATACGCCATGTGTTATTTATTATGTGTTATATATCATCTGTCATCTACCATCTGTCATGTATAATTTGAACTTTACCAATTGTTATTTTTTAATGGTATATAATTTAAATAAGTTAAGTAGTTTGTACATTTTCAAAAAATACTTGTCATTTGTCGTTTGTAATTTATTATTTGCCATTTGTTTGTTGTCATTTGTAATTTGTCATTTCTTATTTGTTATTTATCATTTGTCATGTGTCATTTGTCATCACTCCATTGGTGATTTATAGTTTTATTTTTCATGTGTCATCTGCCATTTGTCATCTGTCATTATTAATTATGTATTAACAGTTTTTGCAATGCTACCAGATAAACAAAATATGAATGTTTGTAGACACAATTTGTTTAAATTTTGCTTATGTCTTCTGCCATCTGTCATTGTCATCTTATTGTAAAAAATGCTACATGAACAGAATATTCGGATTCGCTCAATAAATTGCGCAGGTTGCTAAAATATTTTTTAAATCTGTTTTGTAATGTCTTGAATTGTATACAGGGTGACTGGCGAAAAACCTTTGGTGCTGTATCTCGCTTATTTTTGATCCGATTTGAATGAATAAAACATCAAATTAAATTTTTAAAAGACTTTAATATGAACTGTACTGATATTTTTTCTTGCATCCAGTTTTTGACAAAAGACGATCAACTTTTTTTTTTCAAATTGCACTGTATACATATTTTGTAGTGATCCGCAAGGAGATTTTTTTCTGAATCTAAATTTGTAAACGATTTTATCCATTCATCAAACCAAAGTCGAGAAATTGAGGATTAAAAAAAATTAAAAATCAAATACCCATAGTAAACAATATACAGAGCCTATTCCAAATGTCAAAAGTGACAGTGTCAGTCATTGGTACAATACTGCAATGATTTTTAATAATTTCATAATAAAAATGTAGCAAGATTTCAAAAACTGAAAAACGATTTCTGTAGAAGCACAAAATTCTAGTACAGTGTTTGAAATATTGCAACATTTTAATTATGAAATAATTAAAAATCGTTGCAGTATTGTATCAATGGCTGTCACTGTCACTTTTGACATTTAAAATAGGGTCTGTATATTGTTTACAATGAATACTTGACTTTTTATTTATTTTTTTAATCCTCAATTTCTCGACTTAAGTTTGATGTATGGATAAATTTGTCTACATTTTTATATTCAGAAAAAAAATCTCCTTGCGAATCAATAAAAATATATATACAGTGCAATTTAAAAAAAAATGTTGATCGTATTTTGTCAAAAACTGGGTGCGAGAAAAAATAACAGTTCAGATCTTATTAAAGTCTTTTAAAAATGGTTTAATTTAATGTTTTATTTATTAAAATCGCATAAAAAATAAGTGAGATACAGCACCAAAGGTTTTTCGTCAGTCACCCTGTATATGTTTATTTATCATAATATTTTGTTTATTTAATATTTTAATAACAATTGTATTTTAGGTATTTTTGAAATGGCTAGCGTTATATAAATAAATAAAATATGAATTGAATTGCAATTATTTTATATGTAATATGGTTTTTATATTTTCAAAAATTGTTTTGGCATTTCTCATTTGTCAATTGTCATTTATCATTTGTCATTTGTCATTTGTCATTTGTCATTTATTATTTGTGATTTGTCATTTGTCAGTTGGTATTGTCATCACTTTATTTGTCATTTTTAATATATAATTTGTTTTTGTCACTTGTGATTTGTCATTTGTCATTTCTTATCTAATTTGTTATTTGTCATTTATAAAATATACAAATTGGCAAATTATATGATAACAATTATTGCAAAATTGCAATTGAATTTCGAATTCTAAAAATATCATAGGCATTAGATTTTGTACGAAAATATGTATTAAATTTATTTATACATAATATTTTTAAAACTAAAAACTACAATTAATCTCTTTACTCTATTCGAATACTTACTGATTATTAAATTTCATTTGCACTTGTCATTTGTTATTTGTCATTTGTGATTTGTCATTTTTCATTTGTCATTTGTCATTTGTGCTTTTGTCATTTGTCATTTGTCATTTGCCATTTGCCATTTGCCATTTGTCATTTGTCATTTATCATTTATCATTTGTCAGTTGTCACTTTTAATTTTTTAGTTGTCACTTCTAATAATAGTAATAATAATAATAATGTCTATTAATAGATGCCATTTAAATTACAATTGCTGATTAAAATAACAATTACAATATAAATAATTAAAAACTACTGTTCAACTAAAAAGGACATAACGACATTTGTCATATGTCATTTGTCAGTTGTAATTTATTAATTATCAGTTGTAAATTGTCAGTTGTCATTTATCAATTGTCATTTGTATTTCGTCGTTTGTCAGTTATGATTTGGCATCACTTCATTGATCATTCATAATTTAATATTTGCCATTTATCATTTGTCACTGGAGATCTGCCAATTGTCATTTTACATCTATCATTTATCATCTGCCATTTGTCATTTATAAAATATATATAGCTTGTAAGGAAATTTGTTTTAATAGTTTAAATTTTGCTTGTGTACAGAATATAAATTGAATTACAAATATTTTAGATGTAATTAGGTTTGTACATTAAAAAAAAATGTTATTTGTCATATAACATTTGTCATTTGTCGTTTGTTATCTTTTCAATTTTCATTTGTTGGTTGTCAATCATTTGTCTTTTGTCAGTTGTTATTTGTCACTATCAATTGTCGTTTGTTTGTTCAACACTAGATTTTGTACAAAAATATGTATTAAATTTTTAAATTTATTTAAAGATATATATTTAAAATCTAAATACAATAAGAAATTACTTTACCGACCAATCGTAATCATTTGCATTTGCTATTTGTCATCTGTCATTTAACATATGTCATTTTTCATTTATTATTTGTTATTGGTCATTTGTTACTTGTCACTTGTCATTTTTTATTTGTCATTTGTGTTTCGACATTTGTCAGTTGTGATTTAGCATCACTTTCATTATTCTTTTATAATTTATTAGTTTTAATTTGTCATTTGTCACTTGAGATCTGTCTGTTGTCATTTTTCATCTATCACCTATCATCTGCCATTTGTCATCTGTCATTTATAAAATATGTAAATTATCAATATGTATTAACAGTTATTGCAAAAATACTATACAAAAAAATATTAAAAGTTATAAAGTTTGTAAACAAAATTTGTTTATAATAGTTTAAATTTTGCTAATGTCTTCTGTTATCTATCAATTATCATCATATTGTAAAGAATGTTAAATGAACAGAATATACTTTGAATTACAAATATTTAACATGTAATATAGTTTGTACATTTTCAAAAATTGTTTGTTATGTGCCATTTGCTATTTGTCATATGTCATATGTCATATGTCATTTGCCATTTGTCATCTGCCATCTGTCATTTACCATTTGTCTTTATATATTTTTGTCGGTTATTGTCTTTTATCATTTGGCAGTTGTCAGTTATCATTTTCATTTGTCATATGACATTTAACAATGGTCATTTATGAATTATCATATGCAATTTGTCATATGTCATGTTTCATTTATCATCTGTAATCTGTCAACATAAGTTAATTGTTTCTATCAACGCTTAATTATCTCTTGTCATATGCCATATGTCATTTGCCATTTGTCATCTGCCATCTGTCATTTGCCATTTGTCTTTATATATTTCTGTCGGTTGTTGTCTTTTATCATTTAGCAGTTGTCAGTTATCATTTGTCATTTTCATTTGTCATATGACATTTAACATTTGTCATTTATGAATTATCATATGCAATTTGTCATATGTCATGTTTCATTTATCATCTGTAATCTGTCAACATAAGTTAATTGTTTCTATCAACGCTTAATTATCTCTTGTCATATGCCATATGTCATTTGCCATTTGTCATCTGCCATCTGTCATTTGCCATTTGTCTTTATATATTTTTGTCGGTTGTTGTCTTTTATCATTTTTCAGTTCAGTTATCATTTGTCATTTTCATTTGTCATATGAAATTTAACATTTGTCATTTATGAATTATCATATACAATTTGTCATATGTCATGTTTCATTTATCATCTGTAATCTGTCAACATGAGTTAATTGTTTCTACCAACGCTTAATTATATCTTGTCATATGCCATCTGTTATTTGCCATTTATCTTTATATATTTTTGTCGGTTGTTGTCTTTTATCATTTGGCAGTTGTCAGTTATCATTTGTCATTTTCATTTGTCATATAACATTTAACATTTGTCATTTATGAATTATCATATGCAATTTGTCATATGTCATGTTTCATTTATCATCTGTAATCTGTCAACATGAGTTAATTGTTTCTATCAACGTTTAATTATCTCTTGTCATATGCCATATGTCAGTTGCCATTTGTCATGTTATATTTTTGTTGCTTGTCATTTGTCAGTTGTCATTTTCATTTGTCACCTGACATTTATAAAATATATAAATTGGTTAATTATATAGTGACAGTTATTATAAAAAGGTTCTAAAATTTGTAAACAAAATTTGTTTATAATTGTTTCAATTTTGCTTATGTCTTCTGCCATCTGTTAATTATCAATTTATTGTAACGAATGCTAAATGAACAGAAAAGAAATTGAATTACAAATATTTTATATGTAATATAGTTTTTCAAAAATTGTTCATTTGTCATTTGCCATTTGCTATGTGTCATATGTCATGTCATTTGTCATCTGCCATCTGTCATCTGTCATTTGTCATTTGTCATTTGTTTTTATAATTTGTCAGTTGTCAGTTATCATTTGTCATTTTCATTTGCAATATGCAATTTGTCATCTGTAATCTGTAATCTGTAATCTGTAATCTGTCATCTGTCATCTGTCATCTGTCATCTGTCATCTGTCATCTCTCTGCCAACATGAGTTGTTTATTTCTATTATCGCTTAATTACCTCTTGCATTTTTATTTATTTATTACTTATTATTTGTCATACATCATCTGTCATCCGTGATTTATATTCTGCCATCTTTCACATATCTTTTCTCATGTGTAATGTCCCATTTGTCATATGTTATTTATAACATGACAAGTGACATTTGTCATTTGTCGCTTGTGATTTATCATTTGTCATTTTAGATCGAACATCTATCATCTGCCATTTGTTATATGTCATTTATAAAATATATAAACAAAATATTAAAAGTTCTAAAGTTTATAAACAAAATTTGTTGATAATAATTTAAATTTTGCTTATGTCTTCTGTTATCTGTCAATTATCATCTTATTGTAAACAATTCTAAATGAACAGAATATAAATTGAATTACAAATATTTTAGATATAGTATAGTATATTTTCAATTTTCAAAAATTGTTCGTCATTTGTTATTTGACATTGTCGTTTCTCATTTGACATTTATCATTTATAGTTTGTTATTTATTATTTGTCATTTATCAGTTGTCAGTTGTCAGTTGTCATTTGAAATTTCTAATTTGTCATTTGTTACTTGTCAGTTGTCATTTATCATTTGTCATTTTTCATTTCTCGGTTGTCTATTGTCTTTTGTCATTTCTTATTTATTATTGTTAGTTGCCATTTATTATTTGTCATATGTCATTGGCATATGTAATTTCTTCTTCGTCATTTGTCATTTGTCATTTCTTATTTATCATTTGTCATCTGTCATTTGTCATTAGTCATTTTCAGTTGTCATTTGATATTTGTCATTTATCATTTGTCATATGTCATTGGCATATGTAATTTCTTCTTCGTCATTTGTCATTTGTCATTTGTAATTTATAATTTGTCAGTTGTCATTTGTCAGTTGTCAGTTGTGTTATGATTTTTCAGTTGTCATAGCTCATTTATCATTTATAAAATATACAAATTTACTAATTATATGTTACCAAATATTGCACAACTTCCAGATAAAAAAATATGAAATTTTGTACGAAAATATATGTTAAATTTATTTATATATATTTTTTAAATTAAAAACAATAAGAAATAACTTTATTATATTTAAATATGTATTGACTATTAATTATCATTTCTCATTTGTCACTTATCATTTGTCATTTTTTATTTGTCATTTGTCGGTTTTTATTTGTTTTCATTTGTCATTTGCCATTTGTTATTAGTCATTTGTCGATTGTCATTAGTCATTAGTCATTATTCTTTAGTCATTTGTCATTTGTCATATGTCATTAGTCATTTGTCATTTACCATTTGTCATTTGTCGTTTTCATTTGTTATTTGTTATTTGACACTTGTGATCTGTCATTTGTCATTTATTATCCTTTCACCTGTCATCTGCCATTTGTCATTTGTTATTTATAAAATATACAAATTGTCTAATTGTATGTTAACAATTATTGAAAAATTTCCAGATAAACAAAATATGAATTTCGAATTGTGAAAATATTATAGCACTAGATTTTGTACGCAAATATGTATTAAATTTATTCAAATTCAGTATTTTTTAAATCTAAAAACAATACACTATGACTCTACTCTATTCAAATATTTACCGACTATTAATTATCATTTGCATTTGTTATTTATCATTTGTCCTTTTTTCTTTGTCCTTTGTCCTTTATCCTTTGTCATTTGTTCTTTGTCATTTGACATTTGATATTTGTCATTTGACATTTGTCTTATGACATTTGACATTTGCATTTGACATTTGACATTTGTCCTTTATCCTTTGTCCTTTGTCTTTTGTCATTTCTCCTTTGTTATTTGTCATTTGTCATTTTTTATTTTCCATTGTTTATTTAGCATGTGCCATTTGTCGTTGTTATTTTTCATCTGATACCTACCATCTGTCATTTATATTTTGTCAATTGTCATTTTTTTCATCAGATCAATTGTCATCTGTCACCTATCAGCTGTCATCTGTCATTAATAAAACTTATTTTGTAAATAAATAGTAAAAAACTCAAAATATGATATCATGCACTAAATTGTGTACACAAAATTTGTATTGAATTAGTCTATAAATTGTTTTTATTAAAAAAAAAACATTGATTTAATTTATTCTAAAATTTATCATTTATAAGTTATAAAATGTTTAAATAAAGTAATTATTTATAACCAATATTTGTGGAAGAAAAAACAAATGAACAGAATATGAAATATACATTTTAAAAATACTACGTAGACTATTTTGTACATATGACTTATGTTAAAATATATAATTTGTAAATTTTCTTTATTCAAAAACGTTCAAAAATTATTTTATTCTGTTCAAATATTTTCCATTTATTGATTAACATTTTTCATGTCACATGTCATTTGTCATTTGTAATATATCATCTGACATTTATCATTTGTTTTGCGTTCAGAAATTGTTTGTAGTCAAACTTTTATATATGTCAATTTTTATTTGCCTTCTGTTACTTACCATTGATTATGACATTTGTTATTTATCATTTAGCATTCAACTTTTATCATCTGTTATCTGTCATGAAGCCACTGTGTGGTGAAACATGTTACAGTGATCAACAATAAATGTGAAACCCTCCCAACTGTGTTGTTTTATTTCAATAGAATATTTTGTTTTTTAATATTTTAAATATAAATTGTATTTTATACAATTTTAGATAATTCAATTTCTACTTTTAAATTAAATATTTTATATGTGAATATTAGGTTGCATAACTTATAAGTGTTCTTAATTGTGAGTAATTTCTTTTCAACTTCACAATTATTATAATTAATGGTAAATCAGACTTGTATTGTTTAATAGTTATTTAAGGTACAAGTGTAAAAAGTGATGCTTTATTGCACGAACTGGCGTTTAAAAACACGAGCGAGGAACGAGCGAGTTTTTTTAAAGCCAGGAGTGCAATAAAGACACTTTTTACACGTGTGCCTTACAAAATTTTATCTTCGATCGTAAAGGATTTTAAAGAATATATTCTTATGAGTAATATTTTAATGTAATTTCAATAATTCAATTAATGAAAACATATTTTACCCGCAGTGCACTAATGAAAGCGTTACTTAGCAACCAGTAAACAAGTTGCACAAATGTCGGCCGCCATTATTATTTATGGAAAAAATGTTCGCTTTATTGTAATCGCTTCGACTTGCATTAAATGAAATCTTCAGAGTTCTTAAATCTGCCATTTGGTTTGTATTATATATTTTATTTATAGTTTATTAGTTATTTGTATCAATTAATAAAAAATTAAGTTTTTCGTCGAAATATATTCATCTGTCAAATTTGACATTTCTGTGCAATAAAAACAGTTTGACATTACCGTGCAATAAAAACGTAAAAAAGCACTAGTGCTTTAAAAAGCCACTTTTACAATGAAAATTGATGCAAAAAGCGTCTACTTTCTGTACGATCGTAGATAAAACTAATTATTTTATTTTCAACACCAGGCGACTAGAATATTACAAAAAATGTATAGTTAAATTGGTGTGTTAATAAATATTTCAACGCCCTGTATATTAGTTTTAATGCAAATTTAAGCAGTAAAACGACGCTCTCTAGAAGACTATGAGAAAATTTAATACTCTCCGCAGTAATTTTATTATACGTACGTGTAAGGTGGGAAGTGTGCAATAAAATGCTAGGTGCTCCATCAAATGGCTGTAAAATTTCCAGACCGAAGGTCACAATGAATATAATACGTTTCAACAATCTCGAGTTTGATAAACCACCCCCCTAAATTAACTTTTAATTAAGACATTTAATTTAATAATCATTGTCATTAACATTTATTATTTACATTAGGTATGAGATCAGACTAGACCAGAGGTCTTTGTGCTGGACTAACCACACCAGAAATCGTGGAGGTTTGGTTTTAGTTGGTGGGAGTCCGACACTATCTTAATCTAAGAGGTGTCCATGCTGGATTTCCTCTCCTCTTATTAAAAGAAAAGCGTACCGACTTTTATAGAAATTGTCTAATATATTTTATAATATTTAAAATAAAACAATAAACTTCGTTAGTTGTCAGCAGAGTCAACTCATTATAAACGCGTGCTAAATATTTCATCCATTACACGTCCGTATTTAATAATAATAATAGAGAATACATAGAGACGTGCACATTTTATCTGTATGTAATGCTTTCATCCATCTGTCAATTTAGTTACGGCCCCGTCCAGAAACTTCCTGGCGAAGTTCGTTGAGCGCAAACTCTTTAACTCAATTATCGACTCTGAATCGACGTTCACGGGGATTATAAAAGTGAATAATTTTAGTTCTCCGCAAGTGAAGTTCTCTATTTACTTATGATTGATTTATTGCGAATCTTAAGTTTGTATAATAAATTTATATTAACTCGGAGTAAACATTTTCCTTCCGGCGCCAAAAACAACTAACTTGAAAATAAAATAAATTTTTATATAACAGATTTATGAAAGGTATAATGTACCATAATATAATAGTTATAATTACTGTAAAATAATAATGAATAAGGCTGAAAGACCTATAGCCGATATCCTATTAACAAATTCTTTTGTAGTTTATTTATTTTTTCAACTTTAAATATTAAAAGAAAAATAATGACTTATTTATTTGAATTTACTGTAAATACTGTTAAGATTCATTAATATATGTATAAGGAAAATAACTGTAAAGGTATTTTAAGAGGCCTCTAAGACGTTTTTAAAACGATATCAATAAAATAATTATTATACAATTAAATTAAAAACTATATGCAATTATAAATTTACTACACACTCAAATAAAGTTTATAATGCAATAAAAATGAAAATACGTTAAACTGGGATCGAACCTTCAACCTCTACCATTCATGTGTAAAACTCTGCGCAAATGTCAATCATGTAAAGTTTATAGGTTCGATCCCCGCACGAAGAATTGTTTTTAGTTATCCAATATAAACTATTTTAGAGTTTTAATGAATATAAAAATGTATACAAATTTCAATTTAATTAATTAAGAACTATTTAATTAGAAATACTCAAATTCCAATTATTTTTCTAACTGTATCTCCTCCAGTGTCGTTTTATTTTTAATTTAAAAGCACTTAATAATTTATTCGTTATTAATTAGTTCTCCGAATGAGTAATCATTTCTCGATTTGTCATGTTGAAGTAGTGTCGTGGGAGTTGATTTCATGTCACAAGTTTCTTTAGAAGTTGCGACGCTAATCAACAACGCACCCGGGTGTAATATTTCTAGTCCTCCCCGGGGAACATGCACGAGGGTGGCATAGAGACTAGGCTCGAACACATTCGCATTTCTGGTATTTGACAGTAGTTACTAAGTACATAATAATTCCATATGGTAAGTACCTTTTATTCAGTTTAATGACTCATATTTATAGCACTTATCTGAATCATTAAATTAGTAAAAAGTTATATTAATTTGAAAATGGTGCATTTTTACTATAAAAAAGGCAAAACCACTGCAAGAACATTCCAAAAAGTTTGTGAAGTGTACGACGAAAATGTTGTTAGTGAACGAACCCCTAAGTGGTTTGCTAGATTCCGTTCCGGAAATTTGGATGTTAAAGATACACCTCGCTCTGTTTGGCCATTAACTCCAAAAGTCAATGAAATTTTGCAACTGATGGAGCAAGATCGGCACGCAAGCTGTCGCGTAATAACGCAGGAACTAAACATGAACCATATGACAGTTTGGAATCATTTGAAGAGAGCAGGCTTCAAAAAGAAGCTCGACGTTTGGATACCACATGAATTAACGGAGAGAAAATTAATTGACCGAATTACCATCAGTGATATGTTGTTGAATCGAAACGAAATCAATCAATTTTTGAAACGAATGATTATTGGTGATGAAAAATGTGAAATATGAAAACATCAAACACAAGAGATCAAAGGCTGGCGACCTTCCGCAAACAACTTCAAAGCCTGAATTGACTACAAAAAGCTTCTTTTGATTATTTGGTGGGACTGGAAGGGAATTCTCTATTATGAGCTGTTACAACCTGGCGAAATTATCAATTCGATCCTGTACTATGCACAACTTGACAGTTTGAACGAAGCAATCAAAGAAAAGAGACCAGAATTGGCCAACAAAAAGGGAGTTGTTTTTCATCATGACAATGCACCACCACATCTTTGATGACTCGGAACAAATTAACGGAACTTGGTTGGAAAGTTTTGATGCATCCACCGTACAGCCTGAAACTTGCACCGTCTGACTATTATCTGTTTCGATCTCTGCAAAACTCCCTTGATGGTAAGAAATTGGCCGACCGAGAGATTTTTATACAGTCTGATACCTATTGAAAAAGCTTTTTGACCGTTTGTTTTCAAATTTTAATCAATACATTCATAAGAATAAACGTTTTAATGGAAATTTTAATAAAATCGTTTAACAAATTCTAGGTGTTGCAATTTTTATGTACGTCAATATATTTTATGGCTGAAAAACGACAGATCAATTACATTATAAACGACCTGATTATAAATAACGTCCTTTATGGTTTGTAAATAATCTACTAAAGTTTCTAAATGAATATTTATACTGGAAAATAGTTTAGATTAATTAAAAGATTATGTTTGTATAAACTATTGTGTTCAAGGAAACTGTGAGAAAAATAAGAAATGAATATTTATACCAGAAGCTAGTTAAGATTAATTAAAAGATTATGTTTACGTAAACTATTGTTATCAAGGAAACTCTTAGAAAAATAAGTTAATACCCGTATTACTAAAAGCTAGTTATATTCCTTACTTAAAAAATTATCGATTTTTAGCTAAATGCACATTTCACTAATTACACATTTTAAATATATTTTATTATTATTTTTGTACTATTAATGTTTTAATATATGCAACCTAATATACACAGATTTATATTCATTATATTCATTGCATTTTCCAAACTACTATTACCCAATATAAACCTTATTCTTACTAATAAATACATAATATAAAAATACATAACGCCGAATTATATTGATATAAATTTTTTGTTTCAAAATTCCAATTAAAAAAAACAAAAGTGAAGAAAAAGATATTGACTGCCCTGAAAATGGATTCCAAGGTTTCCAAATGAGCAATGAAGAATATAAAAAGATAGAAAAGCTGAATTAGCGAAACAATACGTTGGAACAACAACAGGACAGGATACAAAAATAAAACAAGGACAAAACTCACGGAGAATTTAAGGCAAATCTAAATATAGCTAAAAACGAAGGGGAAATGGAGGAAGTAAAGAGAATGTTTAATGACTTAATTAGAGAAATAGCAAAAAACTCAGACGAACTAAAAGAAGAGATCAGAAATCTAAAGAAAGACATTACTAATAAAGAAGAGAAGTGGGAGCTAGAAAAGTAATAGATGTTAAAAAGAATCGACAACCCGAAAAACAGAGTGGAAAAGTAAGAAAAGCAAAGGAAACAACAAATATATCATAATAACAGGCTTAGCAGCAGAGGAACATCAAGAACAGAAGGAAGTCGAGATTTTCACATTACATAAAGAAAAACAAATAATACGAGTCGAAGTTTGGACATGCGAAACAAAACAACAAATAATGAGAGCTAAAGGAAATCTAAGAGAGTCCAAGATATACATAAATAATGACCTAACACATGAAAAAAGATTCGTACAAAAAATTAGAGAAATAATAAGAGAAGAAAAAGCAAAAGGAAAGAGAGTAAGACTAAGATACCAAAAGATAACAATTAACGGAGAGGAGTATAGATTTAGTATAAATAGTTCCAAAAAAATGAATAAGAAGAAATTAATAGAAAAGTAAATAAAAAACAGCGTGAAAATGGTACAAGAAAAAAGTTAAATACAATAAAAATGAGAATATGGAATGTATTAAAGAAAAAGAAGAGGAATTAATAGAAGAAATAAAAAAAAACAGATAAAAATATAATATACGAAAAAAAAAATGCGGACTACAGAACGATAAGCATGGAAATCAAATTGTGGTATATGCACCAAACGAAAACCACAAAAAGAACAAAAAGAAAAATTTTACGGGTGACTGCAAAAATAAATAGACTATAGTAAAGAAAGCACAATAGTCATGGGAGATCTTAATGGAAGTGTAGGGCAGGATAACAAATGCAAAAATAGATACAGGGCAAAGTATGGAGATGAGAACAGAAACGAAAATGGAATTATACAATTATGTATAGCAAACAATCTCATTATAGCAAACACAAAATCCAAATACACTAGAGAAGCTACTCTCTTCTTAACACTCAGGAGAATGGAAAAAAGTAACAAGACAAGCTTAAATAGGGAGCGACCACTACTTCGTAAAAATAGAAATTAACACAGGAGCAGAAAACTCGAAGAGTACGAAGTCCAAAACAATAATAAACAAAAACACAAAAAGCTACAAATTTATTAAAGAAAAAACTAGGAATGAATACCAATCAAAAATAGAGGAAAAAACAAACAAAATGGAAGGAGCAGAAAGCAAATGGAAAAAGTTCAAAGAAATCATAAGTGAAGTAGCCCAAGAAAGCTGTAGAACAAGCACTATATTAAACAAACAGAAGAAGAAAAATAAGTGGGGATCAGAAGAGGTAAAACAATTTGTAAAAACAAAAAAAAGAGAATTGAAAAAATTACATAATAACAGGGAAAGAACAAGACTTCAGAAGATATAAAATAGGTAACGAAATAGTCGAACACAAAATCAAGATAGCAAAAAACCAAACCTGGGAAGAGTTTAGTAAAAGACTGAAAGAAAACCAACTAATGTTTTACAGCACAATTAAACAAATGAGGAATAAATGGACACTAAGCCAGCCAAGTATAAAAGACAAAAACGGAAATATAATAACAGAAGAAAAGAAGATATTAGTAAGATGGAAGGAATACTTTAAGGAAATAACCGAAATAGACCATAATGAAGATTAAGAACAAATCGAAGGTGAAACAAATGGAGGAAACAACGAAATAATAATTGAAGAACTGGAGACAGCACTCAAAAAATTACAGGTGAAATGATGAAATATATAAGAATGCCAGGAAATAGTAAATGACACCATCAAGAATCACAAGATACCCGAGAAATGGATCAAGGGAATTATAATACCCATACACAAAAAGGGATACAAGTAAAATTAGATAAACAGCTGGGAGAAGAACAACACGTATTCAGAAAAATCAGAAGCAAACAAGACTTAATATAGGTATAAAATGAAGCAAAATAAACATAATAAAGGAGCTATACAGAAACAACAAAAATAAAGTAAGAATAGGAAATAAAGAATTCAAACTAAAACAGGATTGAGTCACGGTTGTATATCAACCCCTTTACTATTTGCATCACTTATAGACGAATCAATAAGAAATAGCAAATAAAGAGCCGAGAACACTAAGATAGGGTACAGAAATATGGAACTATTAAAAATGCAAATATTAATGTTGGCCGATGACATAACATTGATAGCAGATTCCGAAGAAAAACCTGGAAATATACAAAGAGGAGCTGGAAAAGATAAATATGGAAATAAATACAAACAAAACCAAAATAATGATAATATCATCAAAATAGAGTTAAATGGAAAACAGGTAGAGCAGGTTAAGTAATTCAAATACCTGGGATCAACAATACAGGAAACAGGGAAGATAGATTCAGAAATAGATGAAAGAATAGGTAAAGTAGGAAGGATCTACAACACAATAAAGAAAACATAAAAAACAATAAAAACAGAAATATACAAAAGAATTGTAAGACCTTCAGTGAGAGTATTAACAGCAAAACGAATGCAATAAAAATAAGATACCTAAGAGAAAGATGGAGGGAATTACAAGAAGAGACAGAGTACGAAATAGAGAAGTAAGAAAACAGCTCAATATTAAAATAAAAAAATTAACGAATTCACGAGGAAAATACAAGGTAAAAGTAAATCAGGAAGACCAAGGAAGTGTTGGAACAAGCAAGTACATCAAGCAGCGCAAAGAAGAGAAATAGAATGGAAAGAAACTGAGACATATTGTAGATAATAAATCAGACAGGATAAAAGATAAATAAAAATAATCCTTTATAATAGGTTGATCCACTTTTGGTCTATTTCTCTGGTATTTTGTAATACGAAGTTGGGTCATTACAATTTGTAATTCGTTTAAAATATTGACTGCATCATTATAATTTGTTTTAAACGATGTAGCAGCATTTTTCCTTTTATTGGATAAAACATCAAATTATTAGCGTAAGATTTATCAATTTACTTAAAGTTACTGTATTGCTAAAAATATCGGACAAAGAGAATAGCGTAAATGAAAATTGAGGTACAAATCGAATTCTTTAGCAATTTAGCTTTATTAGAAGATTATCTATCTTCCCATTGCGAAATTAATTCCAAAGTCTCTACAATGTTTAAAAAGCATGTCTATTACATGGTATCTCTAGGCCAGGCAATAAAAAATCTAATGACTTCTTTAATGGTACCAATGTCATTGTGAGTAGTCTGTACTTGCATACATGTTGATATGGACAAATTTAAAACATGGTTGAAACGTGGTGTTCTAAATGCTTGGGCAAGGTTATCTGCAATATAGATACAACACCCTCAATTCTCAAATCATAACGGAACGTCCATCTTTTCCAATTCAAGTATAGGCTCATGAGTAACATCATTATAATTATCATATTACAAGAGACATTTGTGAAATATGTTTTACTGAAACTGATTTTACTGTGATTAGTTCTATTAATAATATAAAAGTGTTATAATAGAATCAAATATTTTTAATATTTCATAATATAATTAATTGTTATAATTACCAAGGATGGATTTTATATTTAAAGCTGACGTTAAAGATTTTCTGAAATGTCTTCAGATATGCAACTTTATTAGCACCTTACAGTTTCTGATCTAGCTACCTATTAACCGATGTATATAATTATACATGATAAAGCAACAAATATTGTAGTTATCTGCATGAATACAGTTTGTCATAATCCTTGTTTTTCAAAAGTAGAATTACTGGAACAAACAATGTGCTTACTTATACTATCTACCGTTAGATGGCCATTTGAGACTGGGTGTTTATTTTGAGAATGGATAATAATTTTCGTGGATGATTCACTTCATCGCACTCCTAATTATCATAAATTTACCGATGTTAATAACTTTATAGTTATTGTAAATGCGGTGTCTGCATGAGTATAGTTTTAATTTTGGGATTAGTTCGAGATTGGAATTTCGCGATCGCCGAAGAGTAATTTAGTCGGTTGCAGTAAAACAATACCCTACTTTAAGAGAGCATGATGGTTTCCCTCCCTTTATCAAAAAATAGGTGAATTTAATTATCAATAAAGTCACAAAATGTTTCTCTAGACTTTTTTCTAACCATCTATACTGGGAGTTTTTTTTTTAGATGTTCTCTATGGGAATTTCGGAAACTACAAGAGATAGAATAAACGGTTAAATGGGGAAAGAAGTGTAGTTTCATGAGATGAATTAAATTCCACATTCAAGGTTATCAAAAAAGTCAAGGGTAACTAAATATTATAAAAAAAGATAAAAGTGTTCAATTTTTTTGAAATCAATATGTATCGGTTATTATGATAGTTAGAAAGAGACTTTAAAAGATAAAGTTGTAGATAATTTTATGCAGATTATTAAATAATATTCAGAAAATTTGTATCGCTTTTATTTTCTAAGATATGACGCAAACTTACCTATGAATGCCATAGTTGGCTATGGCCTCATTCCATAGATAATTTTTCTCTTTAATCCAATAGCACATATGGCGTAATTATTTCTAAAAATAAGTGAGTTACAGTCATTTATAAGTTTATTGTAAATTACAAAAATAGTTAGCTAAGGAAAAGTAAAACAATTTTTAATGCATTTTATTAATCTGCGTAGAATTAACTACCACTTTGTCCTTGCCAGATTTTTTCTATTCATCGTAATAACCGAGATATATTGATTTGAAAAAATTGACACTTTTTATTTTTCTCAAAACATCCTCATCATTATTTAATTAGTATAGATTATAATATTAATGCATATGTTTAATATTTTATTTAAGTTAATATATTCTCTTTAATTTTTAAAACTGTTTAATGCAATGTAATTATGAAATGTAAGCAATTTATCAATGGAAATCTGAGGAAAACAAATTAAAACAATTACCTGAATTGCGACGTAATTTTAATTTATTTTTATTACGTTACGTTGCAATAAAACGGATAATTGTTTTATGGGTGGAAATTCTGATAAATTAAATTATTAATTGAGTGATTTATTTATTTATGCAAAGCAAAAGTAACACGACAACAAATAATAGAAATATAAAATTTCAATCTTTACACCAATTAAATTAGATGAGTGCGGTAATATTATAAATACGTAAATTCTATTATTTATTAGCAGTAAACACTAGTTTTAATTGACGAATTTTCTGCCCAAAAAAATGAAAAATTATTAGTCAAGGCTAGTTTAGAAGATCTATTAAAAGAAATACATAAAATACATATATAAATTAAAAAAATAACCTAAATAATCTGTAGTGGCAGATCAATATAATCAATATAAAAATTAAGATCTTGAAGGCGGAGTTCACGACTTCTGGTGTTCTTCCACTCGAACCATTGCACTTTACAGCTGGTGTTAATACCCATCAGGCTACTCCAGTTACTGAAGTAATATTATTGCCATTTATGGCTTATTTAGAATGTGAACTATTAAAGCATAGTAGGATTTTTTAAATTAAGTAAAATTAAAGATTTTAGATTTTAAGATTTTATTTGGATAGTTGTTAGATATAATACATTAATATCTTCACAGCCTCAACCTATGTACCTAGGAATATCAAACCATTGCCATGCCATTGGTTTTGTCGTATCGAAATGATACTCGACGCATCTAGCCCTGAAACTATAAAAAGTTGATTAATTTTTTGAATTATATAATTCGGTGGCAAATATTTATATAGCAGGTTTTAAACATTAAACCTTATCAAAACCAATAAGTGTTCCATATATTTTACTTTCACTCCACAAAGTCTAAGAAAGTATTGTTGAAGTGACAATTTAAATAATTATTAGTAATATCTGTTTCAATTGCTTTCTAACAGCTCTTAAATATTTTTAGAATATCCTAAAACCCTTTACAAAAATGTTTGTTGTTTATTTTTATTTTAGGGATCTTTTTTTCAATTGTTTTTTAATGTGTTGAAACAGTTGAAAGAAACTGTTTGAAGTTTTATTTTCCAATCGAAGCAAAATTTTGTTAAATAAGTTTATTAATAAAAAAGAACATTGTATTTTTATTATAAACAGTTTGAAGTTATGGCTAAATATTTAAAGATTGATTAAAAAAATATCTCTTAAAAAATTGCTTACTCTAAGTATTAACTAATTTTCTAGAAAAAAGGTTTGTTCTTTACTTTTTCAGAAAAAATTACTTAAAGAAACGATTGAAAATTTTGCTGCTGACGGCTTAAATTTAAAGAAAAGAAAATAAACATATATTTAAAATAAATAAATTGAAATTTTCCGGAAAAAGAAATAATCAGTTTTACCATTTTTTTAACGTTTTAAATTTTCAAAATGAAATATAAAAAACTTTAATTCTTTATTTTTGGAGGCGTTTACTTCGTGGTACCTTTTCGATTTCTTTAATAAAGAAAACACTTAACTTTTTATACCACTTGCATTATATTTGCAAAAAATTAAAAATTTTAAAACTTTTCTTTGCAATTTTTTATCACAACCAGTTGAAAGTTTGGTAAAAACCTTTTAATATAATATTTTGTGATCGTTGGAATAATGTCGAAAATTTTTCAAAATTATATAATCAAAAACTACTTTAGAAATTTTTTAAAAATTATATAAAAAAACTACTTTAAAAAATAGTTGATTCCTTTCTAAAAAATACTAAAAAAACAATATGAATTTCATTTAAAGAGTCAAAAAATAGTAAACATTTTTAAACAGTCGAAACATAGTTTAAAATTCATTAATTAACTTTCCAATAATTTATTTTTGGAAAAAACAAAAAAAATATTGCAAGGAATGACATATTAAAAAACAATTGAAAACAAGATCCATAAAATTTAAAAAAAAACAACAAAAATGTTTCAATATTGTGGAGAATATTCTAAAAATGTTCTACACCAATTAAAAAACTGTTGAAAATTAGCCTGTATCAGTTTATTTTCAATTTGTTAAGAATAGTTAGTTTATTTACCTAAAAACAATTGAAAATTTTCCTTGTTATATGCCACAATTTAATAAACGTTTAATTTTTTTAGATTAACAGCTGAAAAATATTTAAAAATTTGCCTAATTTTCTCTTTTGATTTACCAGAAACAATTGAAGTTTTGGTAATTAACAATTGAAATAAAAAGAAATTTGTTTTGTTTTAAATTAGTTGAAGTCACAACAAAAAAAAAACAATATGATTTAAAAAAGCTGAAAGCTGCTGAAAATTTGCTTTAAACAGTTAAAAACTTACTTTCTACAAATAAAAAACAATTGAAAAAGTACAGTATAAAATTTATCAAAAAAGGATGATTCAATTTTTTAAATAGTTTAAATTTTCCACAAATTTGTTAAAAAATAGTTGACAACTAACTTAATTAAAAAAATGTAATAATTACAAAAAACAGTTAAAAATTTCTCGGAAAAGAAAAATCTTTTTTTTTAAATTTTAGCTAAAACAATTGGACGATCCGTAATAGATAATTGAAATAAAAAAAAACTTATTTTGTTTTGAATTAGTTGAAATCATTACATAAATATAAAAATCTGATTTAAAAAAATCTATCGAAAATTTGCTTGAAACGGTTAATAATGAAGTTTTTAGAAAAGTGTAAAAACAGTTTTTTTTATAAATTACTAAACAATTTATAATTATTTGATAATATTTTGATTAAAAAAGTTGATTTATTACAAAAAAAACAATTGAAAATAAACACTGGAAAATTTCTCAAAAACCAAACAATTTATAATTTATTAATAATACAGTAACAAAAATAATTTGATTATAAAAGTTGATTCATTGCAAAAAAAACAATGAAAATATACAGTGGACAATTCTCAAAATAGAAACAAAAAAGCAATTGAAAATATACAGTGAAAATTTGTCAAAGAAAAACTCAGTTGAGTTCTTATGTTTCTCTTTTTAGAATTCATATTAAGTTTACTAAAATTGTTTTTTTTTATTTCAATTAATAAAATTGAAATTTTAATAAAACAGAAGAAAAATAAATTAAGATCATTAGAATTAAAGAAAGAAAACATTTGGAAATTTCTTTTTCATGAGTAGTCCAACGTTAGTTTTAAAAAATAAAAATTTGCTTAACATCACAAAGAAATCGAAAATTTGCTAAAAGAGTTAAAAACTTCAAATTAACAGTTACTTATGTTTTTAAAATATTAAATTTTAAACACGTCGGTGGTGGCGTATTCAAACTAATATTAGCGTTAATATATATGTAGGGTGGGTGGGTGTCTGCTTTCCACAATTAAACCTATAAAATACTTACGAGAAGTTTGTTAAAGAAATAATTTCTTATAGGAGATTTGTAATATTTATTTCATTACCTAAACATTCTTTATTGTGCAATTTATAATTCAAAAACCCTTGTTTATAGTTAGAGAAATGGAAGATGGGATAGAGGCCACCCACCCACCCTGTATATAAAATATATTCAAACTTCAGTCAGTTTTGATTATTTGAACATTATCAATAGAAAAGCTGCTAAAGTTTTCTGACAATCAAAAGCCAGGAGTAATGAAAGTTAAATGTATATGTAGGGCGGGTGGGTGGCCTCTATCCCACCCTCCAACCAGTAAAACATACGTGAGGGTTTTACTTAAATTTCTTATAGGAGATTTGTAATATTTATTTCATTACCTAAACATTCTCTATTGTGCAATTTACATTCCACAAACCCTCGTTTATAGTAAGAGAAATGTAAGATGGGATAGAGGCCACCCACCCACCCTACATATAAAATATATTTAAACTTCAGTCAGTTTTAATTATTTGAACATTTTCAATAGAAAAACTGCTAAAGTTTTCTGAAAATCAAGAGTCTGAGAGTAATGAAAATTAAATGTATATGTAGGGCCTGTGGGTGGCCTCTATCCCACCCTCCAACCAGTAAAACATACGTGAGGGTTTTACTTAAATTTCTTATAGGAGATTTGTAATATTTATTTTATTACCTAAACATTCTCTATTGTGTAATTTACATTTCACAAACCCTCGCTTATAGTAAGAAAAATAGAGGGTGGGATAGAGGCCACCCACCCACCCTACATATAACATATATTTAAACCTAAGTCAGTTTTGATTATTTGAACATTTTCAATAGAAAAACTGCTTAAGTTTTCTGAAAATCAAGAGCCTAAGAGTAATGAAAGTTGAATGTATATGTAGGGTGGGTGGGTGGCCTCTATTCCACCCTCCAAACAGTAAAACATACGTGAGGGTTTTACTTAAATTTCTTATGAGAGATTTGTAATATTTATCTCATTACCTAAACATTCTCTATTGTGTAATTTACATTACACAAACCCTCGTTTATAGTAAGAGAAATGTAAGATGAGATAGAGGCCACCCACCCACCCTACATATAAAATATATTTAAACTTCAGTCAGTTTTGATTATTTGAACATTTTCAATAGAAAAAAACTTTTAAAATTTTCTGACAATCAAGAGCCTAAGAGTGATGAATGTTAATTGTATATATAGGTTGGGTACCTGGCCTCTATCACACTCTATCACAACATCCAACCAGTAAAATGAGGGTTTTACTTAATAAATATTAATTTATAAAAATATGTGTGCATTATTTTTTGAAAATTTTCAATAGAAAACGTGCCTATATTTTCTGACAATCAAGCCCAAGAGTAATTAATGTAAAATATATATGTCCTCTATCCCACCCTCCAACCAGTAAAACATACGTGAGGGTTTTACTTAATAAATAATAAATCATAAAAATATTTTAATATAATTTATTAAGCAGCGTTGTTGGATTATTCATCCACTTAAAGGAAAATAGTGATCGAAAGTTAAAATCTATATGTAGGGTGGGTGGGTTTTCTCTAAACCATGATTAAAGTAATAATATTTACGTAAGAGTTTCATAATTTATTTTATGAGATTAACATTCTTTAATGTAATTTATTTCCCTGAAACACTCACGTATGTTTTACTGTTTGGAGGGTGGTATAGAAGCCACCCACCCACCGTACATATACATTTTGCTTTCAATTACAGACACTGTTTTAATTTCCAGGAAATTTAAAATAAAATACTTTGTGTGTATAGAAAAAACATAAGCACTATTTTAGGTTATAATTGATTTATGTATGTTAAATCAGTACAAAATATACCAAAGTTTTAAAAAGATTACCCAAGACAAAATGCACAATTAATAAATTATAATTTGTGCTCGTCGTTAAAATTAATTGTTTAATCAGTTAACCACTTTTTAAAGAATTAAGGGTAAGTTAGAGACCACCCACCCATTCTACATATATATTTTGTTTTCAATCATGATACTGTTTTAATTTCCAGGAAATTTAAAGTAAAATTCTTCGTGTGTATAAAGAAAACATAAGCACTGCTTTAGCTTATAATTTATTTATATATGTAGGGTGGGTGGCCTCTATTCTACCCTAAAATTAGTAGAAAATACACCAAAGTTTTAAAATTAATACCCAAAACAAAAAGCACAATTGGCAAATTATAATTTGAACGCGTTGTTAAAATTAGTTGATTAATCAGTTAACATTCATGTATTTTTAAAGAATTAAGAGTAGGTTAGAGGACACCCACCCACCCTATATACAGATTTTACTTTAAGCCACTGATACACCTTAAATTTTCAGGAGAATAAAACTTGAAATGTTAGTGTTTAACAAAAATCTTAAGTGAATAAAATATGTATATGTAGGGTGGGTGGGTGGCCTCTATCCCACCTTTCAATCAGTACAAAATAAACATATGATTAAAATATAATATCCAAAACAAGAATAAAACATATGATTAAAAGTTAATATCCATAACAAGGATAAATCGATTGATGAATTATAATCTGAACGTTGTTGAAATAAAATTTTAATTCACTAAAACCCTCGCTTATGTTCTACTGATTGGAAGGTGGGATAGAGGCCAACATATACATTTTCCTTTCAATCACGGAAATTGTTTTAATTTCCAGAAAATTTAAAGTAAAGTTCTTGTAGTGTATAAATATATATAAGCACTGTTTCAGCTTATGATGTTGTTGTATATGTAGGGTGGGTGGCGGCCCTTTATTTCACTCTAAAATTAGTACACAATACACCCACCCAGCTTACATATATATTAAAACTTTAATATTTTGAGCAACATGGTTGAAATGTTTAGAAATCAAAACCGTAATAGTAACGAAAGAAAACAATATATGTTGGGTGGGTGGGTGTCCTCTATTACACCCTTCAACCAGTTTAATATACAAAAAATGTTTTCTTCAGAAATATTAAATTATATAAAAAATAAATGCGTTTTATTAATTACATGATTTACATTGTTAAAACTTTCAGGAAATCAAAGGTACAATAGTGATATAAGTGACATTTTTTTATGAAGGGTTGGTGGGTGGGCTCTATCCACAATTTAAACTATAGAATAATCATGAGAAGTTTGCTAAATATTAACTTCTTATAGGAAGAATTGTAATTTATCTTATGAACTAAACATTCTCTATAGTGCAATTTACCTTCCAGAAACCTTCGTGTATGTTTTACTGATTGGAGGGTGGAATAGGGGTCACGTTAGTTCGGGTCGGCAGTTGGATGGTCGACCGGTACTATTCACCATTGGGATACAGTTAATGGTGATTTGGAGATTTAGAGTGATTTTAGAGTCGATATCCAAATACTACTACTACTATTATATTTTAAATAACGAAACACGAACGAAAATATTTTACTTTAATCACAAAATAAAGAGGAAGAAATTATTTTTATTACTTACTACACTAATTGTTGATAATTATGAAAATTACAAACAAAAACCTTGAAAGTAGATAGCGTTGTTTTTTTACAATAGGTAATAAATTCCATTTTTAGAAATATGTCTTCTCTAAATATTATGTAAAAACAAGCGCTAATAAACTTAATCTTAAAATCACGCATTTATTTGAAGGTAAATTCTATAAATATAATTAACATCTGCAAACATTTTATTACATTTCGATAATGCTAATAAAGATGCATTTAATTAAAGCAACGATTACTTTTTACGTTTTGATAAAAATATAATTCTTAGTTAAATTTATTAATTGGCCAAAACAAAACTGAACAATATTATTATTAATGATAATTAATTTGCAAATTTGTATATTATTATTGTAATTAAAGTAGTTAAATAATTTATTCATTCGATAATTATTTCAATGTTGTGGTTCTGTACTTACCCAATGATGGATTGTGTCTTTATACAAGTGGCTGGGTGGGCTAGTTTGAAACATTTTCCTCCGAGACCGTTAAAGTAAGCAGTACCGACGACGTGTGCCACCATTTTATCAGCATCGTCTAAGCAATTGTAGAATGCGTAGTCACAATCACAGTGTGATCTTAAATATAGAAAATATATTACTGTACAAAATTTCATTTAATAATAAACTAGTCAGCAACACTTGATTACTAATTTTGGTCTGCTTAAAAATCTCATCAGCACGATGAGGTTAAAACTCATAACTCTAAAGCTGGAAATATATTTATTGTGTAATAAACGAGCTTCACTAAATAGGCATTAACGAAACTAAAGAAAGAATAGTTAGCTTAAGATTTTGCTTAGGACATTTTATGAAAACGTCTTATTTTAGAATTAAGCTTATTTTGGTTCTATCAAATTAAGGTAAGAGTAGTTTGTGTAAGTTGTTGTAAGACTATAAATAAAGTTATTACCTAGTATACGAGCCATTATTATGCAATCCATATTTTGTTTTTCCAGCATGAATGTTGTCGCTACAGTGGTCATGGTCTCGGCAGCACCTATCCATTGTTTTGAATATCCCGAAATCGTCATTATTTTTAGCTATATCCCCCTTACCACACCATTTCGTACCTGAATAATAAATTCATTGGTTATTGATAAAATGCATTAAATATATTTACTTCTAATAGTGGTGATTAGCTATTGACTTCATGATTCAAAAGTCGTGATCAAATATATTTATATATTTGTTCATGAGATTATTACTTTAAAGAAATACTTGCATCACACTAAAGCTCTTACTTTTTATGTATGTTTTGCTACATCATGAATTCCTAAAGAAATTAGACAATCAAAATTAAATTAATCTTCTAATTAACACAAAATGTTTCACCATGGGTTAAGTGAGAATTTAATTCATCGTAAACATAATTTATCCTTCAAATTAGGAGAAATAAATAAATAATAAACTTTTGTTATGTTCCATTTCTTTATTTTTAGATAACTGACACGTGTTTCGGTCCTTGCGGATCATTATCAAAGTTAAAGCTCAGTTTTAAGGACCGAAACACGTGTCAGTTATCTGAAAATAAAGAAATGGAACATAACAAGAGTTTTACTTCTCCTAATTTGAAAATTTGGTTCCATGAAGAGACTAGCAGAACAAGTATCGATTATAATTTATCCTTACCATTTTAACTCTTTCGTTTTAGAATATAGAGTTTATAAATTAGCTTAAAATTTAAAAAAAAATATAGTTCAAAATGTTTTGGCAGTTAAAGAAACCAATATTGTTGGTTTGAGTTTACGCAAAGTGTTTTGTAAATGAAAATTCACAAGTGAAGTAAGGAATAAAAATGATGGTAGCGACCGTTACTATGTGGTAGTTCATTTTAAAAAAGGTTAAATGAAAATAATTTTTAAGTTTTTATACCACTATTTATTGTATAATATACACAAACAAAGTTTACAATATATTATCAATTTTGACACAACTATAGTTTCGACCTTTGCAGGTTGTGTCAAAATTGATAATATATTGTAAACTTTGTTTGTGTACATTATACAATAAATAGTGGTATAAAAACTTAAAAATTATTTTCATTTAACCTTTTTTGAAGTAAGGAATGTTATTTTTATTTAAATTAACCAAACCAAAAAATTTGTTTAAAAAATAACATAATAAATTTGTTTCGTCCATATAATTTCACAGAAAAAAATTTGAATAGGTTAATATGAATTAGTTACCTGGAACTATGGCTTTCAAATAATCTTCTGGAGACCTCAACGAATACTCGGCCAAGTCCAAATAGGCACCATTCTTGGAAGTACAAGCGGCATACGCGGCAACGACGACCGTTAGCAGCAGGAAAACGTTTAGTCTATTCATTTTAAACGAATTATCTAACAGAGAATTTCACTCTCTATATATACATAAGAAATATTAGGATATGAATTTTTTCAAGGCTCAAATCAATCTCTTATCACTATTTTACTTAATTAGCAATGCGAATTCGAAAACTAATCAACATATTTCATTCAAAAAAATTGTTAAATTTGCCTATCTGCAAGCATAAAATATGCATCGGGCATAAATATACATACATAGATGTAAATACGGAGTTAGGAACTGAGTTTGCAAATTTATACAACTTTAAGGGGCAAAATATTTAATTGTTGCGCAATTATTTCAGTTTTTAAAATTATTCACGGATTCGTCAGTTTTATCTTGATTGGATGTTTTGGAATTTAAAAAAAAGTTTATCTTTAGAAAATTCAAAGCAATAAAAAAGTTTGAAATATTGAAATATGTTTAAGAAATGCTAAAAAAATTAAGGCATTATCTGGAAAATCTACAATGCTAAAACATAGATCTCAAATAATTTAGAATACTAAAAAATACGTTTACAAAATGCCACAAAATCATAGTTTTATTTGATGATGAAATATCAACTCTTAGAAGTAGAAAAATTAAACCTAAAAAATCACTACTTATAAAATTTGAGTTCTTAAAATATAAAATTGAAAAGACCTTCAAGTTGTTATGACCTTTAAAACACCTGTTATCCATCTCAATTAAGAGAGAGAGAGGGAGGAACGCTGGAATTTAATAAATTGAATGGCAATAGATAATATCCGGAGGAGATCCAGATCAGCATGGTACTCAGTCTAATTAACAGGTATATCCGAAATGAATTTCCGAAGAGCGGCATTAACGAACTCAAGCAACTGGCAAGAATGAAATGTGGGTTTAATGAAGCAAGAACGGAGAAATTGATTCGAAACAAATTTCCGAATGCGCAATGCAAGACATGATGAGAACCAAAGTTAATTTGCTCGGCTTTTACGATACAGGATATGGATATTTACAGGCAGCAGTTTGGAAAACTCTTTGAATGCTTGTCGGCGAAGATCAAGTATCAAATAAACAGTGCGCAACTCGTCAAATCCTATGGTAAGAAGGTTTGATGGAAGCCAACTATTTTCCTGACTTTAATGACACGGGATATCGATATTTGCATGCATCAGTTTAGAAAACTCTTTGAATGCTTGCCGGCGAAGAAAAAGTGTCATATCTATAGTGTGCTACTTGCCGTTCCCTATGGGAAGTCCGAAGAGATCAATATCTCGCAGAAGCTCGAGATTCATGCACTGCTAAACGAATTCTATGACCTGTTTTGTGCGTTTACTGAAGCTACCCCGATGAAAGAACACGCAATCAACACAAGGAGTAGTGACCTGATTGCATCATTTTCGTATCGTCTAACGGAGTCTCGTAAATAGCTATTTAGAGATGAATTTAACAGCCTGTTGGATAGAGATATTATTCAAGAAACTAGCTCATCATGGGCCGCACCCGTTGTCGTGGTTCCGAAAAAGAATGGAGGTATTTGTCTTCAGAAAACTCAATGCCATTACTATCGCCGAAGCTTACTTATTGCCCCGTATTAATGACCTATTCCACGAGTTACTATCCCATCATGGATATCCATCATCTACATGAGAAGTAGCAGTATCGACATCCCTGTTGCCCAAGATCAAGTGATGATCAAGCAAAAATTAAATTCTTAACACCGTTCCGATCATTTTGCTTCAAATGGATGCCGTTCGACCTACGAAATGTGGTCAAATTTTAACGATTCATGGATCACTTCGTTCAAGAACTGCCTGATTTACTGGTTCATCTAGATGACCTTATTCAACCCCTGGAAGATCGTTATCGCGTGATGACTCAGCTCCGTGTTTATCTTCTGAAATTAAATTTTGCTTTGCATAGATGTTCGTTACCTGGGAAGGAATCTGCACCGAACCTGCGAAGACGCAAGTGATACGAGAGAGTGAGATAACTCCTCTAGAACAAAAAGGAAGTTCTTTCATTTATTCAAGCATATTCCTGGTATAGACGATACACGCCCAATTTTGCAACAGTTGTGTAACCCCTCATCGATCAGACGAGGAAAACATCCACATGAAAAAGGTCTGAAGGAGAAGAGTAAGTTTTCGTCAGCATGAAGAAGTTTCTTTGTGGAGTACTTGTCATTTAGTTAGCTGACAGTAAATGCCCTTTTACAATACCCACTAACGCTAGCGAATATATAGAATTCGTTCTCATCCAGGGAGAGAAGTAAGAAGAACACCGTATCGAATACTATAGACTTTTGACGAGGTCCGAAAAAAATTATTGTAAATGTAATACGATAACACTTTCAAATATTTATTTTGCCGTTCGCGACAATTGTTTCGACACATAACTCTTGGGCGTTGATGAGGAAGCAACGAAATGAAAAAGAAACAGTAAAGTGAAAAAACGCTAATATTTATAAAAACAAAAAGGATATATAAATTTTTTTTAAAGTTTTTATACCACTATTTCGCTAATCTTTGTTATTTCCATACACAAAACTTCTTAATAATACAACATGTAGCTAGTTGGACGGATCAAAGCAAAGAGGCCGGTCTGGCACGGTCAGCGCTCTTTTTTTGAGATCCACCCCTTCTTGTTCTTCGAATTTTCTGTATAAATTTTATATTTAAAATATTGAATTTTTGTTACTTTACATTTTTAGAATTTCATAAAAATTGCATTTTTTGCTTCTTGCATCTTCCGTTCGATTCGGCAGGAGGTACTCAGATGATAAGGTGTATGATTGAATCTCCTAGGTATACAGCCATTTGTGAGATCGTACGGCTGGAGTAGGGGTGCACATCGTACAAGGCGAGCGGTTGGTGATTTTAGTCTCATAGGCCATTTGATTGGTGACTTATCCTGTAATATATCTTCTTAGCTATACCGCAAACAATAGCGAAGGTTTCCTCCGCTGAACTTGATAATACCCAAACAATTATTTCATAGTGGAATAATTTTTTCGTAACTGAATAGTTGAAGCTGTTAGTTGTTGAAAGTTCATATTCTAATCACTTTGGTAAATTTTCGTAAATGAAATACTATAACACTTTCAAATATTTATTTTACCGTTTGCGACAATTGTTTCGAGTGTGCTATCGGCAATCCACTTAACGGATAAAGGCGAAAGATGGATTTACTAGAAGCGATTGAAATTTCTAAGCTGTTATTAAAAGCTTTCTGCATTTCAGAAGGATCAGTCACCTCTAAAACCATAAAACATTGAAAAAATGATCTAACAGCGCTAAATTAAAATTGAATCAAGAATGAAAGGAGATTGGAAGAGAGTAGAGATCTAAACAAATCAGTAGAATAATTCCATCTAAGAGAAGAATATAATAAAATGGGTAAAATGTATCTTCTTAAGCTAGACAAGTAGACGAAGTTTGGGATATTTTGCTGCAGAACGATAAAGAATAATTAGAAGAATTCAGCACTTTTATTGGTAGAGATGAACTGTTTCAACTACCTTCCTATTGCCTAGCACATTGTGTAGCGAAAAATGAAAATGTATGGAAGAATTACTTTAGAAAAAGTTTTCACCACACAGGTTTTAGTGCTTCAAACAGGACACTGCAATTTAAGATCTCAACTAAACAGACTGGGACTACAACCTAGTCCCATCTTCAGAGGGTGTGAAGAAGAAAAGGAAACCGCTGAGTATGTACTTCTAGATTTCCCGGTGTTATCCATCCTGCGTGAATCCACAAAGGGAGAGGGGTGTCTAAAGTCATCAGACATCCTAAGAGTTCCTCTTGCGGCATTTCTAGCGTTTGCCAATGCCTTGGATTGGCAAGGAATAATGACTTAGATGGGAGGACGCACAAAGGGACCACTGATCTCGATACATGATGAAACTCCAAATAAATTGAAATAAAACAACACAGTTGGGAGGGTTTCACATTTATTGTTGAACACTGCAACATGTCTCGCCAAACAGTGGCTTCATCAGGCAGATGAATACTAGAAACATGTTGCAGTGTTCAACAATAAAAGTGAAACCCTCTCAGCTGTGTTGTTTTATTTCAATTTGTTATGGAGTTTCATAAATGTTTTATTAATCAAAAGAAGACATCAACATATGCAAATTCACCTATTAGAAAAAACCTTACATTCAACCCGGAATTCGAGATCTTGTATACAGAGAGAAAAGAACAGAAACTAAACATACAAGAAAACCTCGAAATCAACTGATATTTCCACAACGACCATATATTTAACGATTAAATAGAAGTTTCAAGAGAGGGTAACTCTTAAAAATATTCGCTCCCCCACTAACCAAAAAGTAGTATATAAGAAGTACTGCGTATTTGATCTCTATATTTTCTTCACCTAAAGAAGCCACAGTGTGGCGAAACATATGTAGTGTTAAATAAAAAACAAATTTGAAAATCAGAAATTGCCGTTATCTTCATATTGAAATTGGATTTTCAACGCCTACGTACCTCAACAATCAATTCATTGTATTGGTGATTGTGGTTGGTCAAGAGTACGGCAGAATAAACAAGTATCAAGAGTCTTCTAAGTCTAAATCAATATTAAATTATTATTCGGCTTATTAAGTTTTTAAAGTAAACTTTAATACAATATCTAAATTGAGGAAAATCAGTTGAAATAGACAAAGCGTCTTAACAGAAAATAAATTATTTATAGAAAAAAATTACAATCGATACAAGATTGACCAACGAAAGGAATTAAAGATTATTAAAACTTCTACACATATTTCAAGAAATCAATTAAAATTATTAAATATTTGTAAAATTTGAAGAAAACTTGATTAATGAAAACGAATTTTTATAATTTTAATGATAAATTTTTAGAACCCTTAAAGAAATTCTCGCTTTTTTGAATAGATATTTTTGAAATAAGTCAATAAAATAGAGAAAGAAATAATGGCAAATTCTCAAGTTACTAAAATAATGAATGAGAAGTTAAAATTTCGAGACAAATGATTTTTAAATTACAATAGAATATAAAACACTTGAATAACAGATACAGTATTTAATAAACACAAGAAGTTTGTGAAAAAAACCTTTAAAAATCTTTATTATTATTCAGAAAATACAAATGTGCAGACTGAAAGACTGCTGGTAAAGAGCTGTTGGACAAAAAACTAAAAAGCATTTTCGTACATCAGAATTTATTTTATTCGTTATATGTATTATATTTGAGTTTTTTTTTAATAAAGATATTTAGTAGTATAAATGTGCAGAGTTTTATTTTTTATTTTGTACTAAATTCAAGGATTAAACGGCTTTTTACAACAGTTATTTTTATTTTTGCAAAATTCCATTTCCACAATCAATTTTTAACTGTTGTTTAGTAAATTACCAATATTTTATTAGTAAAATTCCAACTTGTTCAAAGCAAAATTTATAAAGCAAATATTAATTCTTTTCAGAAAATTATTTGCAAACTCTTTTAATTGTTGATTTCTTCGAAATACCAAAAATTTCGTTGATCAATTTCATGTTGAGAAAATTTATCTCGCTAAACCACAAACTATCTAAATACTAAACAAAATAACAATTTAAACATAAAATTTCTAGAGACGTCGCCAAGAAAATTTTTAAAACATAAAAATTTTACACCTGAAAATTTCAATTTAAAGAAAATATAAAGCACAAAAAAATAATGTTATAATATTTGATTACTAAAAACATAAATAAAATGGAATATTCGACCTCTAGAAAATCCAAGCGTTTAAAAATGTTCTCAAGAAATGAAGCATTTATAAATTAGAAATTTGTAGAAAATTTGAAACCACTTTAAACCACAAACAATATAAACCTTTGAAACATTTGATATTCTAAAAGACTAGAAAAAACTATTATAACTAAAAAAATAATAACAATAGAAATTAAAGGTTATAAAATTCATATCCAATACTTTATTCCAAACGCTTAGAAAATAAATTATTGAAAATTCTATAAATAAACTCAAAATATTAAAGAATTAAATACTTGAAAATGAAATATTTACAAAAAGTAAAACTTGTTGGTGTACACCTTTAGAAAATATAAAATATAAATATAAACATTTTTTTATAATTCCTTGACTAAAATATTGATAAAGAAATTAATTAAAAAAATCGATCGTTAAAAACCTTAAATTACGAAAAAACTAACTTCTTGTGGTGCCACCCTATATCACCGGTCATGTGTGGAGCGACGATGTAACAGTGAAGAGTAGGTTGTTTAATCTTATAAGGTTTTTTATGTTTAATTCTTGTGTTTTTCTATATAGTTAATTTGTACAGTTTTTTAGCATTATATTTTATTGCATCTATATTTTTGTTATACAATTTTTTGTTGTGTTTGCCCAGATATTGCATAGGTAGTTATTTTTTGAAGTAAACAGTGCATGATATATTGATTTTTTTGCTGTTGTAGGTATGTAATTACGTATTTTACTGATTGCTGCCAATGTTTTAGAATTTTGTTGAAGTAGTTTGTTGATGTGGGCGTCCCATGTGAGATTCTATTGAATTTTTAATCCCAAGTAATCTACTTCTTTGATTTGTTTGATATCTTTTCAATTAATTTTATTTTAAGAATAATATTATTATTATATTTTAAGAACAATGGTAATGGGAAATTGAAAACCATGTAAGATGTTTTATCTTTCTCAAACTATTATCCCCCCTCAGCTTCCGTAAAGTACCTTGGAATAACCATAGGTCCAAAAATCAATTTTAAAAAACACGCTACTACAACGAAAAACAATATCACCACCAGGGCAAAACATTTTAGGTGCTTAACGTATAAAAATAATGGTATTACTACTAAAACTGCAGTAAAAATATATAAAATGATTTGTCGCCCATTACTGAACTATGGTTGTGTCCTCTATTCCAATCCCACCAATCCAACCTCCCGTAATATTCAAGTTCATCTGTCATCCTCTCAATCCTTTATATAATCCTTCTAATCAGCTCCTTTATGATACTACCTCAGTTATTCCCATCCAAGAACGTCTTCGATTCCTATCAGAAAAATTCTCCAAAAATCCTTCCAACTTTCACATATTATACCTATACTGTATTCCTAGAAACCCAAATCTAACCCCTAAATTTAAAAACACACATTCTACCATTTTTGATTTCATTTCATCATTTCATGCATCTATTCATTAAAGACTGACGCCATATGACTTGACAAATCAAGGCAGAAAGACCTCTGGTCGATAGCCATTTGACATATTAATATACTAACACCTCATCAATTATTTATTATTTAAATGTTAAATTTTATTGTACATATTTGTCAATAAAGATGTATATATATATTAATACAGGTTTTCGGGTATTTTTCCGCGTGAATTGTGTAAATGTACGACGTTTCGATGAGCTCTCTGCCATCTTCATCAGGTATCTTCGCTTGTGTGGATCAAGGAATTACTATTTTACCCGCGAAAACCTCAAATATAATATATATATATATATATATATATATATATATATATATATATATATATATATATATATATATATATATATATGATTGAGTTTAGCATTGAAAATTAACTCCCTAGGAGGTCATGCCTTGAGTCTGGTGCCAGCCAGTGCTACACACACCCATCGGATATGCTCGGCCGTTTCCACTATCAATCCATATAGTCTACAAGTGATGTTGTCCACTTATCTAACTTATGAATATGGTACTTCACTGGGCATTGTAAAGAGACCCGTGACCAGTCTTATCTCGCTTTTAGTTAGGTACAGTAGATGTTTAGCTTAGTAAACATTTTTGATTGCCTTTGGCCTAGTTTATTTATCCAGTGCCCTGTTTAGAACCTTTCCTTCCTCCACAACCTTCCTATGTACTTTTGATAGGCCAGATATAGATTTTGGTCAGATCATTGTTGTCGTACATCTATATGTTTGCGTGGCCTGGTACCAACATTAGATTTAGCTTGTTGCCCTTGGCCAATTAGTTCTCAGACCTTGTTTACAGTTCCAAGTAGTTTTAGAATTGAAGTTCATCGCACTTATTAGAATTTCTTTTCTGATTTGTTCGTGCAGGGGAATTAAGTCTAGTAAAACTTCCATTGTTACAGAGAGGGAGGTATGCATAGCCCCTGTGATATCAAGGCGGATCATTCCCTTAAAGGCTTGAAGCTTCTTTTCTGAAGTTCCTTGTTTAGTCCAAACCCATTATACTACTGAGCGATATGTAATAATGGATCTTACTACCATAATTTACAGCCAATGTATCATTTTTGGTTCCAGTCTCCATGATCCGCGGTATATTCATAGTGCAGATTTTTTTTCTAGGCGCGCGTTCCAATTTAGTTTCCTATTTAGTGTTAAAATTAGATTTTTCACCTGATTGGACAACGCAATTTCTTGTATTTTTTTTTTACTTTGAGAGCTTTGATATTCAGCTCCTACTAGTAAAAGGTACCATTATAGTTTTGTGGATTGACATTGAAGCCTTCCCTCAGATACCATTTTACGATTTAGGACGCTATCATGTTGTTATATTTATCCTTTATGACGATTGTTATGTCATATATAATAACCCTGGTCGACCAAGATCATCAGGAGATCATCCACTACGATACACCATAGGAGTTTTGTCGTGGTTACCGTTTCTGATTCGCTTCCCATGCCTGGGGTGATCTTATGGTTTTCGAGTACGGCTTTGATCCATCTTATTGTGGGAATGTTGATATTCTTCTTGATGGCCATTTTTTCTACGGCTTTAAAGGTCGTTTAATCACTCGCACTTTTAATATCCACGAAAATTCCTAATGCAATCTACTTGTGCTATAGTGAAGCTACTACGCCTGTTGTGTGGCAATGAAGTTCATCCACAGTGGATTTGCAAACTGTTGCCTATGGAGCGGATTTGCTTACACGGTACAGCTTCTTACATCCTTGTCTATAATTTTCTCAATGACTTTTAGGAGTAATTAGGTGAGGCTAATTGGACGGTAGGATTTTTACTGATCCTCTTTGATAGCTATAAGATTTAATGAGACTATAACTGGACTTAAAAAGCAAATAAACTAAACCAAACAAAAACCAATTTTTGTGAAAGATTTTAAAAGTTAGATTATAATTTATAATTAACTGTATTATAGTAGAAAAGTCGTTATCAAATTTCTCTAATGCTAAATCTTTCATCATATGATAAACTGACATAATCTTTTTGAAGGATTATGTTGTTTTGCTTTATGAAACGTTTGGACTCGAATTATATTTATTAATTAGAATATAAAAAAAATGCAATACAATATCCTTTGTTCTATTGCTAATAAATTTCAATATAAATATGAAGTAAAAAGTCTTTTTTTCGCTTTATTTCGACGATCAAATTAACATAATTAGGATTATCCTATTTAGACCAAATATGCTCCGTTTTGTTTGATAAATCTTCTCCATTTTCATACGCAATTTTATAATTCCATAATTGAAGAAGCCGTCGTTTTTATTGGTAAAAATACTTGACCATCTTACTTCCCAAGCCTCTTTTGTGGTTACTTTTATACCATCAAGAAAATTTTGTATATAACCACTTGGTGGTGGCGGTCGCGAAAGAACCTCCAATACAAGTTCTCAGACCTTCTTGTGCTTGTGGTCGATCGCCTGTTCCAATCTGCGTAGTTGTCCGAATTGAGTGTTTGGCCCGAAAAGAGCAGCTAGATAATTCTTTTCCAATCCCACCAAACACCCAGTAAAACCTTATTCACCGTTAATCCAAGTTTAACAATCATTTGGACTGGCTCACCACGTTTGGACCCCGATCAGTTTCGACTATTATATCCGTATGTGACCCATATTCATCACTAGTTTTAAAAATGAATCGATTTCGTTACGTTTCAGCAAATAATCGCAGGCATTAATTCGTTTGAAAAGGTTCTTTTCATCAATTCCTGTGTAGCGCCCATACGTCGAGCTTTTTCTTGAGACCAGTTTTATGCAAATGGCTCCAAATGGTTTTTTTTAGCTAAACTCTAGTTCTTGGGTAATGAAATAAGTACTTATATACTTCTATAAAAAAGTTAAACGTTTTTCTGTTATTCTAAAAATAATAAAAAACAAATAATTTTGGATTATGGGAACTTTATTAAGACGATTGGTAGATACAATAAATTTATATAATCAAATATTTAGTCCATGTATCTGGGAACGTCAAACCATTGCCATGCCATAGGTTTAGTCGTATCATAACTATACTCAACGCACCTTGGCCTGAAACTATAAAATATTCATTAATTACATGAAATATGCTAATTTAGTTATGTTTATTCAGTAATTCTGTACTATTAAGTTTGTCTATAATTATCTGAATGCAAAGTTCGCAGTTTTATACTAACCCAACGATTGATTGTGTCTTTACACAAGTAGCTGGGTGCGTCAGGTTGAAACATTGTCCACCTAGGGCGTTAAAGTAACCAGTTCCAACGATGTATGCCACCATTCCATCAGCATCATCCAAGCAGTTGTAAAAGTCGTAGTCACAATTACAGTGTGACCTGATATATAAAAATTTGTATATTAATAATAGGAATCAGATAGAAATTATTGATACGATGTGTGTATGAAAGTGTAAGTGGGTGAAAAACTCCTGATTATAAAATCTTTTTGATTATGATACATGCATCAACAGATAGAAAACTAAATATTTTTAAGATCATTAAAACAAATAAACAATTATTTTAGACCTGCTTCAAGGTGGCTCTCGCCAATGTAGTATTAAGGATGGTGTGAAGTTAAACATTTTCATGTATTCCCTTTTCACCAGCAGTTAAGGATTCTTTCTTGAATTATTTTCTCGGGTAAATCGTGGTGAAATATTTTGTAATATAGAAATAACACAATTTACGCTTGGTTACACTGATAAACAGTGTTAAACAGTGAAACAAACCAAGCCTAAGTTGTGTTATTTCTAAAGTTAAGGATTAGGTTTAGTTATTTAAATTTCATCAGCTCTGTGAGGAAATGGAAGTTTGTTTAAAAGTCGTAATTCTAAAGATGGAAATATTTTTGTTTGTGTAATAAAAAAGCTTCACTTAATTGACATGATTGAAAAAAATAAGGAGACATTTTTCTCATCTATATTCTGTCAGAAATTATTTTAGAATAAGATGCTTAGACCATTTTGATTCTATCAAGGTAAATGTGATGTTTTTTGTAATTGGTTTCTAGCAGTAGTAAATTAAGTTATTACCTAGTATAAGAGCCATCATTATGCAAACCGTATTTTGTTGCTCCAGCAACAATGTTGTCGTTACAATTGTCATGATCCCGACAGCACATGTCCATTACCGTGAAGACTCCTAAATCGTTATAGTTGTTTGCTATATTTCCATCACCACACCATTTCGTACCTGATTTAAAAATACATTAATTAATAATTATAGTATGCATTAATTTGCTTACTTTTAATAGTAGTAGTCATTGGCATCGAGAATGTGGTCATACAAAATTGCTAACTGTATATTTATGTATGATTATAAATTCTTATTACTTTACAGAAATGCTCTTAACACTATAACTTACACTTATTTTAATTGCTATGTCTTATATATATAAATATTATTATATTTATTAACAACGTGAATTACTAAATTAGGAAAACCATTGAAATATAATATATAATATAATAATAATTATCTACTCTTTAGTTTTGGATAGTACACAATATATTAAGTGTAAAAATTTTGATTCTCATCAGTGATACCAATCAAAAGGTATAGAATGTTGTCTTCTTACCAAGACTTATTTAAGAAACTTTTACATTTGTTCCTTCAGAATAATTAAAAATAGCAAATAATCAATTAGAAGAAGTTGAACGAAATAAATATTATAATAAATAACTATATATAATATAATATATAAAATATAATATTATATATAAAGTGAAGTAAGGAATTTTATTTCGTTCATCATAATATAGAACATTTTACATTACCTCACCCGTAATTTAGTAATTAGAAGAAGAGTTTAAAATGTAATAAAATAGTTTACCTGGAACGATGGCTTTTAAATAATCTTCAGGAGCTCTCAACGAAAGCCTGGCCAAATCTATATACACGCTATCCTCTATAATAGAAGCGCCATTTACAACAGCGACGACGGATACCATCAAGACGACGTTTAGTCTATTCATTTTGAACGGATTATCTAAAAAATCGAATTGCCCCCTATATATACTAAAAAAAAATTGAATAATATGAATTTTTTCAAGGCCCTACATATTTAATTTTAACACCACTGTTTAGTAATGAGAGTGTGGAAACTAATAAACATAATTCATCATAAAAGTTTGAAGCTTAAAATATGTATCTAGCATAATTTATATGCAGATATTGTTTTAGGAGATAATTTTGCAAATTCGTACATTTTTAAACATTCCATAATTATTTATATATAGATATTTTTTATTATTCATTTATTCGGTCAGCATTTTTTTTGCTATTTTCTTCGGCCAAACCTAATATTTACTAGAATATAAGGTGAGATTAGCATTAGTTTAAAATACGTTTTTAAAAGATAAACATTTATTGTTTATGTTTATGTTTATGTTTATTTGTTTTTAGCTTCCTTAAAAAAATACATATGAATATACACAAATATTATACAAGACGTTTCTCCTTCATTAGATATAAAAATTACAAATGCTTTTGAGATTTGCTCTTTATAAATGATATTGCTGATTTATAAAAAACGAGAAGAGAATTAGGACACAGTGCAAATCTTTAGAGATTATTTATTTAACATGGATGGCACTAGAAATAAAATCATCAATTTTTAAATTTTCAGTCGAGAAGAAAGGGAATTTTAAACCAGTTTATGACTAATTTACGAAAATCGAGATCTGCAAGTTTACCCATTTGGATTCATTGATTTATACGATCAGAAGCTATCTAAAGCTCAATCAGTACAAATAATATTTTATTAAAATTTTATAAATATTAGAATTTTTGGATTTTTTTTAGGAACTTAAGCATCTGAAATGTTTTTGAGATGTTCTAAAAAAGTTAACTTACCAGTGAGAAGTTTTTTATCTCTGTAAAAAAATACTCTCATAACATGAACACTTAAATAAAACACTTTTTTTTTATTAATACTATTCAGTGAACACTTGATAATGACCTTCAAAAAACGAAACTTAAGTCTTGTTTTTCTAATATATTGATATACATTACAATAAATTTTAGTGATAAAAAACACAGTTAATTTTTTATTTAAGTGTTCATATCATGAATTACCGCGTAGTAACGGTCGCAACCATCATCATGATTACTCTCATAACATGTTAAGGGTATAAGTTTGGCAAAAGTTCTAAATACATCAATAATTAAATCAATACAAATTTAATTTACACATTTAATTTAAACTACACATTTTGTTAGAGAACGTCGCTCCATCCTGTTAAAAGCAGGTTTCTTGTACTTGTGGACAAATGGTTTAACCTTTGGCTACCCACTAATCCTACATAAATATTTAAACTCTGATTTTAATTGCTTGGAAATACATTAGAAACCCTGTTGTTGTTTTCAGGACAAAACAAACGTGACAAAAGTTAATATTAATATGGAGGATGCGTACGTCGAGATAGATCAACCTGTAATACGTAAAGATCATTACAAATAAATAGTTGAATACACAAATAATCTTAAGAAGATGTATTTAAATGTAAGTTAATGTTATACTTGTAATACTACTTACTCTAATCTTGTAATTTTCTTCTGTAATTGGGTTCGTACTGTGTGGAAGTAAATTATTATTATACTGAATACTTGTTGCGCTACTTTCTTGATGGAACCATATTTTCAAATTGGGTAAAGTAGAACACTTGTTTTGTTCCATAATTTTCATTTTCAAAGTTGAACTTTGTTTAACTTTGAAAATGATCCTAACCGATCGAAATACGTGTCAGGCAACTGAAAATAAAATTATGGAACAAAACAAGTGTTCTACTTTACCCAATTTAAATTATTATTATTATTATATGCCGTTTCTTATGTGTTTTTCTAACAATTTTCGTTTAAGAAACCCTGGTTTGTTTTAATACAATTTAAAAAGGAGAAGTACAGATGTTCTATATTCCGAAGGAATTTAATTGATTGCATTTTAAAAGAAATTCTGAACAGACTAATAAGCAGACTTAAAAATAAACTTACTCGTGACGATTAGTAGAAGATGAAACTTGTTACACCCCACGAAGAAATCTTCATCCTTCAGAAATTAGGAGGAATGAGAGCAGATATCTGAAAATATTTTTGGTTTTTAGAAAAAATTTGTTATCCTCTATGAATCCTAGGTATTAACTTTAAGAGTTAATTGAAGCTAATTAACTTAAGAGCAGTTAAGAATAAAATAAGACAGAGACATTACTATAATGACATGCGAGATTCATAGCCAAAAAGAACAAGAATTTAAAAACAATTTATAACAAGAAAATAGTTTTAATTTTGGGAATCTTGAAAAATATATATTAAAATAAACACTTTGTAAGTATCGTCTTTTTTTTAAATTGAGTTAAAAGTTTGGAGAAAAATTTAAAAACTCAACTTAAGTACTGTGGCTATTTGTAAAGCCTAGCCAAATTTACGTTATTGTTGAGAAATTCAGTTGAGAGTTGCACTTTTTTTTGCGGATATTTCTAAGCAGAAAATAAAATATGGTCAGACTTATTGGGAGACTTATAGAATAGTCTTATCTTCAGGATAAAAAATGCTACGTTTATGGCAACTCATTACCCAAATCGAGCTAAAAGTTTGCAAGAACTGTAGGTAGATAAAAAAACAATTTTATTATTTACAAGAAAGTCGTAACCTGCTATAATTTAGAAGGAATGAAAGGATAGACTATTAAATACAGTGTTGGTCTAATAAATAAACTTGAAGCTAAAAACATTGTAGCCGGAAAGAAACAAGAGTTTGGGAGAAATTATTGCTAAACTTTTAAGCAGATTTATTTTTATTTTTAAGAAAATATTATTTCCTAGAAAATTATTTGGTTTCCAAATAAAAAGAACAAAATTACACAGATATATAAAAAACTTGATTTTCTAATTCTATGGAATGATGAAATAAATTCGTGTAATGTTACGGACGGAAATTTACCTTTAAGTATAATGTTTTTGTTTCTGGGAATGCATAGTGCATTTAGGATTTGGAATTAGGATTTTGGGCGAATTCTTCGGCAAGAGATTGGATTTGGGATTATCTTTGTACAATAGTACCCTAATGAATTTGATTGGTTATGGAGAGTATTTTGGAAATTTCGGATTTTGGTTAGCATCTTAAGGGCTGATCTTACTGCGACTTGAAAATTACCTAATATTTGTGAGCGAGAGTTGTAGAAGAGGATATTTATTTAATTATGCGCTACAGGTGTATAGCATTCTTAAATTAAGTTAAAACTAATGAAAATTAGCTTAGCCTACCCTCCCGCAGGTTACTGGGTTTTGAAATAAAATTCCTTCGTCTTTTAAACCTTTATTTCACACTATACATATCCCCGCTTATAATTAAAATAACAGAATCACCTTTATTAATTTATTTATTTCATCCACTCTTATGCGCTAACATGTAAATTACCCGTTGAATTATCGTCGTTAATAAAGAAGAAACAATGATTAGTCCTTCTATTCTAGTCCTTCTAGTAAAAGAAATATAAAATAAGGGAGGAGAAGAAAAGTATAGAACACAGGAATATAAAGATTCAGATTAGAGAAATAAGAACAGAATGATAGGAAATAAAAGAAATTAAAAAAAAAAAAGAAATATGCAGTCAGTACTCCACTAATAGACGCTAATAGCCATCGCCCATGTCATCTTCATCCTAGTCCTCTTGGTCATCTACTTGGCGGTCCTCTTTTTTTCTTCCGCGACGAGGCGTCCACTTATTTTCTTCTGCGATGAAACGTCCTCTTCTCTTCCTACTCTTCGTTTGTCTTTCTTCAGTGTGGTAAATTTTCTCCCGCTGCCCGATTCCCTCAACAATTTAAATGTAGAACAGGATAGCTGAATAGTCAAGTAAAGGACGGCTGATTGTTTTATAGATGTAGTGCTTATATGAAGGTTTATACTTTCCTTTTTGTACGTTTGGCCTCTGAAACTTTTGCTTTAAGGGAAGTGGAGTCGTTTTTAAAGGTTAGTTTAGTATCGCATATTATTTCTAGGTTATAGATATATATTTTGGCCTTTTATGGAAATTGAGGAAAGCTGTTCTGTAAGTCTTTGAAAGGGAAGAATGAGATGAGATTTTTTATGGTTGATGGAAATATGCCATTTTGCAGACCAGAATTTTGTAGGGATGATCATGCTATGTAGGGTGCTAATGACTTTGGGGATAGTGGAAGCGTGGGTAATTAGCGCGGGATAGTAGGTGGATTTATTGAAGTAATTTTGATTGGGATAGTAGATGTACACCAGCAGATTGTATAGGATGGGAGAGCCTTGAGGTAGACCTTGCTCGAGAGAAAATGATTTGGAGAGGGAGCTGAACAGAGCGATAATTAATTGTCCAGGAGATATAATAGATGAATAGGAAGTTTGAAACAACTGCATTTAAACCAAGCCAAATGGAATCAAAAGTTTTTGATATCTAGGAAGACGATCGCGGATTTATTTCCTTCGAGGGCTGCTGTTTGGCAACTGGAAGAGAGAATGGCTAGTAAAGAGTTGTGCCTCTATGTTCTAGGAAGCCAAACTGATATTGTGGGATAGAACTAGAAATATTTGACATTACTTTGCCTCGATCGCAAACATTTTTTCAAGCACAGAAAGAAAGGTTATTGAACTGCTAGGAAGTAGAGGATCGTTATTAGGTTTGGGGATAGGGGTAGATGTTCCTTTTTTTCCATTTTTCCATTCGGATGGTATTTTTTGCTAATTAAATATTTTAATGATGTAGGAGTGGATATCTAGGGGTAGGTATTTTAGGATGAGCCTGGTAATACCATCATAAGCTGGAGCTGTGTTTTTGCCACAGTTTAAAATTTCGTGATACTCATCCTCATTTAGTACTGAGTTCCCTTGGGGTCCGGTTTTTGGTTAACTACTCTCCAGGTATCGGTGCTTACGTTGTTCTGCACCGATATTCTTTTGAGGAAGGTGGTCCTGGAGCCCACGTTAGTACTCTCCTGGGTTCCGGTAGGTCCTTCAAATCAATGATCTGAAGTTCCTTTTCGTTCCCCAGGAGATTCTTCTCCTCGGCTATGCTCTCGAGCCATGTCCTGGTTGGAAGGTCGGAGCATACTTTTCTCAGGAATCCCCCTTTATAGGTGCATTCCTGAAATTTCGGCGAGGGTTGCCCTTTCACCGTAGCATCAATGCTTTGATAGCCTCATTGGAGTTTTTAAAATCGTCACATCATTTGTCAATTTGGTCTTGAAAATGTTTTGCAAAAATATCTGTGATTTTTCATTCGTCCGTTGTCGTTTAATACGTCATTGGGTCTTTGATTTTCTGAATGAAATCAGTTATGCGATATTTTCTTAGATTTTTTGTTTCTTGCCAGTAATTTTTGCCGTGCAACTCATTACTGGTTTCGCATGATTTAATCCACAAATCGCTTTTATATTGAATTATTAATTTGTGAATGTCCTTAGTCATTTTATTAAACGCCTGTTTTAATGTAACGTCTTTAGTCTGTCTAAAAATTCTGTATAATTGTCGCTTATATTTAATTAGTTTGTAGATATTTGTAGGATTTTTTGGTGCATTTCGTCGTATTATTTAAGATAGAATTGGAAAATGTGTTCAAGAATAACGATATGGAATCGGGATTAATATTTTCATGGGATTCAATAAAATCTGTCAAGTCTTTTGTTATTCCGTTAATGAAGCTCTCCTTGAATCGATATATGGTTTTAAGCGGAGTGGGAGTTGGGAGAGGAAACTGGATAATGAGAATTTAATTGGTAAATAATCTGAGCCCAAATCGGGGATAAGTTCGAAATTATATATTAGGTGTTTAATATTATTGGTGCAAAGGAGGATTTCGAGAGTCGATGATTGTTTATTAGAGATGATAAAAGTGGGATTGGTTGGAATTAGAAATAAAGGAGGTTAACTGTTTGGATTTTATTTTATGTTTATTTAAGTTCAAGTCTTCAATTATAACGGGATGGCCATAAAGAGAAGTTATAGTGAAAATAGTGTCTTCACTGGAAGGGGAGTTGATGGATATAGACAAGGAAAATGTGCAGTTAATATGAAGGTAGCTCGACATTGCAATGAAGACATTCATTTATAGAATAATTAAATCTCGGAAGATTGGCTTTAACAAGCGTTATTTCCGGAACCGCTTGTGTTTTGCGTGGGAGCAGTTGCAGGGATTTGAATATAGTACCATTTTTTTAAGGGAAAGTGTTTGATGGACTTGGTTTCAACTAGTAGTTTAATGTGGATTGGATTGTTGGTAAGGAAATAAGGTAGTAGATGAGACTTTTAGTTTTGGTTAATGTTAGATACATAAAATTTATTTTAGACATTGCTATTAATATGTGTGAACCCAGTTGGTATTAAGGAGATTTGCATTTCTGGGGAGATATCATTGGGAGTGTAGAGGCCAAACATTACCAATTTATTTTCGGATAAATACACATGTGTTTCTATTTGAAATGAGTCGATGAATCTTGTCCTTAATTTGTTTTATAGTTTTTGTCTGTCTGTGTTCTTCGGTTCGTTAATTTTTGTCGATGATAAAATTGTGAAGTCTCTGTCAATTTGTGCCGATTTCTTGTATTGATTTATAATTTTGATGTTTGGGATTCCCTATATTGGTTTTTGAAGCCTCTTAGAAAACTGAGTGGACCATGTCCCATTGATCTGTGCTTCCACATGTCTTGCATTTTGGGGGTAGTGTTGTTTCGCAAGTTGCTGTTGGGTGGTTTCCTTGACATCGTTTAGCGGCTTGACAGTTTGCTGTGATGTAATCGAACTTGTTACATCGGTTGCATGGGAATGCATAAAAATGGGAATTCATCTTGCAGAAGCTAGCGAGCAAATAAAGTGTGAGTTGATAAGGAAAAACACGAAAGAGGGAGAATAGGACAGGAAATATGAGAAGGACGAAAAAATAATTCAACAAATAGCGTCGAGCAAAGATAAAGAAATATTTAGAGTGAAATCGAATAGATTGACATACAAAGAAGTAAAAATTCTATATGGAAATATTCTTGAAATAGTTTTTGTTTTATAGTATAAGATGAACATGACTAGGATCAATTTAAATGCCACATAACATGAGTTTTATTTCTCTCAACTGCTTAATCTATGTATCTGGGAACGTCAAACCATTGCCAAACCATTGGTTTTGTCGTATCGTAACTATACTGGGTGCACCTTGCCCTGAAACTAGAAAATTTCGATTAATTATACTACTATAAATTACTACAGTTCATATATTTAAGATTGAAATATAAAACTATCTTTAATACAAAAATGATTTCATAAATTATAAATGTTATTAACTTTGAATAAAAACACTAACACTTTCGTTAGGTAACTCAAGAACGAATTTCAATATAAATATTATGTTTTTTTCATCGATGAAGATTGAAAAAATTCAACTTTAACGTACCACGAAAAATATTATTATTATATTTTTATTATAATTTTTAGCCCTTTTATACTCCAATTACTAAATGTGAGTAGAATACACCAGAACTTTCTTAATACAAAGAGAATATTCCCGAATGTTTTTTTTGTTTGTTACTGCGCTATCTTTTAGTAAGATAAGGTACTGCCACTACCGTCTTCGGCTCGTGAACACCAGGTGACGACAAGTGTGGCCATTACTTACCCAATAATTGATTGAGTCTTAACACAAGTGGCCGGATGGGCTAATTTGAAACATTTTCCACCGATAGCGTTGAAATAACCAGTCCCCACGATATGTGCTACCAATCCATCAGCGCCCTTTAGACATTCGAAGAAATCGTAGTCACAATCACAGTGTAATCTGAAATATTCATCATTTTAGTTACAAAACAAATCTCTTGTTTAAACCGTTATTTCTCAACTTATTTTACAACTTTTAATTAAAACCCTCGCTTATGTTTTACTGATTGGAGGGTGGGATAGAGGCCACCCACCCACCCTACATATACATGGGAACTTTAATTGCCAATCGTTGATGATTTTGCTGCTAAAATCAATAAAACCCTTTATACAATAAAAAAAAACAAAATCAAAATTTAAGTTTAAATATAAATGACTTTCTATACTTAATCATATCTAATTTAGATTTAGAGTTTGCCCACCCATCATGCATCAAATTTTTATTAATTTACCTACTCAAAAATTCTACCTTTTTATTTCTATTTTATTCAAAAATATTTATAATTAACTTTATTGGAAACCGGGAGACGATAGGGAATTAAAGTTTATACGTATATGCAGGGTGGGTGGGTGGCCTCTATCCCATCCTCCAATCAGTAAAATATCATCAAAAATTATTTGTAAATTTTGTTTGAATAATTCTATTAAAATTTGGAAGAATGTTATGTTTATTTAAGTTTTACAACTTTAAATTAAAACCCTTGCTTATGTTTTACTGATGGATAGATGCCACCCACCCACCCTACAAATACATGGTAACTTTAATTGCTAATCGTTGATGATATTGAACATCGACATGTACAAATAAATAGAAGCTTCAAGAATCAATAATATCAATTAATTATTTGATTACCTTGTATACGAGCCATTATTAGACAATCCATACTTTGTTTCTCCGGCAATAATGTACTCATCACAGTGATCATGATCTCTGCAACACTTATCCATTGTCTTAAAAAAACCTAAATCATCATAGGTTTTCGCTGTACCTCCATCACCACACCATTTGGTACCTGAATATAAAAAAATACATATTATTGCACACATAATTAAAATTATTTATTATTCCTAACGTAACCTAAAAACAATAAATTAACAATATGGAACATAACAAGTGTTTTTCTTCACCAAAATTACATATCTGGTTCCATCAAGAGGGTATCTCAACAAGTATCAACTAACCTAAAAACTACTGTATACTGACATAGTATATGGTTTCAATAATGTTTTTATTATTCTACGACAATGTGTGGTGAAACATTGTCGTAGAATAATAAAAACATTTTTGAAACCATATACTATGTCAGTATTTTATTAAGAAAAATATTTTTGAAACCAAATACTGTGTCAGTATTTTATTAAGCAATATGGAGTTTCAACAAGTAACAACCTCATCAATCTGTACTGTACTGTTTAAAAATGTACATGTGTTATTATTACCTGGAACCATGGCTTTTAAATATGTTTCTGGAGGTTTTAGCGAGAGCTGAGCTAATTCTAAATACACGCTAGACTCTGTAATAGAAGCGCCATTTACCATGGCGATGATAATATGTAGCAGAAGGAATGTGTTTAGAGTACTCATTTCAAACGGATTGTCTGCGACAGAATTTCGCTTAGAATATATACATAAAATATTTGAATAATATGAATTTTTCCAAGGCTCTAATCTCTATTAGTAAAAACCAATCAATGTTTCAAATTTGATAAGGGACAGGTAAATTGACTTATCCGGAACACGAAATATGTATTTGGCATAAATTTGTACGCAGATGAGGCTTAGAAAAATAATTTTGCAAATTTATACAATTGCCGGGCGAAAACCAGAATTTTAATCGTTACATCATTATTTATAATTTATTCCACGAGCTGCCAGTTATATCTCGATAATTGGTAGGATTTTTAGAGAAATTATTTTTAACTATACTTGTTACCTATTATATTTATGTTAATAACACAGATTAGACTAGAAAGTTAGATTTTTTAGATTAGAAATTTTAATGAAAAAGGTGATATTTCTTCATCTAATTCTGCATTAATAATTTTTTACTTCTGCTTTTAAAAATATGCACCATTCTCACTTACGCCTGTTAAGCAATCTTTACTGTACACAGCACATAACTTTTTTTAGCATAACAGAATCCCAGTGCCAGAATTGGTTGGCTAAATTCCTTTCAGGTAATTTCGATGTTGAAGATTCGCCACGTTCAGGAAGGCCAGTTGAAGCCGAAGAAGAAAAAATACAACAACAAAACAAACCGCCTTTACCCGGCCTAATTTGACATTTGTCCCTTATATTAATGTAAATAGCATCCTGGTCCGAGAATTCCGCATGGACGTTATGACTTTAATGATTGTTGAGTTACGTGAAGATGTACTGTACTATAAATGAAAGATTGAGTCTCCTTTCTTCACAAAATTTATTGATCGCAAATGTACATTTCGGTCACAATGTGACCATTTTCAATGCTAAACTAAACGTTATGACTGTTTATAGTGTTTATACAATTTGTTGAACATCGAACAGAGTTGTATTTCGCGTAATTGTAGATATTGTTTGCTTCATAATATCAATATTTCTGTTACCGTGATGCCGCTATTAAAAGATTCATCTAATGGTTCGTCATTTTGTGAATGGGTGTCGTTGACCTGCTCTTCCGCGCACTTGATTTGGTCATCGTCAATGGATGATAATGTTGCTTTTAAGTATTTTACGCATCTCTTGTGATCATTACTCCATATACTATAAACACTGCGCCTGGTATTGGCACTTGTTTGCAGTATTTATACTTTGATTGGAGCACTGTAGCGTTCACGTGTTCCTTGCTGTGCGCCATCTTTAACGTTAACTTTTAAAGCAAAATCAAGCCCCATTTAACCGCAACAAGAAGGAGTTTTGTTCAATTGATGTTCAATCAGTACTTAGCAAAGTGGTTACTTACCCGGTGAAAGCTCTCCAAAGACAAAACAATTAGTCGGCAAGGTTTTGGCCAATATTTTTTGAGATGCACGACATAATATCTTGAAAATGGTGAAACTATCAATAAAGAATATTATACTGAATCTATTGGATGACAAGGCCAAGGTCAAAAAAATGTTTCAAAAAGACAATGCTCCGGCTCACTAGGCTCGTGATACGAGTGATAAATTGAAAAAATTATACTAAAAATTGGTCTTACAACTCCTGTATACTCCAAACTTGCCTCTCCCACCCACCGTTTATTTCCATCTGCTCCAACTGATGGAGTAGCCCACTGGTAAAAGATTTTTGTCCTTCAATGAGGACATCAATTATTTTAAGTGAACAATATGCCTTGGAATAGAATTTTTATTTAATAAAAACAGGTATTTTCCTTGTTAAGCCCATGTAGTAAAATTCAATGCGTTGCGGTGCTTTAATAAGAGGAGTATTTGTTTAAACTATTAGTTTTAGTTCTTACATAATTGTAAAACAAGAATGCAGTAATGGTCAGATAAAGTAGTTTATTTTTCATTAATATCTTCAATTTTTATATACAGGGTCTATTATGAAAGTAATGCGCATGATTTTAATGTGGTGAAGCGTCTACTCTTTCAATACATCTGATAGTCAATTTGCTTCGAGCAATCTGAGTAAAATGACGTGCCTCCGCGTAAAATGTCTTTTTGAAAAGGATGCAACCGAGACATTCTCGATGATTTAAGGTCACAGACCAGTAGATTGCATTAGAAGTTCAAGGAGGGCCAGGAGGAGTTAGCAGACAAACCATGTTCTAGACGCCAGCAACGGTTAGAACCGACGAAAAGGTAAATCGTGTGCGCGAAGTTTTGCGTTGATTGAGCAACCAGTAAATCGATAACACCCTAAAAATGTCTATATTTGCGGTACATGGGATAGCGGGCGAGGATCTGAAAATGTGGAAGGTCTGCGAGAAGAAAGAACTTCGAGTTTCGCGCTGTGAAGAAATGTTGGATATTATTCAAAATGAGACTTTCTTAACTCTGTTGTAACCAGAGACAAATTCTGGATGTTCGAGAACGACCCAGAATCGAAAAGGGTGGCATACAAAATCTCACCGACTGAAGAAATCATGAATGAGCGTGTCTCGTCGTCCATTTTGAGCTGGTAACCCCAAAATATGCAGGCCTTGTACATCGTTAACAATTTCCTCGCCCGGAGCAATGACAAATTCTAAGAGTCCGGAGTCACCTAACTGTTATATATCCTATTGATCCATTCACTAATCTCATTAATGACATTTTAACATCGTGTACCTTCCCTGATGTACCTAAACTTGCTGAAGTAATACCTGTTTTTAAAAAGGGGTTACAGACGATATAAATCATTTTAGACCTATATCTCTTTTACCAATATTTTCCAAAATGATAGAGAAGATTATGTCTGATCTCCTTTCTTGAAAACAACAAACTTTTTTCTCCATCTCAATATGGCTTTAGGGAAATTGACTACTGTCGCCATCGTCGATTTTGTAGGCGAAATACTAACTTGTTTCGAGGGAGGTATTTTTGCCATGGCCACCTTTCTTGACTTGAGCAAGGCCTTTGATTGTGTTTCTCACTGTATACTCTTTAGGAAATTGTATATATACAATTTCGAACTCTCTGTATGCAAACTTCTGTCTTAATTTCTCTCAAATAGATACAATAATAATAATAATAATAATAATAATAGCCTTTATTACCCAACAGACAAATATCCAATAACAGGGTAACATAATACATAATAATAATATAGACAATTAATGCCTTACAATAAATGTAAATTTAAATTAGATAAATTACATAGACACATATAAGTTATACAATTTAACAAAAACATTATTTAATCAGTAATCAAAGAAACATTAGATTTAAAGTTCGTAAAACTAGGATCAAAAATATCCGCATGGTTTTGAACATCCTGGTAAGATTTATACATTTTGTACATGGGTGAATTAAAATGATGAATCGTATTAGGCGCAGTGTATGAAAAAGTGTCTGAATTACGTGAGCATAATCTTGGTACATGAAATAAAAGCTTTTCTGTAAAATTTTGATCATCAACTCTGTTGTTAATTAATTTGTAGAGATGGCAGATCGATAAAAATTTATGTTTGCGAGCTACTGACCACACATTAAACTCGGTAAGTAAGCTGATGTATGAAATTGATCTATCCGGATAAACTCCGTGTTTTTTATAAAATAAATATTTTAAAAACTTTTTCTGAACTCCCTCCAATAACCCAATATATTTCACCTGATAGGGTGACCATACTACAGAGCAATACATCAACTTACTATTAATGTATGAATCATATAAAATACTAACTGTGTCAGTATTTGAAAACTGTTTGCAATTTCTTAAAATAAAACCTAAGAGTTTGTAGGATTCATTAATTAATTTAAGTATATGCTCATTTAAGTTCAACTTAGAATCAAAAATTACACCTTGATCTTTAAATTGAGACACCCTTTGTAAAATGGAACCATCAATGTAATAATTATTGTAAACAGTGTTCACTTTTCTAGAATAAGTAAGCACACAACATTTAGTTATATTTAATTTAAGTCCGTTTTCAGCACACCAACCATGTAATTTATTAACGTCCTCTTGGAGAAGTTGGCAGTCGTATTCATTGTTAATTTTCCTATACAGCTTGATGTCATCTGCGTACAGTAAAGTATCTGAGGAAATCGTAGAACAGGCGTTATTAATGAAAATCAAGAACATCAGCGGTCCGAGGTTGGATCCTTGGGGTACGCCAGCAACTGCCTCATAGGGAAAAGATCGAACACCCCCATACTCCACAATTTGTGTACGTCCTTTTAAATATGACTCAATAACACTTATGATATTGGAAGCAATGTTGAGCTCCTTAAGCAAGGAAACTAATTTGGCATGGGGCATATTGTCAAATGCCTTGGTTAAGTCAGTGTAGATGACATCAGTTTGACACTGCATATCCAAATTTTCAGAGATTTCCTGGGTAATATTTATTAAATTAGTAGATGTTGATCGGCCAGCCATAAAACCATGCTGTTTTATGGAAATTGATTGTTGAACATTAAAATAAATCTGCTTACTCAAAATACATTCAAATACTTTAGAGAAATTGCTCAATAGAGCAATTGGCCTGTAGTTTTTAATTTGATTACGTTCCCCTGATTTATGAACAGGTACAATCTTAACTTGCTTCCAAATCGTGGGAAACGCGCCGTTTTTGAGAATTAAATTAAAAACGAAAGTAAGTGGGCCACATAAAACATAACAGCAATCCTTTAATAAGAAAGATGGTATACCGTCTAAACCAGCAGTCATCTTGGGTTTAATTCGTTTAAGCTGTTGAAGGACATCAGCCTCAGAGATATAAAATAAACCCATTACATCCTGAACAGTAGAAGTTGTAGCATTATGATTATTTGAGGTAGATGGATATGATGATTTAAACTGATTCGCGAATGCATTCACAATATCGTTGGGACTGGAGAGGGTTACATTATCTGTTTTCATATTACCAGGAATACGTGTGGTATTTTTAATTGAATGGATATAATTCCAAAATTTCGTCGGATCAGTTTTCATAGATCTTTCAGCCGATTGAATAAAGTTGTGGCGCTTTACTTTCATGTTGTTCTTAATGAATCTCCGCAAGTCATGGTATTCCCTCTTATCTATTTCATTTTTCGTTCTTAAGTATTTAGCCCGAAGATTATTTTTTCGTCTAATATCACGACTCAGTTCCATATCGAACCACGGAGGGTCATCTTTCTTGAAATTACTCAATTTAGAGCGGTATTTTGGAACATTCGCATCTAAAGTTTTGTAGAGTTCAGAGTACAGAAGTTGAGAAGCTTCATCTACATCAGTTAAGTGATACAAGTTATTCCAATTTATATTAGATAAATCTTTATATAAGTTTACGAGATTAGCTTTTTTAAAGTTATACCTAAATTGACTAGAAATGGGAAATTTAAGAGCTTCACACGATTCGAAAGTAAGATCCAAATGCAGTGATGGGTGGTAGTTATCTTCTGGAACAAGTGGATCGGGGTCTCTTTGAATGTTGCAATTTAAGTTATTGGAGATAATAATTAGATCCAATAGTCTATTTAGACAGTTCGGTATTGAATTTAATTGTTTCAGGTCATGGAACTCTAAGAAGGTATTCAGCGCAATAACAGATTTTGTATTAATATTATTTCTGGAACTATACTGATATTCAGCTATGTTAAAATCACCCATAATAATGGCATAGTCATAGTCACTAATACAATGGCTGTATATCAGAATAGATACCTAATCAGCATGATGTCCCACAAGGGTCAACTCTGAGACCTCTCTTGTACTTAAATTACAGCAATGATTTTGTAAAATATATGGATGATTTCAATGTTTTTGCTGATGACACTAACTTAATCTTCGGTAAAAACAATTAATAAATCTGAATTTTTTCATGTTTTTTTAAAAGCAATAAATTAAGTCTAAACTTAAATAATACAAGTAAATTGTTATTTACTTTAATAACCAATGAAGAATGTCACTGAAAATACAATAAAATTCTTAGGTCTGCATATTGACCATCATACGTTGTGGAACTGCAATGGTGATAAACTATCAAAGAAGATCAATAAATATACATTCCTCTTAAGAAGTTTGAGCATGAGAGTCTCAATAAAGATAATGCAGCTTATTTATCCTTTATACATTTTCATCTGATATATGGAATTTTGGTATGGGGCCATTCATCATCCATTCATAGGTTATTTGGTTTGCAGGGCAAAGGAATACGAATTATTTCCATTCTAAGTTATCGTGATGTCTGCCGTGAAGAATTTAAAAAACTTCGGATGTTGACACTTCTTTATCTTTATCTTTATCTTTATCTATGAGGTTAGGAAAAACTGTAACAAATATACGTGTCATTCCCACGACACACGCATCAAAGAAGAAATATGTCCCACTATGTTACGTTTAAATCGCTCTAGAATTGGTACAAATTACTACGGTATTAAGTTCTTTAATAAACTGCCAAAATCTAATAGGGCTCTACCACTAAAAACTTTTAATGTAAAAGTAAAGCAGGTATTACTAGAACTTGCATTTTATAATTTTATTTTTATTATACTTATTGTATAGTTGTCCCATTTGAAATTTTATATATGGTATTTATTAATTTTATAGTTTTACTATTTCACCATAAATTTTAATCTGTTGTCATAAAGTTGTCTTTATATTTTCATGTATTTGTTTAATGCAGTTTAAAACTTATGTATGTATTATGTATGTACTTAATACTGTATTTGTTGTCAATGTTATTTACTTACTAATAATATTACTTTCGACTTATGTAATACTCTATAGTTCTGGCATCAATAAATTATTATTATTGTTTTACATGTAATATACTAAATATGAAACTGTAGTTAGAAATGAAAAAAATCTAGAAATATAATAATGAATCGATAGAAAAAACACGAAAATATTTTCGTAAAATCTACAACAAAGACTCATTTGTTAAGACTACAAGAACAAATCACGTTTGAAACAACTACTTCTCTAGCTAATACCTCGACAGACATTGAATAATACAAAAGTAATTTGCGTGTTACAAAATAGCAAGGCTATCAAAGCAACACTAGTTTGAATGTATTTCTTTCTGTAAAATGAACTAAAAATGATTGAATGTATAATAATGTATTTCCGTTTTTTGAAAATACAAATGAATCACATTTTCCTCTAGATTTTTTAAAGTACACAATCGCTATATAATTTACAACGCACTTATCATAAAACCACTTGATTTAATTGATTAATTAACATGTGCACTTCGATTCATTACGTAATTATTAAGTCAATTAATCAGGTCGCCAGGTAAGCATGACGTATGTTTTATTTTTAATATTTACTTCCATTTATTCATTTATCATTACATTACTAAACTAAAATAAATAATTAACAATGTTAACTTAAATATACCCACCTTGATTTTTTTTAAATTCATTATAACTTTACAATTACAAAATTCTTCATGATTATTATTATTTACATTAATATTTCTCCTTGTGTGTACTGTAGAAATGTGGTAATTTGTATAAAAAATACATGATTGTAGAGGTTTACATTTAGAGTAACTTTAAAAAGTAAATAAATTTGGTATTAATACTTTATTAATATTTCGTAAATTGAAAAATAATTGATAAAAACAAAATATTTTCAATATTTATTAAAAAAATATTCTTCTGTAAGATTTTGTGACAATTTGTATGAAAGCAATTTTTAAATGTCCAGAAAATTCGATCAAAATAAGACGATAATTTTAATTCAGTTTTTTTGCTCGAGTCTTAAAAACATCGAAAAACAAATGCCACAAACACATTTTTAATATATAGTAAAAACAGTCTTCAAAATTCTGACAACATTTTTATAGGATCTTTAGATTCTCAGAAAATCAAGTAATAAGGAGATATATATATAATATTTAATTTTTTCTAGTCCGAGCTACAAAAAAATAGAAAACAACAATTGCCACACACAATTTTATCAATATTTATTAAAATTACATTCATCTTCAATAGTTCGCAAAAATTCATATAGAATTCAGACCGAATTCACGGAAAATACAATAAAAATGAGAAAACAATTCTAATTAGAAATATTTATTTGTTCGATCTATCAAAACAGAAAAAAAAACAATTGCTATCTACACTTTTTTTTTGTACAATAAATTAAAAAAATATATTCTCCGTTAAGATTTTGCTTTAATTTATAAAGAAACGCAGAAAATTCATTCAAAAATAAGGAGATTATTTCAATTTAAATTATTCATTATTGAGCTGTAAAAAATATGAAAACAACTGCTTGACACACGATTTTATCAATAACCGTAGAAATCTACATTCTCCATCAAGATTTTGCAATAATTTATAAAGAGGCCATCTTTAAATTTCCGTAAGATCTAATGCAAAAAGAATAGATTTTTTTCTTCAAAATGTAAAAAATAGAAAAAAAAACAATTGCTACGAAAATGATTGTTTGCAATATATTTAAAAAAAATATTTTTTTTCAAGACTTATTAAGAATTAATATAGAAAACGGTTTGACACTCTCAGAAAACATAATTCAATAATAGGGAAATTATTTCAATAAGATTTTATTTGAACGAGTTGTAAAAACAGGAAAACAATCGCCACAAACACGATATTTTCAATATCTATTAAAAAAAAACATTCTACTTTCAGATGTGGGAACATATTTTTCTTTAAATTGACAGAAAATCCAGTCTACAATAAGCAGATCATTTCAATAATATATTTTTTGTTCTTGCTGTAAAAATATAGAAAAAAAAAAACAATTGCCACAAGTACACTATTGAATATCTATTAAAAATAAAATATTTTTCAAGATTTCTCCAAAATTTAAACAGAATCTAATTTTAAATTGCCAGAAAATTTAATGAAAATGAGGAGATAATTTCAATTCATTTTTTTGTGAGAGCTGAAAATAATTATAAAACAATTACCAACAACATCTTTTTCAATGGTTTAAAAACTTATATATTATTCTATAATGTGTCGTAAAACATACAAAAATATATTAAAACGCTCAGAAAATCTATCGAGTCGGTTATTTTTAACAAGTTTAAATTATTCGTTTCATTAATTTCTTTCATGATGAAATGATTTATCTTACATTTCTTGCTTAATTAAAACATTAAGTTATATTTTATATTTTGACCTTTGGACATTCGAAACTAATTAAAATACTTGTTTTTTTATATTATGTATTTGTTCCTCGTTTATCACTTTGTTAATTTTTATATGTATGAAAAGTTTGTTTCACTTATAAATTGTTTCATTTTCATTTACTTTCGGCTCAATTCTAATAATAAATTTGCTATTATCAAAATATTATTTAAAAATATAACAATTTGATAATTTAAGTGACTAAAAACATTATGTTTAAAAAAATAAATATTTATTAAGTTAATGTTAAACTTAATATTGATTGATGAGTTATTTGAAGATGATGCAATATAAAATAATTGGTAATCACTTTCTCCACAGTTTAAAGGTTAAACTTGTTAAACACGAAAAAATATTGTGTACTACATATATGATAATTAAAAATAATCAACACTTAAAACTACTATTACTAAAGCAATTACACTAGAAGGACAAGAAATTAACAATTAACTCGATATTAAAATTATTTACATTTTTTAGCTATTTATATGGCTGATTTCGTTTGTTTACCAAAAATAAGCTTAAAACCTGATCAATTATAATTCTTCTGATCTTGAAAAAACCGGAATACATAATGTTTACGAGTCGAAGCAAATAAACGCATTCGGTTTGAATTGCACACAATCATAAAAACATTCGAGCGCGATGGAAGCGTTCCGTAAGATTTTCCAAGTCACCGACGAAGAGGTGAGGGATGTGAGGGCGATGTACGACAAAACCGAGGCCGACATTAAGATCGACGTCGGGATTTTGAGGGAGTGGCTCAAGAAGCAACCCCATTTACCACAGGATGATGGTGAGTTATAATTCTGTTGTGTGCGATACTATTATTTATGTAAATTTCATGAATTATGGTTATATTTTATGTAATGAATGTTGTCATTAGTCTTTATCTTTATCAAGAGGCCTAAAATATTAAAATGCAAAAAAACATACTATAGAAAAAATAAATGTAAATCATGGGAAACAAATGATAAAAAATCAGCTTAAAGAGATAGGTTACAAAAAATACGAAATTTTTCCAAACTATAAATCTGATTGTAATTTAAATTAAACAATTATGTAGTGTGAATGGGTGGCCTCTAACTTACCCCTTAATTACTTCAACATTAACAATAAGTTTTCTCTTGCGATGAATTAAATTTTTTTTGGTGAAAAATCTTGAGTTTGTTTAGCTTTTCATAATTAAAAATTTTGTTTTATAATATAGAAATTGGAGGGTAGGATAGAGGCTACCCACCCACATATTTAATTTAACTTTGTATTCAATATATTAACTGATGAGGCTGTTATATGTTGAATTCATATTCACTTGTTTGGTTGTTAAGGTAAAAAACACTTAAATTTTCAAAAACACTTTATTATTGCTTTTCTTAAAACGCAACAATTGTTTCGCCATACTGTATTGCCACACATTTCTTTGCCTGAAGAAGCCACAGTGTGGCGAAACAATTTTTGCGTTCTAAAAAAAGCAATAATAATGTGTTTTTGAAAATTTAAGTGTTTTTTATTTGTACATATTATCAAAAATTCGAATTATAGGTCAGTACCATTTTTTTAAAACTAAAAACACTGTTTATAATTAGAGTTTTAAATATGTATGTAAGGTGGATGGGTGGCCACTATCCTACCATCCAATTACTCTGTCATTAACAATAAGCCTTCTCAAAAATAAGTGCGACGAATTCAGTTTTATTTTGGTAATAATAAAATCTTTATTTTAAGGTTAGGTTAGGTCAGGTTATATTAGGTTTCGTTTAGGTTAGGTTAGATAAGATTAGATAGGGTCCACATATAAATGAACTTTCAACATGATGAGAATTTAATTAAAATTATTAGATATCAAAATAAAACTGAACTCGTCGCAATTATTTTTGAGAAGGTTTATTGTTAATGCGTTCATTTGGCTATTTATAATTGAAAATTTTTGTTTATATTATAGAAATTGGAGATTGGGATAGTGGACACCCACCCACCCTACTTATTCCATTAAACTTCAATTACAACTCTGTTTTGTATCATGAAATACATAAATATTACCAATCGGTGCATGTTTTAATTATTTTAAACTGAAAACACGATTTGTATGGGTGGTCTCTAACTTACACTTTAATTACTTTAACATTAACAAAAGTTTTTTCAAAAAGCTGCGATGAATTCCAATTTTTTTAATAAAGAATCTTGAGTTTATTTAGCTTTTCATAATTAAAAATATTGATATATAGGTTTTATAATTAAAATCACTTGGTTTGTGTCACAAATAGTATATGATATATTAAAAATATTGTTTTATAATATAGAAATTGGAGGATAGGATACATGCTACCCACCCATGTATTCAATTTAACTTCATTTGTATTATCAAAAATTCAAATTATCGGTCCGTATATTTTTTTAAAGCTCAAAACACTGTATATAATTAAAGTTTTAAATAAGTATGTAGTGTGAGTGAGTGTCCACTATACCACCCTCCAATTACTATGACATTAACAATAAGCCTTCTCAAAAATAATTGCGACGAACTCAGTTTTATTTTGGTAATAATAATATCTATATTTTAAGGTTAGGTTAGGTCAGGTTACGTTAGGTTTCGTTTAGGTTAGGTTAGATTAGATTAAATAACGTCAGCATATAAATGAACTTTCAACATTATGAGAGTTTAATTAAAATTTTTAGTTACCAGAATAAAACTGAATTCGTCGCAATTTTTTTATTATTATTGAGAAGGCTTATTGTTAATGTGCTTATGCAATAAAAATGATTTATATTAATTAATATTTCTAGATGATGATCGTCTTGAGAGATTTCTCCTTGGCAATAAGTTTCGTATAGAAAAAACCAAATTAAAAATTGATAGCTGTTACAGGATTCGAGGTATACACAGGGATATATTCGACAAATTCGATCCAACTTCTGAATTAATAAGAAATTTCAGACAATCGTGGTGAGTTATCGCATTTAATTTCAATATGTAAATTTAAAAAATTAATTATCATAATATTTATATCATTTAATTAACACTTTACTATTTCATATTACCTCTTAACACTCTGTTAGATGATGCTATTAGGTCTAAGAAACGAAATATATATCTAGTGGTTAAATAAAAACAGTGAAGAAAGGAATTTAATTGCGTTTTTATTATTAATTTTATCTTCATACAGGGTGACTGATGAAAAACCTTTGGTGCTGTATCTCACTTATTTTTTATCCGATTTTAATAAATAAAACATTAAATTAAACCATTTTTAAAAGACTTTAATAGGATCTGAATTGTTATTTTTTCTCGCACCCAGTTTTTGACAAAATACGATCAACATTTTTTTTAAATTGCACTGTATATATATTTTTATTGATTCGCAAGGAGATTTTTTTTCTGAATATAAAAATGTAGACAAATTTATCCATACATCAAACTTAAGTCGAGAAATTGAGGATTAAAAAAATAAATAAAAAGTCAAGTATCCATTGTAAACAATATACAGATCCTATTTTAAATGTCAAAAGTGACAGTGACAGCCATTGATACAATACTGCAACGATTTTTAATTATTTCATAATTAAAATGTTGCAATATTTCAAACACTGTACTAGAATTTTGTGCTTCTACAGAAATCGATTTTCAGTTTTTGAAATCTTGCAACATTTTTATTATGAAATTATTAAAAATCATTGCATCATTGTACCAATGACTGACACTGTCACTTTTGACATTTGGAATAGGCTCTGTATATTGTTTACTATGGGTATTTGATTTTTAATTTTTTTTAATCCTCAATTTATCGACTTTGGTTTGATGAATGGATAAAATCGTTTACAAATTTAGATTCAGAAAAAAATCTCCTTGCGGATCAGTACAAAATATATATACAGTGCAATTTGAAAAAAAAGTTGATCGCCTTTTGTCAAAAACTGGATGCAAGACAAAATATCAGTACAGTTCATATTAAAGTCTTTTAAAAATCATTTAATTTGATGTTTTATTTATTCAAATCGGGTCAAAAATAAGCAAGATACAGCACCAAAGGTTTTTCGTCAGTCACCCTGTATAACTCAAGAACACATACCTACTAAGAACATTGGTATTATAAAGTAAAGATCTGATCTGTGTTTTTCTGCTTCTTCTAAACTCTCCCCTTAGTCTCCAGTATCATCCTATACATCTTTTTCTAGCCATTTCTTCATTCGTATTTCCCTACTTTATCGAGCGAAAATTTGTTAAAAACATTAATTCAGTTGAGTACTCAGCCTATAGACATAAACATCATACAGGTATGCGCACCGACAGCAGAGAGTAAGGCTGAAGAGGTGGAACAAATAGATAAGACAATGAAAGGCCTAAAAACACTAGTTTTAACTCAACTGCATTGGAAAGGCAGACCTTTTACCACATTTCCCAACCCGTTTTATTCCGCCGAGATAGACACTCGCGTCACAATAAAATCATGCGTGTTACATAATAGACCTTGTATATTCCCGCATTTAATTTGTAAGTCTTACCAAACTTATGTTGAAGTTTATTACTTTTTTTAGCTTCATGGTTCCTAGTCCAAAATTGACCCCTGACAAATACAGAGTGTTTACGTGGAAGTTCCGCGAAGACACGCGTCTTTTCACTTTATACGGAGCCGTCATATACACGTTTCTGGTTTTAGAATTACTACAGAATTTCGATTACAACGTCGGATGTCGAATGGTCTTCGATTGCAGGGATTTCAGCTTCAACGTTTTCAAAACCTTTAACGTCAGCATATTGAATAAATACTTTTTATTAAATAAGGTAAATATGCTATTGAATCATTAATAATTATAAATTTTGACAAAAGAAAACAAACTGAAACATGTTCCTCTACATAGTGACATCATCAAGTAGACAAGTGTATATTTTTGCTTTCAAGTCGGTAGATAGTAGAATTTTTGATAGACAGTAGTAGAATTTGGTGCCCTATACAGCTTCGTCATGGGTGATGAGTCGTGGATTTATGCGTATGTGTCAAAAAGAAAAGGCCAATCAGGAGTTTGTTTATTTCAATGTGAAGCAAAGCCAATAAAAGTTGTTCGTTCTCGAAGCGTTAAGAAGCAAGTGGTGGAGGTTTTCTTCACGTCCTTGCGTGTGTTTTTTTTTTAAATAATTAATTGTACTATTTGCAGGAAGCATTTACTGGAAGATTAGCCGGCCTACATTACGTGAACGCACCCTCATTTATGACGACTTTAATTGAAATGCTAAAGATGGCGAGCGGACCGAAAGAGTTTTCCAAGGTGTGTACGCATCTATATGCATATAATTGCTATTTAGTAACCTGTTGCATGGGTAATTAGCGGTACTATACGTCCGTCCTACGCGAACGACAGAAGCCAATTACTCCACATTTATCATCACAAATGAGCTAATTACGGTATTCAAATTTAAATCCAGTCAATGGCAAATATTTTTAAAATATGAGTAAGCAAAAATTATCATAAAAAAATATTGCACACGATAAACATACACGTTGTCCCCTGAAATTTTGAATACGGGAATTTAAATGCGTTACTTGTTACTTAGTTACCATGCTCGTGACGTATTTTAATGGACTGACCAATGGGAAATAATCAGTAATTTCTAATTTGTAATAAATTAGGGAATTAATATGAAATATATTTACACAATTCTGACGTAACGAATAACAAATTACTACAATTTTCATCTTATTCAATGTTCGAAGATATCTCTTTATTGAGCCAAACAATATATCAGACGATCATAAAATTCCTCTTAACATTTTGAAGCTCTGTAAGTCAAATTGACATGCATATTGCAACCATGGCAACCAACAATAATAATCGAGATACAATACAAACTCATTAAATTACTAATATTCGAAATTTCACTGGACAACGTGTATATATACATATACTGAGAAAATTAAGCTTACCTCATTAATAGTAATGATTTTCATTAGTGACGCGATTTATTTATTTTAGATTAAAGTACACGAGAATGTGGAATCTTTGTACAAAGAAATACCCAAAGAATACCTAATAAAGGAATTGGGAGGGGAGTTGGATACATTAAAAATTCATAGTAAGTATTTAGTAGTTTTATTTGTTCTTATCATAATTAGTTTGCAAATTCGTAGAAATATTAAACATTTGTCAAACGACCGTAGAAAGACATTTGCACTCAAAAACAGAACAATACGCAACTGAATAACAAAATCAAGATAAACCATTATTAATTGGTATATGTTATATAAGAAAATATTTGAATACCCTCAATCAATTTTTTTCTTTCCAAAAAAAGCCGCCTTTGAGACAGACAAACATCTTTATTTATTATTTACTACATAGTATTATTAATAACAATTGTATTTGATTTTCTTACAATTGTTACAATTGTCGCCTTTGATAATTAGTAAAAACCGAAATGACTTAAGACCCTATAATTTAGTAATACAATGTATTCAAGTTATTTACTTCGTTATAGGAAATTAAATAATAAAGAAGTCGTTTTTTCAATAAGTGATTTGATTTGTAGCTTTAGTAAGATTCATTGATGTAAATTTACGAAATGTTTTCGTATTTCCTATAATTTATATCAAGATATTATTTCTTTTAGGCAACACTATATACACTCTACTAATATTACACATCAAGCAAAAACATTCAATCATTTTTAACTAAATTGTAAACTATATGATGTTTATGTAGTCATCTGATGAATCGTCATCAAAAAGTCTTCATGGAGCAACTGATACCAGTAGAATAGAGGGTGTGTATGGAAGAACACATATTTTGTGAATATCCAAATACGATCAAAATTTAGAATACCTAATACCTATGTAAACAATGAATATACTTGAATCAAACTGATTAATTTAATATTGAAGATTAACATAAAACTGTATTTGTGGTTTATTTCTATTTTTAGATGAACTAGGAGATGCCTTAGTAGCCAATAAGGATTTGATTCTTAAACAAACACTGCGCATATCGAACGAGGCGTTACGAGTTGGAGACGTTATTAAGAACGAACAGTTTGGAGTGGAAGGTACCTTCAAAACGCTAAATATAGATTAACTGTAATGTACTTTTTAAAAATATATATTTAATAAAAATATTTTGTAAGTGATTCAGAAATTAAGTATTTTTTATGAATAGTTTATCAACCATATACATTCAAATCAAATACATTAAACGTAAGCCTTAGATCTGTTTGGATGCTTCATAGTATAAATTTTTTTATTGATTTATGTAAATAATAACTAGAGTAAATTATACTCTTAAAAAGTGCCAATTTTAATAATAATAATAATAATAAATACATTTATTTACATTTTTTTCCTTTTACAATTATAGTATTTACAATTTATGGTTTATTTGTGAATTGACTATCGACCATTGGTCTTTCGGCCTTGTGCTAATTTTATTTTACAACAAATTGTTTTATAAAAAAATTTCTACTATTAGAGTTTTGAAATATTTTTTGTAGTCATATTTAAAACCTTTGAATACACTCATACAATATAAGAATAAACAAACATATGTACCATACTGAAAATGTACACTAGAATGGACAAAAATGAATAATAAGCTGCATCTCAAAACCTGACATAATCTCCACTATTGTGACAAATAATGTTATAAATCTTCCTAATTTGCCTTGAAGGAAAGAAGAAGAATACAAAGGTGTGAGTGGAAGATCATTTTGCAAGTCAATTGTCAACTGCCAAAATACAAACAACTTAATGCTTGTTTTGGTACATTCTTGATGGAACCGGATGTATAAGTTTGGTGAAGAAAAACACTTGTAATACTATTACCTTTGATAATGAACTGTAATGTTCGAAACACGTGTCAGGAAACTGTAAATAAAAATATGGAACAAAAGTGCTTCTCTTCACCAAACTTATACAAAACAACTTCTGTCAAATTTTAAACTGTAATATTTTTAAAAAAATCTGCCAAATTGTTAGCTGTCCAAATATAAGAAAAACTTCTGTCAAAATATTAGAACATCTGTCAAATTCTCAACTTTCAAATTATAAAAAAAAAACTACTGTCAAATTACTTACTAATTAACGGATGATTTAATTGTTAATTGTTAATTGTCCAATTATCCAAAAGAATTCTGTCCAATTGACAACAATCAGGATATAAAAAAAACTTCTGTCAATTGTCAACTGTCAAAATATTTTTAAAAATATCTGTAAAATTACCAGCTGTCAAAATATAGAACAAACTTGTCAAAATATAAAAGAAAAACTTCTGTCAAATTATAAACAAAAAAACGTTAAGCGTGGTGGAAAATGGTGTAATGGGATTTCTAGGAGTTAATATTGAGTTGCCATGTGTGAGCCTAATCAGCAAAGGAGTTGACACTTAAAATATTTAAGAAAAATAACAGCAAGTTTTTTATATTCCTATTTAACCGATGATTTAATTCTTAAGTGTCAAAATCTAAGAAAAATCTGCTGTCAAATTACAAATTGTTAAAATACAAAAAAACTACTGCCAAATTGGAAACTGTCAAAATATAAAATTAAAACGGCGGTCAAATTGTCAGCTGTCATAATATAAAAAGAACTGCTGTCAAATTGTCAACTGTCAAAATATAAAAACCAGTTTCTGTCAAATTACAAAAATACAACGATGTTTTTATATATCTAATTAAGGGATGATTTAATTGTTAACTGTCAAAATAATAGGAAAGATCTACTGTGAAATTTCAGCTGTCAAAATATTAAAAACTGTTACTTTCAAATTGTCAGTTATCAAAATATAGAAAAGAACTGCTGTCAAATTGACAACCGTCAAATTAAAAAAAAAAAACTGCTGTCTAAATATAAATAAATTGTTAGCTGTCAAAATATAGAAAAAAATTTCTGTTCAATTGACAACAATCAAAATGTAAAAAAAAACTTCTGTCAATTGTCAACCGTCAAAATATTTTTAAACAAACATTAAAGAAAAACTTCTGCCAAATTATCAACATTATTTATTTATTTATTTATTTATTTAAAAAACGTTAAGGGTGGTGAAAAATGGTGTAATGGGATTTGTAGGAGTTAATAGTGAGTTGCCATGTGTGAACCCAATCAGTAAAAGATTTGACTCTTAAAATATTTTTAAAAAAATGACAGCAGGTTTTTTATATTCCTATTTAACGGATGATTTAATTCTGAAGTGTCAAAATCTAAGAAAAATATGCTGTCATATTACAAACTTTTGACAACTCACAAAATATAAAATTGAAACGACTGTCAAATTGTCAGCTGCCATAATATAGAAAAGAACTGCTGTTAAATTGTCAACTGTCAAAATATAAAAACCAGTTTCTGCCAAATTACAAAAATACTTTGACAACGATGTTCTTATATTTCTAATTAACGGATGATTTAATTGGTAACTGTCAAAATAAAAAAAAAAATAGCTGCCGAATTGTCAACTGTCAAAATGTAAAAAAAACTACTTTCAAATTGTTAATTGTCACAATATAGATTATTATTATTATAAAAAAAACTTCTGTCAACTTGTTAACTGTCAAAACATTTATGTGCAATTTTCAACTGTCAAATACCTAACAGCAGGTTTTTTATATTCCTATTTAACGGATGATTTAATTATTAACTGTCAAAATATAAGGAAAAATTCTGTCAAATCGTCAGCTGTAAAAATATAAGTAAAACGTCTTTTAGAATATTTATAAACAAAACATATTAAATCGTAAAGTGTCATATTATAAAACACAGAAGCTGTCAAAATATATAAAAAAAACTTTGACATTGGCATTTTTTTAATATTCTTAATTAACGAATGATATAATTGTAAACTGTCAAAATATTTAAAACTCTATGCTATTCGTGAAAGCTTTAAATTCTAATATAAAATGAATTCCCTTAAATCAACTTGGTATATTTTAAATACATTAAATGAAATAAAGTATGAAAATATGAAACTATAACTGAATGTAGGGGATTTTGAGTTACTGTTCAGTAACCTTAATTCCTGTCTGATATTAGGGGATGCAACTAGATATGTAGCTGGCGCACAACCCTTCCATTTAAGTTACATTTAAGTTATTTCATTTACAATCGATCTCTTCAGATAAAACTCTGCAGCTACTTTTTTAAACCCCAAAGGTTCACACATTTCTTTCATCTTATACAATCTTGTGATGTATGACATTTACGCCGACGATTTTGGATTTTTGGATTTCGATTTGTCCGATGCGAGGCCAAAAAGGTAAGCTGCATGTAAGCCCCAGTGTGCTCTTTGTATGTCCTCCCATCTGAGTCCTTATTAGCAAACGCCAGGATCGCAGCAAGAGCGACACTTATGATGTCTGATGACTGTAGAGATTGTGGATTTACGTACTTTTTCACACTTCCCAAAGACATCAGTACCTTACAGGGCATGATAGATACTATACAGACTTGGTTTGAGAGACGGAGTATTTCTATCAATCCCAACAAATCTAAACTTCTACCTCCTCTGAAGAACCACTTCCCCCAATATAAATAAATGTACATATGCCAGAAGGACACAATCCAGGATATGATGTATAATTACTTCACAAAGGAAAGACATTTCAACATCACTGAATGTACACAACTAGTTTAGAAACAACCAAATGAATATAGCTCATTTAATATATCAGAAATTTGGGGCATTAGCATTCGATATGAACTTTTTTTTCCGAAACTACGAACAAAACTAATGCCGACGTATACATCCAACAATATAATATACTGTTCATGAATGTTCAATCAATCAGGAATAAAATAAATAAAAGTGCACAAAAGCAAATATATTTCCAGATACTCTTAAAATATCTACATGTTTACCTATATTCAAAAAAGGAGAATCTAATGACCCCATTAATAACCGGCCCATTTCTATCATACTTGTCATAGCTAAAATATTTGAAATTGTATTATAAAATCAGATGTTAAACTATCTTGAGAATAAGTTAGGCTAGTGGATGATATTTTGAGAGGTCATAACCAACTTTATAAATTCGACTATGTTTCTCATAGCAGTATAGCAGTCTGATTGAAAAGTTATACTACTACATTTTTTTTTACCGTCCATCTGCAGAATGATTAGATCCTATTCATCAGGCCGAAAGCAAGTAACTATTTCAAGCACAATATGTCTTACAGATACCAGTGACGAGTGGTATTCCACAAGGGTCACACCTCGGACCCTTACTCTTTATATTGTATGCAAATGATTTTTCCTAGGCATTTAATGATAGCAGCATTAGTGTATCACAATTCGAAGATGATACAACGATATCCATCATTAATCATGACTTCGATGATTTGTTACTAAAGGAAAATTATGTTCGCACACTTGCCAAAAATTGGTTTCCTTACAATAAATTAAGTATGAATGGCGAAAATGGTTAGAATGATACGACATGCAAAATAAAATAACTTTAGGCGGAAAAATCACTGCTCGATTGTTATTGACGAATGTATAAAAAAAATTGTAATTGTATAGTAATTAGCTGCATTATGTATCTTGTGCATCTGCAGGTAAAAACTTAAGTGGACAGTTTCTCCCTGCATCGTTCTGATTCGAGACATGCTCAATTAGTTCTTTCTGGTCTTCCGTCAACATTTTCAGCACAAGCTTTGCGCAGACCTTATTTGCAGATCCTCGGTGACTATCCCATGTACCGCCATTGTTGGTCTATCTCCTCTCGGCCATTCGTGAACACCTTGTGCTATCTGCCGGAGTGTGACCTTGAAATGCAGTCATTCTTGAAGGCCCCTTGAAGCATCTGAAATATTTTGGTTGCATTCTTTCCATCGCGCTGTGTTACGAAGTCGAAACATACTTCTCGCGGAGGTACAACTCGAACTGCTCGGAGGAAACAGGCTGCATTAGAAGTGCAGACCCTTCACCAGATATCCCGACCCGTTTTAGTGGGATCACAATAAAATCATGCGCATTACTTTCATAATAGAACCTGTATATGGGATTCAAAATTATAAGGTTTTGAACTCGCTTTGCAATTTTATATTTCTGCAGGAGTATTCGAATTGTATCATAAATACAGATTATTTTTTATTTCGCCTACTAATAGCTGTATGAAATTGGTTAGTGAAGTGAATTGAAATACGCCACTGTATCTGTAAAAATAAGAGATGCCCTTTAAGAATCACAGTGAAGTAAGGTAGTATGATTATAATACTGAGTCGCATTGGTGAAAGTCATACATACTCGAGTATGTTTCTGAACACTTGAGCAAACAATGAAACTCGTTTAAAGAAATGTTTAACTGGCAAGCCTCCTGGTGATTATTTAAGAGGAAAGCACGTAGCTGCACTCAAAATAAATACTGAACAGAAAAGTTCAGTATAAGACCACAGAGCTCTATTTCCTTCTTTTCATAGCCATTATTCTAGACGAGACAATTCACTAACAAAACATCAGATCTGTATTCAATAACGAATTTAATTTGCGTTTCCATACACCCCGGAAAGATACTTGTAAAACGTGTGACAGATACAAATAGTTGATACACGATGAGGCAGAAGAGCGCATAAGAGCTGATCTGGACTGTGAGCACTCTATTAACTTGTAAAGAGCAGAGAAAGCAAGGGGACAGTTGAACGTTCATGAAGACCTATCCGCGACCTAAAACGACGTTTACATTATCACCATGGACATTCGAAAAGCAAAAAAGCTATTTTTAATAATTTGTTCGGTTTTAAATTTCATGTAACTCCAATAGTTTATTAGCAATTCGCAAAAAATGTCAAAAAATTCAATTTTTATTTTATTTTCTCGAAAAATATATATATATAGGGAAAGTAATAAGCATATAATTGCTCAACAAAACAAGTGTCCAATGCTTAATTGTTTGGAATAGTGGAGGAAAGGTAAGAACATTTAATGCAAATAAACTCCGCCCTTAAGCATTGTAATTGTAATTTTTTATAGGTATATACATTTTTGTGCCTTTTTGCTAATATTACTTAAAAGTATAGACGACAAATATAATAAATGATTAAAATTCTTCAAAATACTCTTCTCCAGCATCAACACACTTGAGGATACGTGTCTGCCATGCCTGAAAGAATCCCTGAAAATTCTTGACGGGAATGTCTCTTAGGAGCGTTGTAACATGCTTTTGGACGGAAAGGAAAGTTAAAAGGAAAGCTCTGGGAGCTGGGAGCAGAAAATTGGTAACGTTGAAGGACGTGTGGCTGGGAGCATTGTCATGGTGGAGCTTGATTATGTCTTTGATGTCAGAAATCACGCGCACCTGCAGGAAAATAGCTAAGTTGACTGATTCAAATCCAACAATTTTAGCACAAGCTTCACGCAGATCTTGCGCATTTTCAGGTCCTCCACTATCCCATGTATGTGGAGATTTTTAGGATGCCATCGATTTTCTGGATGCTTAATCGACTACTGGAACGCAAAACTTGATGCACAGAATTGGTTCGTCGGCGATCTCTTCACGACCCTCCTTGAAAGCCTTGCGTCATCTCCACACATCTTTGAAGGCTTCTTGAAGCACTAGAATGTTTCGGTTGAATTCTTTCCAAGCCGCATACAAAATTTTGGTATCACGGTTAAAGCGATCGCTTCACGCAGAGGTACGTCTTTCCATTCAGACTGCTTGCAAACTAAAAACAAATGAAAATCGAAATTTTGTTTTCACGGTTTACAAAACTTATGCCACATTTGTGAACCATCGGTGCAAGAATTTCTAAAATTAGATCTTTCGTTCTAAAGTTATAGCCAAAAAAATGAAAAATAAATTAAAATCTAATTTTCTTTTTTAACGTTTACAATAAGTACGCGATATTTGTGAACCAACAGTGCAAGAATTTTCAAATTATTTCATTCTACTGTCAACTTTTTTGTTTGTTACGATTAGAATCATACTTTACTTTTAATTCAAAAACGGCCAATTTTATCAAAATTTTCAAAGAGTGATTAAAGTTTCTAAAATAAAGTTTCTATTAAAATGTAGAAAAATAAATGTAGATTTACTAGCAAACAAAAAAGTTCTGAGCAAACAAATTTTAGGAACACCCTGTATTGCATGATTGACTTTGAAATCACGTGCCAATCTGAGTTAAGAAAGCCCGGCTTATTTGGAATCAAATCCAATAATTCTTGACACACGAAACTCGAAGTTTTTCTGAAGGCAAAATTCCGCGTCCACAATTTATGCTTTTGTCGGATCTGGTCATTGTTGGGTATCCAGAAAATCGTTTATCGGCGATCTCTTACCGGGTCTCCTTAAGGCCTTGTGCTATCTTCTGGACTGTGACCTTGAAAATCATTGACAGCCTTTTGCATCTGGAATGTTTCGAGTGCATTCTTTCCAAACCGACACAATAAAATTGCGTATAGCTGTTGAAGCGATCGCTCCACTCAGACTGCTCGGAGAAAACTGGCGACCGGCTGCATTAGAAAGGTAGACCCTTCACTACATCTTCCGACCCGTTTTAGCCCGCTGCGATAGATAGTCGCTTCACGATTAGAACATGCTTATTACTTTCATAATTGACCCTGTATAATATATAAAACTTAAATCACAGTTTAAAAAATATATGAAAATTTGTTAAAATTTTAGACTTTTTTATAAATTTCATAAATATATCAAAACCATTATTTCCTCCATTTTGAATTATCACAACTTCACAGTATTTTATGGATTTAAGATATTTAAAATTACTCTTCTGCAATCATGTGAAAAAAATCAACTGCAAGAATTTTTATAATTTTAGTACGACTTTTAAAAATTCCACGTAGTTTCCAAGTAATACAAAATTAGGTCATTTCATTTAAAACCTAAATTAAACGAAGTTATTGGAATGTTTAGAATATCAATACAAAGAATTCTATGTCTAAAACATTTCTTTCGAAACGAATAACGTGTGATTTCCTGTACATTCAAAATGATGCAAGAATTAAAATGGGTTTAATAGCTAAGAAAATTGATTAAGGATTTATATATGAACTAAAAAATTTAAAAATTGCATAGATATTTTAATTTATTCATTTAATTATTTAATCTTTATCGGATATAATTATGTAAAATACAAATAAACTGATATATACAAAATTAAAGGAATGACATACATATAATTTTTACAGCATGCCGAAGGGTGAGTTAACTCTTATAGATGATCTTCCACTCAAACCCTTAACCTCTCCTTCAGTGATTCGTAGTTTATATATTTAATATATCTCGTTTTGTATATTTTTACAGATAATTATTATAGTTACCTAAGACAGAAAGAAGAAGAAAAGAAGCTGACGAGATTTTTATATTTTTAATAAGATCCATTTATTAATCAGGCAAATTAAATGCCGTCAAATTAACAGTTCATCAACGGCGTTAATATTTTTAATCCTTTTGATTATTTTCTAATGATGTTTGATTTGTTAAGATGCTCATTGATTTTATTTACTTTAATTAAAATCTATTTTAAGTTTCCACAGTTATTATTGGCAGTTGTATCTCCCAAGCTTTGATAATAAATTTTTAGCTAGATGAAATATATGTATCAGCAATAAAACCATTAATTTTACCTATCTTAAAATTTACATAGAATACATCCTTCATATTTTAGGATAAGTTTTGATTTTTATAAACATAATCTATATAAATATGCCAAATTTTTCGAACTATTTTTATATAGAAAGATAGATTCAAATTTTGGGTGAGTCTTTTAGTCCGAAGGTAATTTTTTTAATAAATTCGTCTCTAAATTTGCGTCTTAGTCCGAAAAATCTGCTAGTAGTTCAAGCAGCTATTATGAGAAAGCAGCACATGACCACAAGATAAAATATTAGGTAGGTAACTGTAATTAATATATTAATTAATTCAAATATTTAATATATCATATAATAAACAATAATAATAATATAATAAGATAGCTCTTAGGTATATAATTTAATATTAAATAGGAAATTCATTCCAGAAAATCTTACAGCGTAACATTCCCTGCAGTTCATTCCGTCGCTCGTAGATGTCGCCAGTAATATCCTGTACGGAAATATAAAAACCCAACTATGCAATTTATTATTAGATTAATAATTTACATCGACGAATATAACTGCTTCGTACCACCTGGAATTCGGGGCATTCGCGCATTAATTAATTTTCACCTTTGATTGGATAATACTTCTAATTCGTATCTAGAAATTAATTACGGAAATGAAAATTCCTTATTTACCATATATATATTCAGCAGCCGGCTTAATTATATATACAGGCGCAGCTTTGACAACAGTTTAATGAAATAGGAATGGGATTATATGTTTATTCATATGCCGTGTTTTGGCATGAATAATTAATGTAGCGACTCGCGAGGTAAATAAACTTTTTTTTTGTAAATAAAAAAAAAAGTTGATTAAAATTTATAATTAATATCTTGCGTTGTTAATACTAGAATTATTTTGTAAATATTTTTATCATCAATATCTATAACAGGGTGGAAAAATGCCCACCCATCCATACAACGTTGACTTTTTTTAATTAAGGTTTTTAATAATCTTAAGAAATCCTTCATTTATCAAGTTGATGTGTTTTAATATTTTAATTAAACACTGTTTTATGTTTTACTGTTTGGAGGGTGGGATAGAGGCCACCCACCCAACCTACATATACAAAAAACTTACATCAAAACACTGCAGATGTTTTTCTTTAAATAATCATTCACAATTTTCTTTCATTTTCCTGGAAAACTAAACACTATTTGTGATTAGAGTAAAGGTGCATATGTAGGGTGGGTGGGTGGCCTCTATCCTACCCTCCAATCAATAAACTATACTGTCATTAGTTTTTTTCAAAATTTTGCCACAAACTTCATAATAATGCACAACGGGCATCGTCAGTTAGTTTTAATGAATTTTCAGGAAAAACTTTATTTTAACGAATGTTTTTAATTGCGTTCAAAACGTACTTAACTATAAAACAAATGATAAACGGAAAAAATGCTGTAATTAGTTTTTTCAGAATTTCCCATCAAACTTCGTAATGATGTACAATACGCATTCACAACTGGTTTTCATGAATTTTCAGGAAAATCACTCAAAAGATTTTGATGATTTAAAAAAAATACATTCAAAACATTCTCTACTATAAAATAAATGACTAACTAAAACCATGCTTTCATTTTTTTCTCCTGATTTCTCCATTGAATAAATTTTCTACAACAAACTAAAGGATTTTAATACATTTTATTATATATATATATATATATATATATATATATATATATATATATATATATATATCGTGGGGTTTATTCCCATCATTAATTTTCGAGATTACTTCGTAATGGAAATTCATTGCGTGTCCATAATACTGGGGTTATGTGAATAAATGAAGGTATTTGTTATGTGGCGGTAATTATTTATCGATCCTCGAATAATGTTTTGGGTGTGTTTCTTAAATGGGGCGTGATGATGGTAAAATGTGTGGCGAGAAAGACAAACGGAAGGCCGTGATAAAATAAAACTGAAACATACGCTCGAATGAATTTAATTGATTTTTTAATTTGTAATCATCAATACATAAAATATTTAATCGTGTAGATAAATTAACAAATAGTTTTAAAATTTAGATTAATTAAGAAAAATATATGATTTTTAAAATGTGCATTCGCAATTACACAAGTTTTACACACCATGACATTTAAGTGAGATTTATTTTAGAAAATTACATATATGAAGAAAAAACTAGTGTGGCAAAAATATTTTATACAAAATTTATTATAATATGTACATCTAACACCAAGAGTTTATTTAATTAACCTCTAATTAATATAAAATAATAAAAGTAATAATATGAAATATTATTTTTAATGAGCATTTCTGCACTTGCATTATAACAATAAAACAATTTTTAATTAGTATATATTTCTTTTTTAAAAGTTATTTTACTGTTTCTTTAAATTATTTTGTCTAAACGTATAGTAAATTAAAATACAATTTCACACCTATTTATACTGAGTTCAATATTTAATTAGTACATATTTCTTTTTTGAAAGTTTTTTACCGATTTTTTTATTATTTTTTTCTAAACGTATAGTAAATTAAAATGCTATTCGATGCCTATTTATACTGAGTTCAATAAAGAGGAGTATATTAGGTCCGTCCGGTCATTAATTATAAGGGATCTCGGGATAACGTTTGACTTTGTGAATTTCTAAGGACTCAAGTAAATCCATTTTAAATCCCTTTTCGGCCAAATAGATTATTTCGAGTACGTTTTCGCCAAGCGCTCGCGTTTGGTTAGTATTTTTGTTGGAAACGTGCTAATTTCGATTATTAATTAGTAGAACAATAAGCTTTTACGTTTAATTAATTTAAAAAAAAGAATACGACGGCATTCAATCAATAAAACCTTAAGTATCAATAGTTACTAATTACTAGAGAGCGGATAAAAAAGCTTAAAAAATGTAAAAAAAAGCACTTAAAAAGGCACAAAATTTAGAGAAAAAAAGCATTAAAAAAGCATAAAAACAGGAAAAAAGCAAAAAACACGAAAAAAGCACTAAAAAAGCATTAAAAGGCACAAAATTTAGAGAAAAAAGCATTAAAAAAGCATAAAAACAGGAAAAAAGCATAAAAACACGAAAAAAGCACTAAAGAAAACTATATTTTCTTGATATGTTACACGTTTATCAACATATTTTACAAAGAAATTTGGCTTAAAACTAAAATAAATATACTTTCTTTACGCAATATATAATATCATGTAAGTATTTAAAAATTAAATTGTAATTTTGTATACGTTTCAAAATAACTAAAATCTATTCATAAAAACAGTAGATCATTAAATGTTGTTCTAAGGGTTTAATTGTAAAAATTATTACTTCTAACGCTCAATAAATTTTTGAAAGTAGAAAAGCTTCTCTTTATTTTAAATTATAGCTGGATCCATTTGAAAATTGCCATTCAAAATCAAGTTTAATTTATTTAATATTAAAAATCCTTCATTTTCAACGAATACTTCTTTCGATATTATTTTGATTTCTTGGCCAATGCATGCAGGTATTTTCTAAAATGAATCTGCTTTTATAAAGATTTGATTGTGTTGCTCACAAAATTTAAACGCGATTTTATGTAACTCAATTGTTTTGAAGGAAGCTCTTGTTTCTTAAGAACTGTTTAACAGTCTTTAACTGATTTGCTTGTCGTTTCGGGAAAGTTGTATATAACCTTATTAAATTCTTCAAAATTGTTCGCATAGTACATTGTAGCATATAGCCAAATTCCCCATTTTGTTAGCACTGGTTTATGGGGCAGTGAGATATCAGATAATGACTTCTTGAATAATTGTACTCACAGAAGAATATAAGAACTATTTTTCCATATTTAATTAAATCTACAAATGGAAATTTCATTCTTATAGTTTCAAAAATTCGTTTCTATTCATGTGCTAAACTTGTACAATGCACAAAATGCATTATTAGTAAAATTTTGTAACTTGGTATTTTCTACGGCAAAAATAAGCTTGTCAGTCCATCATTTATGAATTTTGCTATAATGTTATTATCAGTTTTCTTCAATTCTTTTGTATATATCAAAATACTGTTGGTCGGATGTCTTCATGTTAAACTCATATTATTAAATTAAACAAGTCTGTGGTTTCATCCACACCAAACCACATATAATTATTGTTAATAATATCTTTAATTTTTTGTATGGTTTCATAGTATCTAAGAGCTACATAATTTTTTCTCGGGAATGCGTATTTTACAATATTTTCCCAAGAAAGATTTAAATGCATTATTTTGTAATTTTCTTAAAGGGATATTAGAATGTAAAAGTATTTTGCACAAATGTGAATTTAATTGAAGATGATGCTAAAGATTGTGAAATTGTGCTGTTTTGTTAGTTCAGCTTTGAACTTTTTCAAACGTTCTTGACGTAGTGTTGTTATAACATGTTTTACATACAAGTCTTGACTAGTTAGGATAATAAAACTTACTATTTTTAAACATGCCTTACAAAATAATGTATAATTTTCACTTATTAATTCTGGATAGCCTCTAATTAATTCTTGTATTGTGGTTTTCACCTTTTGCATTATGGGTTAAATATACATGTGAATTATATAATATAATATATCTGTGATTCCCCAGGTTAATACGATTCACGCATACAGTAATTTTTGATAAATAAGCAAAGTTTTTGGAATGTCAATTCAATAGTTTATGAATGCGAGTTTGAATATGAAAATTAACGAAAACAGTAAATATGCGCCAGTCGTCCCATCGGTACTTTTGCCAAGAGAAGGAAATTGATACGGTTGCAGAACACCTGATTATTAGCTATCACTTAAATTTGTTTACATTTAATACTTACTGGGGCCCCTATTTATTTTTTAACGACGTTTACATCCGGAATATCATAGGTGTGATTCCTATGAAGCGTTCGTCTGTATTATCTGAATAATGAGACTGTCTATTATATCTACTTATTTATAAACGAATCCATTGTAAATTGGTAATTTATACTAATATTTATTAATAATAAAATTCATTATAATTATTGTATCATATTATGAAGATTTTTAACAATTATGTTGTCAAAAGACACGAAGAAAATATGTAATACAAATATAATCTATAAATGATGGGATACAGATTTTTACGAAAATTCTCTATATTAGCACATTAATTTAATATCAGCGTGAAATTGTTATTAAATGTTTTTTAAATGTTTAAGAAAATGCTCCAAATAAGCATAAAAATCTAAAAAAGCATGAAAATAAGCATAAAAAGTCAAAATAAGCAAAAAAGCCCAAAAAAACTTAGCGCTAAGTAATCACATTCTTCAAGATTCGTATAGATATTAAGAAATTTTTTCGATGCTATTAATATTATGGATAAGCATAATGCTAGAAATCCGCTCTCTACTAATTACTAATCAGCGACTTAATAGGTTTTTTATTCATATTTTTATTATATTAAGACAGTAACGCATTTCTGCCCTACCCCAATTTATTATATAGTCAAACGAGCGTACTCTTGACCTACATCAATAAACTATACGTTAACCTATCGCCTACTTTCCCGCTTTAACTAGCGTACACTTGACCTACCTCACTGTACACTTTATTTGGGAGGGTCAGAAGTACGAGAGGTCATTGTATTGTTTATTGGGATAGGTCAAGAGTACGCTAGAACAAAATAAAATTATTTAAAAAAATAGTTGAAAACGTAAACACAATTGAATGTAATTCAAAAAATCTATAATAGGCAATCAATATAATAAGACGAATTGACGAATTAACTGAACTGAATATTATCAGAAAAAATAACAGCTAAAATGTTTCTGTAAAAAAAAGCAGTTGAAAATGTTAGATTTTTGCAAAGAAACAAAAACAATTGACAATCGATAGAATCCGAAATAATTAAAAACTATTACAAAATTGTTGAAAACGCAAAAAATAATTAAGTGTAACTCAAGAAAAAAAAAATTGTTAGAAAATAAAAAAGAAATAATAATGACAATTCATAAAATCAGTATGAAGGCAAAAAACTTGACGAATTGAAACAATTGAAAATTATCAATTAAGAAAACAGTTAACATTAACAGATGTGCTACAACCCTACACATAAGTACAATTAAAATTGTTAGGTAATTACAAAAATGAAAACGATTAAAATCATAAAAATTTAATTTAAAAAAACGCAAACACAAATCTCGCCGATAGATAAAATAAGATAGTTAGAAATAAAAGAAAAATAATTGATAATCTATAAAATTAGTTTATTGACAAACAAAGACAAATTAAAACAGTCGAAAAATATTTAAAAAAAGAAAAGATTTAAAATTGACATATATGCCAAAACACTTCAGAAAAGCACAAACGAAATTGTCACTTAAAGAAAAATTAAATTTAACAAATGTGTCTAAACAATTCAGAAAAGGGCAGTTTGAATTGTTAGATAATTACAAAACAATTGACAATCGATAAAACAAGTTTATTGGAAAAAAAACTTGACAACTTTAAAATATTTAAAAATGCCACAGAAGAAAACAGCCAAAGAATTGATAAATACTTTGATTTGTGAAACAAACGAAGGGTTTATCTATTCTTTACCTAATAATTAATTTATTCAAAAATAGAAATAGTATGAAAATATAAAAATATTCTTTACCTAAATAAAAATAACACACAGTTTATTCCTTACTTCACTTGTTTATTAATTGTTAAATGTACATTTCGTTCACAAGGTGAACATTGTGTTATTTTTATTTACAAAACACTTCACGTAAACTCGAACCAACAATATTGATTCTTTACCTAATATTTCATAATGTTTCATTATATTGATAAAATATAATTTATCAATATAATGAGTTTACTAACAAAAAAATTGACGAATTAAAAAAGACGCTTCAGAAAAAATGAAAAGTGTAAATTGTTAGATTATCACAAAACAATCGACAATCGATGAAATCAGAAATAATTGAAAATGCAAAAAACAACTAAATGCATTCGAGAAAAAAAAATGTTAAAAGAAATTAAAAAGGAAATAATTGGCAATCAATAAAATCAATATATAGGTAAAAAAATCTTGAAAAATTAATACAATTGTAAATTATCAATCAAGAAAATAGAAACCAGTTAAAACTGACGGATGTGCTACAAAACTATAGATAAGAACAATTAAAATTGTTAGATTATTGCAAAAAAATAAGAACAATTGACAATCAATAAAATCAGAAAGAATTAAGAAAATATGTACAAAAAAAAATGCAGTCAAGATAAAATAAAATTGTTAGAAAAAAAGGAAAATCTATTGACAGTCTATAAAATTATGAGACAAAAAAATGACAAAAAAAATATTGAAAATGAAAACAGTTAAAATTCACATATACAGGGTGACTGACGAAAAACTTTGGTGCTGTATCTCGCTTATTTTTTATCCGATTTTAATAAATAAAACATCAAATTAAACCATTTTTAAAAGACTTTAATAGGATCTGAACTGTTATTTTTTCTCGCACCCAGTTTTTGACAAAATACGATCAACATTTTTTTTTTTAAATTGCACTGTATATATATTTTTATTGATTCGCGAGGAGATTTTTTTTCTGAATATAAAATTGTAGACAAATTTATCCATACATCAAACTTAAGTCGAGAAATTGAGGATTAAAAAAAGAAATAAAAAGTCAAGTATCCATTGTAAACAATATACAGGCCCTATTTTAAATGTCAAAAGTGACAGTGACAGCCATTGATACAATACTGCAACGATTTTTAATTATTTCATAATTAAAATGTTGCAATATTTCAAACACTGTACTAGAATTTTGTGCTTCTACAGAAATCGTTTTTCAGTTTTTGAAATCTTGCAACATTTTTATTATGAAATTATTAAAAATCATTGCAGTATTGTACCAATGACTGACACTGTCACTTTTGACATTTGGAATAGGCTCTGTATATTGTTTACTATGGGTATTTGATTTTTAATTTTTTTTTTAATCCTCAATTTCTCGACTTTGGTTTGATGAATGGATAAAATCGTTTACAAATTTAGATTCAGAAAAAAATCTCCTTGCGGATCAGTACAAAATATATATACAGTGCAATTTGAAAAAAAAAGTTGATCGTCTTTTGTCAAAAACTGGATGCAAGAAAAAACATCAGTACAGTTCACATTAAAGTCTTTTAAAAATCATTTAATTTGATGTTTTATTTATTCAAATCGGATCAAAAATATGCGAGATACAGCACCAAAGGTTTTTCGTCAGTCACCCTGTATATTAAAATACTCTACAAGAAAATCTGTCTTTATGTTTACATAAAGAACTAAAATGTCTCCCCTGAAAAGGGGATAAAAAACAAGTAAAAGCAAATATAAAAGAATTCCGGATGTCCAAGATAATATTTGAATCATAAAAGAGGAAGGGTTTCAGTAGAAGAACACAATTTGAACGACGTATTTTTGAAAATTTTATTGATTTGTAATATTCAACACCATATAAACAACAACCACAAACGAAACTATCACTAACACATTTATAAGCAGAATGGAAGCAAGAGCAACAATAACTATTCTACTATATCAACGATAATAGTAACCACCAGCACTCTAGTAAGAGTAACTGACAGCAATAGCTCAAAAGGAAAAAACAACAACTGTAAAAGAAAAGCAGAAACGCCAATAGTAACATTAGGGGGGAAAATGATAAACTACACCAGCTACAATCACCAAACCTAGTTAAGCAAGATAAAGCACAGCTTCAAATCCAACATCATCACCAATAATGGCACCAACAACAGTACCAATAGTAAAAACAACTTTTCTATTTAATAATAATTTTACGAAATATTTTCGTGTTTTTTCTAATTGTTCTTTTCTATTTAACTGATTTTATCGATTATCACTTGTTTTTCTATTTCAAACTTCTATAATTTGCAAATTATTTCTCTTATAAAATTAAATTAATTGATTGGGTTGATTGAGTTCGTTGAAGATAATAATCACTTTAAAATATTGAAGAAAGGTTCTAAGCGTTTTTATCAAATTAAAATTAAGTTATTGAACTGTTTTAAAACAATGTTTTTCACTAAAATTCAAATGCTATTTTAAATTGTTAATTTTTCCCAATTAAAAGAAGGTACTATTTTCTGAAATTATATTAAATTATAAAAACGTCTTCCCCAGGTTTTTTTTTAATAACTTTTAATTAGTTTAGTCCTACAATTTTGTTACAATATTTATTGTCAATTGTTTTTTTTAAATAAATTCATAACAATTTCAACGATTATTTGAAATGACATTGAATTACTTTTAACAATGTAAATTGTACTTTTATATAATAACTTTTAATCATTTTCGTTTATCTAAATAAACATTTGTTTTCAATAATAAAACATTTTTTTTGGAAATTGTTTTAATTCGTCAAACTAAACTAAACTATTTTTTTTCTTGAGTGACATGTAATTGTTTTTGTGTTTTCAATAATTTTTAATTATTTCTGATATTATTATTTTTGTTTCTGTAATAATTTTAAATTGTCAATTGTTTTGTTATTATCTAATAATTTAAACTGTCATTTTCTGATGTGTCTTGAAACATTTTAATTTTAATATTAGTTTTCACTAGTTTTTCAATATTCAACTAGTTTAATCGATTGTCAATAGAAAAAAATGAAATTCAAAATTAGTTCTCACGTGACCTATTCAGTTTTAGTGCATTTGCCAATTTGAACTATTTTGAAATAATTGTCAATTGTTTTTCTGCCTCAAATCATCAAGTGTTTTCGTCATTATTTAAATGATAAATATTTTTTTTACAAACTTCTAAAAATATTACTTATTTTAGTAGAGATTTAATTATTCTTTCACTTTTGTCAATTTCTATTATTTTAAAAATAATTTTCAATTGTTTTAATTATCAAATTTTCTGCATTTTTTTAAATATTAAACCATTTTAATTATTTACTTAAGTTGCAAGTAATTATTATAGAGCTTTAACAGTTTATTTATTTATTTTAATTGTTTTTTTACAATATTCAAATGGTACTATTAATTAATTGTTTGTTTGCTGCTGATGTCAATAATGATAATTATAATATGATTTTTTATATATTTTGTTTGTTTGTTTCCTTTTAGTTCGTAATTATATGTAGTTTGTATTTATTGACAATTGTAATACATTGAATTATGTCTTTTTACAAATAAAGTTAAATAAATAAATCTATGTAAAATATTTTTCGTCAATTTTTTTGTAAATGTCAAACTACTTTTATCCATTCTCATTCATTTTGTTTTCAACTGTTTTTGACGTATCATTTAAAAAAAAAATAATAATAGTTATTAAGATTTTACCATTCTTTTTGTTCGTCAAGCTTTTATTGGTTATAAATTTTCAATTCTAATAATTTTAATTGTTTTCTGTTAAGGTATTTATTTAATTATATAAGCGCTTCGTTAATTTCATTTTTATAGTTCATATTTTGCAATTATTGTTTTAAATTTTTACTGTCGTCAATTTTTTTAAACATATTTTTAATAATTGCGTTTATTAAGCCTTTATTGATTGTATTTTTCAATTTCAAGACAATAAATTATGTCAGCTCTTTATAAATTTCAACTGTTTATTTTTCTTTGTATATTATAACAATCGTAATTTTAAACTATAATATACCAAAGATTAATCTCTTATAGCCTTATAAACTTGATCGTAACTTGTTCTAGCGTACTCTTGACCTATCCCAATAAACAATGCAATGACCTGTCGTTCTCCTGACCCGCCCAAATAAAGTGTACATTGATGTAGGTCAAGAGTACGCTAGCTTAATATAAATATTTTCGTTGGTATTAATAATTAAGTTGCTGTTGATGACAATAATGGTAAATGTATTGCATTTTGTATTGTTTTATTGTTGTTTTTATTGCCAGTATGTTGGTATAGATGTTATTTTTATATTTATTGTTCCATTTGTTAATGCTTCTTTTTATATTATTATATATTTTCTTAGTATTGCTGTTGTAATTGATATTTGGTTGTTATAGTTGTTGCTGTAAATTATTTTGTTACTGTTGCTCATATTATTGCTACTGTATTCATTGCAATTATTGTTCTATTTTTTCTAACAGTTTTTTATTTTCAGAATTTTATAATTTTCTCTTAAAATCTAAAATTTTCCAAGAACTTACTGTACATTTTGCAAAAATTTCTTGCTTTACCTAATTGGAATTTGTTTTCCAAATTCAAAGGTTTGCATCTTTCAGTAATTTATAATTTTTTTCAAATTTTTATTTTAAATCAACCACTTATTAAATAAATAAATAAAGTTTATTTACGTATTGACCATTACAAAAATTTAAATAATCCAATAATACTAGTACTAAAAACCAAAGAATAATAATAATAACAATCAATTAACTAAATTTAAAAAAAATGAACACAATAATTATTAACCAATAAATATTTAATTGCTGACAATCAATTATTAATTAGATAAAATATGAATTTTCAACTAAGTGCTTTATCAATCATTAATTAACCTTTTAATTAATCAATTTTTCATCTGCTTTACATTATCGGAATTTTAATAAACCGTTTCACTTATTATTTCCACGACTGTTTTTTAAATAATAATAATAATATAGGGCCACATATAAATTTTTTATATTTATTTTTAACTACTAAACTACTCTTCTAAAATCACGGACATTTGTTCTTTCCTCTCTTTTTTGTTTGTTTGTTATTGCATTTTAATTATCCATCCCCTTAAAAATGCAAATTTTCTTTTCTAATATATATAAAAGAATATTATATTCGAGTGCCTCATCAATTAAACAAATTTAAGTCGGCACGTTCATGTCGCGAAAATATTACTACAACACAATAATTAGGATTAATTAATGTAGGGTTTCGCTGGGACATCCTGTATAATAATTATGTTTGACTGAGCTAGCTACCCGCCATCATAATATATGATATTTAATTATGTTTGTACGTGCCCTCATTAATTATTCATAACATGGAAGTGAATATATTGTTATTTCTCACTTCGTTAAATATTAAATGAAGTGTGCGATGGCCGCAATGATACTCTGGCTACGAAAAAAAGAAAAATTTAAATATATCATGAAGTTAGGGCCTCACACAATTACACTCATTAATTATTTGTCAGGGCCGGGGATTAATAATGAATGTTTACGAAGTTATTGTCTTAAAAACACAAAAAAAGGGTTGGTTGTTTATTATAAAGATAAAGTTAAGTGAAGAAATAATTAAGAGGAATGTAAATATACTTAATTTGTTTTACTACTTTGATATTTTTATTAATTCTTGAACTTCTTACAATTTAACCATTTATGATACATTAACGTGTGGAATATTTAAAAATTAAAGAAATATAATTTGTAAAAATCTAATCTGATTTCGAATTCACTGTTCGGTTTTGTTAGTTAAACACAAACTTTCAAAGAGTATTATTGGAGAAACATTATTCGCCTGAAGAAGCCACAGTGTGGTGAAACAATTGTAGCGATAAATAAAAGCAACAATATTATTTGAAAGTTTGTGTTTAAGTTATAAAAACTGTGCATTTAAACATCCAATACAATCAAAGTATTTTGAAAAAAAAATATTTCGAATTACGAAGCTTGTAATAAAGTCAAGTAAAGTAGAAACAACGTTGCTACAGAATTTTAGAATTCCTAGTGATAATTTTCACATATTCAGGGAGCAAATGATGAAAATCTATAAGAAAAATAGCTGAAAATTGTAGAATCTTAATAGGACCAATAAATATTTCCGATCGCGAAGAGAGAAAAATTGTTAAAGAATTCTGATAAAATAATACTAAAACTTCAGGAAAATTCTATAAATTCTAAAAAAGATAGTAAAAAAATATAAAGTAAGAATCAGTGCAAAATTCTTTAAAGTAATATGAGAAAAAAATTACTGAAAATCTATTATTTCAAGAACCAACTTACAATTTGAAATCTGTAATATAAACTAAAAACAAATTAGAAATCTTAAAGAAATATTTTTTTAGAAACTTCTAAAAGTTTGAAATTGGAATAGAAAGTGTTAAAAAAACTCTAGAAATCATTATAGGAAACTTCAGAATACTTGTAGTAAAAACATTAATATAAATTATTGGAATATTCAAGAAAAAAGGTCCAAATTGAATGGGAATCTCGGTTATTAGATGAGATAGAAAAAAATTGATACAGCATCCTCAAGCTCTTTTTTCAAGACAAACCGAATGCTGAAAATAGAAATGAGCTATAGCCTTTTGTTTTCAAGTTATAGTTAAAAACCAATATTTTCCATTTTAGATATTTATTAATATCTCAGTCATTTATTATTTTATCAAGATAAGAATTCCAGGTACTTTTTCGAAGACAATTGAATACAATTTACAGATTTTTTCTATCTTCATTAATACAAGAGATATAGCACTAAGTTATATGTTTTTAAATGGCAATCACAATTGGCTGTGCTATTAATAAATTGGTTATTTTTCCCTTTTCATTGATGTTATATATAAATGAATTATATTAAATAACCTTGATTCTCTACAGTAACATTTAGTTTGGGCCACCATGTACATTAAAAATACAATTTACTGTTTGATTTTTGTGAGTTACGTGAAGGTAAACTTGATTAATTAAAAAAGCACTAAAAACCAGTAATAAAACATTGATAATGGTCACTTTGTGTCCGAAATATATATCTGTGAATTTAAATAAAATTGTGAAGAAAGGTTTTTAGTGCTTTTTTAATTAATACAATTTACTCATTTAAAAAAATTCTAAATCGATATCTTGTAATTATTAGGGGAAACAATCGAAAAAATCGAAATGAAGAAGAAGAAATTAGAAAATATAGTAGATTGCTGAAAGATTTTAGAAGTAATTTTTGTAGAAGAAGTTTTAAAAAAAGAACATCAATAAAAAATGGACCATTTTATGGGAAAATTGTTGGAAAATTTTGGCAAAATTAACAAGAAATTCAGGACAAATTTAAAAATCTGAAAGGTAATATGCTGATAACCAAAAGAAGTTCCTGGAAAACATCTGTAATATCTGTAAAAAATAGATCCAAAAATTATTCCAATTTATGAGAGATATCAGTTGAAAAATTTTGGAAGAAAATCTGGAAGGTAATATTCTGAAAAATTATTAAAATTAAGCAAGAAATAAAAACGTTTTTAGATAAGGGTCCTGAATATTCTGATTAGCAAAAACTAATCCAAGAAATTTAAAATTTAGAATATGGAGTAAAAAGACTTAAAACTATGGTTAATATATGGCTAGAATTGCATAAAGAATCTAGAAATATAGAAGAAATATTTCTAGAAAATTCTAGAATTCTTTAGAAAAACTCACGCCAATTCAAATAAAAAGCGCTGAATAACTTTAGAAATTAGTATGAATAATTTTCATTTGATTGAAAATTGTAATATAATATTGTATTTAACAGCTTCTTCTATTTAAAATTTTTGTATGTTTTGTATTATATTTCTATATATTCATGTGTATTTTGTTAGGAAGAAAGCTAAAGTATAATAAATAAATAAATAAATAAATAAATTTATTGAATAATAGTATTAGAAAAGCAAAAAGATCCTAAAAACTTAAAGGTTATTAGTTAAAAGAATCCTATTAGATATAAATTTAAATTTAAAGTAAGAGAATTTACTCAATTCCAAAATTTCTAAAATAATTGAAAAAATCGTGAAGTTTTAAGACTACTAGGAGAAAATTTTGGAGAAGAAATTTTAGGAATTTGTAAAAATAACTCTTAAATAATTAATAAACGGATTTTTTTTCAATTTAATGAAAATGGCGACCCTTACTACACAGTAAAGGTCGACTGTACGTTTGATATTGGCCTTGTAAAGTTAAAACTATAGTTACGAAATACTTTCCGTGTGTGATATTAACAAAGTAAGTTTCATTTATCATTTGATAAAGTTCCTGTAAATAAAAGTTTACAGGAAAAGTTTACAATATGTTATCAATATTTGATACAACTTTCAATTTAGAAAAAACATTATTGGAAAACTTTTGGCTAAATGAAAGAAGAAACATGCAGGAAAATTCGAAAAATCTGGAAATGAATGGGCTGCAAAATTCCAATAAGATAAAATAGGAAATATTAATTCATTCTCAGATATAGCGTAAAATATGAAAATATCAGAATTCTCGTAGAAAATTCTTAAAATTTGGATAATAAAATTCTGGAAATATGTAGACATCTGAAAGAAAAATTGCTCAAACTACTAGAATTAGTTAAAATATTTAAGTTAAAGACTATATAACTATAAGGCATGGGATTCTTAAGGGAATAGAATACGAGAAATATATTTTGTGAATTCAAGCCTTCTCAAATGCGATCAATATTTCTGTGAAAAATTATTATGTAAGAATATTAGAATCTTTTTGTTAGCATGTTGGATAAAATAAATAATACCTAATAACTAACACCTAATAATGGATGATTCCTAAAAAAAATGGAAAAGAATGGTCAAAATCAAAAAAATTGCAAGCGTCAAAAGAAAATTAGGTGAAATTAAAAGAAATTAAAATAACGATTTATAAAATGAAAATTAAACTATTTAATTGTCTACCATTGATATAATGTGTGTGAAAATATAGGATGTAGCAAAATGAGTGAAATCAAAAATTCTGGTACTAAAAATAACAATTACAAGGATGAAGGGCAAAATTGAGTCAAAACTAAAATACAATAAGACCCAAAGGCGAAATAATAAATTAAAAAATTGATATGTACATTTGGTTGCCTAATTACTCTTAAAAAATGAAAGAATATTAATTAAAATTTAATTTACATACTCTTTGGTACGCAACCATCAGCTGAATGTTTGGAATAAATATTTTGGCAATGTGGTAGAAATAGACTTACCTATGATTTTTGGCGTCCGTCTTTAGCATGATCGTAATATCGTAAAGAGGTCCTTTAGGAATTTTTTCAAAGATACTTTTTATATTGGTATAATCAAATACAAGGTTAGTGTCAACAAAACCATAATCTTTACATGAAATGTTTTCGTTTGATTGTTAATATTTTCATTTGAAATAACCTCATATTTTTGAGAAATCTAAAATTAATAAATTCTTAATTTAAATTAAATGCTGAATTTATTTTAAACCATTTCTCTAGTTTCTCATTAAGGATATTATTAATACAGGTGAAGTAGAAAGTCCTTAGCATTTTTCACTAGTTGTCTTTAGTGAGCTAAAGTTTTAAAAAAAGCTTTTTGAGAGTTTTATTCTTAGTCAAGCTAGTTGTGTGCTACAGCGTTTCAAAATGTAGGTAAGAGGAGGAAACATTTAATACATTCTTCAGTACCACCCAGACCATGAAGAAATCGCGGAGCAGACAAAATTGTGCTTTTTATGGACGACAATTACATCGCTGATGAAACAATCATAGAAAATTTCAATAAAATTCCATTGATCAAGAATTTAAGATTAGCCAAAAAACTGCTTGGAACCATTTGAACATTCAAATGGCTGAAACATTTTTATAAAAGCCGGAAATGATTTTATTTCATATTTTCTACAAACGAAAATGTATCTTGGTTTCTATTTAAAATTTGTTATATTTCGTGTTATTCAATTAATTCATGGTTAGTGTTGTAAACTATTATAAAATATTTTGTAGAAACTAAACCAATATATAGTGTTTTTCCTATTTTCTTGTTGTTGTCTTTAAAATTGCCCATATTTTTATGTTTTTTTATTTGTTTCGCAATTTTATTATCTAACATCATATTTTAGTAAAAGTTGGTTCAGATGATAATATCAGGTATGTAAATTAAATTTTTTTATGAATGTTATGGAAATTATTTAAATTAAAAGATTGCAAAATTGCACCTCTTTCTTTTAGATTCATATATGGCTTGAATAATGATTTCTGTCTGAGATATCATTTGACTCGTATCAGATGAAAGAAAACAATCAATATTACTAAATTTGGGTTGAGAAATGTGAAGAGTTCAATATTAAATAATAATAAGTGAAGTAAATAATTTTGCCAATACGCGGATTTCATATCTATCCAAATATTTGGCCCCTTTTAGTTTATCTAATATAACAAAAATACATAAATTTCTATTGTTGATGTTGAAGGCTTATACTTCGTTATACATGTTGAATAGAATGAAACACCCTTATAACTTTTTTTGTATAACACGTAATACATACATGTATCTCCTATTCGATACACTAAAAGGGGTTAATCATGTTTTTATCTACTTTATCTTCTAAAATCAACACAAAATCTAGGATCTTGTTACTCAAAAATCTACAAATTCAATACTGCATGGCTACTAGTTGATAATATCTTCGGGATTTGAGTTAGACTTCTTTGAAAGAAGACTGAAAGCATTGATATAATGGCTTATACCTAGAGCTTTTATCAGATTTAGTGTTACTGCTTATTTGAGATATTTTAGGTCTGTTGTTTTAACGCAACGTGAATTTCGTGGTCGTTTTTTTTTCGCGTTTCTGGGGCACAGAGAATTTACATGTAATCCAAGAAGATTGCATTCTCTCAAAGTGACTGTTTGATGCGGTATTTGCAGTGAAAAAGTGATTGGTCCTTATTTTTTTGAAGACGCCGCTGGCACCGATATAGCAGTAATTGGCGAGCGTTACAGGCATATGATAAACGAGTTTTTTTTGCCGCAAGTTGCTGCATTGGGTCTCGAGCATTGTTGGTTTCAACAGGACGGAGCAACAGGTCACACAGCTCTAGTAACTATGGAGATTGTGAGACACCAATTTCCAGGTCGAGTAATCTCCCGTTTTGGAGATTTGAACTGCCTGTCCAGATCGCCAGATCTAAGAGCACCAGACTTCTTCCTTTGGGGCTTTTTAAAATCTCGCGTTTACCACAACAAACCATGAACCTTGCAAGCCTTGAAAGCTAACATTGAAGAAGGAATCACGAATTTGGAGCCAGATGTTTTTCGAGCAACAATTCAAAATCCCGCAAAACGAGCGCAATTATGCATCAACTCATAATTTTTCCCAAGTAATGTAACCAATAATACACTTTCAAATAAATTTTTGATGAAAACAAACTCTTATTTTCATTTATAACAAAATGGCAGCCAATTCAAACTATGACATTACTTTTGCGCCACCTTGTACATAGTACATTTGGCACAGTCGATAGGACTTTCTACTAATTCAATCCGGCGCAGTCGGTAGGATTGCCTTGTGAAAAGTTTTTTAAATAAACCTAGACTTTAGTGAAGTCATATTTCAAAATATTATTAAAATAAATAAAATATTATATATTTTTGATATTATTCGAAGATATCATTTAATTTAAAGAAGATAACTGAAATATCTCATTCTTGTATTTTATAAAAAATGTAAGCTTTGAACTACATTTTCAAAAAATACAAAAAAGAGATTATTATTATTGGAAGATCTCATTTAATTTAAAGGAATTAACTAAAATCTTAATTCCTTTGAGTTAAATGAGATCTTCCAATAATATGAAGAGATAAAGGGCAATAAAAAACAAATCAAAGCTGAAGGCTATAAAGATATATTATTGCACGAGTAAACTGTTCAGACAATAATATTTTTTTTTTAATAAGATCTTAAAAAAAAATATTTTCAATAGTATTAATTCTATTCTAAAATATTAAACGATTGATCAAAATTTATAAACTCGCTGTGTTTAATTTCTTTCATTTTTAAGGGTTACTCAATCTTAGTTTCATCTACCAAAAAAGAATTATTTCGTAATATAAAAGTGACAAACTTCCGTTCTTAATTTTTTATCATTACTCGTCACAAGGACAAAAAAAGACAAGGAGAAAAACCAAAAATGAAATCACTCCACCTATGAAACAAACAAAAATTCAATTGTTTGATACTGACACCCCCCTCTCTCACTCCACCCCTCTCAAGCTCTGTGGGTGTTTAGCAGAAAAACGCTAGGATTTCACAGAAATCGAAAAACTTCAAAAGAGCGCATTAATTTAAAACCGGCGCACAAACTTCTCCTGAGGGATTACAGTGCAGTGTTAATGAAACATCATCAAAAATTATTATTAATCAATGCAAAAAATGCAATTATTTTGTGTTTGTTTTTATAACTTTTACAACTTCTAACTAAAACCCTCTATTATGTTTTACTTATTGGTAAATATGATAGAGGCCACCCACCCACCCTACATATACATGATAACTTTAAATACTAATCGTTGATGATTTTTCTGCAAAAAAACAATAAAACCTTGTACGTAATAAAAATTTAAGCATTATCTAAATATAAATGACTTTCTATAACTAATCTTATCTCATTTAGATTAAAAGTCTGCCCACCCAGCATGCATACAATTTTTTATTTATTTACTTACTCAAAAATTTTACCTTTAGAATTTCGTTTTTATTCAAAAAGTTTTATAATTAATTTTTCTCCAAACCACGAGACGATCAGTAATTGAAATTTATATGTATATGTAGGGTGGGTGGGTGGCCTCTATCTCACCCTCCAAATAGTAAAACATCATCAAAATTTATTTGAAAATTTTGTATGTATAAATCCTTAAAAATTGCAATTATTTTGTGTTTATTTATATTTTACAACTTTTAACTAAAACCCTCGCTTATGTTTTACAGTTTGGAGGGTGGATAGAGGCCACCCACCCACCCTACATATACATAATAACTTTAAATACAAATTCTTGATGATTTTGCTGCTTGCAAAACAATAAAACCTTGTGCGTAATAAAAAATAAAGCATAATCCAAATTTAAGTTTAAATATATATGATCTTCTTTATCTAATTCCTTTTAAACTTGATTTAAAGCGTTTCCACTTATCACGTTTATAATTTTTATTAATTTTCACACTCAAAAATTTCATTTTGTCAATTTTTTTAAATCAATTTTTGTAATTAAAGTGTTTGCAAACCGCCAGGCGATCAGTAATTAAAGTTAAATGTATATGTAGGGTGGGTGGGTGGCCTCTAACCCACCCTCTAATCAGTAAACCATAAGCGAGGGTTTTAACTGAAAGTTTTAAAACGTAAATAAACATAACATGCAAAATTTTATAGATTTATTCAAACAAATTTTGAAATTTAAGAAATTTCGAAAGATTTTTAAACAGAAGTTAAAGAGAATGAAAAAACTGAACGAGTTATAGTAAAACATGTTTTTCATAAAGTTCTTAACTTGCCAGAAAGAAATTAATAGTTTTGACATTTTACTTCTAATAAACTATACGAGTTAAATGAGATTACTATAATAATTAATTGTAAAGAATTAATAATTAAGCAAATTATTAAGTATTCTTAATCGTAAAACCTCATAGTTTTTAAGAAAAATATAGGAAAAGTATTATGATTGCCGCATCACTATTTTTGTTATATGATATTTACCAATTGTTTGTATTAATTTATTTATTTATAGGTTTTTCACTTTTCTGATTACAATTATTTTGTAGTTACTGTATTTATTTATTGTAAATTAATTGCAATAATCGTTAGTTTTATTTATCATTTGATAAAGTTCCTGTAAATAAAAGTTTACAGGAAAAGTTTACAATATATTATCAATTTTTGATACTACTAATTTATAAAAAACATTGTTGGAAAATTTTTGGCTAAATGAAAGAAGAAAAATGTAGGAAAATTCGAAAAACGAATGGGCTGCAAAATTCCAATAAGATAAAATAGGAAATATTAATTCATTCTCAGATATAGCTTAAAATATGAAAATATCAGAATTCTCGTAGAAAATTCTTAAAATTTGGATAATAAAATTCTGGAAATATCTATACATTTAAAAAAAAAATGCTCAAACTACTAGAATTAGTTAAAATATTTAAGTTAAAGACTATATAACTATAATGCATGGGATTCTTAAGAGAATAGAATGCGAGAAACATATTTTGTGAATTCAAGCCTTCTTAAAGGCGATCAAAATTTCTGTAAAAAATTATTGTGTAAGAATATTAGAATCTTTTTGTTAGCATGTTGGATGAAATAAATAATACCTAATAACTAACACCTAATAATGGATGATTTCTAAAAAAATGGAAAAGAATGGTCAAAATCAAAAAAATTGCAAGCGTGAAAAGAAATATAGGTGAAATTAGAAGAAAATTAAACTATATAATTGTCTAACATTAATAGAATGTGTATGAAAATATAGGATGTAGCAAAATCAGGGACATCAATAATTATGGTACTAAAAATAACAATTACAAATATGAAGGGTAAAATTGAGTCAAAATTAAAATACGAGAAGAACCAAAAGCGATATAATAAATTAAAAAATGGGTGACTAAAAACATGTACATTTGGTTGTATAATTACTGTTAAAAAATCGAAGACTATTAATTAAAATTGAACTTACATACTCTTTGGTACGCAACGATCAGTTGAATATTTGGAATAACGATGTTGGCGATGTAGTAGAAATAGACTTACCTGTGATTATTGGCGCCCTTTTTTACAAAGTCCGTCTTTAGGATGATCGTAAAATCCTAAAGAGGTCCTTTAGATATTTCTTCAAAAATTATAATTTCCAAGATACTTTTTATATTGATATAATTAAATACAAGATTTGTGCCAACAAAATCCTTTACATAATATTTATATAAAACGTTTTCGTTTCTTTTAAATTATATGAGATATATATATAAATATCGTTTGATTCTTAATATTTTTATTTGAAATAACCTCATATTTTTGAGGAATCTGAAATTAGTACCTTCAATAAATTTTTTATTTGAATTAAATGCTGAAATTATTTCTATTCTATCTCTCCAGCATGTTATCATGATATTATTAATATAGGTGAAGTGAAAACAAATTTTCCACAAGATGTCTTTAGTGAGTTATATTTTACGATGTATATAGTATATCAAGTCATACTATCTGGGCAGCTGTCATCTTTTCATATTTGACAAGTAAAAGCTACGCTATTAGTAAAAATGCAACGATACACGCTTCAACAACGCATTGAAATTGTTAAAACTCACTACAGAAATGGTGAAAATTTTTCAGTCACAGTTTGCCAAACTAAAGCACTTTTAGATATACAAATTAAGAATTGAAATTTCTAGTGCAGTAATTAATGATAATTAATAATGAGAGAAATAAATCTCTATGAGCTTCTGCACTAATGTTTTACATAATAATGTAAAAACTCCAGCTAACAGTTAAAACAACTACTCCCCGTACTAAAGCACCGCCAGGCATTGAATGATATAATTGTTACATAGTGCTAAATATAATTTTAGACATGTAACGACAGCTAACAGTTATATCATTCAATGCCTGGCGGTGCTTTAGTACGGGGAGTAGTTGTTTTAACTGTTAGCTGGAGTTTTTACATTATTATGTAAAACATTAGTGCAGAAGCTCATAGAGATTTATTTCTCTCATTATTAATTAAAGCACTTTTGGTCGTCGTGAAACATCTTTTCGGCCAGTAATAGTAAAACTGATTAAAAAATTTGAGCTGTTGGGACAACTTAGTGATGTGAAGAATCGAAACCGTGTGCGTCCCTCAAGAACAATTGAGAATATTGCTGCTGAAGCAAATAGTGTTAACGAAAAGCCAGGTTTGTCGATTCCTCGTCGATCTGTCAAATTAGACATTCCAAAATCGACATTATACTGTATTTTGCATAAAGAATTAGGTTTGAAGGCTTTTAAAGTTCAGTTAACACAAGAACTCAAGCCAGTCGATCATCAGCAACGCCGTATCTTTGCTGATTGGGTTCTTGAAATGCATCAAAATGATCCGGATTTTCATCGAAAAATCATCTTCAGTACCACCCAGATAATGAAGAAATAGCGGAGCAGACATCCAAAAAAATTGTGTTGTTTAGGGACGACGAAAATGTTTTTTTAGAAGAACAGAAAAATATTTGCACTGACAAGAAAGAAATTTCAAAATTACAGTTAAACAAATTAATTCATTATCATCTTCTTTTTGAGATTTCATTTGTTGCTCTAATTTATCATTATAATCAGAAGGTAAGAATTTTTCCTGTAATATCTTATACCATCCCAATGACAAACTAAATTTCTATTAGTCCTAAGCCATAATGCGTTAATACCTTAAAATAAATCAATATCAAAGTGGTAAAGAACACCTTCGCTAATATTCCTTCTAACACACAATTCATCTACACTTAAATGATTATCATCACCAGTAAAACATTTATGCGCCGGTATTGGTGTAAAATTCAATAGTAGACTATCTCTAGCACTTTCATCATTTTGAGCTTTATTAATTGTCCTATTTATGCCTGAAGTATTAAATGCACTTGTAATGATTTATTCGCAAAAATTGGGAAGAATTTTTTTAAGTGATTTCGATCTGATTGTATAATTTTGTATAATTTTGATCTGCTGAATTCAAATCCGAGTGTCATTTTGCCCTATTACGTAAGATTTTTTTATCAATGTTGAAATAAAATTAATTAAAATAATTGGTCAAGATAAACGTTACTTTTATTGAGTAACAAATTACAAATTGTAAACTAAATTGAAAAACTTCTTAAATAATCTTTAATTCCTTTTCTTTCCAGAAGATCTTTCCATCTTGGATGAAAAACTTCGTTTAGTGTATTCCAGGTTCGGATTGTCCCTTTTTATTGTCCAGCAGTAATCAGCCATCATAGAAACATTCCAACGGTTTTGATGGCTGCCTTCCATTTCTTTAAAGTCTTGGTAGAACCTCTCACCTTGCTACCCACTTACATCATCAAGATGTTAGGGGAAGTAATCAAGATGCGATTGTAAAAACTGAACTTTTATGCTCATAATATAATTCTGTAGCACGTTTTTCACAATTTTCCTGTAGTTAGGATCCTTGTTATTTCCCAATAAATCTTCAATAATATTGAGAAATGAAATCTTTCTGTCGGTCATGCAACAAATTCTTGATCTTTCGTTAATCTCCTTATTTGAGGACCGAGAGAAATACCTTTGATTAATTTTGCATCTCAGTTAGCGGAAAATTTTCAACGAAGGTATTTGAAACAGTCTCCATCTTTATTTACAGCTTTAACGTATTGTATTAATAATCCTAGTTTAATATGCAGTGGAGGTAACAAGATATTTGTGGATCAACAAGACTTTCGTGCAGAATATTTTTTAATCCGGGAGTTAAATTATCTCTTCTTATCCTGTCATTTTTTTTGACTGTCCCTCTCACACAAAAACATGGGCACTACGTATACCCCGACTGCTGACCTAGTAGAAGTCTGAAAATTTTCAAATCGAAACAAATTCTCCAAGTTGTCTAGCACTTTCTTCAAAAAGTCCTGAATACTCAGACTTGTGTTTCATAAAATTCTAATGTCTTCTGCCACTAAATTTTTACTTTGAAGTCTGGATGCCAAAATTTCGGAAAAATCCTTTGGACGAACTGAAACTCTGAGTCGTTAAATTCGGTCTTGAACAATCACTGCGGTTGCTTAGAAACGCTCGATATTACACTGGCTTCGCTAAAGTTGTTTTAATCAACGTCAGGTTCAGAACTACTTGTAACATCTAAATTTATTGGTTTCTTAGGTATTGGTACATCTGGACCATGTTGCACTGGCCTAATTGCAGACTTGAAGTTCAGATAAATGATGTTTCCTTTCATTTTTTTTGTGTTATATCCACGTACATTGCACATACAGAAATAACAGTTATCATGATGATTTGCTGACTCTTACCAAATCATTGGTATTCCAAATGATATGAATTTCTTTGTTCCATTACTCCTATGCCTTAAATATTCTTCACGTATCTTACACAGAACATGTGGTGCCCAATGTTTGCCTTGATCACCAATCATTACTTTAAAATACGCTTAGTACGTGATGTAATTTTACGTCTAAATTTCTTGACCATAAAACAATACCAACACATAACAAAAAGTATCTCGCTTATTTTAATAAAGTCATAGAATGTTAAACAAGAATTTAAATGCAAAAAGCTCACTTAACAACGACTGAAAATTAGGGAATCCCTGCAATTAAATTTTACTCTCTATTGAATCTCAGTGGCGAAGTGATTTTTAGAATGTCTTTAATTTTTATTCGAAAATATCTAAAAAAAAACCTAAATAAGACACCTCGTAAATTTATTAAAGAATTGTGCATGATGTAAACAAAAAAAAATGTTGATTCTCTATTAACTTAAAAAATGAACAAATCTAAATCACAAATTTTTTGTTTGTCTGAGTTATCAGTGAACATTGCCGGGGACTTATGTGTCCAAAATTATCTGTATATTTTATATAAAATGTACGTATATTTTTATTAGATAATTATTTTGATATCGAGTTTTCATCTAAAACTATCAGAGGTAGAAAATATTTTAATTGCAGCCTTAAGTTCAGTTATTTTCTTACCGCAAATTTCAGTCTTAATCATTATCTACAATAACGCAAATTTAATTTTGTGTTGTGTATGACACTTTGAAATAAAATAATTAATAGAGGCCCTAAGATGGAACCCTGAGAGATACGTTTCTAATATTTTTTTAAAGAAAGCTCTCCATTGTAATATACAATTGATAATATCATTTATTTTAAGTAACTTAAATGTTAAATTATTTTTTTACACTATTAAATTTTTTTATAAGAATGCGGACGAACTTTTGGTTTGACATTGATATTTATCGATGTGTGTGTGTGTATTTTTTTTTTATGGTAAATATGAGGGGAAGAGAATGTGGAAAAAAATGTAATGTGGGTTATGCGCCGACTTACACCTAGAGCTGTATGCTAGTTGCATGGTTGGGGAGGCGCATCGTCAGCGCAACGACGCCGACGCAACAATACGGGCGCCGCGACCCATAAAGCTGCGGAGTGTGGAGGATCATAGTGCGACGGACGAGATTCCAAAGCGGACGCTCGCGCAGCATCCACCGTGAAAATACACACGACACACACAAATATATATCCGCATAAAAGTATTTTTAGTCCGAGTTTTAAATAAGTGCACGCGGAAAACGTAAACGAAAACGTAGCGGAAAGTTGCATCTGGTTAGTGAACTTTATAATTGGAGCGTCCAGCTCGTGGATATTCGGATATAACATGTAAACTGTGATTGTGATGTTGTTGAAGTTTTGAGATTGGTGTTTTTTATCGAGAGGAATATGTGGCGTGAAAGGAGGCCAACCCCATGATGAACCTGGGGAATGGCGGTGGCCTCCCTTCTTCTACTGGTGGCGGCGTTGGCCGTTGCGGCCCCGGACTGGACGGACTGCCCGACGTCGTGCCGGTGCAAGTGGACTTCTGGTAAAAAGACGGCCCTTTGCAAGGATGCGTCGTTTACCATGCTTCCGGATTCTTTGGATTCTGAAATGCAGGTGTTGGATTTATCGGGCAACTCGATTCCGCGTTTGAGTAAAGACGCTTTCAAGTCGGCGGGGTTAATTAATTTGCAGAGGATCTTTATGAGGGGGGCGCGACTCCGGGAGGTGCACAAGGACGCGTTCCGGGATTTAATAATATTGGTCGAGGTGGATCTATCGGATAACCAGATCACGAGCCTAGACCCAGAAACGTTTAACGGTAACGAGAGGCTCCGCGTACTTTATCTAAGCGGAAATCCCCTGCGGCGTGTCGTGCAGGCCCAATTCCCACCGCTGCCGCACCTGCGGTCCCTCGAGCTCGACGGGTGCCTGCTGGAGTCGATCCATCGCGACGCGTTCATCCACTTGGCCGCCCTGGAGTCGCTCAACTTGAAATCGAACCGGTTGCGTAACCTCTCCGAGGCGGCTTTCATGAATTTTGCTCATTTAAAATCACTGGAGCTCGACGGAAATCCTTGGCGGTGCGACTGCGACTTGCGTGGCTTCCGGGACTGGTTCTTATCTAGCAATTTGCGTTCGGTGGCGCTCACTTGTTCCGAGCCGGAAGAGCTGGAGGACCGCTTGTGGGAGGACGTGCCGCCGGAAGATTTCGCCTGCCCGCCCCAGGTCTACCTGATGCCGCACCCCCAGGTCCAGGCCGAGGCCGGCGGCAACGTCAGTTTCGGGTGTCACGTACTCGGCGACCCGGAGCCCGAGGTGACGTGGATGTACGAGGGCCGGCCAATTAATCACACTTGGCTGATACTAGAAGCCGAAGAGGGATTACTGGACAAGTGGGTCAATATTAGTGTGTTTAATGTGAGTGATGCGGACGCAGGTGTGTACTCTTGTGTTGCCAAGAATTCTCTGGCTGTGGCCAGTCTGAACGTGACTTTGGTGTTACCGGAGGTAGTGACCGCGACGACATTAAGTAAATCGGACACGGGTTTTGTGTGGTGGCTTTCGGTACTCATAGGAGTGGCGGTTTCATGTTCCGCATTGTGTACTGTAGTGGCGGTTTATTGTGTACGTTCGCGAAATAATCGCCGCAGAAGGAATATGAAAGCCAGCGTCAGCTTCACAGACCAAGAAAAGAAGCTGCTGGATGTGAGTATAGCAACAACGACTGACAGGGGCACTGGTAGCTGTGAAGCGATGGGCCCCGAAATGGAACTTTTAGAACCCCCAGTGCACATCACCATTGAAAGTGAACCAATGCCCCTAGCGGTCTTTCCCCCGCCACCGGAATTCTCCACAAGCACACTACCCGCTGGGACGTACGGGAACATCTTCATCTCAGTATCTGTGAGTCGAGACCCCACAATAGATACATCCAGGTGTCCTGACCTGTTGGACTTGCCCCACAGAGCCAAGCCGGTGTATCACGGGATGGCTACCCTCCCCAGAAGGCCCTGCGCTGCACCGCAGTATGATAACATGGGCCCCCGCGTCACAGCAGGTGGTAGCTCAACTCTTTCACTACCGGACTCGACGGCCGAGCTTCCTCCACCACCTCCACCCCCAAGCTGCGCCCCGCTAACTCCCGAGTTTGTCTCTCTCTAACCAATCCCCCTGTGGTTCATCTTCAATTAGTGCCTTTGCTCATATATATATTCATTTACTACTACTATACATGTTTTTTTCGATCCTATTTTGTATGATGTTTGTGTGTAAATATTCCACGATTAATAATTTGTGTATAAAGAAACCAACCTATAGTAATAATACTATACTGTACGATGTTTATTCAAATCAAATACTTCTCCTCATAAAAAGAAAAGACTCTAGCCGTATATACATCTATGATAATTATGATTCATATTTCTGTTATGCGTATTGTTGATCTGTTAGATAAAAAAAATAATAATAAATTAATCTTTGTAATTAAAATGCACTCTTTTCTTTCATTTCATACAAAATCACAAATTTCCCTTAAAAATCATTAAAAAGAAATAACAAACAATTTCGTTTTATAATTCGATTTCCGCGTATTTCCTTTTATACGGTTATTTTTAAATATACGATGAGATATAAAAGCGCACGTTTCTTTAAATTAAACAAATCTAGGAAATTATTATGCTTTATAAATTAAAAAAAATATTTTCCTAAATTTTATATATAGGGAGTTTATCATAATGAAATATTACAATTTCTAGATCAATATGAGAAATTACAAAAAAAGTAAAACATCATTTGCATTAATAAATTGAATAACATTAAAAATAAATGATTGTAGAGACCTTTTTTATATATCACACACTTTTTATCTTTATTTGTGATTATAGTTTCGACAGATTTTCTGTCATTTTCAAGCTATACTTCAATTTTTTTTACAAACAACTTTATAAAACAATTTTACAAACAATTTAGATGGCGTTGAACTAGAATTTCAGGATTACATTTAATTTTATAAATTTCAAGAGACTCGAGTAAATCCATTTTTAAGCCCTTTAAATAAAATTAAACCTCTTCAGAACTATTATCAAATTAAATACAAGATTATTAAACATAACATTAAACCAAAATATTTTCTATGGTTTTACTATTATTATATGTATGATACTATGACATGTCTAATATTGATTTTCAATGAACAGACGAATAAATTCTTATCTTATCTTATCTTATTATTAATTATGTAATATATGTATACCAATATTACAAAAACACACTTAATTTTTCACTCAGGAACTTTAAATGAAAATATACTTCGTTGATATCACACAGAGGACGTGACTATAGTTTCAACTATTTTTTTCGACCATTTCGGCTTAATGCCATTATCAAGCATTAAGCCGAAACTAGTCGAAAATTAAAAAAAAATATTTGTGACAAAAAACAAGTGAATTTAATTAATAAACCTATATATAAACAAAATGTTCCACCAAGTGATTAATGAGAAACAAGTATATGATATATTTAAAAGGCTATTAGTAAACCTACAGTCTTGTGGCCTTTTAAAGGTTGAAGCTATAGTCACGTAATAAATCCTGTGTGTGATATCAACGAAGTGTATTTTCACTTATAGTTCCTGATTCAAGATGTATCACAAAGTTTTAAGAATAATAACATATTAAGTTTTGACGTTTGAAAATCAAGTATTATTAAGGTAATATTATCTTACGATATTTTTTAATCTTTAAAACTACTAATAACTAGTTTTCAAGCATGAAGTCTTTATATCCGAAAATATACTCACATTTAAAAAAAAAGTATGTAATGTTTTAAAGTGTTTGATCTAAAACTCTTTATCAAAATTTACCATCTAGTAACTGCCGTTAACCTACAAGAATTATTACAAATAGTCTTTACACTGAATTGAAAAGTTCATTATGTTTAAACAACAAATAATTATTGTAAAAATATTTAAAATGTGTAGGCACAGTTATATAAATCTACATGTTATATAATATTTTTATAATAATTATTTGTGGTTAAAACATAAAACATTCTTCATTTCAGTATAAGTATGGATTACCACGTAGTAACGGTCATAACCGATTCTCTTTATCAAATCGTCTTTATTGTTGATACTTAAGCCTTCTAATTTATTATACATTTTGAAATATAAAATGAAACACTTAGTTATTTTGTTTGTATAACAAGTTTCAACAAGAAATAAAGATTAACAAAGTAACAAAGCAACTTAGTGTTTATTTAACAAATAGACTTCGATTTTATATCAAGTTTCCCTGCTTTTTCGAACATAAATTGGCTAGACATTTCAAACTAAGATCTTTTAGTTTCGAATTTAAACATTTCAAATTAAAATCTTTAGTTTAGTTTTCGTTTCTACAAAATTTCGTTGGATATTTTCAAGTTAAAAGATTTTTAAATTGAAAATAACCATAAAAACGAAAATGTATCAAATTTATGATCACGAAAAATATTTCCTTTTAAAACATTTCGTTAATATAAAACTTAAAAGCACTTTTTTGAACAAAGAAGATTATTAAATTTCGGGTTGAGTAATGTGAAATATTCTATATTATAATGAACGAAATAAAATTCTTTATTTCACTTATTAATAAGTAAAGCAAGGAATTTTATTTTGTTCATCATAAACAAAATTCTTGATGAATATCATTAATTTACGTTTAAAAGTTTTTAGTCAAATTTATGTAACTAAATATGATTTTTTTTTTTGGATTGAGTGAGTTACGTGAAGTATCAAACCATCGATATTGGTCACCTTTTGTCTGAAATGTACATCTGCTTACATATAAAGTACAGAAGAATATTTCAAAGTGTTTTAATTAAATGAAAAAGAAAATAATTTAAAGTGACAAAAGTATAAAAATCAAGTTTAGCATGATATACAATAAGTCTATAGTAAATGTATTTATTTTTTTGCTTCACAATGTCCTGTTAATATTGGGTATAAGAAAATCTCCAAAATATACATAAAAATATTACAACAATTTAGTTATACTTACTATAAATATATTGAACATATACTTTGGACACAAAATTTTTAATATCTGCTACATTCAATTATTAAATTATAATTATGCTATTAAATCATCAATAACTCAAAATGAATATTTGGTAAAAAGCACAAAAAAACGTATTTAGTTTGAACGTATTTATTTCTATCAAATTTTAATTCATATTTAATTTTTTTGAGTAAATTTGGTTTTAAAAATTATGAAAAGAAAAACTAAATTTATTATAATAAAAATGACGAAATGTAAGGTGTTATTAAAAGTCTTTCAACTTCAAATTGATTAATAACTTTTAATTTTAAAATTATGTTAAAACTGTTAAAAAGTTACTTGTTGCGTCCGAAATTTATATAATAATAGATTTACTGTACCATAATTTTATGGATCAAGAGGGTAGTCTTTGTCCTGATTAATTAATCAAATGGTAAATATTTTTGTTTCTTAAGAACTAACAGATTATCGCAACTTAAATAAAACAAATCAAAACTTGAAATTGCAGAAAATATCATGTAAACTCCTTAGTTGCTTTAATTTGTCATTTACGTTTCAATTAAATAAAATAGAATAAAAATTGATTGGTAAATTTAATCAAAATCCAAGTTTCTTTATTTTTTTTCAAAATACTATTAATATGACATGAGTTTCGAAGCAATATCAATAGATTTTATCTATGCCAAAATGGAATAATAAAATTAATAAAACATTTGCCATTGATACAATATTTATTAAAACATATACTTTTTTTTAAAGAATAATTTTTAAATTATAAAATTTTTCTGGGGAATCACAAGTGAATTTTGAAATTTTAACTTAATTAATTGAAACTGACTAAAATATTAACAAAAACCAATGGTCACCTTTTATGTAAGAATCCAAAAATATGCCAATCTTAGAAGTGGAGATATCTTTACATAAATACAAGGAATGCATCCAATTTTTATTTATGTTATTGAAAAACAATTGCTATCGACACAAAACTTTAGAAATTTATTAAAAACACATACTTTATAAATTTTTTGCAAAAATTCAAAAACATCACAATCTTAAAATTACGTTTAAATTGAAAACAAAAAAGCAAAATCAAATCCTGTATTTTATAACGAAAGCAATTGTTTTGCCAAATTTATTAAAAACACATTCTCTAATTTTCGAAATAATCTAAAAATACAACAATCTTAAAATGAGAGAAATTTTTACACAAGCATACAGATTCAATATAATGTGAAAATTTAAAAAAACTACAATAATCAATACCAAACTTTTTTAAATTCATAACTTATTCAAAATACGACATTAATTTTTTTTTTGGCAATATCAAAATTGTAAAAATTTTCACGTAAAATTTGAATATATCACATAAATATTATTTGTTCTATACGTGGTCTAAATATCACATAACAGTTTTTTAATTGTCAATAAATTAAAATTGTTCATCAAAATACTCAAGATTAATAAAAATCAGAAAGTTACATTAAGATTGAAAATTTTCTGTGTAAATTGTAGCACATTATATCGTTCTACTTATCTGACCTAATTAGTACTCAACTATAATTATCAACGGCATTCCTGGAATGCTAAATATCTTTATAAAATAAAAAAAAATAAATTAAAACTTAATGTAATAAGCTTAATATACTAAAATATATTCATAGTTCAAATAGAATAAATATCGAAACCTGCCACTAATTCAATTTGTATGTAATTTTTTAGGACACCTTGAAATAAAGAATATTTGATTTGATTTATCTTTATAGATATAAACAATATAAAAAAAATAAATGAAACAATTAGTAATCGTAATTCACTGGTTTATTTAAAATATGGCGTTTTAAATAAACCAGTGAAGAAAAAAAAATTATTAATTGTTTCATTTAATTAAATTACGCCAAAAGTGACGAATGAAAATTTCTCATTTATACTATTAATATTATTTATTATATTTTGATATATATCTTATTGAAAAATTAAGTAAATAGTAATATAAAGTTATGGTGAATAATTTAATTCTATTAAATCAATTGAGGTCGCCTATAGAAAAACGTGAAGAAAACAAGAAGAGAAGAAGTATATATGTAACACTATTTTCCAATAAAGATGTTTATCTCTCCCTCAATTGAGGTTGCACACTAAATTATTAGGTTTTTGTATTTTAAAATTCAATATTTTTAATGGAGTAAAATAAAATTATCATTATTACCTTACCTATATACGTAATATATATAGGGAAAGTATTGTGTTCGTGATTTTTTTTTGAATTTTTTTTGCGGAAATATCCGTTTTGAGGTCCCTTGAGTCCATTGCACTAATTTCTGAAAAAAAAAATGTGTCTGTCTGTCTGTCCGTGGGTGCTGTATCTCAAAAACTAACTATCTGTTTGAGATGAAATTTTAAACTTAAGGTTTTGTCGTTAAAAACTAGAACTGAAGGGGTGGGGAAGCTTTTTTGTTTGTTTTTTTCGATATTTTTTTAAATATGCAAGATATTACAAAACTTTTTCAACACAAGTTGAAGACAATGAGAAATTGAACAAGTTTTATTCAAACATATTTTTCATAAAATTATTAACTTTCGAAAAAAAAAATATAACTGTTTTTGTTCTGATATAATTTTCATCTGTTTCTTGGCATCATACAATTTTATGATTTATTCCAGAGTTTTTAAATTAAATCTAAAATACTCCAGTTTTAAAATAATATATGAAATATTTTATATCTTAAAATAGATTTTCTAAGTGATTTCTATATATATATTTCTTTGTCAAATTTTTTCAATGATTTATTTAAATTGGGAGTATAATGCGAAAACAATAAAAAATTTCAATTTTTTCACATAATGAACAATTCATTAAGAAGGGTTAGGAGTGAGTGTACAATTTATTAGGTCAAGAGTACGCTAGGGCAAGTTAGAACGTATTGGGATAGGTCCGGAGTACGCTAAAGCAATGTTAACGGTGGAGGTTTCTACTTCGTTATACATCATTATTCACAAATAAAACACTTTTTAAAAATTTGATGGTAGAGACGTTTACTTCGTTGTACATCTTCTAATTGAGACAAAATAACTTTGTTTTACCACTTTATTTTTAAAAATTACAATGACTATAGACTATAAGCCAATCATTATCAAACTAGTAGTCTTTCACAATATCTTAAGACAAATTTGTTATTTTAGGTCAAGAGTACGCTAGGATAATGTGTAATTAATTGGGACAGTTCAAGAGTACGCTGAGACAATAAACAATTTATTAGGATAGGCTTAAACGGCGCTATTCGAACATTTTTGTTGAACGTTATTCGGACACTAAAGGAGTTAGTTATTTAGAAATATTATATTAATAAAAGACAAATGATTTAAATAACCCTATGTTTGTTTCACTGATTAGATTTATATTTTTTTCAATTACAGCATTTTCCAATGATTCCTGGAAAATGCCGAAAAAGGCATTTTCATCAGCAAATTAAGTTTTATTTTATTTTTTTAAACTCTTTAATTCATAATGTTCAACAAAGAAATATTTGAGAATGTGATTTCAAAAGTATTTATGAATAATAATTTTTAAAGATGAATTTATGAATTTAATTGATATATAATTGTATACATTGTTTAAACGTCTCTATAATATTATAAATAATTGAGTGAATGTAAAACAAACGCTTAATGAAAATCACCTATAATTAAAAAATAATTCAAAAATATTTTGCAATTTTTCTCTTTTAATAACAGTGACTGATTAGATTTGACCAATTTGGATCACTGCTATATACTTACAGTTTAAGATAAAGCAACGCATTTTTTTCTTAATTTAATTTAATTAATTGCTAAAATGAAACAAGAAGTTTTAAGATGAAAACTCAGCTAGAATTATTTTGATAGAGGCATTAATAATTGAAAATAATTTATAATAATTACACCCACCCCTTCGATTGATTTAAATGTTATTACACAAACAAAATATCCTTTCTAATTATTATCCACATCCTTAAAAACTCTTCATTGATTTCTCAATAGTCAATATCGAATGGTACGTATAATTATTATAATTATTATTATAATAACATTTTTGTGGTGTTGAATTTTGTTTTACGTTTTCAATTTATACGAGGGTTGCTCAAATATAAAGCAGGTTTTTTATTTATCGGTCGTTAAGTGAAGTGTTATGCGTGGTACTGCTGAATGTGTTGGAGGTGATTGTCAAGAAGAGGGAAAAACACTAATGCTTATTACCGCCAGTAGCACAATGATACAAGTCAGAAAATAATAGAGATATTTAAAAATTAGTCATAAATGTGCCAGAAATGGTCAAAATATTACCTCAGTGGCAACAATTGTCTTATAATCGTCATCAGGAGTGTAATGTTCGAATATATTTCCGACTATATTTTTATATATATGTAATCGCATATGTGTGCATACGCATACTTGATGTGCACAAGTTCAACTGTCAGTAATAAAATTGACATTATTCGTATATCAATGTGTCTAATTGAAATCAATATAAAAACCCCCATCCCGCCTAACAAGAAACACTACAAGGAGCTGTAATTGGTCAAGTGGAAAAACATCAAAATAAATGTGCCAGAAGTGGTCAAAATATTACCTCAGTAGCTACAATTGTCTTATAAGCATCATCAGAAGCTAAGACGTGTAATTGGTCGAATGGAAGAACACCAGAAACTGTGAACTCCGCCTTTATAATCTATGTTTTAAATTTTAAAGTGATTTAAAATTTATACATTTACTTTTATGTTATTTAATTGCTCTTGTAAAATATGTAAAGTAAGTTAATTAAATTAAATTACGCCTGGTGAGCAATGCATCATCGTTAAATTTTTGGCGCGGGAAAGCGTGTAACCTTTCCAAACTTTTTGTCGGCTGACTGACCGGTTCATTGATAATACGCTGTCTAAAATGACATTAAAGAAACGTGAGTCATACTTGCCAATCGCGAAAAAGCTTTACTGAGGCGAATATTCGTACTACCCGTGAGCTAAAATTTGAAATCCAGTTTTTAAGTCACATTATCACCTGTGATGAGATATAGGTGCATCTTTACATATCAGAATCTAAACAAGCAATGGAGTAGAGACAACCTGCAGAAGCTCCACCTCGAAGAACCAAAACCCGTCTGTCTGCGGGAAAGGATTTTGCAACTGATTTTGGGGTAGAAAAGGCATACTGCTTGTTGATTTCCTTCACTAGCGACCTACAATCAATGCTGAATATTATTGCAAGCTCCTTGATGAAGCCAAACTGGCTTATTGACAGAAAAGACGAGGTATGCTCATCTGAAATGTTATTCATGACAATGCTGCTTTGATCCGAAAAAATTAGAAAAAAATCATTGGAAAATATAACATCCATGTGATTTTCATTTGTTTGATCCACTCAAAGATGCCTTTAGTCACAGTGACCAAGATGTGGAATCGTTTGTGAGCAATAGGCTGAAGATACGACCCACTGCATTCTTCCATTGATGGCATCATGAAACTTCAGCTTCACTGGAAAAATGTGTACATAACGGTGGAGACTATATAGAAAAATAAAACATAAGAACTTACAATTTACTGGAAAAAATGTGTACATAAAAGCCGAGACCATGTAGAAGAATAAAACATACGACTACGTAACAAAATAAAACATATTATTTTTTTTACAATAATACATACTTACCTTTTTTAAAACTATATTCCGGTTTATATTTGATTCACCCTCATATTAATGTATTAGTTGACGTATTTTTAGTAGAATTTTTAAATTAACGTTGTTATAGTTATTACAGATTGATAAAACAAAACTTTAAATATTTATTAATCATGCAGCAGGTTATGGATTAGAGATGATATATTGCAAATGGCAGACAACACATAACAAATGATAGATGATAGTTTAGAAATTACAGACCATAGATTATAAATTATAGATTAGAAAATTGCAGATTATAAATTATAGATTATGGATTACATATGACAGATGAAAGATGAAAGATGACGGATGACAGATGACAATTTATAGATTACAGAATTAATTTTATAGATTATAGACTACAGGTTATGGATTACAGATGACAGATGACAATTGGCGGACAAAAGATAACAAATGATAAATGACAATTTATAGATTACAGACTGTAGATTACAAATTATAGATTACAGATGACATACGACAGATGGCAGATGATTCTTTAAATATTTATTAATCATGCAGCAGGTTATGGATTACAGATGATAGATTGCAAATGGCAGACGAAACATAAACAATGATAGATGATAGTTTAGAAATTACAGACCATAGATTATAAATTATAGATTAGAAAATTGCCGATTATAAATTATAGATTATGGATTATGGATTACATATGAGATATGACAGATGAAAGATGAAGGATGACAGATGACAATTTATAGATTACAGAATTAATTTTACAAATAATAAATTACAGGTTATAGATTAGGAATTACAGATGACAGATCATAAAAGGCAGATGGCAGGTGACAGACGACAGATGTTAGAACCCAGATGATAGATTAGGTATGGAGGATGACAGGTTGTAGATTACAAGTTATAAACAATAGATTATAGATTACGAATTACAGATCACAGCTCATAGATATTAGCTAACAGATGGTAGATGACAAATGACCCGTTTATAAATAAGAGATTCTAAAGTCCCCATTGCGGATTACAGATGACATATGACAGATGGCATATGAAAAATGACAGTCGACACATGATAGATGACATATGACAGTTTATAGTTTTCAGATAAGAATTACAAATTACAGATTACAGTTTACAAATGTCAGACTACAACAGATGGCAGATAACAGACGACAGATGCCAGATGGCAGATGACTGTTTACTACAGGTTTTGGATGACAGATGTCAAATGAAAATTGACAGAAAACAGATAATAAATAATTACAGACTATAGATGATATATGACAGATGACAGATGAAAGTTTATAGATTTCAGATTACGGATTACAGATGACATAAGACAGATGACAGATGACAAATTATAGATGATAGATGACAGTTTATAGATTGCAGGTTACAGATTACAAATTACAGATTACAGATTACAAATTACAGATTATGGATTTCATATGTGAGATCATAGATAACAGGTGGCAGATGACATATGACACTTATGGATTACAAATGATAGGTGACAGGTGGCAGACGACAGATGGCAGATGACAGATAACAAATGATGATGACAGTTTATAGATTACAGACTATAGATTACAAATAATAGATTACAGATTACGGATTACAGATGACATATGACAGATAACAGTTTATAGATTACAGATTTCAGATTACAAATTACAGATTATATATTACGATTTACAGATCACAGATCATATATAGCAGATGATAGATGACAGACAACAGGTAATAGATGATAGATGGCAGTTTATAGATTACAGATTACAATTTACAGACTGCAGATTAAAAGTTACTGATGACAGATGCTAGATAACATATGATGTATGACAAATGACCAACGACAGATGACAGATCATAGATAGTAGATGACAGATGACAGTTTATAGATTACAGAATTCATTTTACAAATTATAAATTACAGGTGATAGATTAGGAATTACAGATGACAGATAATAAAAGGCAGATGGCAGGTGACAGATAACAGATGTTAGACCACAGATGATAGATGAGGGATGCCAGATGACAGTTTGTAGATTACAAGTTACAAATAATAGATTATAGATTACGAATTACAGATCACAGCTCATAGATTATAGATAACAGATGGTAGATGACAAATGATGAAATGAGTTTATAAATTAGAGATTGCAAATAAAAAATGACAGACGACAAATGATAGATGACATATGACAGTTTATAGTTTTCAGGTTTTGGATGACAGATGTCAAATGAAAATTGACAGACAACAGATAATAAATAATTACAGACTATAGATTACATATGACATATGACAGATGACAGTTTATAGATTTCAGATTACGGATTACAGATGACATAGGACAGATGATAGATGACAAATTATAGATGATAGATGACAGTTTATAGATTGCAGGTTACAGATTACAATTTACAGATTACAGATTACAAATTACAGATTATGGATTTTATATGTAAGATCATAGATAACAGATGGCAGATGACATATGACAGTTATGGATTGCAAATGATAGGTGACAGGTGGCAGACGACAGATGGCAGATGACTGATAACAAATGATTATGACAGTTTATAGATTACAGACTATAGATTACAAATAATAGATTACAGATTACGGATTACAGATGACATATGACAGATAAAAGTTTATAGATTACAGATTTCAGATTACAAATTACAGATTATATATTACGATTTACAGATGACAGATCATATATAGCAGATGATAGATGACAGACAACAGGTAATAGATGATAGATTGCAGTTTATAGATTACATATTACAATTTACAGACTGCAGATTACACGTTACTGATGACAGATGCTACATAACACATGATAGATGACAAATGACCGACGATAACAGATGACAGATCATAGTTAGTAGATGACAGATGACATTTTATAGATTACAGATGACAGATGGCAGAAAGCAGACTACAGTTTATAAATGACAGATGAAAACTGGCGTATGACAGTTTATAGTTTTCAAATTACAAATTAGAAATTACAAATTTCAGATTAGAGTTTAAAAATTACAGATTACAAATTTCAAATGCCAGATCATAGATAACAGATAGATGACAGATGGTAGATGACTGTTATAGACTACAGATTATGGATTACAGATAACAGATGGCAATTGGCGGACAAAAGATAACAAATGGTAGATGACAATTTATAGATTACAGACTATAGATTACCAATTATAGATTATGGATTATGGATTACAGATGACATAAGACAGATGGCAGATGAAAGATTACGAATGACAGATGGCAGTTTATAGATTACAGAATTAGTATTACAAATTATAAATTACAGATGATAGATTACGAATTACAGATGATAGATAACAAAGAGCAGATAGCAGATAACAGAGGACAGATATTAGACCACAAATTATAGATTACAGACTATAGGTTACAGATAACAAATTACAAATAATAGATTATAGATTACGAATTAATTAAAGTTTGTGCATTTCTTGCGTTGAGAAATTAAATGACAGCCCCAACTTCACAACCAGCGACTCTTTTTATTTCCTCAAATATTATAAATACTTACATAAACCACACAGTCATTGTTGTTTCCTTTCTACAACTTTATTTTCATAAATTGGTTGCTTGAGTTACGTAAAGATCAAATGAATTTGACAAATAAAGCACTAATAACCTTTCTTCACCATTTTTATTTGATTAACCAAATGTACAGGGTTATTAGTGCTATATTTGTCAAATTTATTTTTATATTTGGACATATTATTTTGAGTTTCTTTATGAAACAACACCAAGTGTTTAATTAACCTCTAATTAATATAAAAATGTTTGTGAGAATTTAATTCATCGTACATATTTTGATTATTGGGCGCTCATTCTCAATAACAATTTCACTAAACCTAAAAAACCAAACATCAAACACAGTCAATACCAACGAAACGTAACATTCCATACAGACAACTGAAATACAACTAAACATGTTAGCACTCATCTATTCACCAGCGCTCCGTATGGTTCAAACGGGAACTACTTTCCCACCATCCCTCGTATTATTCATTTTCGTTCACTAATTTCATTATAAATAATGAATAGAAAACATACAACAAAAATTAATTTGGGCAAATAATTATACCGAAGTTTTTCTAAAACGATTTTTATTAAATAAATAAACACACAACAAAAACTGATTTGGCCAAATAATTATGCGGAAGTTTTTATAAAACGATTTTTTAAATAAATTTTGGAGGTAAGAGAAAGACGGAATATTTTTTTAAGCGATTGTGCGCGAGGGTTGTGTAATGAAATTAAAATAATTTAATTAAGTCTAATGAATAAATTTCGGTCTTAATAAACAAACGTTTTGTCGGAGAGATAATTAATATTCTAAAAAAAATCTTTTGTATTTTCGTGTAATTAATATTTCACAACGTGAACGAACAAACAAAACGGCACTTGTATTATTTAAATGCGAAATATATTAATAATAAATCACATTTGCGTAATAAATGTTAATAATGTTCCAATGTTTTTTCTTTGCTGCTAGGTTTATTCCATCTAAAATTAATTTTTGTTTAATTAAAATCTAAAGTATAGAGTAAAAAGTAATCTTTTTATATAAAAATCAAATGCTTTTAATTGGACTTATTAAACTAACTCACAAAATTAAAAATATTATAATTAATTTAATTTAATTTTTTAAGTTAAAATCAAAAATTTTAAGTTAAAAGGAAAATCCTTGTGAGATTGCTTCATGTTTTTCTTCACTATTAAGTGTGCCCAAATTTTATTCCTTTAAATAAAATAAAATAAACTTTGTTTATAAAGTTATAAAATATGTATCAGAAAGTGAAAGTCTCTACAATCAAATATCAAATTTTATTCATTTGTGATGATTGAAATTTTTAAACGATTGCATTCTTCCTGATAACGATATTCAATCAAAATATAGGAATCTTAAAGGCCCAAAAATGTTTACAGTAACTACTATTAATTTTGTACTAGTCATTTCAAAATTTACTGATTTTTTTAAAATTTATTTTTACTGTTCGAAACGTGGGATTTAAAACGTGATTCTAAAAACATGCTAATTTTAGAATATAGATGAAAGATGCTTTCAAATTTTTTATAGTGCTATTCTGACATATATGTCTAACATCTATTTTGAAAGTTTGATCCTTGTGGCAATTGTTTTTCTATTTTTTTAAAATTGTTTTCACTGATTGCAACTTGGGATTTAAAACGTGACTCTGAAAACATGCTTATTTTGGAATATATATGAAAGATATTTTTAAATTTTTTATAGTGTCATTCTTACAAATATTTCTAAAGTATATTTTGAAAATTTTACCCTTGTGGCAAATGTTTTTCTATTTTTTATTTGTTTTTACTGTTTATAATTAAAAATTTAAAACTTGATTTTGATAACATCTTTATTTTGGATAATAGGTGAAAGATCTTTTTGAATATTTTATAGTAACATTCTGATAGATGCTTCTAAAGTTTATTTTGAAAATTTGACCCTTATGGCAATTGTTTTTCTATTTTTTATTTGTTTCTACTGATTCCAATTAAAAAATTAAAACTTGATTTTGATAACATCGTTATTTTGGACAATAGGTAAAAGATGTTTTCAAATTTTATATAGTGGTATTCTGACAGATACTTCTGAAGTATATTTTGAAAATTTCACCCTTATGGCAATTGTTTTTCTATTTTTTTATTTGTAATTACTGATTATAATTAAAAATTTAAAACTTGATTTTGATAACATCATTATTTTGGACAATAGGTGGAAGGTGTTTTCAAATTTTTATAGTGGCATTCTGACAGATGCTTCTAAAGTCTGTTTCGAAAATTTGACCTTTCTGGCAATTGTTTTTCTATTTTTTTATTTGTTTTTACTGATTATAATTAAAAATTTAAAACTTGATTTTGATAACATCTTTATTTTGGACAATATGTGGAAGATGTTTTCAAATTTTTATAGTGGCATTCTGACAGATGCTTCTAAAGTCTGTTTTGAAAATTTGACTCTTATGGCAATTGTTTTTCTATTTTTTTAATTTGTTTTTACTGATTATAATTAAAAATTTAAAACTTGATTTTGATAACATCTTTATTTTGGACAATAGATGAATCTTTTTGATTTTTTTATAGTAACATTCTGACAGATGTTTCTAAAGTCTGTTTTGAAAATTTGACTCTTATGGCAATTGTATTTCTATTTTTTTATTTGTTTTTACTGATTACAATTAAAAATTTAAAACTTGATTTTGATAACATCGTTATTTTGGACAATAGGTGGAAGATGTTTTCACATTTTTTATAGTGGCATTCCGATAGATGCCTCTAAAATCTATTTTGAAAGTTTGAGCATTGTCGCAATTGTTTTTCTATTTTTATCGGCCTTTACATTTTCGAACTGAAGAATTAAAAACAAGATTATTCAAGTGCGATTATTTTGGATTTTAAGGGTGGAATATTTGCTGATTTTTATGTCTACATAAAGACAGATGTGGTTTAAGTAATTTTAATAATTTTAATCTTTGTGGTAATTGTTTTTCAATTTTTTGTCGGCCTTTACATTTTCGAACTGAAAAATTTAAAGAGGGAATATTTAAGGGCGGTTATTTTGAATTCTAAGGGTGTAATATTTGCTGATTTCAATATCTACATAAAGGGAGATGTACTTATAGTAAATTTTGAAAGTTTAACTTTTGTGGCAATTGTTTTTCTATCGTTTATCGGCCTTTACATTTTCGAATCGAAGAATTGAAAAACAGATTATTCAAGTGCGATTATTTTGGCTTTTAAGGGTGTAATAATTGCTAATAATAGTGACTGCATAAAGGCAGATCTGTTTTTAGTAATTTTTTAAAATTAACCTTTGCGGCAATTGTTTTTATTTGTTTCGGCCATACTTTTTGGAAATGAAGAATTTAAAAAGCGATCATTAAAGTGCGATTATTTTGGACTTTAAGAGGAAAATTTTTGCTGATTTTAATGGCTGCATAAGGGCAGTTGTACCTTTAGTAAATTTTGAAAGTTTAACCTTCGTGGCAATTGTTTTTCTATTTTTTATCGGCCGTTAGATTTTTGAACTGAAAAATTGACAAAGGGAATATGTAAGGGCGGTTATTTTGAATTCTAAGGGGTAATATTTGCTGATTTTAATGTCTACATAAAAGGAGATGTATTTTTAGTTAATTTTGAAAATTTAACTTTTGTGGCAATTGTTTTTCTATCTTTTATCGGCCTTTACATGTTCGAATTGAAGAATTGAAAAAGGGATTATTCAAGTGCGATTATTTTGGATTTTAAGGGTGGAATATTTGCTGATTTTAATGTTTTAATCTTTATGGCAATTGTTTTTCTATTTTTTATCGGCCTTTATATTTTCGAACTGAAAAATTGACAGTGGGAATATTTAAGGGCCGTTATTTTCGATTTTAAGGGTAGAATATTTGCTGATTTTAATGGCTCCATAAAAACAGATGTGTTTTTAGTATGTTTTGAAAACTTAACCCCTGTGGCAATTATTTTCCTATCTTTTATCGGCCTTTACATTTTCGAATTAAAGAATTGAAAAAGGGATTATTCAAGTGTGATTATTTTGGATTTTAAGGGTGGAATATTTGCTGATTTCAATGGCTGCATAAAAACAGATGTGTTTTTAGTATATTTTGAAAATTTAACCTCTGTGGCAATTGTTTTATATTTTTTTATCGACCTTTACATTTTGCAACTGACGATTTGAAAAAGGGAATATTCAAGTGCGATTATTTTGGATTTTAAGGGTGGAATATTTGCTGATTTTAATGTTTGCATAAAGACATTTGGGGTTTAAGTAATTTTAATAATCTTAATCTTTGTGGCAATTGTTTTTCTATTTTTTGTCGGCCTTTACATTTTTGAATTGAAAAATTTAAAGGGGGATTATTTAAGAGCGCCTATTTTGGATTTTAAGGGTAGAATATTTGCTATTAATAATGATTGCATAAAGGCAGATCTATTTTTAGTAATTTTTTAAAATTAACCTTTGTGGCAATGGTTTTTTATTTTTTTTCGGCTTATACATTTTGGAAATGAAGTATTTAAAGAGCGATATTTAAAGTGCGATTATTTTGGCTTTTAAGAGGAATTTTTTTGCTGATTTTAATGGCTACATAAAGGCAGTTGTATCTTTAGTAAATTTTGAAAGTTTAACCTCCGTGGCAATTGTTTTTCTATTTTTTATCGGCCTTTAGATTTTCGAACTAAAAAATTGACAGTGGGAATATTTAAGGGCGGTTATTTTGGATTTTAAGGGTGGAATATTTGCTGATTTTAATGGCTCCATAAAAAAAGATGTGTTTTTAGTATATTTTGAAAACTTAACCTCTGTGGCAATTGTTTTCTGTTTTTATCGGCCTTTACATTTTGTAACTGACGAATTGAAAAAGGGAATATTCGAGTGCAATTTTAAGGGTGTAATATTTGCTGATTTTAATTTCTCATAATTTTAATTGTAATGTTGGTTGCCACCGTTACTACATACATAATATATATATATACTACATACATAATATTGGTATTAAATAAAACATTTTCTTTGTTTTTTGAAACAATAATTTAGTTTATAATTATAAAACATTGTGGTAAAAAAAAACATAGTAAATAGTATAGTGTTTATTTTTATGAGATTAAATTTTTATTTAATACTCATAATTGTGTTTATTTCTTCCTCTGCGATTAATTTTTAATTTAATTCTCATAATTATGTTTATTTATTTCTCTGAAATTAATTTAGAGGTTTTCACAAAATTTTGGTTTCATTTATTTTAGAAATATATTTCTCAAGTTACGATTATAATTATAGTCAATTGTATTCCAAATATTAGCACCTTCTTCACAAATTTGTTTTTATTAACTGAATGTACATACAGTGCTAATATTTTGAATACATTTTCACTTATTTTAGCGATCGTAATATTAAAAACTTCAAAGTCAAACGAAAATTCTTTTAAAAACTCATTGTTGTATTTATTGATTCCGTTGAGATTAGTATTGACGTCTTAAGGAAATTATAAGCTGCCGTTACATACTAATTTTTTCGATGGGGAAAATTTGAAGTTATATTGGGAAAATCTCATTACGATGAACTCGGGGAGTCCATGACGCGGGAAGTTGGAAAAGTGGCACTTAAGAAATTTCGTTGAGTGTTTTTAGATGTGTTTTCACCCTCTAATGCCGCCTTCGATTTTTCGTCATCCAATGACGTATAATAAATGCGTTAATTGTGCCAATAAATGTTTTACGGTAATGTAGGGCGTCGGCCTGAATATTATAAGCAATTTTATTCAACGATCTTGTTTTTATTTATACTCAAATCATTAGTTTTCACATTAAAAAATCACATAGTTTTGAATTTAATTTGCAAATTGGAATTCAATACATTAACATTCATTTACAAATTATAATTGTAAAGATGAGGTTTTTAATTATAAACTCCTGAATTTTTACCCTATGTTTAATAAATACTAATATAAACACTAATAATAGAAATATGTAAGTCCTTTACGTTGTAGAAAATTAACTAATAATTAGAAAAAACACGAAAATATTTTGTAAAATGTACAACACTAATAATTTCCATTATTTCTTATTTTGTAATTAAAATCAATAATCAAATAAAATTGATCGATAATTCTAAAATTATCCATCGAATATATGTCTCATCACCCTAATTTTTATTTATAGCGTTTATTGTCGCCATTAAATAAAAAAAAAATCTATTCTTAGGTTTTGATTGATTGATGATGACACTTAATATTTACAGTTATGTAAGGACAACTAACAGTTATGTAATTCAATACTTGGCGGTGCTTTAGTACGAGGAGTAGTTGTTTAAACTGTTAGTTGATTATTTAGTTTTTACATTGTAATAATGTTACGGTGCAGAAACGCTCAAAATAATTATTTTTAATTATTACTTTTATATATTAAAATCCTTCAGTCCGTTGTAGAAAATTAACTAATAATTAAACATATGAAAACATTTCGTGAATCTACTTTTATTTTTAATTCTGCACCTGTGAATCAATTAATTTACATTTAATATTTTATCTAATATTTTATAATGTTTTACCCAGAGATAAGTGAGAAATTTATTCAAGAAAAAGTATTTTTATTTTTTATATGTGTATATTCTACTGAAAATTTGTCTTTACTTAATTCGATCTAAACCTGTAACGTAATCCTGTAACAGGAAAGAGGAGACGACTCTATATGATACGTGAAGGTAAGTGATAAATACATCAGGGAATACGGCGTGTTCTTTTGTATTTGTTAATTCGCCATTATGCACGAATGCGTAAGATCGTAGATAATAGGCAACTTGATAATACGAGAGTCGTATAAGAATGAGGGTATCACGTTTCCCTTTTGATTTATTTTATCACGCCACGGTTAATTCCTCTGGAAAAATAATGCTTCCGGTCTCTATATATTATTTTTTTCATAGCGCGCGTGCGTGAAATATGTACATTAAAAATTGTAATTATGAAAACAACACAAGTTTTCGTTTTAAGTATATTATATGAAGCTTAATTAATATGTATTAAAATATCAAGTAGTTAAACGTAAACTTTCTTTAGTGTTTTATTCCAAGTTTATTAATTAAATCTTCACCTAACTTAAGAACGAATTTCTAGTTAAACTTATATTGAGGATGATAAAATATTTTAAAGCGTTAGTGAAGGATGAAGCATGAATGAATCGTTTTTCCATGAATATTTAATGTTGGAGAGTTGGGGGAAATTTGGTGGAATAGGATTAAAAATTTTTGGTTGGGTTTTGAGAGAAAGTGTAGTCTAGGAGTTTGAGTAGGGAGTACATAGTGTTATTAAGGGTTAGGAGTGAGCTATTAATGCGGTATCATCCACAAAGTGTAGGACGTATTTTGGAGAGTCGAAATAAATAGGGTTGGGAAAGATCATGGCAAAATATGTTATAAACTAAGATAAAATGTGGATGTGAGACAGTTATTTATTTTAAAATGTAGGGATCGATTAGTGAGTAATTGATGAATTAAGTTATTTAAGTAGAATATGTCAGAGCATTTGTTATCTAATCGTACCAGCTGACAATTTAAAGTTAATATGTGTAGGGGTTATATGGTTAAGCGTTTGGATTTAAAACCGACTTGGTACTACTTGGTTATTAAGGATTTGGTTAATTTCTTTTAGTATAGATGTTAGGATGTTGGTTAGGACTTGGAGAATAGTGATGGGGGAGATAATTGGTCACGTTTATGGGATTTAATATAACTAGTACATAGAAGGATATGTGATATGTTAATCCTTACGAAATTGGATTGTGCTGTAAATCATGTTAAATCTTCTATAATAATTGCATAATCGCAAGGTAAAAAATATTTGTTTGATTTGGAAGTGGGGATATAAAATATATATGCAGTTGTAAGGTGCTAAAAGGAACAGTAAAATAAATAGCCTTGTTTAAAGGGTTGTCGATTTTTGGAGAACTGTCTTTTCCGGAACTTACAAAAGGATGCGTGCTGACAAGGGATCCACTTAAATTTTGGGAGCGTATAGATGCTGGAATTAGGAGGGAATTCCAATTTGGAGGGGCAAGAGGGATTTTAGTTTTTGTTTCAACTAGGATTGACAAATAGATATTATTTTCTAATACATAGCTATTTCCTAGAAGGCTTTTGGGCATTAGTAACAATTAATTTATTGGGGAATGTTATATTCTATAGGAGGGATTTTTACTTTCCCTATATAGTATATATAGTTACTTTCCCTATATAGTATATATAGGGGAAGTATTGTTTTCGTGCATGAAAATATCTGTGGGCGCTGTATCTCAAAAACGAATGATCCGATTGAGATGAAACTTAAAACTTAAGGTTTTATCGTTCAAAACTGGAACTGAAAAGCTTTTGGTAAACATTCATAAACCGGAAGTGGATGTTTACTCGAGGCGGTTTTTTGATTTTTCTCAATAAATTTCCAAATTTGAAATATATTTCATAACTTTTCAAACAAATGTTAAAGGAAATGAAAAACTGAAGAAGTTTTATTGAGACATGTTTTTCGTAAAATTTTTGAGAAAAAAAATTAAATTTATAATTTTTCAGAAAACATTTTAAATTTTTCTTGAAATTTCAGAAATTTGTCCTCCACACTTTTAGTTTCTATTGGAACTTCCTTTCCAAAAAATTTTCATCGAGAATTATACAAATTTTTACAAGTTTAGCAAAGGTTTTATTCAACAGTTTCAAAAATTTTCAGAAAGTCATTATTTATTTTTATTTATAGAAATTTCTGCGTGGTTTTTGTAGAATATTTTGTTCAACTTTTTCTCTAATTTTCTCAGATGATCCATACTTTTAGTTTTTTTTACATTGAGGTTTCCAGAATTTTTCACAAGATTTATAAAACTTTTTTTGAGGATCCTAGAAGTGTACAGTAATTTCTTTTTCTTATGTAATAAATAAATAGATATTTCCAGAATTTTTAGCAAAGATTTTATTCGAGAGTTCTAGATTTTTCAGAAAGTTCTTTCAAGATTTTGTTTAACTTTACAATTTATTAGGATTTTTTTTTCTAAATTTCTAGAACTTTAGACTTTTTTCGGGAGTTCAGACATTTTCAGTAACTTTTATTCAGATTTGGAGGCTATAGAAAATCTTTTCCTAGAAATCTAGACTCTTTTCAGTCATTTCTCCAGATATCAATATTGTTTTTTTAAGCTGTCTTTTAAATTGCGAAGTTTTAATAATTTAAAAAAATCCTAAAAATGTAGATTTTTGTAGAAAATTTCCAGTAAATTGCGAAGATTTAAATGAATTTTTGAAAATTTGTTTTTAAAAATCTAGACTTTTTTTTCGATAGTTCAGGAAATTTCTAGTAATTTCTTCTGCACATTTCAAGATTTTTTCAACTTGTCTTCTTTTCTTTTAAAAATCTAGATTATTTTCTCGAGGGTTCAGGAAATTTCTAGCAATTTATTCTCTAGAGTTCATGAGTTTTTTTAAGTCGTCTTTTAAATTGTAAAGATTTTCTATGAGGCATTAGAATTTTCTAGAACTTTTTTTCTAAAAGTTTAGAGTTTAGAAAATGGTCAATAACTTCTTCCCAAAATTAAATTTTGTTTTCAACTTTTCTTATAAATTGCGAAGTTTTTTTTGAGGTTCTAAATATTTTTTAATTCGTCTTACCTTTCTAGAATTCAGGTAAATTTCAGTAATTGCTTCTCTAAAATTCAACATTTTGTTTCCACTAGAGGCAATAAACTGATTTAGAAAGTTCTAAATTTCGGAATTTTTCTTGGAGGATCTAGATTTTTTTTAGAAAATTTTCCCCTAGATTTCTTTTCTTATTTTTGAGAAAGTTTAAAAGAATTTTCACTAATTTCTCTTCCCGATTTCAAGATATTTTTTCAACTGGTCTTCTAAATTTCTAGGAGGCTCTAGAATTTTTAGAAAATTTTCATTTAGAAATCTAGACTTTTTTTTCCAAGGGTTCAGGAAATTTCCAGAAATTTCTCCTCCAGATTTCAAGGTTATCTTCTTGTCTTCTAAATTATAAAGATTTTCTTAGAGGCTCTAGAACTTTTTAGAAAATTTGTTTGTAGAAATTTAGATTTTTCTTGAGGGTTCAAGAAATTTTCAGTAATTCTTGAATTTTGGAGGCGTTTACTTCGTGGTACATTTTCGATTATTAAATAAAGAAAACACTTAACTTTTTTATACCACTTATATTTTTATTTCTCGTGACTAGTTTCAATTACACAGTTTGATAATGATTACCTTGTAATTGAAACTAGTCACGAGAAATAAAAATATAAGTGGTATAAAAAAGTTAAGTGTTTTCTTTATTTAATAAATTTTCAGTAATTTATCTAGTTTTGGGGCCCACTTTTTCAAGAATTCAAGAAATTTCCACTAATTTCTTCTCTAGGTTTCAAGATTTTCTAAATCGACCCACTTTCTAAATTGTGAAGATTTTATTGGACGCTCTAAAATTAAAAAATAGAATTGTTTGGAAATATAGACTTTTTTTCAAAAATTTACAAAATTTCTTTCCTGAATTGAAATTCAATATGTTTTAACCACAAATTATCGTAAGTAAGTATAGATTACAACGTAGTAACGGTCGCAACCATTCTCTTTGTCAAAAATGTTTACTTTGTCAATTTTCTTTTATTCAAATTTTGTAATTAAAGTTATTGCAAACCGGTCGGAAATCAGTAATTAAAGTTAATATATGTATATATAGGGTGGGTGGGTGGCCTCTAACCCACCCTCCAATCAGTAAAACATAAGCGAGGGTTTTAATTAAAAATTGTAAAACGTAAATAAACAATATTATTGCAAAATTTAATAGATTTATTCAAACAAATTTTGAAATTTTAGAAATTTTGAAAAATAAGACATAACTTTTCAAACAAAAGTTAAAGAGAAAACTGAAAAAGTTTTGTTGCAACATTTTTTTTGTTATTAATTTAAAAATTTTGAATTTGTTTTTGCTTATTGCTAATAAACTATAGGAGCTAAATGAAATTTATATAATATTTATAAGTAAATATAAAAAATTCAAAATTGAGCAAATAATTAAGAATAACCTCATAGTTTTCGAGAAAAATATAGGGAAAGTATTATGATGGCCACATCACCATTTTATCGGTTTGAAGTAGATCAAATATAATTTGAAGCCTTACTTACAAACTGAGATTTTAATAACTGTAATACACCGAAATCCATATGCATCAATGAATGAATTTATCTAACCATGAAACTAATAGTCTGGAACTGGGGTTTTCTGATCACAGCACCTCACCAACATTAGCATATAACACTATAGAAAATTACAATAATAGTAATTATAGACCGATCACTGACAACAATCTAATCACTTTTAATAACACGGTAGAACGCATAGACTGGAATTTCATTAACAATAATTCTTACAACATGGACAAACAGACTTAATTTAAAAACCATTGAATCCTCATGCATAAATAAATCAAAAATATTAAAATCTAAAGCGAAAATAAACTGGCATAATTTTGCAAAAAACGAACACACAACACATACATTACCAATTCAAAAAATCTCCAGAAGGTCATGTGGGGGAATTAGAGACTTGAGTGAGCAATAACGCTTTCGGCGAAGAAAAAGAATCGATTCTTTTCGAATGATTTTAACGAATATTTTTGTGAATATAGCAGTTAAATAATAAAAATTCATATCTCGACTTTTTAACTAGAGCAAAACCAGAATAGCAGTTTTCGTATCGTGAAGTAAGTTTCAACGAAGTCCGGGTCATTATTCGTGAGCTTAAAAACAGTTACGATGTATATGGGAAAAAACATCTACTTCCGGTTTATGAATGTTTAACAAAAGATCAATCGGATCATTCTCTTTTGAGATACAGCGCCCACAGACATTTTCATGCACGAAAACAATACTCACCCTACTATATAGGGAAAGTTATTATTGAAAAAGTTTCTTAGTTTTTTAATAAATGCTTGCCTGTTAACAGTTTTTGTAGTGTTTGCAAATTTATAATTGAACACTTATGTTATTTACAGCCAATATTTTGGAATTTGGCTTTTTTGGTAATATTGCAATATTAATATTTCGACAGTTAATAAATGTACATTTTATTCAATCGATGTTTCCTTGTTATGTGTTTTATCGTTTGTTTTTCTAGTATTTTGTATACTTTTAGTTGATTTTTATTTAATTACTCATCGTGTCCATCAATATTTTGACATTTTGGTATTTTTAACTATTGATATTATGACAATTTGATGATTTTGACATTCGATATTTTAAATTTATATGGATTTAATCCCTAATATTTCAATAATTATACAATATTATATATTTCAACATTCTGAGCAAAATTGGATAGATAAACGCTCCGAACGCAATCCTGAGATTAATTGTAATGCATGAATATGGGATTTGATAGTGCTAGTACATAGAAGAATATCAGGAGTGGTTGTTTGGTTGTCGTTTATATTAAACGTAGGTGAAATATAAATCCTTACGAAATGTGATTGTGCTGTAAATGATGTGATACATTTTTGTTTAGATTTGTAAGCATTGAAATCTCCTATAATAATCATACAATCGTAAACTTCGTAACTTCGTAAAAATAGATTGATGAATTCAAAGGTGAGGATGAATGTATACAAAGAATATTTGAAGGTGCTAAAAGAAACAGTAAAATGAAGAGCTTCGTTTAAAGGGTTGTTGATTTTTGGGGGATTGAGTTTTCCGGAACTTACAGAAGGATGCGTGCTGACAGGGGATCTTTCCTATATGTTTTGGGAGCGTATAGATGCTGGAATGTGGAGGGAATTCCAACTTGGAGAAGCAAGAGATATTTTCGATTTTGTTTCCATCAGTATTATTTTTTAATAAATAGTTATTTACTAAATGGCTTTTGTATTTTAGTCTATTACTGTTACCATATAAAAATCGAATCAATAAGAAAAAGAAACAAACTTAATGAAAACATCCAGTTTAAAGTAGCTGATATTTTTAGCCAGAAGCTTGGTGCAGTTATTCCACTATAGGCAGTTAATAAAATCCATAGGATAAATAGGATAGGAAGAAAAGGAAATACGAGAAAACCCCGATCAGTATTGGTGCAATGTGTATGTAGTAAGTATCGAAACTAAAAAGCACTACATTATCTATAAAAGAATATTTAACGATGCAACGTGAAAACATTTTAAAGGCCGCTGGTGAAAATTAATGTTTGATCGAATTATGGTTTTATTTACAGTAAAACTAATAATGGATTTGAGAAAGTGCAAGATTTAACATAATTTAATAAGTTACTTATAGACGGAAATAAATCTAATTTAAAAATTAAATACTGCACACATGTAAATAATTATTTTATTGATTAGAGTTTATTTATTTTATATAATCGATTTTCGGTAATTTACTTATTAATTTATTTATTTATTCAAACTTTACAAAATCCTGTTAAAATTATACATATAAACATATTAAAATTATATAAAGTAATCACAAACATTTGGCTCACAGGATTTACAGGCGGAGTTCAAAATTCACAGCTATATGTGAAGACTTTATTTTGAATTATATTTTCAGGAAATTAGCCGCAATTATATTTACTTCACTTCTTCATTCCAATTCTCATTATTTCTTCCGCATTTTTATATCTAAGCGAACATTAAATGAAAGACCTAATAATTGCATTTGTAAATGGTACATCATTAATTTATAATTTTGTAGATGTAGAAGAGTGTTTATTAAGAGAAAATTATCATCTCAAAAACTTGGTTAACGTAACAAATATCAACAGAGGCAGTTAATATAGATGGTTATAATTTTATAACAAACAACAGAAACAAATGGTGGAGGCGTTGGTTTTTTGTATAATTAATCATTTCAAACTTGTAATTTAAAATTATGTACAGTTAGTGAATATATAACAAATTTGAATTAAATTGCAAATATTTAAACATGAATATATTATTGATACCATATACAGATAATAAAAACTTATGACTTTTTTAAACATATTTAAAGATACAAGATCTCACTTTGATACATTGCCAGATTTTTTTATAATATAATGGAGATTTTATCATGAATCTACTAGAATCAGAATCGGGCTTTTTGAAATGTGTTGATGCATTTAATTTAAAACAGTAAAACTAAAAAAAATTAATTTTCTTTAATTTGAAAAAAAAACACGAAAATATTTCGTAAAATCTACAACAAATAAGCCTTATTAAGACTACAAGAATAAACCAATTTTGAAACAACTACTTCTCTAGTTAATATTTCGACAGACATTGAATGATACAAAAGTAATTTGCGTGTTACAAAATAGCAAGGCTATCAAAGCAACACTAGTTTGAACGTATTTCTTTCTGTAAAATGAACTAAAAATTATTGAATGTACGTTAAATAATTTGTAAGTGACTATATTATGATTGTTTCTTTAATTGATTTAAGTTTATAATAAAATGTATTAAAGTCCTTTACGTCGTTCTAGAGCATTAAGTAATAATTTAAAAATACAAAAACATTTCATAAATCTAAATTTTAATGTCAAATAAAATTTAAAACTGTGTTTGTGATTCAGTCCACCTATTCCTGCACTTTATCAATTAAGGTGGCAACAAAAAATGCGAGTATAATAATTACTACCTTAAAAATATAGAAAAAACTTGTGGAAGGTCTTTTAAATATTGCACCGTTTCAAGCAATAATTCATCCTTTAAATATTAATAAAAAACTTGTATTACTAAAATCATTGATGATTTGACACTATGGCACCTTTCCATAAATTTCCATAAAGTGGCTAAAATAATCTAGGGGATAAGCACTTGAAAAATACAAACGTTCATTGAGATTTCTTAGAAATCAAACAAATATAGTAATTCGTAATGAAAAAGAGCATTACTTAGAGTTTAGTATTAATCATACCAGCGAAACAGATTTCTGGAATATATATGTATGTAGCAAATCCTCAAACATATTGTTACTTGATACGCTAAATAAACCTAATGCTATAAATAATTACTTTTCAAATTGTTACGAAGAGAACATGCCTGCATCTTATAAGCAGCTAATTAATTTTTTTAATGAAAATAAATGTACACAGTTTGTTTAACTTTTAACTTCTAATCCAGTAACTGAAATTTCTGTATATGGATTTTTATTAGTTATTAAATTAAATGCTACAAGTGTAGATAACAAACATATTACGGCTGTTTTTTTTAATTTTACCTTATATTACACATATAATCAATAGCTGCATCCTTGACAGTCAGTTTCCGAATATATATAAAGTATGTCGTATTTTACATTTTAAAAAATTAAAAATTCCTACAGATTTTGAAGATTTAAGACCGATTAGTATCCTACCCTTACCTACCCTAAAATTTAGTGAAACAAAAGTTTTTTAATTAATTACCTATTATTCCACAATGTTTCACCACGTGGTAAATGAGAAAATCAATCATGAAATTATTAGTTTATAACAAATAATAAAATACTTCCAACTTATCAATATGGACTTTGACCTGTTCATAACTGCACAACATCATTAATGTTATAACAGATGATATAATCACAGAAACAGATGGTGGAAAAACAACTGCATTAGTTAATAATTAAAAAAAAAACATAAAAACAAAACAAAATCTACAACGCCATCTAAAAATTGTTTGTAAAATTGTTTATAAAAGTATAGTTTGAAAATGACAGGCGAAAGCTGTCGAAACTATAGTCGTAAATAAAGTTTAAATAGTGTATGATATTAAACTATTTATTTACAATCATTTATATAAATAATAATGTATCACAAAGTAGAGGCCTCTACAATTACCTATTTTACAACAAATGAGTCTACAAAACAAATTACTAATTGAAATAACTACTTCTATGGCTGTATAAGCCAGACAGACATTGAATGATGCTACAATATTTCTGCTCGATAATTCCAAAGCGTTTGATACTATCTGCCATAAGGATTGTTTTCGCTATTTTACATTGTATGGTTTTCAAATAACGCAACCACTCTATTTAGGAGTTATTTATTTAGTAGGAGACAATATGTTGAAGCAGATATAAGTAGATCTAAATAAGTACAATATTGTTAAACTCACCTTTATGCTGATGACACACAAATATATTTTTCATGAGATACCAGTGTTGTAAAAAATGCCAATAGAATAATTAATACAGATCTAAAAAACTAGAAAATGTGATAGAAATGTGTGACACATATAACTTAATAATAAATCCTTCAAAATCATCTGTTATAATTTTTGGGAAAAGGAAACATGAGGTCAAAGAACAAATCAAAATTTTAATTAATGGTTCGAGCATAAAATTTGTCGATAAAACAAGAAATCTGGGCCTAGAAATTGATTTTGAAGAAGTATGTAAATAATTGTATTTAAGTTGCATATATTAACGCTTAGTTTTAAGTAATTTAATTACTGTGAAGATGTATATGGTCCACCTCTTGTTAAATACATTCATATATGCATTGAAAAAGTACAAAAGTCATGTTTAAGCTTTAAGCTTTTTTAATTAAAGCTTGTCTGTCAGCAGTTTTTGTTTTTCAATTCATATTTGAACACTTAATGTTATTGATATTTTGAAATTTGGTATTTTTGATCGGTAATTTTTCGACCGTTGACATTTATACAGTTAATTGCTTAATCAGTCAATATTTTGATTGTATATATTTTTATATGCATGTGTTCTTGAGTTATGTGAAGATTATATTAATAATAAAAAACGCGGCTACTTTCCAGTGAAGAAAGGAATTTAACCGCGTATTTATTATTATTATTATGTATTTTTATAATTTATTTTTCAAATATCTATCAAATTTTGTGTAAATAAGTAAACGATAGAATATGTTATTCTTTAAGCAACTTGAAAAAATAAACAATTAAAAGTCAATACTCTCGATAGTAATAATAATAAATTAGAGTTATTAAGACCACAGATACTATGATTATAGCAAAACAACATCGTGCATATGTTTGCGCCATTGATATAATTCCCACTAATTTCGTCAAATAATCCCACTGACGATTCCAGCCGGAACCACAAGTAAATAACAGAACTACCCTTTGAAACCGCACTTGAAGTTCTTGCGGGATTGTTCTAAGTCCGTTTCGTGTAAACAGTATTGTTTTAAAAATGACACAGACCGCACGAGGAATGATTAAATGGCAAATTTTACAACAATAATAAATTAACTATAAATTAATATAATATGCATTTAATTAATTATATTCATGGGTATTAATTGTATACAAAAAGATATTAAATAAATAAATATGATTATTACGTATACAATAAATTTGCTACTAGTAATCCATACTTACACTGAATTGAAGAACAATAATAATTATAACTATTTGTTGTTGAAACATATGAATTTGTTGGTATATTTGATATTACTTATTATTAGAGGTATAATTTGTGTCAAGCTCATACATACACGAATAACACGGCTAAAGGACATTGTAGTCGATGAAAAATTACTACTACTACTAAACTATTTATTTAAGTACAATATAATTTATTAATGAAGACAATATACTTTATTTAAGAGACACGATTACTTTATTTCAATATAAAGTGGTAAAACAAAATAATTGTATCTCATTCTTCATTAAATTCAAGATGCACCACAAAGTAAACGCCTCCTGAAATTAAACATAATTTATTAAATTTTATTACAAATAAAAGTACACATTGATATTGACTATATATATTTATAGGCAAGAATAATTAGTTTGTAATAATAAAAATAAAAATAATTTTATTAATATGCAATATTTTACTACAGTTATGATAATGATGGACGTAAATATTTAATTGTATACCTAGCAATTTATTATATCAATGTATTTATTTGTTTGTTTTTGTTGAATTTTATATTCAGAGACGGCTGTGACTAATCGCACTTTTTACATACATTGTCAAGACCTGTATGATTCAAGCAGTTCAAAAGTGGCACTTCTCATACGCGTCGCGCAAAGGGATAAGTGTTCGTTTCTTAATGTCTAGAGTTTTCTTGTAGTCACCTAAGAAGTAGCTCTACAAAGGTAGGTATTTATTTATGTACACACACTTTTTTCACACGATTTTAAAAATACTTATTGCTACCAATATTATTTTAATAAGTTACTATTAAACTAATTCAAGTATGTAATTCATATAACTATTAATTGATCACACCACAAATTCGATAAACTTTTACATTAATAAAAGAAGACAATTGATCACCCCGCAAATTGATTGATAAACTTTGAAATTAACAAAAAAATGTCAACAAGATGTAAAATGTTCATTCAATCAAATGCACGAATATTGATTCATCCACTACTTCATAAAACTGGAAATTACTTTCGAAAACACTTGTGACAATATTTAATAAATGTTAGAAGTTAGGATTATTTTGCTTTAACATAAGTTCGTATATGATGAAATAGTGAATCAAAAGACTTAGAGTGGAAGAACATTCTTCAATAGTAAACTCCGCTCTTCATTTGGCTGCCAAAATTGTTTGTATATTTTTGTTTAATCTTTTATAGATAATATTTGTAAGGCAAGTTTGATAAAGTCCTTATAAACAATATTAGTAATAAAATGCTTGTATTTCACTTTTTTTTGAGGATATGATTACAACGACTTGTCACTTTGATATTTAACACAAGTTATGGGCATTGTATCTAAGAACAAAAAATATCTAAGTGTTTGATATATTGTATATTCACAATCAGATACTTTTAGCCTATTAAATATTTAAAAAAAGCCGAACACTTCATTAAACTCCATCAAACTCGAAACAAACAAAAGATGTGAAGGATAATAACTGTTGAAAAGTTTTTTTTAAAGAACGTATCCCCTTAATGTTTGCTTTATTTTCATTACAGTACATTAAAGCGAAAACCGTGTACACATGCACTTTCCCAACGATTTTGAATGCACAGTGTCTGGGATGAGTATTTAGGAGCTGCGGAACGGTGGGTGGGATTGCGCTCCTTCATAATGAAATTAATAAATTCGAGGCCGCGGTCCGGGCGGAGAGGAAGCGCGCTTTTATAACGCGCGCCAATTAATTATAACTGTAATTAGCGTGAGATCGTGCATTCGCCGAAATAAAGGCCGGGAGTTATGATCAGTTAATTCCGCTAGAGTTACTGCGAACTGGACGTTATATTGTTTGCAGTTTGCAGTTATACTTCTAACGATCGGGTTTATAGTGGCGTAAAATGTATTAAGATTAGTTGCACCGCAAACGGGGATTGTATACTGCAATAAAAGTGGATTCACAGTTTAAGCGTTCAGGATGAATCTAACGATTTTATTATCTAATACTGAGTTCCTCCATTTAATTCTTTTTATTTGATAAATTTTTCATGTCTCTCATTATATGAAAACTTGATTAATTTTGTTGATTCTTGAGGCTTCTGCCTCTTGTCCTCATTGTTGTTTCTCCATGTATGTTTCCCATTATGCCATTATTTCACCTGTCTGTCTTATTAACTGTCCTTGATTCTTTACTAGAGTAAGTATGCTGTTTCTTCTGTGTGCAACTGATTTTCTTGTAAGTACTTAATTCATTGTTCTTCCTTTGCATCATTTCGATTTTACCGCATTTGCTTCTCATTCACAATTCATTAGCTTTTTTGATTTCCAGTTTAATACAATTTGCAAAGGCGGCAAACGTTTCGTCCTTATCTTCGCAAACAAGCGCAGATGCTATCAGAAAAGGACGTCTCTGATCAGATACCTTAGTTTCTTTTTGTACTCAGCTACATTAGTGTTCTTTAGGGCTCTTCGTTGCTTAAAGGCATTTTCGAACCCGTTTTTGATTAAAATATAATCAATTTGGTTGCGGATTACCTGACCTTGGTTGCTTTCTGGCGATGACCATGGGTATAATCTTCTTTTAAGCTGTTAGAATCAGATGTTGGTCACCACATATTCACTGGTACGGCAGAACTCTATTACTTTATCACCACCTCTCTCATTTCTTTCGCCATGTCTCGCGATACTTCTAGTGTTGGTTCTTGTCCTTGACATTGCGAATTACGATGGTAACTTCATCCGTCTTATTGTGAGTAAATATTTCATCAAGTTGTCGGTAGAATTCTTGTATTTCATTTTCTAAATTGTTAGGGAACAAATATTTGTATCAGGTTGGTGTTTTTATCTTGCCTTTTAGCGTTATCATTATGATCTGGTTTGAACGGTAAAAGGTAAAAAAGTAATTATCTCTTGACTTATTTCATAACAGCTACACCATTTGTATGAGTGTGGTAAATAGAATAGTTTTCAATTTTTATTCTCTCTGATCCTATCCAACACGCTTCAATGACTTAATCTGAACAATACTTTCGCAGGTTGGCGACCCGTGAGGTCCTGCAGTCTTTTGTGATAATCCTTCCTTGTTGTTCTTCAATCATAAGTATTTTGCATTTGGTTGTTCAAAATCACGTTAGTTTTACTAGCGATGCCGGGCCTTTAATTCAGTAATATACCTTAGCTTTCTACACTCTTCTGTTGATTCCTTCGCGATCTAGATCGATTTCTCAGCCCTATCCACAGTCCGCTTCTCCACCCTCTATATGAAGGTTGTTTTCAGATAGTAGGAGAACGAACCGACATTTGTCGGAGGCTGCTTATTCGTCAAGACTTTTTTTCTTATTTTGCAGCTTACCTTCAAATCTAGAGGCAGTTCACCTGTGACTTCACTTGTGACCTGCAGTTCAGCAACAGCTCCTATGATCAATATATCAAACAAATTAGTCGAATACATTAAAAATTACCATTTATGACAATATTGATATTCTACTGAAATTAAGGAAAAGTCAAAATAATCATTGTGTGAAGTAGAAAGAAGAAGTTGTTTATGCAATAAATGACCTGGTTTTCTTCTGGAGACGTTTTATTTGCGAGGGTTTGTAACATCTTGAACATAAAATGTTAACAAAATTGGCTTTACCAATCAATACAGGTAAGAAGCCTCGTAGTGAAGAAAACCAAAACCCAAAAATTGAAAACAGTCATAAAAATAGTCACCGTCGAAAAGTAATTTAAAGAAATTTGCTGGAATAATCGAATTACTACACATCACATAAAATTTTTGATTACTTTAGTAAAGGATAGCAAAAGTTAAAGTTATATCCCTTAAAATTAATTAAATTTTTTTTAAGACTTTAAGAACAGGAATTCTGAATTTAATTTCTTTGCGAAGATAACAGTGAATAGTACATAAAGTTGAGGCTCTATCCTACTCTCAAGTCAATAAAAAAATACTGCGGAGTTTATTTTGGTATTAGAGAGGTTCTTAACCTGCAAAATTGGTAAATCATATGTATACTACAATTTTATGTATTCAAATTATTAAACAAAACCTTTGCGTATATTTTATTGATTAGAGGGTAAATAAGAGGTAATCCACCCACCCTACATTTGTACTTTTAATTTAGTTAATAATCGGCGTTATTTTTGCAGTTATCCAAACCCTGATTTAGTTACAATTAAATAATAATATCCTAGTTAAGGTTAGAAAAAATAATAATAGATTAAGTAGGTATTAGTATTCTTTTCGATAGAGACTATAAAAGGTTTCATGCTCACGTTAACAATTTTGCCATTATTTTTTTTTTCAAACGCAACGATGATCAGTAAGTAAACTTATAGTGCATATAAAGGGTAGGTGGATAACCTCTAGCCTACCCTAACAATAGCTTACAATACAAGGTTTGTTCTATATTTTAGATGCATAATGAGAAAAATATCCGGCTGATAATATTATCTATGATTTAGCAAAATTTATATATGAATTAAATCACTCACTTATGTTTTACTGATTGGAGGGTGGGTTAGAGGGTAGCCGCTGACCCTGCACATAATTTTTAACTTCAGTTACTGATCATCGTTAATTTTGCAGTTAAACAAATAATTAAATCTACTGTATAGTTACGAACATTATTAAAAATATTCTAATTTAGGTTTAAAAAAAAAGAGAAATTGATTGGATGGGTGTCTTCTAGTGGTTTTTTTCTATGAAGCAAGCCCACCCATTATATTTTTTAACTTACAATAAATTCTATTTCTTCAATGTTTATGCTTACATTAACAATTTTGTCGATGTTTTTTTTTGCAAACAAGACGACGATCAATAACTAAAATTAAAAAAGGGTGCGTGGGTGGTCTTCGTCACACCCTTCAAGCAGTAGATAATATTATGGGTTTTGTTCAATGGTTTTTTAATGTATAATAAGCAAAATGTCTTACTAACCTTATTTAATACAATTTGACGAAATAAAAATATAATTTAAAATCCTTGCTTATGTTTTACTGATTGAAGGGTGGGTTAGAGAACATCCAACTGCCCTGCATATACACTTCAACTTTAGTTATTGATTGTTTTCTTATCTCCAATTGCGCTACGCTGATGAGATTCAAAATAGACCAAAACCCTTTCGTAGCTGTTGTTAATTAAACAGAAATTTATTGAAAATTCTGATAATATAAAGCAATAAATGGAAAAAAAATTATTAAGAATAAGAAAAACGTTGCTTATTTTTTTTTAATTTCCTTAAATAATGAGAGATTTTAGAAACAAAAGAAAATTTAGAACATTTCGAATAAAATAAATGCAGGAATAATAAGTATTAAATTAAACTTTCCCTAAGTAATTGAAAAATACTAAAACTCTCAAAAAATTCTAGAAATTGAGAAGAAAACTGATGGAACATCCTAGAATCTTCTTTATTAGATAAAGTAAGAAATGGATGCTACTAGAAAAGTGGAGCTGAAATTGCTAAAAACGCCTAGAAACATTTTTTAAATTCACACAAATATGAAGAAAGAATTCTAGACCTTTATTAAATTTTAAAATTAAATTGCTATAAAATATACAAATAAATGGAAAGTTTTTTATATTTGCTCAATATTTTACAGTTTTTCCAAGAGGTTACAGTAACTTTACTTTTCTTTATGGAGAAACCTCTCGGAAAAAATGTAAAATATTGAGCAAATATACGAACTTTTGAAAAAAATTTTATAAATCTTTTAGAAGAGAAATATCTAGAAAATTCTGATGAATATTTTAAAAGATATAAAAAGAGGAGTTACTAAAAAATTCTCGAACTCTTGAAAAAGGTTTGGAAATCTGAAAAGAGTTTATAGAGAGATATTTCTAGAAAATTCCGATGTAATTTTCGAAAAATATAAAAAAGATATCTTGAATTTTGGAGGCGTTCACTTCATAGTACATTTTTAATGAATAACAGTAAAACGTTTAACTTTTTATACTACTTTTTATTTTTATACAACACTTTGTGACTAGTTTCGAATAACACAGTAATCATTATCAAACTAAGTGATATAAAAAAGAGACTTTACTAGAAAGTTCTCCAACTCTCGAGAAAACGATTGGGAATCTGAAGAAAGTTTATAAAATCTTTCAAAATACTCAATTTCTTCAATTGGAAGAAATTTTTATGGAAGATCTCATCAATTCATAAATTCCGCCTAGTTTCTTTTCTTACAAGTTATAAAATTAATTGTTAACGTAATATTCTATTAAATAATTGATATAGTTTTAAATATTTTGTAATCATTTATTCGCACGCCTATAGAATATATTTATTTATATTTTACATGTAATTTAATGGTGTTTTCTATAAATAAAGTTATTATTATTATTATTATGAAAGGAAAAAATAAAAGCCATTAAGAAAATTCAAGAAATGTAAAAGTAAAATTGTTGGAAAATTCTGGAATATTTCAAACTAAATATCAATACAATTTTAAATAAATAAATTTTATTTTAATTTAATTTAAAGTAAGCAAAGGAATGGTGAAAAATTCCAAAATATTAAAAAAAAAAACTAACAAAAACTAAAAAAAAATTGAAAAATTGCTGGAATATCCTAAAACCTTCTTCATAAGATTAAGCTAAAAATAGACCATACTAGAAAAATGAAAGTTAAGAAACGTTTGAAAACCCTATTCTACTACTTCTCGGAAAAAATGACAAATGTATATACGCACTTTTGAAGAAAATTCTAGAATTGAGGAAGTAAAATTGCTGGAAAAATTTATTAATTTCTGAAAGTTAATGTTAAAAACTTTAGAAAGTTTGAGAAAAATTAGAATCTAGGAATTGTGTAATTAAAAATAATAATTTAAAAATACGAAAACATTTCGTGAATCTACAACAATGAGTCTTACTAAGACTACAAAACAAATTAATTTGAAACAACTACTTCCCTATCTAATACTCCGACAGACATTGAATAATACAAATTAATTTGCGTGTTACGAATAGTACAACTATCAAAGCAACACTAATTTGAATAAAATTATTTCTGTTGAATAAACTAATAAATGATAAAATGTACTTTAGATTGTTTAAATGTAACTATAACATGAAAAATTATGAAAAAATGAATCTAAACTTATTTCATTAAATTAAATTAGCAAAAGCAATTAAAAAATCTAGCATTCAAGTTTATATTCATCTGCAGACACGTGTTTCGAACTTTCGCTCTCTTCAGTACAGCTTTATTAAAAAATTGATTTTAAATACAAATAAAAACATTTACTAAAATAAATATAATGAAATATAATTAACTGACATAGTAAATAGTAAGTAGTAAGACTCAATGTTTTCGTATTTTTAAATTATTATTTAATTTTCTACAATCAACTAAAGGATTTTATTACATTTTATTATAATAAGTAAAATGTCTAACCGTATTTATTACGATTTCAGGAAATAAAAATATTAATTAAAACCTTCGCTTATGTCGCTGGATATACACATTAACTTTTGTCATGGATCGTCATTAATTTTGCAGTTAAACCAAAATATAACTCCGGGTGTAGTTATAAAAAATTAATATGTTAGTTTTAGTTTAGATTTGAAAAGAAAATAACAAAATTAATAATTAAAATTAATTAAATTAATCGTGTTTTCTTCTTCATTATAAAACATATATCTTAGGTGAGTATTAAGTATTTCATTCGTTTGAGGAAACTTATTAGAGGCAATTCTTTTTCTATTTGGAATAAATTCTGCTCTTTAATAATTATGCTTACATCAATAATTTTGCTATTATTTTTTCTGCACATTAAACGACGATTCGGAATTGATATTATAGTACATTTGTAGCTTGTAGTCAAACTAAAAAAGAAAAAGAAGTTGGTAAAATTAAAATCCGTCAAAGAAAATTCTAGAAATTTTGAAATAAAATTTCGAAAAAGGAAAATTGATTTGAAATATACTCGGAAATTTTAGTACCCAGAAAAAAAAATTGAGAACGTGGTACAGAAACTTAAAATATTACACTAAAGGTGCCATCTATTGTCTAAGAGTTGCGCTAGAACTCTTTTTTAGTGGTTAACCACCGATAGATCAAGGGAATTGTCAACAGCGACATTCATAACAATAATTATGTATAAGTGATACATGAGAAACACACACAAGATAATTATGCATATAATACGCGCTACGCTGATGAGATCAAAAATAGTTCGAAACCGGTCTGTGGTTGTTGTTTATAGGAAAGAATAATTAATGTCTACATGCTTATTGTTATAATTGTCGCTGTTGACATTTCTCTTGATTTGTCGGTGGGTATCAACACAGACAGAATTCTGGTGCAACACTTAGTCTATATATTGCACCTTAATGGTAATATCTTGATTTACGGTTTACCGGAGAGTTAAATACTCTAAAGTAAAACTCGTTTGCCTGTCTCCAAATGCGCTACGCTAATGAGATCCAAAATAGATTGAAACCCTACTGCATCTGTTGGTAATCAAACAGAAATTTATTGAAAATTCTGATTAAATAGCACAACAAATGGAAAAAGAATTATATTGGGAGAAGTAATACACTTGTTATGTTCCATTTGTTTATTATCAGGTAACTGACACGTGTTTCGGTCCTTACGGATCATTCTCAAAGTTACAACTGAAACACGTGTCAGTTACCTGATAATAAACAAATGGAACATAACAAGTGTATTACTTCTCCCAATATGAAAATTTGGTTCCATCAAGAATGTAGCAAGACAAGTATCGAATTTAGGAAAAAGAATTACTAAGAATAAGAAAAAACAAAAGAACATTTCGAATAAAATTTACTAAGGAATGATGAAAATTTAATTAAATTCTGTAAAAGTAATTGAAAAATACTAAAACTCTAAAAAAATCTAGAAATTGAGAATAAAAAAGTTCTGGAGGAATTATAGGATAAAAACTCTCTTGATAAGATAAACCAAGATATGAATGCTACTAGGACAATGGAGGTGAAGTTTCTAAAGACGAAGAAGAATTTTTTAAACTCATACAATTATGAGCAAAATATGCTAGAGTCCCTTATGAAATTTGAAAGTTGAATTGCCGAAATATTTCCTTATAATAACGTAAAATATGGCATATTTCCTAAAGCTGGAAATAAAGTTGCTGAAAACCTCTCGAAAAAAATAAAAAATATTGAGCATTTGAAGACAATTCTGAAAATCTGCGATATGAAAATAATTTGATGACTATGGAAAGTTTTGCAATGTTAAATAAAGTCCTAGAAAATTGCGATGCGATTGTCAAATAATATAAAAATGAGAACTCACTAAAAAATTCTTGAACTCTTAAGGAAACGATAGGTGATTTGAAAAAAAGTTTGTAGAATTTTACAGATAACGTATTTTCTGCAATTGAAATATTATGTTTAATAAATTTACAGTTGACGTATTTCGGTTCGATTTATATTATTCCCTGTGACAAGTTTTAAACCCAATATAAAACGTAATATTATATTGAATAATTGATATACTTTTAAATATATTTCTTTAGTTTGTTAGTGTGCCCTCAGAATGTATTTATTTATTTTTTACATATAAAAAAATTTCTATAAGGATGTTATTCTTATTATTATTATTGAAAGATTAACCATAAGAAAATTTTGCAGAAAATACTAGGACCTATCATGAAGATTCTAGAAATCTGAAAGTAAAATTGCTGGAAGATTCTAAAATATCAATATAATTTGGAAGTTTTTAGAAAATTTCGATAAAATTAATTTAATATTAATTTAATTTATATTAGGCAAAGAGATGGTAAAATATTCCGAAATACATATAAAATAATATTAAAACTCTCAAATAATTCTAGAAATTGAGAAGAAAAATGGAATGTCCTAAAACACTCTTAATAAGATATAGCCGGAAATTAACGCTATTAGAAAAATAGAAGTGAAATTGCTAAAAACGTTTGAAAACCCTACTCTACAAGTTCTCGATTTTTTTTTATATTTAACAAATATTAGAACTTTTCAGGGAAATTTTAGAAAAATTGTTAGAAAAAATTATAAATTTCTGGAAAAAGAGAAGTTAATGTTCAAAAGTTTAAAAATAATAGTTTGCAAAAAATCCTTAAAGAATCTAGATATTTCGAAATTATCGAAATTATCTGGATGATTATAGAACCTGTTTTGGAAATTTGCGATGCGATACAAGTACAGCGAGAAATGAAATATTCTTACAAAATTGAACTAAAAACTTAAAACTTAACTTAAAATAGATAATATTAAGGAAGAAATAGTGAAATATTTCAGAAATATGTAAGAAATTTTTCCGAAAACATTAGAACCACTCAAGAAAACATTAAAAATCTAGAAGATGAACATTTGAATTATATATTATCTCAGTTTGGAAGTAAAGACCTTCAAAAATTTCGATGTGATAAAACAAGAAATAGTGGGAAAATATTAAAATATCATATGTTTAGAATCCTAGAAGAAAATTTTAAAAATTTAGGTGTAAAAATGCTGATAAATTTTGAAATTTAGAAAATATTGCAATTTGAGAGAAATTTTGAGGAAAATAACCCACCCTATAATCAATAAAATATACTACAGAATTTTGATTAAAAATTATTATATACAGGGTGACTGACGAAAAACCTTTGGTGCTGTATCTCGCTTATTTTTGATCCGATTTGAATAAATAAAACATCAAATTAAATTATTTTTAAAAGACTTTAATATGAACTGTACTGATAATTTTTCTTGCATCCAGTTTTTGACAAAAGACGATCAACTTTTTTATTTCAAATTGCACTGTATATACAGGGTGAGTTTTTTTCGATGTTCTCTATGGGGATCTCGGAAACTATAAGAGATAGAGAAACGGTTAAATGGGGAAAAAAGTGTAGATTTATGAGACGAATAAAATTCCACTTTCAAAGTTTTCAAAAAAGTCAAGGGTAACTAGATATTTTGAAAAAAGTAAAAAGTGTCAATTTTTTCAAATCAATATATCTCGGTTATTATAACAGATAGAAAAAAACCGTAAAGGACAAAGTTTTAGATAATTTTATGTAGATTAATTAAAAATAATCAGAAAATTTTTATCGCCATTATTTTCCGAGATATGACGCAAACTTACATTTTTTTAAATGGAAACCATAGTTGGCTATGACCTCATTCGAATGGTAATTTTTTTCTCTTTAATCCAATATGAGATGCAGCATAGTTATTTCTAAAAATAAGTGAGTTATAGTCATTTTAAGTTTTATTATAAATAAAAAATGGGTAGCCATGAAAATGATGAAAATTTGAAAGTTGATTGATTTTTTGTATATGTAACTTTTAAAAAGAAGTCCAAAGATAAATAAATAAACAATTAATGGCAATTTCTCCGAAACTGGAAATATAGTTGCTGAAAACCTCTTGCATAAAACCTTTTGAAGAAAATTATGAAAATCTGCAATATGCAAATATTTTGATGACTCTAGAAGTTTTGCAATGCAGAGAAAAAATTTCTAGAAAATTCCGATAAGATTGTCAGAAGATATAAAAAGAAAAGTTTCTAGAAAATCTCGAACTCTGGAGAAACCCATTGGAAATCTGCAATCTAAAAATTTTATACAATTTTACAGAACAGGCCATTTCTGCAATTGGAAAGAATATTTTGGGGGTTTTTGGAATTTACAGTTGACACTATTGTTCGATTTATTGAATTAATTTGTCACAGGTTTTAAACGTAATGTAAAACGTAATATTCTTTAGAATAAATAATATAGTTTAAAATATTTTTATATTAATTTGTTGGTGCGCCTCTAGAATATATTTATTTATTTCTTTTACATGTATTGTAGGAAAGTTTTCTATAAATAAAGTTATTATTATTATTATTTTTATTATTATTGATATTAACCATAAAATATGTAAGAAAATTATTCTGAAAAAACTAGAAATTTGAAAGTAGAATTTCTGGAAAATTATAGAATAAAATTCCAAAAACATATTTCAATTCTCAAAAGAATCCTAGAAATCGAGAAATTGCTGGAATATCCTAGAAACCTCATCATAAGATAAAGCAAACAATTGATGCTATTAGAAAAATGTGAAATTGCTAAATGCGTTTAAAAGATTTTTTTTTGACAAACCCATTCAATAACTTTTCGGAAAAAAGGCAAATAATTAGAAAATATACGAACTTTTGAAGAAAATTCTAAAAATCTAGAAATAAAATTGGCGAAAAAAGTGTTATTTCTGGAAAAATTTTAAGTTAATATTGAAAACTATAAAAGAATAGTTTAGGAAAATACGTTATAAAATCTAGAAATCAAGAAATTAAAAATATCTGAATCTTTCGAGTAAAATTGGGATGACATATAGCGAAAAATAATGTAAAATTCTCACTAAATTGAATTAACATTAAATAAATCTCTGATAAAATTAAGGAAAAAATAGTGGAATATCTTAAAAATGTATAAGAAACTTTTTTGAAAATACTAGATTCGCCGAAGAAAACTTAAAAATTAAACATACTACAGGATTTTCATTTAAAATTAATATATAACTAATTTACAGATAGAATAATAATATTGTCTACCAAACGCGATCAGTCTTCAGTTTACTATTCAGCTATCGCCCCATCGTATTCCTCTCTATTATTGAAAAAATCTATTAATCTCCTTTTAAAAACTAAATCCTTTTTTTGATTTCTAGCTACTACACCCCTAAATATTAATTTGGTTTTCTTTCCCGTCGATAAACTTCTCTACTACCTACTATACTAGCCTTAAATATACAAACTTCTCATCTTAAAGGTAGAGCTTGTGCAGCTTCATTTCTGGATGTCCAGAAAGCTTTTGATTCTATTTGGTATCAAGGCTTATTGTTTAAGTACCACCTCTTAAATATCCCTATTCATATTATATTAATTATTAAGCAATTCCTCTTTAATAGATCCTTAAATGTTAAAACCCATAATTAGTTTTCTTCTTTTTACTTCCGAATAAGAACAATCCTAAGGCTCTCTTTCACATCTATTATTAACCAATTTTTGCATTGATGTCTATAACCCTGAGTCTCTCTACTTTAATACTTGCAAATATCTTCTGCAATTTGCAGATGACACTGCCCTAATTACACATACTCCCATTTCAGTTTATCTTCACTTTCAAAGCTAATTTTACTTTGGAATTTTTTGGGTTTTTTTTAGTAGCGATTACGATTCCACTTTTAATTTTATTGTTATTTTCTAGACACCTGCAGTCCTTTGACTAAATCTTTCTTATCTCCTATTTCATCTAAGTCTATTTTTTTTTCGCTAAACTCTCAAGCAATTTTCTCTTTACCTTTCAGTAAAATTTAAGTAATGATTAAAATTTTCCAACCATATGATATTATTGTAAATAATTATTTCTAACTTTTCTTCTCGTATTTACTCTTAAAATATTTTTTCACAACAGTAAAACCTAGTCAAATAATCAGGAATTAAACGTGTTTTGACTCGAAGACTAAGTGAACGTTGGGTTTGCTGAAATTCGATATTTTAAAATAATTTAACCCGGTGGCTGCTAATTTTTTAAAATTGGAATTCAGTTAGTTTAAAAAATTTGTAATTAATTTTTCTGTACACACCACAACGATTTTTAACTGACATTGAAGCAAATTAGCAAGGTGAGTAGGTGACATCAAACGTATCTTGTAATCAATAAAACATACTCATCGGTTTTATGCATCAAGTATATAATCCTTTTACAAACATGCCCGGCACCTCCACCATAATGATACAGTTTGCTTTTCTTAATAAAGCAACTACGCCATTTAAAAAAAAAGCAACGTATGTTATTAAAAGTTCTTTATTATGAGTCTAGATAACACATAACTGACGATTTTTTCAAGCTATTAATTTAGTCTACGTATTTTTATAATAACATTTGCGTAATGTTTAATGAACCACTATCATACAGTCCCATTACATCGAGCGAAAATAAACAACGCCAAACAAAATAGAAAATAACGGTTAATTTTATTTAAATCTGTATACAAACATCCAAAGTGGCGCACCATAAAAACGAAATGTACTTTTTCACGTGCCCAATGGGGAGAGGTCATAGTCGCGCGAAAAAATAAATATTTCACTGTTGATTGTGGCGCGGCCGTGCAGTTCGCCGGGAAATTTTGCATTATATTACGCTGAAAATTTAAAGCCGTTTCCTGGCGCTGAAATTATAAACAAAAAAAAAATGGGGAACGCTAACAGCAACAATCGAAACAAACATGTGCGCCCGTAATCCCGGTCGCGGCCGTTATACGCGCAAATAAAGAGCGAAATATTTTCAATAAATCCGCGTTTTGAAAATTTCGCGTTTATATTTGTTTTTTGCACTTTGGTAGCCGGCCGTCGAAACGACGCTTACCCCTCGCTGATTAAATGGGAATTTAAAAAGCTTTTACAGCGAATGGTGATAGTGCGTGGAAATTATAATGACTGAGTCAATGAATTGATAGGTTTTTATTCTAGCTATTCACGCATTGAATTTTATTGCCCAAACAGATTATACTTATTGTCTCACAATAACGACATATCGCAAAAAAATTTAGAGAGAGAAAAACATATTTATTGGAGAAAGTATTGCAATAATAATACGACATAACAGTTATCTTCTACTTCATTGGCCATCGAACGTATACATTTTATTTTAAGATAGATATTAAATCATTTGTTAAGAACCTAAATTCTTAACACCATTACTAATGATTTTTTTAAATCTACCTGTAGAAGCCACTGTGTGGTGAAATATTATCGTAAAATAATAAAAATATATACTGTGCCAGTATTCTATTAAATTTTATGGAGATTCGACAAATAACAGCCTCATCAATCCAGTATCCAACTAATGATTTTCTTAATGTAATTTAAATGAATAAAATAATGTAAGTAATGAAAACCATTTGCATCTAATATGTAAATTTCGTCCTGGAATAAAAATAGTAAACTATAACCTTGCATATGTATACGTCTAGACTGTTATACATTTTGTATGTGGTGGATACCGCCGTGGGAATATTACATGAGCGAATTTATACCTGGAGTATGTTAATGCAAGTTCGAAGGATTTCTGGGGCGACGCACTCACGTAAGTAGGTGCTTTGCATTCAAGAAGTTGCTGCCGGCATCCATCCCCCCAGGGTTCTGCAGGATTTAACAGTATATTTATTATATTAGACAGATGAATCTGATGAATTATCGAGATTTTTCTTTTCGCCGGGCCCTCGTAGCTGTGACGAGCGAACAATGAGCCAGCCCGTTCCGTCGGTAAGTATGTGGGGGCGGGCGGGGCGAGAGGGGGTGCTCCTTGATGGGATTTATTCAATTAGCCTGTATTGATAGAGTAAGTGTTTGGGCTCATAAAATGTTTTCCCGGATAAAAGGGCTTTCTTTACTGGAATGGTGTTTTCTTCGTAAATTATTATCCTGATTTGGAACAATAGCTGTATCCTTTAGAGATAATTAAAAATCGTTTTTTTATTATCTATACATAGAAGTTTTTATAAAAATGTATTTAATTTTACTTATAAGAAGAGATTTGCAATAAATACATTTATAAACATATTTTGTCTTAATTCCCAGTTTTAATGTTTCTAATATATTCCTTATCTATGTTGATTTAGTCTTATTTTATTTGTAATTAGTTATTATTGATTAAATTAATTAATAAATATTAAATATGTTCTTTTCATATTATTGATTTACCTTACACTTTAGGTTAAAAACTTGATGCGTAAGTCAAACAATTACAAATACTACAGGGATGCAAAAAAGGTAAGGAATAAATAGTAAATTAGGAAAGTTTGATGTAATGTTTTAGATAATAGATGTTGCCATTAGAATGGATGTGACATATCTATCGTGAAATCTGTAATCTGTCACGTGTTATTGTTCAATATCATCTGTCACATGTTTGTCATATCTCCCCATAATCTATCATTGATCTTCTAATTTCTGCGATTTTCAAATCAGTATCTGCCAACTTGATCTATAATCTTATAGCTTTAATCTGCCAGATATTTTATTTTACATCTTTCTCATATCATATGCCATCTGTCATAAGATGCCTGTCAATTGTCAATTGTCACTTTTATGTACTATCTGTTATATTTCATCGAATATCTGTCATTTAACTTGACATTTAACAACTGTTATCTGTTATCTGTCATCTGATCCGTTATCAGAAATTTACCATCTCTTATTTATCATTGGCATATTTTAACTGTTATCATTTATTTGTCATCTGGTATCTTTAATCTGCTTTTGCCATTAGTCTTTGTTAAGACTTAATAAATATTTATTTCTAGTTTACACGATAAAATTTTCAAAACTCCTTTAAGAAAATTTAAATAATTTAAATTATGGAAACCCACCCACCGTACATATATATTATTTTGTACTTAACCAGAAAGAAACATCTGCTTTAAAGTTTCTTATTCCATTCAAATCAACAATTTCTGGAGTGTTATTTTTAGAAACTAAAGAAGAAATATTGGTTAAAGTGCAATTATATATCTAGAGTGGGTGGGTGGCCTTTAACCGACCTTTCAATTAGTAAAACATACACACATATTTCATCAAATAAATGTTTAATTATTAGAAAATTTAATTGTTTATTATTTGTTCCCAGTTTATTAAAATCTTGAAAACCAACTACTATAATAAAATTTTGCAAAAGTAAATTATAAAAAGTCACCCACCCTACATATGTTTTTGTTTTCAATTAGAACGAAAATTCTGCTATAAAATTTCTAATCAGATCTACAACTTCTCGACTATTATATTCTGGAAACTAAGGCAGAAAGATTAGTTGAAGTTTAATAATGCATGTAGGGTGCCGACTAATCCATCATCTGATCAGTATAGAATAGATAAATATTTCATTAAATAAATATTAGCTTTTAATTAATTTACTTGTGTAAATAGGAAATTTGTGTTCTTATTATTGTGTAAACACACAATAAAATATAATATAATAAAAATTACAAAATTTAATTAAAAAAATTAAAGTATAAATGTCCACCCATTATTTATATATATATTTTTTTTCAAGCAGAAAAAATTATGGTTTAATTTTTTTGTTCAGATCAACAATTTCTTGATAGTTATTTACGGGAAATAAATACAGGAAGTCAACTGAAGTGCAATTATATCGGCCGGTAACCCACCCTCCAATTAGTAAAACATACACAAGTATTTCATTTAATAAGTATTTAATTTAGCGAATCGTGTAGTTTACACAATAAAATCCTCAAAACTCCAACAATAATATTTTCTAAAATGACTTTATAAGAATCCTACTTATATTTTTCGTGTTTACTACCGCATTAAGAATTATGCTTTAAACTTTCTCGTTAAGGTGAACATTTTTTCTGAAACTAAAGGAGAAATATTGGTTAAAGTCTACCTATATATTAAATTATCTGATTGAATAAACTTACCCGCAAGTTTTACATGAGAATTTTATATATATGTAAAATATTTACCCTCTAATTTATAAAATTTTCAAAGGTGTTTCAACCATATCAACTGTATCTGATCAGCTATGTAGGAAGCTTAAATAGTGATTAGGTTGTTATTCCCCCTAATTAGTATAACATGTTCGAGTGTTTTAGTGAGATTGTGTATATATGTAGTGTTTATTGTTAGTTTGCACAAAACATTTTTAGTATTTTTAGAAGCAGAATTATATTTCGCTCCAAAATTGAACATTTCATTCGTCACCTGTCATTTGTCATCTATCATCTGTCATCTGTCATCTGTCATTTGTCATCTGAAATCTGTTGTCTGTCGTCTGTCGTCTGTCATCTGTTGCCTGTCGTGTATCTGATATCTGTCTTCTGTCATCTGTCATTTGTCATGTGTCACCTGTTATCTATCATGTTATATGTCATGTGTTATCTTTATTCTGATACTTATTATTAAATTGCACTTAAAATAAAATTAATTAATTCAATTTAATTAAATGGCTTGACAGGCCCGATTCGGATCCTACCCTCTCTTAATTTATTCCCACATTCTGATTCTGTACAGTCCATCTACATTCTTCGCCAACCCCTTAATTTTAGGACTTTTTTGGCGTCTTCTTTGACAGCATCCGTCACCTATTAGTAGTCATCTGTCACCTATATTTGTATCTATTGTAACCTCTTATTTGCCATCTATCATCTGTCATATGTCATATGTAATCCGTTATTTGTCATATCTTATCTAATATATCATATGTCATCTGTTATGTGTGATCTGTTATTTGTAATTTGGTAACCGTCATCCGTCATCTATCTTCTGACATCTATCAACGTTTATTTGTTGTCTATCATCTCTTATTAATTAGATTATTAGTATTATCTATTAACTGTTACCTCTTGTATATTACCTTTGGATTGATATTAATATTTGTTAGATGTCATTTATTATTTGTCATTTACTATCTGTCATATTCCTTTTTTATATATCAATTTCAATTTTTCATCAGCTATCTGTTATCTGTCACATGTCACCAGTCATCTATTATCTGTCATCTGTCGTCTAGCATTTGCTATATGTCATCTGTCATCCTGGATCTATCATCCGTAATCTCTCATCTGTCATTTGTCACCTGTAATCTGATATCTGTTTTTTTTTTGTAACTTAGCATTCGTCACCTGTTAGTAATCATCTGTTATCTGTCACATGTCACCAGTCATCTAATATCTCTCATCTGTCGTCTAGCATTTGCTATCTGTCATCTGTCATCCTGCATCTATCATCTGTAATCTGTCATTTGTCACCTGTAATCTGATATCTGTTTTTTTGTAATTTAGCATTCGTCACCTGTTAGTAATCATCTGTCACCTATATTAATTAACTGTCTTCTGTAACCTCTTATTTGCCATCTATCATCTGTCACATATCATGTGTTATCAGTTATCTGTCATATACTATCTGTCATCTGTTATTTAATATATCATCTGTCATCTGCAAAATCATCAGTTATTATTTATATATGATGTGTGATCTGTTATTTGGAACGTTGTAGCCGTGTCACCTTCATTTGTTATTTGTCTTCTGTAATCTGTTATTTTCCATCTGTTATAGGTCATCTGACACTTGTCTGGTCATCTGGTATTTGTCTCTTATCAATTATCTATCATATGATCTGTTAACTGTAGTCTGTTATATGTTATTTTTGTCAGTTTAAATTTATGTGATATTAAACAATTGAACCAATTGACTTAAAATTTGTTAGTTGTCATCTGTTATTTGACATTTATTATCTGTTAACTCTCATCTCTGCTCTGTCGTTTATTATTTTTCCTCTGCCATATGTTAATTGGTGTCTGTTAATTGCCATCTGTTATCTAATATTTAATATTTGTAACGTTTGCATTCGTTATTTGTCATCTATCATCTGCCATCTTTGTTTGTCATATGACATCTCTTATCTAATATAAACATTTGTCACTTGTCATCTACAATTTGTCATCTATCATCTGTTATCATATTCCGTGTAACCATATGTCATCTATCATCTATCATCTGTTATCTGTCAAATAACATTTGTAATTTGTCTCTGATGCCTTTTATCACATAACTATATTCTGTCCATTGTCATCTATTATGTGTTATCAATAATTTATCATCAGTAATCTGGTATGGTAGATGTTCGAAAATATGAGCTATATTCTAAACTGCATAAATAATTTAATGTTAAAATAATTGAATACAATTTGTATTTATTAATTTCTAATAGTTCATCGGTAATCTGACGTTTCCTATTTGTCATTTTTAATTTATTATTGGTTATATTTGTTATATGCCGATCGTCATTTATCATCTATCATCTATATTCTCTTTACTGCCATTTGTTCCATGTTATCTCTTTATAGCTACTTAATTGATAAATTTTATTCTCTGAAGTTAAACTAAACTATATTAAAATATCATTTTTTGCTATTGGTTATCTATGAAGAGGCATCTGTTATCTGCTATTTGTAATTTTTTTTTCACTTATCATCTATAATATTCCGTTTGTCATTAGTTAATTGCAATTTTTATGACATCTGCTATCTATTATCTGTCATCTTTCATTTATCAACTGTAATATGATATAGGTAATTTGCAACTTTATTAATCATTAGTCACATGTCATGCATTATACATGATCTGTTATATCATATCTGTGATCTGTTATCTATTAAATCATTTGTCATCTGCAAAATGTCTTCTGTCATCTGTTATTACTTATCTATTGTGTGTGATCTGTTATTTGGAATTTGATAGCCATCATCTGTCGCTTTCATTTGTTATCTGTTTGCTGTAATCTGTTATTTTCTTATAAATCATCTGACGCCTGTCATCTGTTATGAATTATCTGTCATCTTTATTTGTCATATGATATCTATTATCTAATATAATTATTTGTCATCTGTCATCTATTATAATCTATCATCTGATATCTTAGTTCCTGTAACCATATGTCATCTGTTAACTGTTATCTGCTATCTCCCATTTATCATCTGTCATCTGTCATCCGTTATCTGTTATCTGTTAAATAATATTTGTAATTTGTCATTTGATTCTGATGTCTGCCATCTGACGACTATATTCTGTCATTTTCCATCTTCTTATTTGTTATATCTGTTATGTATCATTTGTCATTTGTTATCTGTGTTTTGTGAATTACCATTTGTTATTATTTATCATCAGCCATTTGTAACATGTTATTTCTTCTCAATACTTCTATCTATAACATCTGTGATCCTTCATTTCATCTGTCATATGTTAATTGCAAATTTCATCTGTTAACTGTCCTCTATCATCTGTTATCTGTCATCTTTTATCTTGACCTGTAATCTGACATGTATTATTTGTCATCTGTTATCAATTGTTTGTCATCTGTTATCTGTTATCTGTTATCTGTTATCTGTTATCTGTTATCTGTTATCTGTTATCTGTTATCTGTTATATGTTATATGTCATCTGTCATTATTTGTAACTTGACATCCATCATCTGATATTAATTATATGATATATCATCTGTTATTTGTGATTTATTATTAGTTATTTACCATCTGTCATCTGTTATCATGTTGACCTTTCTGTAATATTTTATAGGTTACCAATTATCTGCCATTTGTTATTTGTCATCTATCATCCATCACATGTCATATGGCATCTATCATTAGTCATCTCTCATCTGTTATCTGTGATCTGATATCTGTTATCTGCCATTTTGCATTTATTATTTGTCTTTTACATTCTGTCCTCTATCACTCTGCTGTAAAATGTTATAGATTATCTGTCATCTGGTATCTATCATAACAGCGTCATCTGTCATCTATCGGCCGTTTGTCATTTGTCATCTGGTATCTGTCATTTATCATCTGTAATGTGTCATTTGTAATCTGTCATCTGTCACCTGCCATCTGTCATCTGGCATCTATTATTTGTCCTTTGTTTTATGTTATCTGATATTTGATATTTGCAACTTGGCATCCGTCATCTGTTACTAATCATTGTCTGACACATGCCATATGTTATCTGTCATATAATATCTGCCAACTGTTATCAGATATACCATATTATCTGCAAAATATTTTCCATTATTTGTTGTTATTTATTAATTATGTGTGATCTGTTATTTGCAACTGAGTAGTCGTCATCTGTCATCTATCAACTGACGCCTGTCATCTTTTATTTGTTGTCTGTCATCTCTTATGAATTATTGTTTTAATATTATCTTTTAACTGTCGTATGTTTTGTTATCGTTTGTCAGTTATAAAATTATGTGATATAATAAATTAAAATTTCAATAATTGTATTGACATTCGTTATTTGTCATCTGGTATTTGACATTTATTATCTGCTATCTACCATTTGTCATCTCCCATCTGTTATCTGTAATCTGTTGTCAGTCATCTGTCATTTGTCATCTATCATCTGTCATCCGCCATTTGACATCTGTCATTTGTTATCTATTATCTGTAATATGTCCTTTGTCATCTGTAATCTGATATCTGTTATTTGCAATTTGACATCCGTCACCTGTTATTAATCATCTGTTATCTATATTTATCATCTGTCACATGTCATATGTTATCTATCATATAATATCTGTCAACTATTATCTAATATACCATACCATCTGCAAAATGTCTTCTATCATTTGTTATCATTAATCTATTATGTGTGGTCTGTTTTTCGCAATTAGGTTGCCGTCATCTGTCATCTATCATCTGACACCTGTTATCTTTTATTTGTTGTCTATCATCTCTTATGAATTATTTTATTATTATTATCTATTAACTGTCATCTGTTATATGTTATAAAATTATCTGATATAAAAAATTAACTGATTGAATTGACATTAGTAATTTTTGACATCTATTATCTATCATCTCTTATTTGTCTTCTGTCATTTGTTGTTTATCATCTTTTATCTGTCATATGCGGTCCGTTATTTATCACATGTTATCAGATATTTGTTATTTGCAACATCGTATTCATTATCTTTCATCTATCACCTATATTTGTTATTATATAATATAATTTATATAATTATAATTTATCATCTGTCATCTACAATTTGTCATCAGCTGTTATCATAGTTCCTGTAACCATATGTTATCTGTTAACTGTCATTTATCATATGGATTCTTTTATCAGATACAATAATTTGTGAATATAAATATTGTGGAAAAAATGAATTAAAAACTAAACTGCTTGAAGGATAATCGTGTTCAAGTAGCAATTTTTCATATAAGCTTAAATTAAATATATAAACTATAACCAAAGACCTTTGTAAAAAAAACTTTATGTGTTATTTATAATTTGTGATATAATATTTGTCCTTTGTGGTTTGTTATTGCTCATTTCTCATCTATGAACTTGAATTTGTTATTTTGTATCTGTCAAATGCCATTTCATTTATTGGGATCTTGAATTGGTTATAAATTTGTGTGATATTAAGAATTCTGTAATCTATTATCTGTCATCTGTAAAATGTGTAATGTAAAATTTGCCATTTGAGATTTGTCATTTATCATTTGTCGGATTGTCATTTGTAATTTGTCATTTATCATTTGTCATTTGCGATTTATCATTTCTCATTTGATATTTATCATTTGCGATTTGTCATTTGTCAGTTGTCATTTCTGTTTCTGTCATTTGCTAACTGTTTTCTGTTATCTGTTATATTTCATTTGTCATTTGACACAGTCATGTGCTAACTAATTTTCTTTCTCGGAAACCTATGATTAAAAATAAATAATAATAATAACTGTATGTACTAATAACTTTAGTAACTAATATTAAACGAACAAAAAGCATTTTAATTTTAGTTTTGATGATAAATTAATTATTCTTCAGTGTCAGAAAATTTATCAAATGATAGATAAAATTGTGCTTTGCTGAATTTCCTAATTCAAGATGTATCATATAATTATAGCTTTAAACATCCAAAATATTCTTCAGTGTATTGAAATGTACGATAAAAAATAATCCTCAGTTTTTTATTGGATTGAATTTATAAACTAAAGTTGTTAAAAAAATCACATCAAAGAACGACTGAATTGGTGTAGTTAATGCAGATATAAAAGAAAACGTTGTTTGGAAATAAATAATTAATTAATAGGCAAATATTTTTTGAAATAAAAATAAAATGAACATATTTTAATACGTAATATTCAATAAAAACGAATATATACAGAAAACGTTTAAAATTTAATCCATTTCACCTACATAAAGTAAACCATCAACGGCACATTTTGTTTTAAATGTTATGCCATATAAAATATATTCAATAATTCCTCGTGTCATTCAAAAATGAAACCTATGATTGGCATTTACAGTAGAATCTAGAACGCTGCACTGCGCATTGTATTTCAATTAAAGCACGCAATTTGTTTACTGTCTATTTAATTGCGTAGTTTAATATAAGTTTAGAGCTAGTATTCGATGTAATTATATGTAAACTGCAATAACCTTTGGTTGTAATTATGCATTAAACCATCATTACCGCTTTTATGGCGCAATCTATTGCCATCCCGAATTATTGTTATTCGCGTTTTATCGCAAAATAAAACGGAACCGGTTAATATACGGTACCGATTTTGAACTCATAACAATATTAAAATCGTATGTATGGCGAAAATTAATTTATATAGTCTATTAATTATAAATCATATATTATGTAATATAATTAACTGTAATGTTATGATTTTGTAAGGTAAAGTACAAGGAAGTCTGGTGATAGTTTTATTCTTTATAAAATGTAAATTCATTTGATGTAACGATAAAGTAAATTAGTAATTGTTTTTACTTGTTCAACAATTTTTATTTATTGAACTTCCCTATAATTTGATAATGATCGTGTGATTGAAACTAGTTGGGGAAGTTAAAAATATAAGAATTGTGAAATACAAGGGATATTAATTACTAATTTACCTTATCGTTAAGTTATATTTCACCAAGTGCTGGATCAAGAAAAAGTTCGTTGATGTAAGTTTTTTTTAATAATTTGCTATTAAGTAAAGTTGTTAAGGAAGAATGAAATATAATATTAATCTGCAATCCTGTTAAGGAGATTATTTTCTATCGGTAAATTTATACAATTTTTTTTTATTATGAAATTAATTTAACCTACTTATTGATAGGTAGGTGTAGTTGAGCCAATTTAATGGCATTTTGCATCCACGTAGTGCTTCGCGACCCCTTTGAAGTGAACTATGGCGCTCTAGTTTCCGTTTAACTCCATTTACTCTCAAAGACTCATAAAGGTGGAAACTGCAATTTAAAAATATAAACATATACAATAAAATTAATTTTCTAGGTAACAAAATATCAAACACGGTTTGTACATAATATATAAAAACAGTTGAGATTTTAAATATACAATATTGTAGAAATTGCTTTGGGTGAACGAAATAAATTTAGTAAAATTATTAAAGTAAATACATATAATTTGAAAGATTGGTTTTATAGTAAGAATTATATATATATACTTAAAAATATAATAAAAATAAGTAATTGTTTAAATAGAAACTAATTATTACGAGTTTTGGCAATTGTGTTTTTTATAAAAGCAATTTACGAACTTTAAGTTAGATGTATTTATTTGTGTTAATTAAAATTCGATTAAAGGAGTTACTTTAGAAACAAAAAGGGCTTTGAAATTAGAAGTTTGAACTTGAACAAAGTTACTAATTTATACTTAATCGCACTTACGAATAAATGTCTTTATTTTCAATTAGACTTAACAAGTAAAATTTGCAATGTGACCATTAAGAACATAAAAATTTTCTTGTCTGAATATAAAAATTGGGATTAAAATTTTATTGAAATTATAATTATTAATAGTAGATTTACCTATTATTTCATAATTATTCAAGAAGTATAATTTTTAAATTTACTTTTGTAATAAATTCTATTATATTTAAGTTAGATAATATTATTAGTGATGCTATAATACTGTACATACTTACATATTTCTAGCTTTAGACGTAAAGGTCCGTTAGGGACGAGTGGGACTGGTGTATAAAGTAATCATTTCCGAACTAGCAAGAAGCAGCATGGAGTTGCAAGGGACGTTGCATATTTTACGTCCACTATTACTTTCGACGTGTCGCCAATGTAATGTCAATTTTCCAAAGGGGAATTGAGAAATAATATATATTTCACCCTACGTTCCCAGTAAAGTTCTATTGAAAAATGTACGATACGATGTGAATTAAACTTTCTCAGAAGTTAATGAAAATGTAAATGTAAAATGGAAGAAAAGTTGAATTAAAATTATTTGTATATATTTACACCTTTATTGTTAGTACAATTTTATATATCTTTATCAATTAGAATTTTGCATAAAGTTAAAATAATTATGATGGCATAGAGAAGTATCCATAATTATGTTTACACCTTAAATAATGATCCTATTTTTATTTCAACCTGTTTATTTCTCATTATATTTATCTGTATATATGCATTTGCAAACACTAAAGATTTTTCTAATTACAAAATTACATAGATTAATTATAAATTCCTTTATTAATTATGTAGTTCTAAATTGTTGCATCCGATACAATGCAACGTTCTCGTAAATCCCCTTCGCATATTACAGAATCTGCGACGGTTAATTAATAATAATAATAATTCTCGAATTGTTGCAAACTTGAAACTACAACCTGACAACGCTCCATTAAAACTTTATATGACGGCAAATTTACTGGCTCGCAATTGTTAGTTGAAAAGTTAGGAAATGTAATTGTAATTATTTGTGTATGAAACGCCCGCGCAACAATTCGTGTAATTTATTTGCCACTACACGCCGGCCCCATTCAGAAGTATCGCATTTTGATTACCCCTGGTGTAAACATAGCTGCAAATACGCGAAACGGAGAGACATGCAATTGTGTACGCGTGTGTGTGAGAGAGAGAGGGTTGGAGGTGAAGGGGGCCGCACGTCATTTAACAGCCCCGCCGACTTCCATTTGCTAAATTGAATTACGCAATCACGCTGCGGTGTATTCAAATTATTTATGTGTCTTATCTATCAATCGGTGCTCGTTAAGGGGCGCGCTCCGAGGCCTCTATCTCTGATTGAGAACGACCCTATCTCGTCTCGAGTGGAAATTAAACGTTTGACAATACTTGATGCCCGGGCACTTTCCCATTTCGCTTTATGTTGTGGTAAATTATGAGATGTGATCAATATGCAGATATTTTCCTACATTACACACCTGATATAACAGAAAATACATTATGTTATCAATACAAAAGCTTACTTATATAGTTAAAGATATTTTGTTTTTGGTATCAGTTTGATTGCAATATCTGCATTGGTTCCCTTTCATTCCGAATCTCTTTTGAATTGTACGAAAATAAGCACCATAGAGCCTTGCTCATTAATTAATCATAACCAAATATAATGATACGTAGTGTCAATTAAATATCCCTTTTTTAGAGAAAAAAAAGCCATATTTGGCAAATAATCTGATAGATCGTCATCAAGAAAGTCTTCATGGAGCAATTGATACTAGAAGAATAGAGAGTGTGAATGGAAGTACACATATTTTGTGAATTCAAGCCTTTCCAAATACGATCAAAACTTTTGTAGCTTATTATTATGTATAATATTAGAATCTTTTGTAGTATGTTGGATAAATAAATACCGAATACTTAATGAATAATACCTAATACCTAATACCTAATACCTAATACCTAATACCTAATACCTAATACCTAATACCTAATACCTAATACCTAATACCTAATACCTAATACCTAATACCTAATACCTAATACCTAATACCTAATACCTAATGCCTAATACCTAATACCTAATACCTAATACCTAATACCTAATACCTAATACCTAATACCTAATATCTAATACCTAATACCTAATACATAATACCTAATATATAATATCTAATACCTCATACCTAATACCTAATGTAATGCCTTTCTCTTTCACTAATATACATATTTCGAAGCTTCTTCTTTTTGTAAAGATGATTTTATTTGCATCAGGATTTACAAATATATATTAGTTATATCAACCTAAAATTCTTGCATTCGTTTTGCAATTTTTTTTAATTTTTCAAAGAACCTCCAGGAGTTTCTTTTACTCCGAAATTTCTAAAAATTTCTCTTTCCAAAGAGTAATTTAAGAATATTTTGAATATAAGAAGTTTCTACTTCGTTGTACATGTTTAATAATCAGTAAAATATAGGTGATAAATAAAACTCTTCGCTTTTAAGAATTTACACAGCTTAATGTCAATGCACTGCGATATTTTTTTCGCCATTAAGTGGCTTCATAAGATTATTAATTAAATAGAGTTTTATGTATCACCTATATAATGAAATTTCACAAAGTAAACTCCTCATCAATCCAATAATCAGTAAAATATTATAACTTTGTTTGTATAAAACTAAGTATCACATAATTTTTGGTTTGAGTTTACGTGAAGTGTTTTGTAAATGAAAATAATACACAGTTTTATTCCTTACTTCACTTGTTTATTTAAGCGTTAGATGTACATTTCGTTCACAAGGTGAACATTATCAATAACAAACATAACAGTTTGTGAACGAAATGTACATCTAACGCTTAAATAAACAAGTGAAGTAAGGAATAAAACTGTGTATTATTTTCATTAAAGTATCACATTTTATTAAAAGTGTTCAGCAACTTTTTTTTCCATTTTGTTGTAAAATCAAGGACTTAATCTATAAATTAAGAGTTTTTTAAAATTAATCTTATTCAGTAATTATAACAATTTTTTTGAGATTTTTAAAATTTTATTACAAACCATGTTTTCTATTATTTTTTTTTTAATTTAAAAGAAAAATATTTTAGTTACTAACAAATTTTTCTTCGTTTTTCAAAATTTCCAGAAATTTTTTTTTCAGATATTTCTAAAAATTTCTTTCATAATTATTTTTGTAATTTTACAAATTACGAAAATTCTAAAATAAGTCCTTTGGACTAATGCAATTTCCAGTTATTTTCCTTCTTAATTATCTTCCTTCCTTTTTCAATTAAAAATTTTTCTCAAAAACTATTTTAATTTTCAGTCTTTTATTTTTTCGAACATTTCTAACATCTTTAAAAAAATGCAGAAGATTAATTGTATAAAAATGTCATGTCTCATTTGAAATTCATTTAAGAGTTTTTCAGTTTATTGAAAGTTACTAGAAGATTTTCTTTAATTCATAATCTTCCAAATTATAAAAAATTATTTTGTAATTATTGAAATTTTTTGTAATACTCCTCTCAAGTTTCTAAAATTTCTTATATATTTCTCTATCATTTTTCAAAATTATCTGTAGAAGTTTTCTATAATTTTATATTAACGCTTGCTTCTATTTTCTGGGAAAAAAAAACTCTTTTTAAATAGTAAATAGAAGATAAATATAGGATGAACTCTGCCCAATTCTCGTGCATTCTAAATTTTGAATGAATATTGTTTATATTATTTTTGTATGTATTAGGTTTTTATATTAGCACAGAATTAAAACAAGCAAATAAATAAGATTTTATTTTATCAAAAATTTCCAGCTACTTCGTGGGCTTTTTTTCTACAAAAAGTTTTCAAAATTTCTCCTTCAAAAAATTAATTTTCGCATTTGCTTTCATTGATAGATATTCATAAACTTTTTTTAATCAAATTTCTAATACTTAATCTTCTACATTACGAATTTCCTACATTTATTGTCTTCCAAAATAAGAATTTAGTAAATTCAGTTATTAACCAGTTAACTGAGTTTGACGAGTATACTCGTCATCGATCGACACACAGAAATTCGTATTTTCAAAACGCAGCGACAGAGTTAACTGATTAATATAATATTTTTTAAGTGTGTACGGTTGTAGGATGTTAGTTTTTATCCAATTAACTTTGCCGCTATGTTTTGAAAATGTGAATTCCTGTGTTTCTTTCTTCAACAGTTAACTGGTTAACTGGTTATTATTTATTGAATTTTCTCAATATTTTTCAAATTTCTAGATATTTTCATATATTCCTCTAACAACTTTCTACTACTTTCTTTAATTATCATACATTTTCAGCATGTTGAATGTTTATTATAGACAATAGTTATACAACTATAGATTGAAAATTTTGCAGATCCTTCGAAACACTTGATAATGACATAACCAAATATTCAAAAATTCCTAGTAAAGTAAAGTAAAACAAATACGTTCCTAATTCATATACTTGGCGTAATTTTAACAGACACACATACATTTGCATTGCCCTAGCCTACTCTGACCCTATCGCAATTATTTATTCATTGCTCTAACATACTGTTGAACTATAATATTAAATTATTAATTGCTTTAAGGTACTCTTGTGCTTTTTTCAGTATAGAGGGTTTAAGAAATCTGCTAAACAGACAAATGTTTTTGGAGATGTTCCCGCGACCAAAACGGTCTCCCTCTATTCTCTCTGGTATCGCCTAGTCTTGGCATTTACTCAGGGGTATCTATATCGTTCTTCTTAGCAATCTAGAGAGCTAGTTTCTTACCAATTACCTATCCAGCAAAGTTTATCATCGCTTCCCATGCCTTCTCGTCTTCAAACATCTTTTCAACGATAATTTCCCCGTTTACATCCCTAATGATATCCCGCAGGGTATTTCTTTCTGGTGTCTATTCTGGGCAATCTATAAATATATGCCGCGTTGTATCTTCAGGCTGACGGCAGGATTTGCATCCAGTCGTGGGTGCCTTACCTATTTCGTGTAGGTAGTTGCAAAAACTGCAATGGCCGTTCATCAAATCAGTGCGATGTTAGGTCAGCTTGCTTCCTTTCTATCCATGACTGTACAAGGTTGATTGCCTATAACTTTGCTTAAAGAAAAGATAAGTAAGTTTGGTTTTGATAAGAAGTTTACATTTTTTTCGTTATGATTGAAAATTATATCGGCTAAATGGTGACCGCGATTCGCTGTGCAACTTTTGGCTCTTTTTAAGGCATTTTTCATGACATCCTTCAACATATCGGGCTGAATTTCGTAACGGATATTGTCTTTAAGATGTTAAATCGTTTGGGGATTATTCACATAAACTTTTGATTTTAAAAATCCCCATAAGAAAACGTCTGCTGCTGTTAAATACGAAGATCAGAAATTAGTCTTCGTGGAAAAACGTCATTCAATAATTGAATTGTTAAACGAGCTGTGTGTGCTGTGGCCCCATCTTGCTGAAACCACATGTCCTCTAGTCCTTGCTCTTCCATTTCAGGCACAAGAAAATTTCGACCATGTCTTAGTATTGTTCAGCATTAACAGTAACTCCAACACCTTGGTCATTTTCAAAAAAAATTGGAACCAATGATGTTTCCAGCATGTATACCACACCTTACAGTTGTTTTTAGTGGATGCAATGTTGTTTCATAAATTAATTGAGAATTGTGTGTTCCTCAAAACCGACTGTTCTATTTATTGGCGTGGCCACTGAACGATTAGGATATTTTTGACGCAATTTCCGCTGAGTGGCAATAATGGAACGATTATTTTCAATAAATATTGTCACTATTTCTGCTCGTCTTGTGGCGTATATTTATCCATAATAAAATTTGAACGTCTACACAACACAATTGTTAAAGCGAAACTGAGCTAAACGTCACAGAACCAAGATGGCGCCCAATCAAAATGGTAGCGGGACTTTTGTCCCACCTGTTATATTGGTGGTAAATATTTTCGTCCAACAATTCTTGGCCGGCCATCTCTTCTGATATTTGGCTATAGCTCTGGTATGGGTTGCTGCCATTGTCGTCGGTTTTCGTATGCGCCCAGTAAGCTTAAGCTTTTTCACTAATGTATAGGTCTCCAGGTACCTACTTATTTAACGTTCCTCGTGTCCTGATCGCGTTTCTCCATGTTTCCATCGTCTTGGCCCATACCGGGGTCCCATATGACAGTTTGGCTTTGGCCGCAGACATTAGAAGGCATCTCTCCCCCTCTGATTATCATTCCTCATACCTTAGGCATCAAACACCCTACTCCAACTTTCTCACCCCGTCAACCGTCTGGGTGAAATTGTGGCTTAGTATTTTCCTGTTGGAGTTAAAGTTATTTCTTAATAATTTCTGCATGGCACAATGTACCTTTCATAAATAGTTCTAGCTGATAGCGTCCTCAAAGAGATTTTTACTTATCAGAATTCGTAGCTAATTTACTTGTTGTTTAACATCTCTCTTTAATTATTAGTTATTTTTCAATCATTTCTATCTATAAGGGTTAGTAGCTGAATCTCTTGTTCTGGTTCTACCTGGCAGTTGGCGTCTTCCAATAAAATTTTGTCTACCAGGGTTCGTAACTGAATCACTTTTTCTTTAATCTCTTTCTTTGAGTTATTTTTCAATAATTTCTGCACGACGCCATTTATTCCGCCGCTTTTATCAATAGTTTTAGATTACAGTTGGCGTCCGAAAAGAGATTTTTGTCTTTCAGGGTTATTTACTGAATACTATAGTACTTTGTTGATTTCAATTTCTACCTCTCCTACCATAACCGTATTGACTGGCTGCATTTTAACCCACTTTGCTTCTTCGATTTGATGCAAACAACGTTCAACCCGACTTTTGAATGATACGTTGTATCATTTCGGACGCCTCGCATGCTGTCTTGTAGTTTTGGAATTGTTTTATCTTTAACTATGAGTGCAAGGTTATCGGCGTACTCGATAGTCATGGCGCTAACTGGTAGCTGCAGCTCCAGTACCTCGTCATATACTAAGTTCTTCAGTGTACGGCCTAAAACTGATCCTTGTGTATCCTTCTATATATCTCCCCAGCATTCAATGATGTATACCATCCTATATAGAGTGAGGAGTCCGCTTCGGTTTTGATCGATCGTTCTCCAGGAGAGAGTGTTAAATGCGTATCAAGGGCTATTCCCTGTGTTAGCTTTAGTAGCTATTTTCTTCACTTTCATCTTTACGTCGATGGTAGATCTATTTTAGTGAAACCAGAACTCCTCGGGTGGAACTCGCCCTCTTCCTCTATGTGATCAATCATCCTCCTCACGATGGAATTTTCGAGTAACTTCGCGAACCCATCCAGTAGGCACAGAGGTCTATGCAAAAGGCTCCTCTGGTCTTCTCCCTTTTGATATTAGTACGAGAGCTTCCAAAGCTTAGAAAATATGCCCTTTTTCAGACACCTGTTCAGTACGTCCGTGAAAAATTAGGAATTCGCCTCCATCGTAATCTTTATATCCTCATTGAATATTTCTTCCGTCGCAGTGGCTTTCTTGTTTGATAGAAGGCTAGCCACCGTGAATGGGTCATTAAAGTGCCCTCGTCCATATCCTGATCTTTATCCCTTGAGAAATGTGGCTCAATCATTGCACTTATCCCTCCAGGTACTACACAATACGTACTCTTGACCTTTGACTTAATCCCGCTTAAGGATGCACGATCTCCATTGTGGTTTATTGCGCGAGGGGCTTAGATATTCTATTGCGTCTTATCTATGCTGGTCGACTAGACAGGGACACCAGTGGCATCGTTATACTCTTCACCTAAAGCCTCCCTCATTTCTTCCTCTTCACCTCATGGTTGGAGTTCCAATGCTCCTGCCACTTTTCCATTAGAATACCTCTTCTCTCGCCACGATTTCCACCAAGGCTGTTGAAGTACTGACCTCGTCAGTCCTCGACGAATCCTATGATATCCACCCGGCATCTCTAGAAGCCCTGTGGGACCCCTCCCTTCAACTCGCAGATCTTCGGCAAGCCGTCGTTCCCTTCGAAGTGAATTGAACGCTCGTACAAATAGTAATCGATGATCGCCACTAGGTAGCCTGGGGCTCTTCTTCTCTCCAGTGCTTCATGGTGGAAACTGAGTTATTAATAATAATTTATTTCCTAACAGAAAATATCTAATTACAGGGAAAAGTTATCTTATAATTACAAGAGTTTAAGAAAAAATAATAATAATACCTTCAAAAACTATGACCAATAAGTAGCAATACATAGAATGCAAATAATAAGTGTTCTATAACAATTTTTTGAAATTGATTCCATGAATTGGCGTAAGGAGGTGTTGATGCTGATATTATTATATTTGTTCGAACCATCCTGTTTGGTGGAGAATTGAAGAATACATTTGTCTAATTACAATTTAGGTACATATAGGTTTATTTGTGCTAATAACTTCGGATCTTCTATAACACTTTAAATAACTTGGTACAAAAATTTCGTTTCGTTTCGTTTCGTACATCCAGTAGACCCAATGGTTTGTAGCCTGCAATAGTGGTTTGTAGCGTGCCTTTCTTCGGAAACAGGACTAGTCGAGCCTTTCTTTAGCCAGGTGTTCATGGCCAATGTAACGGTTGTGGGGTTATGAGGTTGAACTCCCTGAGCGTCTCGTTTGGAATGCCACCTCCAGGATCTTAACCCCCTTTAGACAGTCAGTAGTGACGTCCTATCGGGTGAGTGGGCCTCAATGGGTCGCGTGGTCCATGTTTCCGGGGAAAAAGGCGCATGCCGCAGTTCCATCTAGACGGGTTTGTTCCAACTTTTTTGTCACGCTCCTCTGCAAACCACCCAAGAGACGGCGTTTATCTGCTACGAGTTTCTTCCACGCTGCCATCTTGCTGCTCCTTACAGCGCGATTGAAGTCAGCCATCGCTACAGCTGCTACCTGTTCTGACTCTCTTCCAGCCCCGCCGCGCACTTCTTCTTCAAAGGAGGTTGATTAGAACCGCATTTGATTTCTGCCTCGGCAACTTCTTTGCACCACCAGTACACCCTTCGGTGTTTCGTAATCCCGCTTGATTCGTTGGTGTTGAACTTCAGTGAGAGGGTTTCCTTGTGGAACATATCTCATTTGGCCTGATCTCAGTGGTAATGGAAAAAACCTTACCTGCGAACAAGCAAAAGTGTAGGGTATGAGATAAAAGTCGCTCATTATTTCGATTGTACTTTTGACCAAGGCAAATATATTATTCATTACCTTAGCGTGTCTTTACCTATTTCAGTTAAATATTCATTACTTTGGCATACTCTTAACCTACTTCATCAAATTATTTATTATCCCAGCGTATTTTTGACCTATTTCAATTAATTATGCATTGTCGTAGCGTATTTTTGACCTATATTAATAAATTATATATTAACCTAGCACATTATCAAATTAAGCACTAAAAGCCTGACTTCACATAGCACATTCCTGGCCTTACTCAGTAATCATTAAAAATATTTGTTTTTTATTCGAAAGCATCTAAAATCTAAAATTAAAAAAAAACTGTTGTAAATGGCCAAAAAAACATGATTGAAATTCCCAGAATGTGTTTATTGATTTTCCTGAAATTGTTGAAGAAAAGAGTTAAAATTTTAAAAAAACGAATTTTTTTATTCTTATACATTTAAAACTATTGGATCCTCATAACATCATCATGTATCCACCTCGTCAATTCAATTTCTAAAACTTTTGGATATTTTTTTTACCATTTCGTTCTTTAAATAATCACTTTTTTAGCAATTTTGTTTCCAATTCTTGAGAATTGTATTTGTAAGTTTTATAATTTTCGAGCCTAAATCATTGTATTAACTTCTCCTGTAGTTTTAAGGGTTTTGTTGGAGAGTTTTATAATTTTTCAACAATTTTTGGCCATAATTTTAGAATTTTGCAGCACTTACTATTTTAAAGTGCGAGAATTTTCTTGAACGCTTTTACAATATTTAGTGAATTCTCTTTTATAGATTTTAAGCATGATTTTTTCATATATTTAAGAACTTTATATTAATTTTTTATATTATTATCAGTATTTTTCAGAAATTTCATTTTAGTTTTGCGAGAATTATTCGTAGATATTATAATTTTCTAGCCTTTTTTCAGATATTTGGAAGATTTATAAAAAAAATTACTTTTCTTGTTAATTAGATTACATCTATTTTTTTAATCATTAAATTTAGTTCTTTAAATTCGAAAGCCTCTGAAGTTTTACTTTTAAAACGGAGCAAAATATACAAATGTAACAAATATTAAAAAAAAAACTGTTGAAAATGGCCAAAAAAACAATTGAATTTGGCAGAGTGAGCTTATGGATTTTGCTGAAATTGTTGAAAATGTTGTAAACATTTTCAGAAATTATTAACTCCGGGTTTTGCTATTGGAGCTTTTTTTAGCAATTTTGTTCAAAATTTATGAGAATTATATTTGTGAGTTCTAAAATTTTCTAGCCTAGAAGTTTGATTAATGTTTTTGGATTATAGTATTAACTTTTTTTAATTGATTTTAAGGGTTTTGTTGGAGGGTTTTAGATTTTTTTAACAATTTTTGGCAATTTTACAATTTTGAAGCACTTGCTATTTCAAAGTGCGAGTATTTTCTTGAAGGCTTTTACAATTTTTGTGAATGTTTATTTAGGTTTGTAGATTTCAACATGTTTTTTTCAAATATTTAAGAATTCTATATCAATTCAGCATTTTTCAGAAATATCATTTTTATTTGGGAGACTTATTCGTAGATATTAGAATTTTCTAGCATTTTTCTTCAGACATTTAGATTTATTAAAAATTTCACTTTTTTGTTAATTAGATTCTTTTCTTGAGAGCCAAGTAATATTTTGTAATTGTTTTCTAGATTTCTAGAATTTTCTTTTTCAAAGTATAAAATCTTGAAGATTTTTGAAATTTCAGCAATTTTTCTTCAAGATTTTTATAATTTAAGATTTCTAGAACTTTCTAGTGATTTCTTTTTCAAAGTAAAAAAATCTTGAAGATTTTTGGAATTTAAGCAATTTCTCTTAAATATTTTTAGAACTTAAGATTTTTACATTTTTCTGCTTGTGTTCTTCTGCTGATTAAGAACAAAACAAACTCAATGATTCACTACTTTCTTTCATTGAAGGTTCTCAAAATGTCGAGAATTTTTTTATGAACTGCGAGAATTTTCTTCTAGATTTCTTCTTATAGAGCTTTGGGTTTTTATCAGTTGCTTGCCAACCTGTCCAGAAAAGTTTACCACCGCATCCTATGTCTTCTCATCCTCAAGGATCTTTTCGACGATGGTTTCCCCGTTTACACCCCCAATAATAGTCCGCAGGTTATTCCTCTCTGGTGTCTATTCTAGGTAATCTATGAATGTATGCCGCGATGTATCTTCAGATTTTTGGAATTGCAGCAATTTCTCTTTAAGATTTTTAGAATTTTCTGCTTGTGTTCTTCTGCTGATCAAGAACAAAACAAAGTCAATGATTCTATATTGTCTTTCTTTGAAGCTTCTAAATTTGTCAAACAATTTGCAAACATTTTCTTCTAGATATTTAGAGTTTTGGGTTTTTACCCGTTTTTTTACTCAGTTATAATTTTTTTGACCAGATTTTCCTTATCTTTTCGAAATTTATTTAAGTTAGTTTTTAGCAGTTTTTTTTCTTTGTTAGAGGTTTTATCACCAATTTTTTCCTTGTCTTATTATGATTTATTAGCAATTATTTAATTTATTAATGCTTGAGGCGTTCACTTCGTTATACATCTTGATTATTTAAATAAAGTAAAAAACTCACTTTGTTGATAGAAACTAGAGTCACTTTTTTTAAATAAATAGTGTGATATCAACATAGTGATTTTTTTTACTTTATTTAAATAGAAATTATTTATTCGATTATTGAAATTTTAGAATAATTTCATTACAATTTGCAAGAATATTATTTGAGTGTTCTAAAATTTTGTAGCAATTTCTACTTTAGGGTTTTAGAAGTTTTATCTAAGGGTTAAAAACTTTTTAAACTCAAATTTCTTACAAGACTGTGAAGGTTTCAAATTTTTTCAGCATTTTTTACAATTTTAGACAACCTTACATAATTTCCAGCTTTGTTTTATTAAATTTACACTGCTGTATCAAAAATAAATAAAAAATTGTATTGTAGCCTTCCTCTACGTTAACTTTGTATTATAATAGTGTAACAATTTTAAGGTTAATGATAATATTTCCAACACAATAAAAATATTTTACAAAACTAATAAACTAAAGGTAAAAAGTGGTAAAACAAAGTGATCCTGTTTTCTTTCTCCAGTATATTCAAGATGTACCACAAAGTAAACGCCTCCACAATTAAAAATTTAAACTAAAGGTGTTAATTTCATGATAAAATTTATAATTGTTAAATAAAAACAATTATAAAACAATCGATTTATTTATTTATAAACTACTTAAATATTCAATTACGCTGAAGAAAAACTGAAAAATCCACTACAGACATAATATTTATAAAGTTAAAGCCGGAACGAACATAAAGAAAGTTTATGCCTTTATGGATAAAGCCCGATTGGAAGATTTCCAAACGTTGTCCTAAAATTTAATGATTAAAGTCGCATGCATAATAGACATTTTAATGGCGATAAAAATAAAGCTCTAATCTATTCGTTTTGTTTTTTTTCTTTTTACGTTACGGTATTAATGAATTAGTCCCTTAGTGTGCGCTTTATATAGCAAAAAAGAAAAAAAATTAAATTTCCTGCCCGGTATTCCGCACGAACATTCCGGTACCCGGCTTAAGGGAAACAAATTCGGTGATATATTTTCTCGAGTCGTTCATTTAATAACTTATTGTTATAAATTTCGAGGGCCACGCAGGGCCATAATTAAATGACAACGTAACCTCACCTTCTTTACAGTAATCCCTTTCCTGTTTAATTTTCCCCACGCCGCTTCTGTTTTTCACGTGGATGGGGACACAAATTGCCCTGTATGATTTACGCCGGCATTAGAAAGAAGGTTATAATAATAATTAACGTTTGCACCCCCTCCTCCATCTCTCTCCCTCGCACGTACACGTACACACACACGCACATAAACACGGACTCTCTCTATATCATCATTGAATTTCTAGTTAATAAAATAGGAATTGCGACCCGAATAAATTTGAATACACAAATAAACTATAATTCCGGTGGAAACAGTCGACTTGACCGGGATATTTGTTTCTGCATTAGTATTGTGTGCGCTGTGTAGCAGTTTCCTTTCGTTCCGCTGTAATTTCCAACTAGTTGAGTGCTTTGTTGGTCGTGTCTGCTTAAATTTCCAATTCAACTAGAAATTCCCTAATCTGGATTTCGACCGCCGACGACTGTAAACACAAAATGTATCGCGTTATGAGATGCAACTGGCACTTTAATTAAAACAGGCCATTCGGGCGGGATTTTAAGAATTTTATTAACACACGTACCTCCCTTTCTGCACGGCGAAATTCCCTTATGATTGAAATTCTGGAGCTGAAAAACACAATAGTAGTGGGTTTGTTTTTTTTTTTATTTATAAAAATACACGGACTTTATTGTTTTTGATATGTGCAAATATGCGGTGGGGAAAATTTGATGAAAAATGTAGAATATTTTCATATTTTCAATGTGTGTGTAGATACCCAAAATATTATTCTATGTACTATTAGGTAAGGAATGTTTATACTTTAATAGATTTTGTGTTAACCATTTTGAATTTATATTGGTTAAATAAATTAATAAGTTAAAATAGGTTTAAGAAATAATAACACTTTGCTAGTATCACGAATTTTTACACTTTTTATTGTGACTAGTTTCGTCCTATTCGGACATTATCAAACGAATACAATCAATTATTCATTATTCCAAACGGATACTAGCAAAGTGTTATTATTTCTTAAACCTATTTCGTAATCAAGATGTATCACAAAGTCATGACTTCAACAATCAATCATAATAATTTAAATATATTGAAAATTATTAAGCGATTTTTATCATAAAATAAATCGAACGATACAATTCAAATCCGTCCAGCTTACGTCAATAGTTTTCTAATTAACTATTTCTAATAATATTTTTTATGTAAAAAGTTTAAAGTAAATTAATTTAATTTCAATTTTTAAAGAGAAAATAGATTGTATTATTATTTGTATAGTTATTTTATGTACAATTTATTAATATATGTCAGGACTATGAATATTTTATTGCAATAGGTCAAGATTACGCTAAGACAAAAAAATAATTTATTAACATATTGTAAGGAATGGTTATTTTGTGAAAGGTCAGAATTACATTGGAATAATAAATAATTGATTGAAATAGCGTACCGTAGATAAAGAGTAAGAAAAATAGAAGAAACAAAAGGCAAGTGCAGATATCGAAAAGAAAGCCACTTTAAACATCCATTTTATTTGAATTCGTGATTAATCTTTTGATATCTGTCGATTTTAATGAGGAGAAACATGACATAAAATTAAATGCAATAGAGGCTTAAGAAGGATAACAGTAAGGACAAAATGGAATAGAATTACCAACGGAAAAAATCAATTAAGTAGGAAAATTAGAATAATAAATATGCAATTAAACGGGTATGGGCACATGATAAAAGTGCAAACGTGCAGGTTAGTAAAAACAAGATTCTAAGAGTATAAAGAAAGGAAAGAGGAGGATCAAATAAAAAATTGTTACAGCAAATAGTAGAGGCAAGAAAAACAAGAGGGAACACGATGAAATAGATGAAATTGTTGACTAGAAATTGCAAAAAATTGAAAATATAGGTGAATGAAAACCAATAGAACCCAAATCCCACACTTGAAATGGCTAATCGAATTAGAGAAAGAAGAAGAAGAGTTGCTCAAAAGTACGATAGGATAATGAATAATTTAATTAATTATATGGAAGGTACAGAGGGATAATTAATAAGATTTTGGTCTAAGTCAAAAGTACACTAAGCTATGGAAATCTTGGAAAATGCTTGAGTTTAGAGTTGGTATATTTCCAAGCAGAATATTTACATTCATGTAGAGTTATAAGTAATAATAATAACGGTATTGATAAATACAAAAGGAATCCATAATAAACAACAAATATTTTATATATATTCCCTTTTTAAATATTTGAATTCGGTTTTTAGGTAAAGCATATAATAGTAAAACAATTCTCAAAAATTAAAAAAAAAATAGATACAGTTTTCTAAAACTATATCGGAGAGAATTGCAATTTAGAAGATAATCTATGGAAAATTTAAAAATAAAATTTATTCGACAATTCTGGAAATGCGGAAAAAAAAAGTTAATAAAAAATTGTCTTTTACAAAAATTGTTTCTCTGTCCTTAAACTGCGTTATAAAAATATATATATATCGGAGAGAATTGCAATTTCAAAGAAAATCTATGGAAAATTTAAGGTTAAAAATTATTGGAAAATTCTGCAAATGCAGAAAAAAGTTATTAACAAACACAAGGCAAGAAATTGTCTTTAGCAAAAAAAATCTCTATCCCTAAACTGCGCTACAAAATACATTGAAATACATTTGCAGCTTTTTTTAACAGAGAACTTTAAAATCATTCATTGTAAAATTTTAAAAATTTGTAAAAAAAACATGATATATCCTAGAAATTTCTAATAATCCAAGAATATCGATAGAAACTTTAGAACATAATACCAACTTCTAGAAATTTCTGATGACAGAAACTCGTAATTTGTGGAATTTTTTTTAATGAATAAAAAAACTTGCTCGAGAATAATACTCAACATTTAAATTAGATATTTTCCCTCAGGAAAAATATAAAAAACGAAGAAAAATATTTAAAAATTCCATCAAGCCTAAACATAAAAAATCAAATATAGTACAGCAGAATATAATTTAAACAAGAGAAATTAAAAAAATTAATTAGTAACTTTCACAAAGTTTTACCAAAATATTGTAACGAATAGAAAAATAAAATATTGAGAAATGATGGACAAATTGCGAAATTATACGAGAAAAGCAAAAAATAATATGAAAATTTGTAGAAACTTCGAGGAGATTTTTTAAACAAATTCAGAGAAAATGGATTTAAGACAAATTTTAAGAATTTTTTTTGGAAATAAGACTTGACATTATGAAAAATTTCGATGAATAATATTTTTTTTTAATCCACAGTAATTTTAACTATTTTATTAGAAGAAATTTTAAACAATTTTCGATATTCTAAACTAAATTTTTTTGTGTGACTGACATTTATTGGGATACGTCAGGACACTAAATAATTAATTGGGATAAGTCAAGAACACGCTAGGGATTAATAAATAAATAATTAATTAACTAAGGTTAAGGATACGGTAGGCCGATATAGAATTAATTGACATAGGTCAGGTGTACGAGAAGACAATAATTATAATTAATTATTGCGATAGGTTAAAGAAAAGCAAAAACATATGAAAATCTGTAAAAATCTTGAGGTGATATATCCCTCCCCATATCATTTTCATTATCAAACAATTCCTTAAAAGTCAAAATCCGTAATTCATTTTCTTCTTCCTTTACTCCTGAACAAGTACTCTCTCAAGGCTCTCCTCTGTCACCTCTGTTATATAACATTTTTTGTGCCTTTGTCTACAATCGTGATCCTCTATATTTTAATCCATATAAATACCTCCTGCAATTTGCAGACGACACTACCCTAATGACACATGCTACTGCACTACCAAAAGCCCTTAAAATCCCTCCAAGAGCTTATTGACTTCAACGAAGGTTTGCAAAATGGCGCATTAAAATCAATCCTCACAGCTCCTTATTCCTTACCATTACGACAACAATTTCCTTCACAAAGTTCATATTTCCCAAACTATGATCCCTCCCGCAGTTTCCGTAAAATATGCCCAGGTAAAAAGCAAAATAACTTCTAGAGCAAAATGCTTCAGAAGTTTAACATATAAGAATAAAGCCATCAATATAAAAACAGCTGTAAAAAATTATAAGATGATCTGCCGCCCACTACTTGACTATGGTTGTGCCCTCTATCCCAATCCCAGCAATCCAATATCCCGCAATATTGAAGTTAGCGAGCGAACATCCCTCGGTAACCTAACAAAACTCCGGCATCCTCTTAAACCTCTACACAATCCCTCTATTTATAATCCAAAAGCGAACACTTTTCAGCAAACTGGGCCAAGCAATGGTAGTTGAATTGCAAACAGACCTCATGTACAAACTTCTTTACCTATAGATCAGGAAAAAGATAACCAGAAATTCATTGAAGTTGTGCGTTGACCTCTTAACCAAGTCAAGAGAACCTGAAAATATTATGTGAGAAGAAAATCAATCCAGGATACTCAACGGCACAGAAAAAATAGTGTTTCTACTACAAGAACAGCGCGAACCGACTAGAGTAATGCCACAGGAAGTGAATAAATAATAAACGTCTATATTTGCTCAAAAAAACAATAGGAAATGTTTAGCCATTAAGGCTACTCTACCACTTAATCCACAAAACATTACAATTTCACAATAAGAAGCCACTGTCCGAATTGCAACACCCAACCATGCTCCACCCAAAATTTCATCGTCGACATAACAAGAAGTGACACTAAGATACCGTATGTATACATAACAGTAAACATGAAAACAGAGTTGGCGCTTATTTGACACAGGCTTTCAGATTATTGTTGCTTCTATGTGCTTGTACCTTTCGAAAATAGGCAAGAGATGTTGATGTCGAATATTATCCTCAAAAGTAATAAAATTTCTACAACTTTCTGCGTCCTACCGAACTGCCGGACTCTCGAAATGATCCCCAAAAAGTATTTTCTAGAAGAAACAGGCATTACACTCGATCTGGGCTAAAAGAGCTGTAAATTTTCACCCAGCATATGTTGCAGAGAAGCCGATAATGGAAAAACTGTAATTCTGTCAGGAAACTGAACATAGGGTTATCAGCCACTTCCTATTTTCTAAACATCCGAGAAAAATTTGCAATGAAGAAGTTTCGTTCTTCAGACACCGTGTACATCGCGACACTGGCAGCAAAACAACGCAAAGATGAGGAAAGTAACCATGAATGAATTATTAGAAGAACAAGCGAAAGCATTCCAGAAACACACCGGAACACATGCCCCGATTAGCACGAAACCATATCGAAAGTCGCCACCGAAAAAAGAAGCGCTGTAACAACAAAACAGAAAACTCCTGGAGGATAAGAGCATACTCATAATCTAGATGCGCTACATCGGTTTTAATGATGCCCAAAAAGAACGGCACTTTCCGTCTATGTGTGGAACTCTGTCACCACATCAGATCGATTCCCTCTCCCGAAAATGGGTCCTCGGAAAAGTTTACTTCTACTATTGATTTGTCTAGCAGATACTGGCAGATTTCTATAGCAGCAGCCAACAGCGTTTAAGTGCCCGTTTGGCTTATTCGAATTCAGACGGATGCCTTTTGGACTGCGCAATGCCTCGGATATTTAGTAAACGATGGATCGCCTGCAAGCAAGGATTCTGCATATTCGAATGTTTACATACCTAGACCACATCATCGTGCCCTTCTATAATTTCAGGCAACACCTCCACGATCTGGAGGATGTTTAAAAACCATGAGACCCTTACCGCAAATCGGGAAAAACATTTTGGCCAAGTGTTAAATTTCTCTACCACATTAAAACACAGGAAGGTAACACTACAGATCTACGGCAAGTTCAAGCAATAGCCTCCTAGAGGAGCCACATGGATTTTCTTCATGCATCGTGCTCCTGGTACTAAATTTTTCATAGAAGAGCTAATCCATAATAAAACATTTTAATAAAACCCCCACTTGGAGATGCCGTCAGGAGCAACAAGTAGCATAGGGCATTCTCAAGATTTCGGCGCCAATTCTAAAAACCGCTATACCCGTTGAGCCATTTCTAATCAGGACCGATGCAAGCGACTACGCTTTAGGGGCAGTTCTCATCCAGGAGGAGGGACTTTAAGAATACACACACAAAAGAGAAAGAAGCCCTTGCCATCGTCATGGCTATATGTTCTCAACGTGGGCGATTACGACTTCTGTGGGCGTTTGAGATTATCGGAGTCATTAGAAGACCCAGAGAAACTTCAAATGGGGCATTTGAATATAATGGCAATAGATGTTTTAAATTCGTGACAGATTTGAGTAAAATTAAGACGGGGGCTCTAGAAAGTCGGCGGTGAGCAAAATAAAGTTGAGAAACTATGGTCTAGGCCCTCCTCAATAAGTTCAGGGATAGAGGGATCCCCTCTGATCGTGCGTTGGCATACTGCTTTAAAAGCAAAAAATACATACATTTGCGCCTACTGCAAACACAGCAGTAGCGGAATTCCCTAAAAAATAGCGAAAAACCAACTCCGCAGGCACCAACAGATTCCAACGTTACGGCTGAGAGAAACAAAACACAATTTCCACCGTTGATAAGATACAAAGGGACGCGAAGATACCGCATATGTACTTAACAGTAAATATGAAAACTACTATGTTTCCAGATTACTGTTGCTTTGCTGCGCTTGTATGACGCGCTGAAGCGCAATGGCAACACCTTCTGAAAACTGACCAGAGATGTTGCGACGTCCTAACATTAGTACCATCCCATAAAATATGAAAAACAACTTTCTGCGACACGTGATACGATTATCGCAATGGATTTTCTAGAACAAGCAAGCATTATACTTGATCTAAGCCAAAAGAGCTGGATTTTTTCCGGAGGGTTACACCCATTGTGTGATGCAGAGAAGATGACAATGGAAAAAATCGCAAGTCTGCTAGGAAGCTGAATTTATGGAGGTCAGAGATTTGAAATTTCCCGAACCAACAAGGAAAATTTGCGAAGAATAATTACATCCGGCATTATTCAGAAATAGTAGAAATGGCACTTTAAGCACTAGCGGTAAAACTACCCGAAGATAAGAGAAGTAATCTATTGATAGAAGATGAATTATTACAAAAGAGGCAACTATAGTGTTATTAATATTGCTCTTGCTAAAGTGGATTGGGATTTGGTTTTTGTAAATAAAGATCTGGATAGTGCTCTTGAAATGTTTTATATAATATTATCAGATCTGATTGAAATGTATGTTCCGGTTAAAACTATCTTTAGTTCGCGATACCCGAAATGGTTTAACAGTGAACTTATAAGTTTAACTAAAGAAAAAAACAGGCACACTTATTATATAAACAATCTGGCGATATTAATGACTATGAGAATTTCAGAGTTTTGCGCGAGAAGTGTTCATCCTTAAGTAGATCTCTTTTCAAATCATCTATTGATGAAAATGAAGAGGACATTAGATGCAAACCGAAGAATTTTTGGAATTTTGTCAAAGGAATAAAGAAATCAACGGGTGTTCCCGCAGCTATAAGTTTTGAAGACAGGATATTCGACAACGGGCACGATATAGCTAACGCTTTCGCTTCATTTTTTTCTTCTTCTTATTGTGTAAATGTGACTAGTATCCCTAAATTCAATTTAATTAATAAGGTTAATTCTTTGTCATGTTTGCATATTAATTTGGAAGACGTGTTTAATGAAATTTTAAAATTGTCTAATAGATTTAATTGTGGTCGGGATGGTATTTCAGGTTACTTCCTTTTTAATTGTGTATATACTCTTTCTAAGCATATTCACTGGCTATTTGAACAGTCAGTATTTTTAGGTTACTTCCCTCAATATTGGAAAAAATCTTTTATTATTCCTATTCACAAAAAAGGGGTAAAAAACCTAATTGACAATTATCGTGGTGTTACCGTACAATATTTTATTCCTAAAATACTAGACAAGCTTATTTCTATACAGCTTCGATATTCGGAATATCATTGTAGATAATCAACACGAGTTTCTTGATGGCAGATCTACTATCTCTAATATTTTATGTTTTGAGAATTTTATATTAAAAAGTTTTTCTGAGCTTAAACAAGTCGATGCTGTATACACTGATTTTGTTAAGGCGTGTGGACCACAAGATATTAATAGCTAAGTTGAATGCTTATGGGTTTTCTTCTCAAATAATTAACTGGATATATTATTTTTTAACAAATCGCTCTCAGATTGTTAAACTTAATAGCCACACGTCTTTCGAACTTGATGTATTTTCTGGTGTTCCTCAGGGAACCCATATTGGGACAGTGTTGTTTTTGTTATTTGTTAATGATTTGTGTGATTCGTTCAAGTACTGTAAATCTTTAATGTTTACTTTTAGTTGTATTTTAATTTTATGTTTCATCATGTATTATGTTATTTATAATGCAAAAGGTGATCCCGTTTAATAAATATATTATTATATATCTCAACAGCCGGAATAAAACAGTGGCCAACATTGAAAAAACAGAGTTAAGGAATCAGAAATATTAACACCTGACTGTATATTTAACATAAATCTGTATTTTTAATGTTAGTTATAGATTAAATTTATAGATTAAATTCTTTATATCTAAATTTTGTATGTATCCTAATATGTTTCTATTATAATTTGTTTTATAATAATTAGTGAAAAATGCGTATCATTTTAATAAAGCATAATATTGTTCCATTTCATTTGGTCTTTAAAATTTTTCATTTCGTATTTGTTACTGTTAAAAATACACGTCCCCAGAGCTTATAAATTTTTATGATATTTGCCATGTGGCTTATTTACGTGCGTTAATATTAAAATTGTTGTTTACACTTGCCTCAAGCACCTGTTACATGCCAAATTTAATATATGCGGCCCGTTCTAATTGAAAATATCATTCACCGCGATATTGCTGCGATGTTATGACCGTGAACCAATTCAATATTTGTATTGATAAATGAAACGAAAGGTGTAACACTTATTAGCGTTAATTATTATTAAATTAATTATCTAATTTAAATGGAATATTGTTTTGTGTTGTTTATTTTAATATATTTAGATATGTTAATTTAGTGTGTAATGTAGTCATTCATGAATACCAATTATACCTCTGTTATTATTGCTGTTTGCCAAACGTGTAATTATGCATATTTACCCTATTGTCACTGAGCAAACTTTCGATTGTTGAATCGACTTACTCCCGAGCTGAAATGAACAATGACACGTAGGAACCTAATGGCCTTGTATCGATTCATGCGATTTTAATGATAACGCGGAAATCATAATGGAGCACGGCGCTAATTAATTATGAAATCGCAGTATTAGCATTGTTCTCAGCTGTATGTATCGAGTGCTCGATTTGATAATGTGAATGGATAGGACCGAAAAGTAGGGTTCACTACTTTAATTAACGATTTATGAGCGCGGATATTAATTAACCGACGTTCCTACATCATGTAGGGTTTGTTTACATTGCAAAATTACGACGTGCTCTGCGCGAGCATGCGAATTTTTAAAATGCATACGAGCCTGCTAATTTTTTTTCCCGTCCACTGCCGCCCACACTCTGTATAGTTTATTGACGTGTGATACTGATACTCGTTCCCCGACAGTCGAATTAATGACTGCAGTCGCTGCCGGCTCGCTGCAAATTGCGATACGTGCGTTTTGTTCGGGTTTTGTCAAATCTTTGACTTTATTTAAGTCAGCAGAAATTTTCTGAATTTTAAAATTTCGGATTATAATTACATAGTTTATAATATTAAAAATAATTATTAAATTAAAACCACCATTGGATTAAATCCTATCACGTTTATTCATTTAAAGGATTTGTATAATAAAGTAATTAACATACAAATTTAATTCATTATATAACCAAGTACATTATTTTCTATCAAACTTCTTTTTGATGTTAGCGTAAACGATTATTGTAAATTGGTTTTATATAATTCCGTAAATGTTTAAAAAATGCCTTCGAATATAATGATCCATATTACACTTGGCATAATAATTGCAAATGAATTCCAGTCGCCGTATTGCCGCCCGGAACGCAGAAAAATAACATTTAACAAATATCAATTTCCCAGCGATTCTATATATATATCACATGCAATAATCTATCGATTTCGTCGGGCATTCGCGATTTATCATCTCTCCAGACAATCTCGCCGCTATCTTTTTCCTCTTCGTTTTGTTTTCGCCTTTGCGCCATTGTTAGTGTTGCGCGGATTTATCCCGGCGAAGTTGTGTTTTATTAGTTAAGGGTAGTTGCTAACTGGCGGCCCTTTCCGTCCTTGCGACCGTTTCCACTTCCCTGCCGGGGCGAAGGTAAATGAAATGGAAATGCGGACACTTCCGATTGCGTCTTTTCAATTCGAAATAGTTTTGCACGACGACGTATAAAACCCCCCTCTATTTTGCAAATGTAAGGCTGAATTCTCGCCACTCTGTCCGTAACTTAAAACTACTCGAATACAAGCAAGGAATTTAAATAGCTTTTGGATCTCTAATAAATATATATAAATATAAAAAATTAAATATAACTTGTTTAATTTAACTTGTTTAATATATCTCTTCTTTGACTCCCTTAAATTAAATCTTAATTACCTATCTATAAAATACACTTGATCTATTGGTATATTACACCTACCACTCTCAGAGTCAAAACTTTCGTAGTAGGCTTGTAGATATCATCTTATACATCATATAATGTTTACATATCCATAAATTTTCTGCTACTTACTGACACAATAAGTTATCTTAAAATTATATAGGAAACAATGTTTAAACATTTTAGAAAACTCTACTCTACACTACTTAAAATAGCTTGAAACTTCTAAATCTTTCGAAAAATGTTGACAAACTTGTTGGAAAATACACAGAAATGTTTATGCTATCTCTGAAATCACTGGAGAATGTATGGAGAAAAAATAGAACAGCCCACCAAGGTGAAGACAATTCGAGAACGTACAGAACCACCAATAGAAGAGATTCCGGACACCGAGAAGAACATCAAGATTCTGAACACCGAGAAGATCATCAAGATTTATTTTAGAGTGGTCTTGGATTACTGCTCTTATAGCTGCGACTTTAATGAAATCAGCATCGATGACACATTGCTATTTGAGAAAAAAATCTGCCACGTTTTTTGTGCCAAATATATCGAACTTACCAATAGATCTCAAATGGGATTTATTGATGAGACAGGATTATCCTAAAGCGACAAACAAGTGTGGTAATCAAGAATCTTTGGAAGTTCTAAGTGTTACTCCGCGTCTCAGGCCTCAGACAGGTGTTAGAAAGCAAAAACCTGTGTATTTAACTATTTATCAGGAAAAGAAAAATTTCTGGACCTAAACAGTTTACGTCCGAAGTCCAGCGTATTAACAACATTGTCTACAAGCACTGTGAGGAACGTGCATGACTCTTGGACCAATTCTCACCTCAACCTATTCATAATATAACTCATGAGCATCACCATATCACCAAGGAACTCTCAGAAATTTACCGTAACGTTTTCCCCCTTTGAGGACTTCGAGTATGCGATCGATGCCCAAACGAAAATCTTAAATCTAAAACCAGGAATCACTCAGGAACCACTCTATCATTTCAACATAAAACAGTGCAATTATTTAAAGCTAAGGTAAGAGAGTAGAGAGACATGCGGGTACATCGAAAATGAGAGTACACAAATTTGTGTACCTATTATAAGTAAATTTACAATTACAAATCCCACTAGTGAGAACTACTTCTTCAAACGGGAACGTGAAACGAAAGACAGCCTATCACTATTCCAGTGCCAGACGCCGGAAGGATCTGTCAGTAAGTTAAAGATGGCCGAGGCGAGTTTCGTTTTTGTTGTTATAATTTTAAACAATTTTACAGGAATGTTAAAAAAGATTCTAAAAAGTGTAGAAAGCGAAAAGGTACGAAAGATAAGAAGGACTGCAAAAACATCGTATAAATCTAGTGGAAGCAAAAGCAAAACTTTAAAGAGCAGCAAGATTTCTAAAAGGTCTAACAAGAGTTCATCAATAAGCAGTAAGAGTAAGAGTAGCAAGAGTTCAAAGTCAAAACCAGAAACTTCCAAAGAAACGCCAGCGGAGAAGGAAATCCGGTTGATATACCAGTGTGTCAAGGTTAATCCAACACAGTATATCAATCTATTTTCGGATCAAGTTACAGATTTCACCCTTACTTTTTCTCCTACGGATAGGATGCCTGAATTTAATGAACAGGTTTATTATCAAGTCCAGTACGATATAAATCCAATTTGCATGTTACCGTTATAACATTAAAACCACTCAAACATATTATTAAGAAAAACTTTTCTATGTGTATGAAGATTTCTTAAGGGCCCACCTTTAAAATAATATTCAAGAGCTGCTGTATAGCCCCCGAATATTATTTGGATCAAGATGAAATATCATTTGGAACGATCATAAAAGGATGCATCTCTGAGGAGGTTATTATTAAATTCTTCAACATTGAAGATGTTGGTAGAAAGTACAAATGGAATAAGGACAAGAAAACTGATGCGCCGACACAGGGTTATGCCACTCCAATCACGGCTGTTAAATGTACTGTTAAATTCTCTCCTGCTTGTTTAGGACTATGGCACAATGCGTTATTGAAAACTTCAAGACTTTTAATGTGGAATTGGTCGGTACATGCATTAACTTACTACCTCCCAAACAGACACTTAAATTCCAGTGCCAGGTAAGGGAACAGGATCAGAAGACGATGTAATTAAAAAAAAAAACACTGGTTAAGTCTGGACGATCATCCCGTCCCTGAGTGGACAGTATTTTTACGTAGAAAATCCTATTATTATAAATCCTGGAGATTCTACGATTCATATAATTTATCACACTCTGATGATGACATTACCTAATAGAAAATACCAGAGTAAGTTATTCTTGCCATTGCCAGAAGACCAAGGATTCTGTACGATCTAATTGGAGAGACTACGCGACCGAAAACCTTGCAAAAGATTGAGAGGACCTTAACTGCAAAGAGTTACCACACTGAACCACTTCAGGTTCCGCAGCAGTTTACAGTAATTAATCAGGTCGATGAGTCGGAAAAGCAGACCAAGGTTTTGTACAAATTTTGTGGAAATAGTGTCATTGATGTGCCGCCTTAAAAATCAGGATATATAAGTGGATTATATATCCGTTAAATGATGGATAATTAAACTTTAAAGTGAAATTCGCCAATGAACATTGCAAAATCCTATAAAACAACGAGCCATATTTGTACTTTAAAAATTTCCTTCACGCGAATCCCTACACAACACAAGAATAAGTGATGGAATATGCACCACTAGTCCCTTCAAATGAATTTCCAACAATCGTCGAAGCAACTACCAACAAATTGAGGACATTTTCGTACACGTTCATTCTGATTGTCGTGCCTGCACAACCAAAAGCGATAATACACTTTGAAACCCAACTGGGGATGTCCGACACGAAGACCATTTACCTCTACAACCCACAAGATAAGAAAGCGGACTTTGTAAGCAAGATATCTGAACCAGAAAATCGTCACTCGTGTTTATTCAATTGAAGGATTAATACAAAATCACTCACCCGCCCTACATATACATAGCAACATAAACTACTTCAACAACGTGAACAGTAATAGCAGTAACAAGAGCCATAATCGCAATAGCAAAAGTCACGACAACACTAACATCAAAACACCAACACGAACAGAAGCTTCTATAATAAATAAAACCATTCTACTATTCCACTATTACAGCAATTATAACTGCACGAACAACATCAATATCATCACTGACATCAACACCAATAGAAACACCATCAACCGCTTACAGATCCAGTTTCGAATACAATAACAACAATAACTACAATATTAAAACAATAGTGAAAACAAGAATAATAACATCAATAACACCAAATTTACTAGTAAAAAACCACAACGAATCGAAGAAATAAGTTGTACAAACAACAGCAGTAATAAAAACCATAGCATTATTAGTAATAAAGTAGCACTAACGAAAACAACAGGAACTGGAGAGAAGATATTAGCAAGAAAAACTGGAGAAGCAACGAAAACTACTTTTACAGCTACAACATCAACTTCAACTAATTTTAAAGGTAAAACACGATAATAAATTCAGCAACAATAAAGGAAACAACAGCAATAACCATAAAAATAACAGCAGCGGACGCCGGTGATGGTGCATTCGATTACGGCCCTGAATGTTGGTTCGGGTCAGTAGTTGGATGGGTGACCGGTACCATTCACCATTGGGATACAATTAATGGTGCTTTAGAGTGACGGGGGCAATCCTTTAAAGTAACAAGCTCATTTACACACACAAATACACAAATCACACGGCGGAAGGACCACGTGGTCGATAGCCAAACACTACTACTACTACTACTACTACTACTACTACTACTACTACTAACAGCAGCGTTCGCAACATCAACATAATAACTATAACCACAAAAGTCACAATAAATAATAAAGATTAACGACTTATTATATATAAGAAATAGTAGATAATAAATGGGATAAGAGAGATGAGAGATGAGAGACAGTAAATCATAGATAACAGATTACATATAACAGATAGAATAGCTTCATGTAGCTAACAAATGGCAAATGATAAATGAGAGATGAATGATAATAGACAGATGGCAGATGATACTTGACAGATGATTGATAATAGATAATAGATGGCAGATGATAGATGATACATAAAAGGCGACAGTTAACAGATGACAGATGAAAAATGACATGTCTGAAGCTCCTCCTGAAATAACCGGGTAACCTCTACTGATCGAATTTTCATTTTTCTGCAAACAATAAGCATTTTGCGTTTGGAAAGCAGCATTAATAAAAATATTGAATAGCAAGGGATAAAGGTGGAACCCTTGGGGAACATCAGAAGTAACATTAATTGAAGAAGGCACAGACTGGCCAATATAAACATATTGGCGACGATCTGACAAATAAGATTTAACTCAATTTAAAAGAGTTCCTCTAAAAAAACAACAAAATTTATGAACCAAAACTGTATTGAATGCCTTTAAGAGATCAGTACAAATCGAATCAGTCTGACTTCCTTCAGCAAGGACCTCTAATACGTAGGATTCATAAGCTAAGATAGGCATTGGGTATTATTTATTTTATCCATTATGCTTATAAAAAAATCTAATATTAAACACAATTATTTTTTCCAAAATTTTGATCGCATTTGGAAATGCTTGAATATGCGTTTCATCTTAATAGAATCATTCGTTTTTAAGATACAGCGCCCATCGACGGACACACACACACAAACTTTTTTTTTCAGAAATTAGTGGGATGGTCTTAGGGGACCTCAAAACGGATATTTCACTTGAAAATAATTATAAAAAACAGTACTTCCTCTATGTAGACTATATAGGGAAAGTAACAATACCTGCAAAGAGAGACTGATTATATAAAATCTATAAAGGATGAATAAGTGAGTATGCATAATTCAAAAGAAGGGATTCAGAGAAACCTACTGGTCTAGGAGAGTTATCAGTAGCTCGTTTAATACATTTCTATATCTTTAATAAAGGAGGAATATTTTTATTTATGAGAATTAGATTGTTTAATAGTTAAACCTGCATCAAAAACATGAAGGACGTGGTGGTTGTTGAAGACACTATAATATGCTGCAAAAGATTTGATTAGGACCAAAGACAAGAAAGAGACATGGTTGAAGTTCATCAATCAGACTTGTTTAACAGCGTTCTGCAACTAAATACTGAGATAGAAATTAAATAACTCAAACAACTACTGAAATCAAGGGATGAAAATATCTCTAATCTAACAAATAGTGTGACATTTCTATAAGATCAAGTAAAATCACTAACCAAAATGTTAATAATGCAGTACATGATCATAAATATAAGCAACTAACAGATTCTGCCACTAACACCTAATTTAATTTTCCAATAATCAATCAAAAATCCAAAGGCGAGATGGAGAAGAAGAAAAAAAAGGTGCATTCTAATTGCCTTACAACACCTCGGCCATCCCACTACCACCACCCGGTGCATCATCTGCATCGGAAACCGGCTAGACCCAGGTTTAGGCCCCCCACAGAGCAAATAGCAACAAACCAAAGACATACGCCGCCGCCACCAGAAGATGCGTTCACCACATCAACGTCGCTGGTCTCCCTTCATATCTCCTGAACCTCCCCGATCTCACCAGACTTCTCTTCACCATCCCCGCCAACCTTGAAATAGCCACCATCTTTTTTCCCCCTGCCGCTTCCAACCGCCTTGCCTCAATACGCTCTTACAACCCTCTCATCGGCTCAATCATCAAGACGCACTTAACAAAACTCACAGGCGTACAACTAATCATCAGCGACCACGTTCCGAAAAAACCCTCCACATCCCTCCCTATATTACAATGCCCAGGATATCGCCGACTTTGCCAAGGACTAGGGCTTTGGGCTTCATAACGCCATCAACATCATCTCTCGGGCCACCAATCGTCCCACCAGCTTCTACCGACTCTTTACAAGAAACCAGGAGGACATCGACCGACTCATTTGGGTTGGTATTATGATCGGCCCCTTCCGCCGCTTCGCCGAACCATCTGTCCCTCTCCCACTCCGTCCTATCCAATGGTCCTCCTGTTTCGTAAACACCTTACCCCCTGCACCAAACCCATCACCATTCAAGTTCTTTCGGCATAGAAATTTTAATGAACATTTTTAGAAATTTGTAAGAAAGTATGGAAATATTGATAAAAAATTCTAGAAATCCAAATTCCAGTACCTGAGAAAAAAGTTCATGCAGATGCTCGAAACTTCTAGAAACTTTTCAGTTCAAGTTCTTTCTGTATAGAAATTTTAATGAACAGGTCGCTCAAAAATTCCAGCACCTGAGAAAAAAGTTCATGGAGATAGAAAGATAAATTTCTAGAAAATCCGAGAAATCTATGTTAAAAAATATAAAAATATAGAAAATTTACTTAAAAAAATTTAAGAAATGAAAATAAGATGCTTGATACTTCTAGAATTTTTGTAAGAAATTCTTACCGTTTGGAAATTGTAATAAGAGTTTTTCAGAAAGAAAATTCTCACAGCTTTGAAATTTTGATTAAAAAATTTTAGAAATCCGAAATAAGATCGCTTAAAAGATTCAGAATCTACGTAGGAATTTCATGCAATTAGAAAGATACATACCTTGAAAATTCTAGAAAACCTATGTTAAAAAATATTAAAATATACTAAAAAAAGTCTGAAAATCCGAAAAGAAAAAGCTTGAAATTTCTAGAACCTTTGCAGAAAGTTCTTAGTGTTTGGAAATTTTAATAAAAACTTCAAGAAATTTGGAAGGAAGTCGCTGGAAAATTAAAAACCTGTGAATTTTAAAAATCCGAAAGGAACGTGATGGAAAGTTTCAGAAAGAAATTTCCCATAGCTTTGAAATTTTGATAAAAAATTTTAGAAACCCAAAGGAAAGTCGCTTAAAAATTCCATCTTCTGTGAAAAAAGTACATGCAGTTAGAAAGATAAAATCCTAGAAATTTCGATAATTCTAGGTTAAGAAAATTTAGAAATGCAAAATATATGCTAACTAAATTTAAAAAATATCAAAATCAAAAATGCTTAAAAATTATAGAATTTTTGTAGGAATTTTTTAGCGTTTGGAAATTGTAATGATAATACACAGCCGTTCCTCCCAAATTTGCCCCCCTCATCAATAATCCTCCCACCGAACAAATCATTAATCAATTCATAACTGCCACCCTCTCGAAGCTACCCGGTCATTCAAGAAGTAATCGCAACAGCAGCAGAAGAACTCCTTGGACTCCAAGTTGTTTTCATCAACTCCTCATCAGTGCATATCGTCACACAGCCGCTCCGTTCTCCTGACCAAATCCAATCTCCTCCTTAAATAACTACAACCACCCATCAAAACTTCCACTTCCCCACCAAACTGCCCGAAAAGGACTGATAGCTACACCAACTCATCTAACTCCCTCATTACTTCCTTTCGTAACATCGAAATCTCATCACCAGCCAGCAGCTCATGCCTTCCAGGACCTGGACCCGCCGCTGGACCTCGTCAGCCATGTTGTTCCCACTTGCCGCTACACTCAAGTCTACAAAGGCTCCGGCCTACATTAGACATTAATTATTAGGTGCCCTGGCACCATTAGACTTTCATCTTCAGCTGTGGCAAACTTGTCGAGGTCCGCGATAAGCTCCTGGAGATCAAAGTTCGGGCATGAGGTCATCTTTCTCCATTGTCCATCATCATTCCGGCACAGAACACCGGTCTGGGCCCAGAAAAGACTTTTTTCTTCTAACCTATATCCATTCCGACTAAGATTTCCAAGGGTACCTTTAAAATTATGAACGATGTGCACATCTTGAAGGCATGTTGAACATCTTTCTGTTCTCATACAGATTGTTGGTTAAACAGGTTTACGATTATGGCTACATTTTCGCCCCCATAAAACTGGAGGATCTTAGATCAAAGTTTCTTAAAGTTTTTTTAAGCATTAGCTACCCAACTATGCTCCACATAGCATCGTCAATGGATTCAAGAGTCTATTGGCTATCACTGCTGTTATTAATGTCGAGTTTAAGGAAGCCGCCATCATCAAGAATCTCAGCAAGTTGCTCCAGCCGCTGCTTCTTCTGCTCGTGCTGCCTCTGGACATGCGGAGAAGGAAGAGAAGAAAAGGGAATCTCAATCTGAAGATGATGACACCCATGTCATCATCTTCAGATTGACTTGACTCTGACTAATTCATATGAATTTTATAAGCATGAATGAATAAACCATATCATATAATAAACACATTACGGACTTTAATGATGCAGTAAATGAATTTTTATACAAACAACAACGGGAAAGATGGCTCCATCTCGGAAAATAATATAAAATAAACTATAGACAAAAACAACTAAATTTCTTTCTGTTATCTAACTTCCAGGATATTAAATTTACAATCGATCAAATAGAGAACATCGAAAAATATAGATCCAAAGCTCCACATAAATACTACTGAGTATAAGTTTTATCAGAGATCAAAGCACCCCTTTCAGGAAAAGTAATTACCACACCTACAATAGGTAAAAATAAACTTGTGATAAATCAATTTAGTATCAACATCAACAAAACATCAGAAGCATATTTAGAAAATCCGTTGAAATTCCTGTCGCCATATAAGCCAGCATCTAAGTTTATTTTTGTGACTTTTCACACTATCGACGTTAAGTAGGAGCAACCATGGACTGTCACTTATCTGTGGAAGGATATGGATCGAGTGGAAGATTACTGAGAAGCAGTGAACTCCGCCTGTGATTCCTGTGGCCAAAATTTTTGAATTGATTTATTTATATATTTAGTTAAATATGTTAGCAGGAATGACGAACCTAATAAAGAGTAAAGAATAAAATTCATATACAACAACTTGTACTTTCTTGGTGTAGGAGTAAATGTAAAATTTTTTTGTATATCTTAGCTTCCAACATCTTTTAAATCATTGTTGATTTTATCATTGTAATAATTCTTTTCACTAAGATTCGTTAATTTTTTTTATATTTTAAATCTCTTAATATAATAATTATATAATTATTGGAAGTTTTATTAATAAGAGAATTATTATTTCCACTTGATTACAATTCATACATGTTTCTCGTATTTGTCCATTTTTACACGCACATCCGCATGTTAGCAAATATTTGCCGGCATGGTCAAATAATCAAATATTGGAGACAAATAGTCATGTATTATTTGGCACACGCGTAAATTGAACAATAAATTGCCCACAGCTTATGGATCACATCCCCGACTTCGAACACCGATTCCTGTATTACATATTCCATTTTACAACTCATTTACAATCAATCGATCGAAACGAAAAAAAAAACAATTAACCTGATAACTCAACATGTCGAACAGTACGACCCACCAGGGTCACTTGTTGTTTCCCCATAGACACAATATTTTTTTTATGACCGTTTGAAGATGAAACGACCTATTTTTTCCACATGAAATCGATTCGTGCGTACGTCTGGGAGGGCGGATTTCAGCAATTACGTTTTACACGATGGAAATATTCGAAACTACTAATTGGAGTGGTTTTTGTATAGTTGATGCTTTTAATTAGGAAAAAGTTTGCAATTCAGTACACTAACAAACAAATAATTGATGGTAACTCATTATAACATTTATTAACACTGAATGAATAGCTTAATTAAGAAAATTAAAGTATATATTAGTTATAAAAAATAATTTTAACTAATGTTGCAAAAATTACATTATTTATTAATAGCTAAATATTGTCTAAATGGTAAATGTCTATTTTAAATATAATTTTTCGTCATTGAAGTTTCGTGTGGAGAATTTCAAATAAATTAAATAAAGTATTAAATTAATATGCTTTCTATATTTTCGATGTAAAAATACTTATATGTAAATGATATTTATTTAATTTTATTTGACTCTCGGACAGTTCAAGTGGAGATGAAAATGTAAGGAAATAGTTTCTTCACGCAAAAAATATTTAAAAACGATTATCTGTTTTAATGCTTTTACTATAATTAAAATTATTAATAGTTTAAAGATAATATTTCGGTTTGTCTGTGCGAAAATAGTAAACCAATATGGATTATTAACGCGTAAGCCTTTCAAAATTTATTAGCCCTGCATGTATAGGTTTTCCCCGTCGCGTCGCCCTCTCCTCACCTTTTTTTTAAATGAAATGCTAAGGGATTATTACGTTTTCCATTAAGTTTATAGACACATAAAAATGCCGTCGCTGAAATGATTATGATTGCCAGGTTGGTTCCATTAAAAGTGATTACGTAATACCGAGTCTCTGGCAGGAGTCAACATAACATTATTACTTACCGCAGTAAACATTAGAATTACTTTATTATCCCGCCAGCGATGGGGATGGGATTAGAATTAGGCCGGATTTATATGCAGAAGTGCGCGCGTATAAATTTTACGCATTTCGTTACTAATTTCGATAGCCGGGTATATATTTAGTAGGAAAAATATACCGAGCAAGGTTGATTAAATATTTATCGCTTGGAAAGTTAATTGCTTATATTTCGGTCGATATTTTGTTTATGTGTACGAAACATTCGATGTTTACGTTAAAAAATATGTTATTTTCATAATATTATAATTATAAAATTAAATTTAAACATATATTAATATAGGTAATTCTGGAGTTTGAAAATGACCGAAAATCTGTCTAAACTATAGTCACGAATTAAGACAAAATTTTGTGATATATAAAAAGGTTTTTACAATCATTTATTTATTAATATATTGTATAAATATATTTAATCAAATAATAAAACATTCAAGTTCATTACTTTATAGAAATTTGCTAATAGATATTTTTCTAAATTTAAAAAATATTACATAACGTCTCAAACAAAAGTTAAAGGGAATATGAAATAATAAGTTTTTCGTACAGTTCTTAATTTGCGAGAAAAAAAATAACTTTTTATTAAAAATTCTTGAAATTACAGTAATTTCTCCTCCATACTTTTATTTTTTAATGCAATTTCCTTTCCAAAGAATTTTCATCTAGAAGTCTATAAATTTTTACAAAGATTTTATTCAAGAGTTTCAAAATTTTTCAGAAAATCAATATTTATTTATAGAAATTAATTAGTGGTTTCTATACAAGATTTTGTTCAACCCCTTCTATTAGAATTTTTTTTTAAGTTTCTATAATTTTTTTAAAGTTTTTTTTTATATTGAGGTTTCTAGAATTTTTCACAAGATGTCATTTTAGATTTATAAAACTTTTTTTGAGGATTCTAGAAGTGTACAGTAATTTCTTTTTCTTATCTAATAAATAAATAGATATTCCCAGAATTTTCAGCAACGTTTTTATTCGAGGGTTCTAGATTATTCAGAAAGTTCTCTCAAGATTTTATTTAACTTAACAATTTATTAGGAAATTTTCTTCTAAATTTCTACAATTTACTTAGAGGCTTCTAGAAGTTTCAGGAATTTCTTCTCCATATTTTCAGTTTTTTGAATTTTTCTTTCCAAAGAATTTTGATCTTTTGGAGAATTCTAGAAGTTTACAGTAATTTATTCTTCATATTTCAGAATTATTAGATTGGTAGATTGTTTAGATATGTTTCAATATTTATAGAATTTTCTTTGAGGCTGTTTCCAGTAATTTCTCTTCTAGATTTTAATATTGTCTTATAAATTGCAAAGATTTCCTTCAGGGCTCAAAAATTAAAAAAAAACTTTTCCAGAAGTTTAGACTTTTTTTCGAGAAATTATTCAGATTTGGAGGCTATAGATTTTTCTAGAAAATCTGTTCCTAGAAATCTAGACTCTTTTCAGTTATTTCTCCTTCAGATATTAAGGTTGTTTTTTTTTCAAGCTGTCTTTTAAATTGCAAAGGTTTTAGAATTTTTTTTTTTAGAAATGTAGATTTTTTGTAGAATTCAGGAAATTTTCAGTAAATTGCGACGATTTAAATGAAGGCTTTTTTAGAAAATTTGTTTTTAAAAATTTAGACTTTTTTTCGACAGTTCATTAATTTCTAGTAATTTCTTCTCCATATTTCAAGATTTTTTCAATTTGTCTTCTAAATCGCAAAGATTTTCTTTGAGGCTCTGGAATTTTTAGAATTATCTTCTAAAAATCTTGATTATTTTCTTGAGGGTTCTGTAAATTTCTAGCAATTTATTCTCCAGAGTTCAAGATTTTTTTTGAAGTTGTCTTTTAAATTGTAAAGATTTTCTTCGGGGCATTACAGTTTAGAAAATGGCCAACAACTTCTAAAAATTAATATTTTTTAAAACTTTTCTTATAAATTGCGAAGATTTTCTTTCAGGCTCTAAATGTTTTTTTTTTAATTCGTCTTCTTTGAGGGAATTAATGTAAATTTCAGTAATTGGGTCTACAATTTTTTTAGAAAATTTTCCCCTAGGAATCTTTTTTTATTTTCAGTTATTTTTCTTCCAGATATCAAGATTGTTTTTTTTCAAGCAGTCCTTTAAATTGCGAAGATTTTAGAAATTTTTTCTTCTAGAAATGTAGATTTTTTTGTAGAATTCAGGAAATTTCCAGTAAATTGCGAATGAATTAAATGAATTTTTTTCGACAGTTTATTAATTTCTAGTAATCTCTTCTCCACATTTTTTTCAATTTGTCTTCTAAATTGCAAAAATTTTCTTTGAGGCTTTAGAATTTTTAGAATTTTCTTCTAAAAATCTTGATTATTTTCTCGAGTGTTCTGTAAATTTCTAGCAATTTATTCTCCAGAGTTCAAGATTTTTTTTGAAGTCGTCTTTTAAATTGGAAAGAATTTCTTTGAGGAATTAGAGTTTAGATAATGGCCAATAACTTCTCCAAATTAAAATTTTTTATAACTTTTCTTATAAATTGCGAATATTTTCTTTCAGGCTCTAAATGTTTTTTTCTTTTAATTCGTCTTCTTCTCGAGAATTAAGGTAAATTTCAGTAATTAGGTGTAGAATTATTTAGAAATGTTCCCTTAGGAATCTTTTCTTATTTTCAGTTATTTCTCCTCCAAATATCAAGATTGTTTTATTTTTTTCAAGCTGCCTTTTAAATTGCGAATGTTTTAGATTTTTTTTATTTCTAAAAATGTAGCTTTTTTTGTAGAATTTAGGAAATTTCCAGTAAATTGCGAAGATTTAAATGAAGGTTTTTTTTAGAAAATTTCTTCTCCACATTCCAAGATTTTTTTTAATTTGTCTTCTAAATCGCAAAGATTTTCTTTGAGGCTCTAGAATTTTTAGAATTAGAATTATTTTCTGGTGGGTTCAGGAAATTTCTAGCAATTTTTTCTCCAGAGTTCAAGATTTTTTTTAAAGTCGTTTTTTTAAATTGTAAAGATTTTCTTTGGGGTCCAATAACTTCTCCAAATTAAATTTTTTCAAAACTTTTCTTATAAGTTGCGAATATGTTCATTCAGGCTCTAAATGTTTTTTTTAATTCGTCTTCTTTTCAAAAATTAAGGTAAATTTCAGTAATTGCTTGTCTGGAATTCAACATTTTGTTTCAACTAGAGGCTATAAAATTATTTAGAAAGTTCTAAATTCCGGATTTTTTTTTGGAGGGTCTAGATTTTTTTATAAAACTTTCCCCTAGGAATCTTTTCTTATTTTTGAGAAAGTTAAAGAAATTTTCAGTAATTTCTCTTCCTGATTCTTTCCTAGAAATTTAGACTGAAAATATGGAGGAGAAATTGATTGATTGTTGAGGTACTTAAGAGTTGAAAATCCATATTCACTATTTAGACAGCAAAACTGTTAGATTTTAAGTAGTAGGTGGAGAAATTCCTGAAACTTCTACAAGCCTCTAAGTAAGTTCTAGAAATTTAGAAGACAACTTCCTAATAAATTATAAAGTTAAATACAATCTTGAGAGAACTTTGTGAATAATCTAGAACCCTCGAATAAAATCTTTGCTAAAAATTCTGGGAATATCTTTTTATTAGATAAGAAAAAGAAATTACTGTACACTTCTAGAATCCTTAAAAATTTTTTTATAAATCTAAAATGAAATCTTGTGAAAAATTCTAAAGACCTCAATATATAAAAAAAAAAACTAAAAGTATGAATTGATTAATGGTTGAGGCGTTAACTTCGTGATACATTTTGAAATCACACTTTAGTGTGATATTAACAAAGTAAACGTTTTTGTTTAATTTTACTAAAAGTATGGATCATCTGAGAAAATTATAGACATTTAGAAGAATATTTTCTAATAGAAGAAGCTCAACAAAATCTTGTATAGAAATTAGGAATTAATTTCTATAAATAAATAATGATTTTCTGAAAAAATTTGAAACTCTTAAATAAAATCTAAAAAAAATTTAAATGAAATTTTTTTGGAAAGGAAATTGCAATAAAAAATTAAGGTATGGAGGAGAACTTAGTGAAATTTCAAGAATATTTAAAAGAAATCTAAGTTAACTTATTCTCTCAGAAATTAAGAACTTTACGAAAAATATGTCTTTATAAAACTTTCTTATTCCCTTTAACTTTTGTTTGAAACGTTATGTAATATTTTTCAAATTTAGAAAAATATCGAGAATAATTAAAAAAACGCCTCGAGTAAACATCCTGTTCCGGTTTATGAATGTTTACCAAAAGCTTTTCAGTTCTAGTTTTTAATGATATATGGGTTCAGGAAATTTCCAGAAATTTCTTCTCCAGATTTCAAGGTTATCTTCTGATCTTCTAAATTGCAAAGATTTTCTTGGAGGCTCTAGAACTTTTTTAGAAAATTGGTTTGTAGAAATCTTTTCTTGAAGGTTCAGGAAATTTTCAGTAATTTCTTCTTTTTTGAGGGACTAGATTTTTTTTCTAAAATCTAGACTTACCTTTGCAAGAACTAAAGAAATTTCAACTAATTCCTTTTCTAGGTTTCAAGATTTTTTAATTAAATTGTGAAGATTTAATTGGAAATAATTTCTTCTTTCACTGGATTGAAAAATTCACTACCCACAAATAATTTGTGGATAAAACATAGTGAATTTTTCAATTCAGTGTAAGTATGGATTACCACGTAGTAACGGTCGTAACCATTCTCTTTATCAAAAATTTAATTTTGTCAATTTTACTTTATTCAAATTTTGTAATTAAAGTTATTGCAAACCGCGAGGCGATCAGTAATTATAGTTAATATGTATATGTAGGGTGGGTGGGTGGCCTCTAACCCACCCTTCAATCAGTAAAACATAAGCGAGGGTTTTAATTATAAGTTGTAAAAAATAAATAAACATTATTGCAAAATTCAATAGATTTATTCAAACAAATTTTAAAATTTGAGAAATTTTGAAAAATAAGACATAACTTTTGAAACAAAAGTTAAAGAGAATGAAAAACTGAAAAAGTTTTATTGAAATATTTTTTTGTAAAATTTTTTATTTAATAATTTTGACATTTTTTTGCTTATTGCTAATAAACTATAAAAGTAATAATTTCTAATTATTAGTTAATTTTCTACAACGTAAAGGAATTTTATATTTTTATTATTAAACTATAGGAGCTAAATGAAATTTATATAACAATTAATTGTAAAGTAATTAAAAATTGAGCAAATTATTAAGAAGATCCTTATGGTTTTCGAGAAAAATATAGGGACAGTATTATGATGGCTCCATTACCATTTTTTTTGTTTTGTTTGTTGTGGTCGTTCTTTTGACAAGAAAGAGCATTGCAACGTTCAAACTTCTCTATATGATTACGTCCATAAATAATTTATAACATTAATAATTGAAATTTAACGTTCGCATAATTGCTGTTAAATAATGGAAAAAAAAGTATGACCGGTATATTCAGATTATTCAAATTACTCCACAGAGTTTATGTTAATGGACATATTTAGATGCATCGATGCTGCAAGGCTCCAGGAACGCGGAGCGGGAGAATTGACCCGAAAAATTAATTCACCCGCTTCCAACTTTTTCTCTTTTTCACCCGCGACCTCCGCGGAATCCGGCATTTTCATATTTTTCATTACATATCGCCTGCATAAGCACGCTTTAAATGCCAACTAATTGACTCGTCTATACCGGATTTTTTAATAATTCACCCCCCGAGTTATATTTTGAAAAATTTGAAATGACTTTAAAAACATTATTATTATTTTATTTTGCACATGTGGTTCTAACAAATAATGTATTATATAAGCGTTATAAGGTGTATTTATTATAATAGTATTTTAACTTTTCTTCGTCAGCGGAATGTCGGCGTGGGTGGTGCGATAACTGGCACCCACTTCCCCTAAATAACGCCACCATCAAAACGCGTTTTATTTAAATAAATTATTCCCGGTGCAGTCCCTGTCCAAATTCAATTCAAATTTAATAAAGCGACCTAATGCGGAATCGATAACGGTTGCTGCTGTTAATCTAAAATCAATTTATTCCACATCAGGTCCAGATATTTTATGGATATTATATTAATAATAATCATTATTATTTGTTTTAATTTTTCAGGTACAATTTTCGGACAAATGCATTGATATCAGATGCTTATTATTGAATAAATTAGATTGCCAAAATTTACACATCGACATTAAAACAGCAAAAAGAAATTTATATAATGCCACTACACTAAAATCTTACTTAGCCGGATTAAATAGCCACATGAGCCATCTACCAAGATGTAAAACACCAGCAACAATAAAAGATACAATGAGAATGACAGTAGAAGAAGAAAATATGAACTATCATTGAGCTGCATCCGAGTCAACAGCAAAATAATCAAAAGATAAACGAATCAAATCATAATTTAAGAGTCAACCCCTTACCAATGAGAAACATACACATATATCAACCACAAAATTTTGCACCTGCTCCAAGACCAGCCCGAATCAACATCAATTTCAACAAAACTCATTTCAACCAAAACCAATGCAATTTTTGAGACAACAGTTTACACCGAGACCAATGCAATTCAATTAATATCCAAAAAGACAACAACAGCAATCATGGAAAAGAACCCCATCTAGAATGATACAATTCCAGAGACCACAAACAAGACAATTACCTAAACCAACACTAATGGAAGTATCATCAGGCACAACAGCTCTTAAACATTCACAACAACCGAAATATACAGTAGAAGAAAGAAGACGCATATAACCCCGAATTCTATCAACAGTATCAAGAACATCCAGAATACGAAGAATATCAACAAGAGGAATACCAACAAAATAATGAGGAAGAGATTTACGAATAAATTTTCATAAACTACCATATATAGAAATACCGGAAATAAACGCAAAAAAAATTCGACAATAGAAAAAGAACTACTAGGAATTGTATGGGCAACAAAATATTTTAGACCTTACCTTTATGGACGCAAATTTACGATTTATACCGATCATCATCCCCTCCAATGGCTATACAAATTAAAAGAACCAAATGCAATGGAGAATTCGACTACAACGGAATTTACAAGAAAGGAAAATTGAACACAAATGCTGACGCTTTATCTCGTACACCTATCGAAATTCACCCAATTGACAACTTACCAATGGCCGGAAATCCAGATGAAAATTTTGATAGATTATTAGACGAAATTATCACAGAGAGAAAAACATTAAACACACCCGAAATTCCAATAATACACAACCATCAAAATCCACAATCTCCATTAAACATCGAAGAACTCATGGAAACCCAACAAATTATAGACGAACAAACCATAGATAAAATTCATTCGACGAGAACTAACGAACCAAAAGATGCGATTAAAATCAGTGAAGATCCCATTAATAAAGAAAGACACCAAATTATAATAAAAATTGCTGAAAATCCAAAGAGAACAAAGAGCGAAAAATTGGGACAACGAAGAATTACAAAAATATACCTGCCAGTCAACTACTCAAAGGAAAATCTCGTAGACATTTTAAAAAATTACACCGCAGAAAGAGAAAACTTCCACATGTATTCGCCGAGAAAAGAATTATATACAGAATTATCAAAATTATATTCTGAAATTTTCAATAATAATGGACTTAAGATAATTTGGCTTACTAAACAAAATAAAAATTTAAAAACAGAACATAAAATAAATACAGTAATCACAATGTACCACGAAGGAAAAACGAATCACCGAGGAGTTACTGAAACATACAATGAATTAAAGCGAAATTACTATTTTGATAACATACTAAAAACCATCCAATGTTACATTAATAGCTGTGAAATTTGTCAAAAAGCAAAATACGAGAGACATCCACCACAAATACCTTTGAATTTAACCCCAACATCAACGAAACCCTTTGAACATTTATTTATGGACACAATTCAAATTGAACAAAAAATACGCAAAGAGAATATTATGCAAGGAAGCAGCAGTAATAGCAAACGAATTAATAGAATACTTTTCGATATATAAGACACCGATGAAAATCACTACAGACAACGCAACCGAATTTAAAAACACATTAGTACAAGATATTCTGGAAGTACACAATGTCGAAATTCACTTCGTTACTCCAGATCACCCTTATTCAAATGGACCAATTGAAAGACTACATTCAACTCTACTAGAATACATACGAATATTTAGATTAAAAAAATATTGGCCTACAATAACACAATACATACAAACACAGGAAAAACCCCTCAAGAAATTCTACATGGCGAAGACATCGAAAATATAAACGGAATCGCTACTAATGAGAACATCGTCGATAAACATATAAAAGAACTGAAAACACTACACGATACAATAAAAAGGACAAACGAAAAACAAAAGGAGAAATATATAAACTATTATAATAAAAACCTGCGTAATATATCACACTTTGAGTGAGTAAATTAGTAAAAATTCACCCTCCAATCAGTGGAGCATAAGCGAGGATTTTAGTTCTAAATTTTTCTAAAATTTTATAAAGAAAATTTGTAAAAAAAAATCGAGAACTTTCAAATAAATTTTTTTAATTACAGGAAAAATTGACAAAAATTCTAGAGTATTAAAATTTTTTATGAATCTAGAATTAAAATTATAACCCTTAAAAAAAACCTGTTAAATTTTACATACAATAAGATAAAAAGAAAAGAAATTACAACTATCAAAGAAGAGAAACATTTAAAAATAAAACTGCGGAAAAGTTTTAGATATCTAGAAAAAATTTTTGTATATTCTAAAATTTTCCGCAAAATTTCTAGAAATTTAGATTAAAACTTACTAGAAAATTTTAGAACATTTTAAAATTTCGATAAGTAAAAAGCAAGTAAAACAAGAAACCCTCGAAAATCTCTGAAAGGAAATATTTCTGAAAAAAAAAACACTAAACTCTAAACAATTATGCAATTTGAAGGAGTTTTTTTTAAACCTCAACAACTTCAAATAATCTGGACTTAATTAAAATAAAATTGTAAACCTTTCAATACCTAATGAAAATTTGTATTAGAAAAATTACTGAAAAATTCCAGAAATTTATTTAAAAAAACTGCTTCATAATTTCACATCCTACAAAACATTTCTTGATATCTTGGACATAAAATTAGTGGATATTTCTAGAACTCTTGAAGGAATCTTGAAAATGTTTAAGTATTAAATTCTTGATAAATAAAATTTTTGAATACAATTTGCAGAAAAAACCTGGAATAAAATTTGTAAACGTTCTAGGAGTTATAAATAAAACTGCAAAAAGAATCTAGAAATTTTGACACTTTTTCTGGGAATACGGACTTTAAATTACACTAAAATTCTAGAGCCCTCTAAGAAAATCGTGGCTAATTCTGATAAGATTTTTTGTAGGATCTAGCAATTTTTCTTAAAACAAGAGCCCACCCAAATTGCTATAAATTTGGAAATTAGAAATTTCAAATTACTGAAATCCCAAAAATCCTTGTAAAAATCCTAGAGAATTTCGATAACATAAAGCAAGTAAAGCAAAAAAACTCTTGATAAATGATTACTATTTGGAGCCAAAATTTCTACTCGAAAAATTTTCAAAACATCTAGAAATCTAGCAAATAATGTTTGAAATTACGTATCTGAACGAGAAATTACCAGAAAAATTTGGTTTTAAAATTACTTAAAAATTTATTTTCTTATTCATTTATCGATTTAAAAAAAATAATTAACTCTTGAAACATTACGATGAGATAAGAAATGCTGTAAATTTTACGATGAGATAAGAAATGCTGTAAATGTCTCTTTTGAGACGTTTAAAATTTACAGCATTTGAGATTTGAGAATTTACAGCAAAGAGAGATTGGAAAAAAAATTGTGTGAATAAAGATGGAAAAAAGTGCAGAAAATTCTAACATTTGACAAAATTTCAAGGCATTTAAATATAAATTCTGGAACCTATTTAGAATTTTATCAATTTCCAGAATTTTTACGTACAGACCCTTAAAATTTTCCAGGATTTCTTGCTTTATTTTAAGGGCCTGCAAGTTGAAATTTTGGGGATTGGTAACATTTTTTCATCAAATTAAAATCTAAAAAAGGGCTTAATATTTCGAAAAGTCTCGACAAAGTTTGTAAAAATAGAGACACAACAATATTTGTAACTGAAGCTTCTAGTTCCTAAAAACTCAAGCAAGTTTGAATAAGATAATATTAGAAATGGTGGAAATTTCTGAATATTAAAATATACAGTGAATTCCTGAACTCTTGAAGAAAATTCTACAATTAGGTTAAGAAGAAAAATTTCTGGAAAATTTTAAAGACCGAAAAGAAAAACTGCTGAAAATGCTTAAACCTCCGATAATTTCTAAGAAACTATTGTTAAAATTATGTCAAAATTCATTAAAAAAAATTGCTCTTCACGAATTGCTAAACTAAAAAAGAACTACTTAACATTTCTAAAAGTCTTGACAACGTTTCTAAAAAGATCAAGCAAATTTGAATAAGACAAAACAAGAAATAATGTAAGTTTCTTAAAAATAAAAAATAAAATTCGGAAAAGTCCTTAACTTTTGAAGAAAATTCCTCAATTGGGGTAAGAAGAAAAATTGCTGGAAAATTTTAAAGACTGGGTAAAAAAAAACAGTTAAAACTCGAGACAACTTAAAATTAAACAATGTTTTAAAGATAATTCTTGCAATTTGGTGTGAGAAATTGCATAAGAATTTAGAAATCTAAAAAAAACTGCTTCAAAATTCTAACATCCTTAACAATATTTATAGAAAGATCATAGAAACTACTGATGACGTAAAACAATGGTGGAATATTTTACGAATCTTAAAATTTCCTTTTCCACCCTACGTAAAATTTTTGAGTGGGCAAATTAATAAAAATTATATAAATGATACGTGGAAAAGCTTTAAATCAAGCTTTGATGAGATTTGATTGATTTTTTCTCAGAATTTCTGAGAAAAATTTCTACCATTACAACAAACCGAACTTTTCAGCAATTTTTCGTCTAAAAATTTGTTCGGTAGTTCAAATATGCTTCAATTATTATTATTTCAATTTATTTATTTGGAATTCTTAAATTTAAAAATAAGTTAACCTTTTAGGTTGCGATTTTTCATCACAGTTTTTAAAATTTTGCTTTCACAATTTTCTACTAAATCAAGAGTTTTGATTTTTCCAAAAAAATCTCAAAAATTTAGACAATTTATTGCATTTAATAAGTTTTTTTTATTCTTATAGAATCTTTTGTTCTAATTTCCAAAAAAAAATCTGTTAATTTTTAGTAATTCCTTACGAAATTTTTCAATAAATTTATCTTCCAGGTTGCGACATTTTAGCAGTTCAGATTTTTGAAATTTTCTATATATTCAAAAGATTTCTAATTTTTTGTCAATTTATTAAACTATAATAAACACAATAATATCTTAACCTTATAAACTCGATTATTACTTGTTCTATCGTACTCTTGACCTACCTCAACAAACAATGCAACAATGACCTCTCGTACTCCTGACCCGCCCGAACAATTTATACGTTGAGGTAGGTCAAGAGTACGCTGGAATTTTAGCGAGAAAATAGGCGCTATAGTTTAACGCATAGTTTATTGTCGTAGGTCAAGAGTACGTTCGGTTAAATAAATAAAAAATAATTGAAAATTATTTGATAATTTCTGAAAACATATTTTAATATTCAAAAGTTAGAATTTTAAATTTTTACTTGATTTAAATAAATTTAATTGTAGGAATCCATAGGTGAAAGATTTTTTAATTTAAATATTATTGCGAAAATTATAATTGAAAAAATTGAAAAATAAATGAAATTTTATTGTATGAATCTATTGGTGCAAGAGTTTTGTCAAAATTTGCCCAAAAAGAGATTTCAACTGTTAATCCTTAGCAAATTATATTTATGTTATATTTTTTTCTTAAATTTGTTTATGTTTATTATACTTTAGCTTCTTGTCCAAAAAAATACATATAGATATACAAAAATATTATAAAAAACATACAAAAATTTTGGATGGATGAAGCTGGGCAGAGTTCAAGCAGCTGCGATAATCTTCCATTAGACTAATGTGTATTTTTAGAAAGTTTGCAACTTTTTGAAATAAAATTCCATTGGTTTTATTTTATTTAAACTGCTTTTAACTGCCATTTTCTAAGTAATTGTAATTTATTAGCTGATTTTCAGTTGTTTTTTTGTTCGTGGTAAAATTAAAAAGTTTTATTAAGGAGAGAATGATTTTAACATTATATTATTAGCATTTTTTCTACTCTAATATTAGCTATGCTTTTTGGATCAATTTGAGAAATATTAATTGTAATTAGGCGTATTTAAACTGATTTTATAAAGTAATTTTTAGAATGTTTCAGCTGTATTCCAATTGTTTTCTTAATCTGGAAATTTTCAACTGTTTATTCAATTGTTTTCTTTTCTAAAATTCAACTGATTTTAACTACAACTATTAGAAAAAAAAATTGTTTAACTTATTAAAAAAAAAATGTTCTTCAACCATTAGTAATTTTTTAATTTTAACTTTGGTAAATTTCATTTCTCACCCACGTTATTTTTTTTTAAAAATTATAATCACTGCCATTTTAGTTTTCCTAAAAATTAAAGCGGAGTTACTATTGTATTTTTTTATATTGTGTATCAGTGTTTTAGATTAAAGTTTAAATGTATATGTAGGGTGGGTGGGTGGCCACTATCACACCCTTCAATTTTAAAACATAAGCAACAATTTTTCAGAAGGAAAACATTTTTAAACAAAACTAATTTAAATAATAAGTCGTTTTAGAAATAAAACACTCATTGGAATTTTGGGAGTGTTTTAAAGATTGGAGGGTGGGATAGAGGCCACCCACCCGCCCTACATATACAATTAAACATTCATCACATTCAGACTTTTAGTTTCCTAAAAACTATTGCAGTATTAAATGAAATTATAAAACAAAAGTAAAAACAAAGGTTCTTTCAAAGTGTTCATATATTGTTTATGTTTATGTTTATTAATCTTTAGCTTTCATTCCAAAAAAATAAATACATATGAATATACACAAATATAAAACAAAATGTAGGTTTCTAGCAAATATTAATTATTATAACATATTTTAAGATTTCTCAAAAATAAAATAATCTAAGGATTAATATAATCATAAATAGTTTACTATTATTATTATATTAGGTAATAATGGATTTTCAAAAAATAAGTGCCTCGACAATCAACGAGATGGAAGTATTAAATTTTCTTGGAAAATTTAATAAAATAACGTTTGTGTGATTAAATGTGAATTCTGTAAAATCTGTTTATAACTGAAGGGTACGAAAGGGAACACCCACCTACTTTATATATTTTTTTGAAATTATAATCACTGTTGTTATCATTTTGTTTTCCCCAAAAGCTATAGCGATTTTGCTGTTGTTATTTTTAAATTATAAATCAGTATTTTAGTTTAAAGTAAGATTAATATGTAGGGTGGGTGGGTGTCAACTATCCCACCCTCCAATTTTAAACAAATAACCAATATTTTTTCAAGAGAAAAATTAATTTACACAATAAATTGATTTAAAGAAGAAAGTGCATTTATTAGAAATCTTGAGAGTGTTTTAAAAATTGGAGGGTGGGATAGGGATTTAAAAAAAAATTATAAATCAGTATTTTCAAAAAAAGCTTATTTAAACAATAAATTTGTTTTAAAATGAAGGTACTTTCATTATAATTCTTGGGATTTCTTAATGATTTCTTAAATTTTTAATTCTCTACAATTATTTGTTATATAAATTTCATGTAACTCCAATAGTTTATTAGCAATTGGCAAAAAATATCAACATTTTCAATATTTTTTTTTTTCGAAAGTTAAGACTTTTATGAAAAATATATTCGAATAAAACTTGTTCAGTTTTTTATTCCCTTTAACTTTTTTTTTCATATTTAGAAAAATATCGCAAAAAAACAAAAAAAACGCCTCGAGTAAACATCCACTTCCGGTTTATGAATGTTTACCAAAAGCTATTCAGTTCCAGTTTTTAACGATAAAACCTTAAGTTTAAAGCTTCATCTCAAAAGGATCATTCGTTTTTGAGATACAGCGGCCACCGACAGACACACAAACAGACACAATTTTTTTTTCCAGAAATTAGTGTTTTGGGTTTAGGAGACCCCAAAACGGATATTTCCGCAAAAAAAAATTCAAAAAAAAACACGAAAACAATACTCCCCCTATATATACTACGTATATAGGGAAAGTAATTAGACGTAAAATTTCCGAAGAATGGTCCGAATTTTCGGAGACATTTACGTCATTAATTCACTCTAGCACATCACTAGATTCAATTCAAAAATTCCATTACTTGAGGTCTTGCTTAAAGGGTGATGCTTTATATACTATCAAATCATTAGAGACGACTGCATCTAATTATGACGTAGCTTTAGATCTGTTAAAAAACAGATTTGAAAATAAACTGTTTGCGATTGATAAACATGTAGATGCAAATGTTAATTTTCCAAATATTTTGATTTTGAGCATTACACAATAGTATGCTAAGCAATTTACGATCATTAAAATGTCTTGGTGAACAAGTAGATACATGGGGTACCATTTTAATTAATATAATTTATACAAAATTAGATGAAAGCATTAGACGCAAGTGGAAAACACTAATAAACGGCGACAAGTCGTATTCATTCGAGAAATTCTCCAATTTTATTAAAGAACGTTGTGAGCTTTTTGAATCTCTAGAAAGAAACAAAGGTCGTAACACAAATTCAAACATAACATTTAAAAAGGAAATAAGAACCCTAGACACGTGTTAACTTCTCAGGTAGAAACTAACAAAAAAAATGTGTTATATGTGTAGGCGAACACATTGTTTTGTATTGTAATAAATTTCTAAATATGGAACCCAAAGACAGATTAAACAAGGCGCAATCTGCGGCGTTATGTGTTAATTGCCTCAGACAAAATCACAGTGCACGACAATGTAAAAGTCCAATTAATTGCAAACAGTGTTATGGAAGACACCACACACTTTTATATCTGAACAAATCAACCCCCCCAAGATTTAACTGCTAATAACTCAATTGCAAAACCTGTACCGTCAACATCAACCAATTATCACACCGTTTCGTTGCAATCACAAACTTTATTGTCAACGGCATGTGTGTCGGTACTTGATTACAAAGGAGCACACCATCAGTCTAGGGTTCTGCTAGATTCCGGCTCACAATCCTGTTTTATTACGCAAAAAGTTGTAAACTTGTTAAAAATTAAAGTAGAATCGAATAATACACTAATTACAGGAGTTTCGAAACATTTAACTTATATTAAAAATATGGTAATAGTTGAAATATAATCAAACTATACAACATTTAACACACAAATTAGTTGTCTTATTCTGAACTCCATAACAAATAATTTGCCGCAATTTTTCTTTGATATTAAGCGTTTAAACATACCTGCATATACATACATATACAATTAGCCGATCCAACTTTTAACAATCCAGGTGAGATCGATATGCTATTAGGTGCGAACTTATTTTGGGATTTGCTTTGTTACGGTAGAATAACATTAGGAAAACATAACCTGTTAATGTCTTCTAACTTGAGGTTCAAATAAAATTCTTAATACTCGAAGGACCGTTTAAAATATATATATTGAATACAGTAAAACATGTATAATATCGACAAATTGAAATGAACAGTTTGACCGGTTGTTGTCGTCTCTTCGTTTTTTCTCCTCCCGTGAACGTCCAAGGGTGCGGGGGTGGAGTTTAAGGGGTGAGTGGTGGTAAGGAAGACGCACTAATTGGTTGCAATTTTCCTCCATCTTCCACCACTCTGCGTTGTTGCCAAACTGCAACCTGCGATGACCGGAGTGCGCTGGAAGGTCTCCTTCTGCTAACCAGATGTCCAAAATACCGCTCTATTGTTTAAAAAGGGACATCCTTGAGTTTGTGCTCTGATGGTCGAAAATACGCAGAACTGCTTATTACCGCAATATCTAAATGCACACTTTCACAAAAACACAATAAATTATTTATGGCCGTTTTGTCACCATGGGAAAAATGTGTACACTAAAATATAAAAATAAACAGTTTAAAGACACGGTCTGGAAGTAGTAAAATGTAAATCTTGTTACGGTTTTTGAATAAAGCGTAACATAACCCTTTCTTGCAAAATACAAAATTAGGTTGGATTGTAACGGGTAATATAGAATCACCTAGGTCTAATTATTTTTCTTGCAATATCTCACCAGTAGAAGATCAGATTTAAAAATTTTGGATTGTTGAGGAAATCGCCGAACATGAGTCATATTCAAAAGAAGAATTATTGTGCGAAGAAAACTTTATCGACACGACAAAGCGTTCTAGTGACGGTAAATTTGTAGTAACAATGCCTCTGAAAAACACAACGGTAAATTTAAGTAACTCAAGAAATATGGCGTTAAAAAGATTTTCATCACTCGAAAATAAATTGTCACGTGACCCTCAAACATCTGAACTTTATAAACATTTCATGCGAGAGTATGAAGATTTAGGGCACATGTCGGAATGTGTAGAGACATTCCCTACTAAAAACTTAACGTATTACTTGCCACATCACTCGGTTATTTAGCAGTCAAGTAAAACAACAAAATTACGAGTAGTTTTCGATGGATGGGCTAAATCAGGAAACAATCTTTAAACGATATTCAAAGAGTAAGGCCTACTATTAAAAATGACGTATTTTCAGTTTTAGTTAGGTTTAGGCGACATCCTATCATAATTACGGCTGACATTAAACAAATGTACCGACAAATTTGGGTCAGTGATGAACACAAAGCATTGCAGCCCATATTTTGGCGCGAATGCCCCAATCAGCCAATTAAGTGCTTCGAATTAAATACTGTAACCTACGGCACTGCTTCTGCCCCATTTTTAGCAATACGAGCACTAATGCAACTCGCATACGATAACGAAAATAAATTTCCCTCTATTTCAAAAATTATTAAACAAGATTTTTACGTAGACGACATGTTGACAGGGGGAAACTCAATAGAAGAAGTTGAAACTATTAAGAATTCAATTATACATATACTTAAAAACGCTGGTTTTGAACTACACAAATGGGTATCTAATGAGTCATCACTGATGCAAAAATCACAATCATTAAATAATAATGCAAGTGAGCAATTGACTGATTCAAACGAAAATAAGTCGTTGCAACCCTACACAAGATATTTTTAATTACAATTACGATATCAAATTATTTAATGTAAAACCAACAAAACGAAATATATTATCAACAATAGCGAAAATATATGATCCATTAGGGCTAATTGCTCCGGTCATTGTTCAAGCAAAACTCATCATGCAAGGACTATGGCAACAAAAGATCAATTGGGATGACTCACTTCCACTAAATATTAAAACAAAATGGGTTCAGTTTACAGATTATTTAAAATATTTAAATAAAATTAACTTTCAGAGACATATGGTATGTAACCAATTTAAACAAATTGAGCTACATGGTTTCTGGTTAAACATCTGCCTTTGAATGGTGATATCTTCCAGTGAGATACATACCTTTAATACATTTATCAATAAATCAAAATTTACGATAATATCCTTTAAATAAGACGATTGTTATAGTTTTTAAATTCGCAATATGAATATTATCTAAATCCGAAGAAGCTCTAGACGAGAACGCCCGAGTAAAATATAATATTTCGATTACGTTAATCCCGTACTTTACGAATACACTGTATCCGATGTGAAAATTGAAAATGTAAAACGCTGCCAGTGGCAGTAAACTTAATTAAATTCACTAAAGAGTGGATTGTCGATTGTAACATAATATCTGCTGATGGTCGATGGGGCGTCGATAAAACTTTTTTCGATTAACTTTCCCGTTAAAATAATAAGCCCAGCTCTTAACATTACGTAAAATTTTACAGGTATAACGTAATGATTAATCATTCTAAACAGTAAATATTATAATAATTGAAATAAGTTATATTATTTATACTATTGATTAATTTTATATGTTAAACAAGGTTAGTCTGTGTGCAGGTAAGCATTGCAATAATTCAACCGCCCGCATTTACGGCGTTTTAATGCAGGCAATAATAATAATAATAATAGTAATGTACAATAACGGTTGCCGCCATTATATTTCGAAATTTCGGTAAATATTCATAAACACCGCAGCGGAAAACAAATATTTCACTCACATTAACCGTTCGCATTAAAATAACTTTTAATTATGAAATTTATAGCACGTGATAATTGTTTTTCGGCACGAATTGAATTTGTCGCATTCGATTTTGACGTCCGTTCTCGCGTAATTTATAAGTAATTATTGATTTCCCGTTTTAATATACAAATATTATGAAATAATAATGTATATACTATTTGCGGGCGCGCCGCGCGGTTTTCGGAATTATAAAACAATCGCCTAATGGATTCGTTTAGATTTATAATAATTTAGTGATTAATTATGCCTATTTGTTGTCTACGTAATATAGGGATGTTTAGTGATTATTAATTAATATACTAAAATTAGTTGATTGCGTGGGAATCATAAAATTGTAACTTCATCTCAGTTCTTTTTTTTAAACTGTTGTGAATGCTCTGGTATTTGGAGAGTGAGATAGAGGCCACCCACCCACCCTACATATACATTTAAACTTAATCAGTAATAGTGGTTTTATTTTTTTAAACATTATCAGTAACATAGCTATTATTTTCCTTAAAATTCATATGATCTAATTTGCTTGTAATTATGTATATCGAGATATTGAAAAAGTTAAATTATTAACAGACTCAGAACGCTTTCGCTCCATTTTCGATCTCATCAGCGTCACGTAATTAAAGACAGAGAAACGAATTTTTACAAAGAGCCTCGGTTTATTCATAAGGCTAGATATTATTATTATTTTGACATCTATTGTCTAAATATATTTTCTATGTAGACAATAAATGCAGGCTTGATAGTAGTGTTATCCTTAGGTTATTGAAATATGCTAACAAATGATTTAAAATTACTAACTACTCAAATATTTACAATGAATGTAGCATATCTTTTAAGTTTAACGATTTAATATCTTTTAATATAAATACTTGTTAATATAAGTATTAAATATTAATACTTATTACAAAATCTTACAATAATCTACATGATTACTGTATTTATTTTTATTTTTTTTTAAAGTAAGCAATCGAAGAGTTCAATAAACGCCGCAGCTGTTGGAAAGCATTTTTGAGTTCAATCTATTTTTAAATTTAATTATTGCCCCATTGTCGGCGTGAACGGTTGCGAACATAATTGAAGTCTTGATTAAAAAAGTAAACAAGGTAAAAATAAACCGGTCTGCGAGACGGGCGAGCTTAATAAACAGTAAAAGCTGGATGCCCTGAATACGCAGCTTCATTTGTGTGCAATGAATAAATTATAAGACAATATGTACAGATTCTTCAATCATTATATTTTTCATCATAATGGCTTTAAATAAAATTTTAGAATAATACAGGACAAGAGATTTACCTTCTGACTTCAACAAATTTCTTTTCTTAAAGATCGGTGTCTAGAGTAATTGATTCAATTGGGTTGGATACATTTTTTGACCCATGTAGGAGGATATTGATTTTTTTATTATTTATAATTAAACTGTTTCTTTCGCCTGAAAGTATAGATTATTTGCATCGGTTAGCAAGGAATCTAGATTTTTGCTTGAGATGAGAATAATTGATTGATGAGGCTGATAAATGTTGAAAGTTCATCTTCACTATGAATAAAACTATATAATTACTTTCAAAAATATATTGTAAGACGCTACAATTGTTTCGAAACATTTTTTGTTCATAGTGAGATGAGCATGTTTGTGTCACCTGCATAATTTACTCTACTATGATTATTGCTACTAATTTCCTGTGTCAGATCGTTTATAAATAATAAAAATAGTGTCGGTGCTGTTAAACTCCCTTGGGTTTATGATTGACACAATCGTAAGCTTTTGTGAGGTCTATAAATATTGCGATTGTTAGCTCTCTATTTTCTGTATTTGTTATTATGATTTCCACGAAATCATATATTGCAGTTGTTGTGGACTTTCCCTTTCTATATCCATGTTGTGTGTTATTGATTATATTAAATTTATTGAAAAAAGTTATTAGTCGAAACATGGCCGACGATAGAGAAGGCCGTGAAAATGTGAATAGAAAATTAAACGCGAAATTTAGTGATAAATCTAGTGATAACAGTAAAAAATTGTGTGTGTGTGGTTACGTAGCTAAATCGGGATCCGCTTGCCCAACCTGCAAAGTACTGTATCACCCAGGATGCCTTAAAAGGGTCAAGAACTGCTGCGGCAACGATCTCTGCAACCTGGAAACTACAACTCCAGAAAACATCGATTTTGAGTCCGAAGCATATTATTACTTAAAGGAATATGCAAAAGAATTGAAATTAACTAACTCACTTTTGATGGAGAAAATTCACCGATTAGAAGCTGAAAATCATTTTCTTCGATCAGGGAAAATTATGGAACAGAAACCAACAAATAATAGCAAACGTGAAGTTGTGCCGTCATTGAAAGAAATTAAATGTTCCTCACCAAACGTGCCAAGTCCGGCTAAGAAGGTTGGCAACAATATCAACACGGTAATTGTAAACAAACAACCTAACCTGCAATCAGCAAGTAACATTTCCGAGATGCATGCAGCAGGGGATAAGAACCGAAGTGAAATTGTGGATGCTGAATTCAAAACCGTTACTTATAAAAAACGTAAGTTACCTAAGAAAAATCTAATCGTTGGTACTGGTGGAATGATAAAGTCGAATGTCGAGGCGGAGCCGAGGAAAACTTGGTTATTCCTTAAAAGGGTCAAACAGGCAGTAACTCTGGAAAATCTAAGGGAACATATTGAGCAAATCAACAATGATGTAAATTTTTCATGTGAAAAAATTCCATTAAACTCCTCGTACTCGGCATATAAAATAGGTGCGGATTTTAAATATCATGAGCGTCTTATTAATCCGTCTAATTGGCCGGACGGGATTGTTTTAAATCGTTATATTTTTAAACGGGACAGCCTCCATCAAAAAAAATCTTAATCAGCTAATTCATAAAAAAATTGATAATGCAATTAATATATATTTTCTTAACATTCAATGCATGAGAAATAAATTAAGTGAAATTATAGGTTTTCTAATCGAAAATACCATTCATTGTTTATGTTTGTGCGAGCATTGGTTAAATACATTGGAAGTGAATGCGCTGCGCATTGAAAACTTCCAAATCGCATCATGTTTTTCTCGTAAACAGTTTATCCATGGTGGAGTAATGCAGTTAACTAATTATAATATATATGGTACAGACATGGTAAATCTTACTTCCTTGTCGGTTGAAAAAACGTGTGAGATAGCGGCCTCATCAATACCAAAATACAATGTTCTCTTAATAACAATATATCGGTCGCCAACTAGCGATTTTAACGAATTGTTATCTATTATTGTACAGCTACTTGAGATAATTAGCAGAAATAAATTAATAATTATAGGTGGTGATTTTAATGTTCAATTTAATACAAGTGACACTAGGGCTCTTACACTTTGTGATATTTTTCAATCATATGGCTTATCAGGGAGAGTCGATTTCAATACAAGAGGTAAAAACTGTATTGATAATGTGTTTTCTAATATTGAATCCGAATATTTAATTATCGAACCGGATAATCCTGGCATGTCCGATCATTTAGGAATTAAAGTCAAGTTCATTAGTCATGGCACTACAATAACCCCTTGTCATCGAATAGTGAGGCCAATTACTCAACTTGGAAAAATTATATTTTTTCATTTACTGTCTACCACTGATTGGAGTTTTATAAATAATATAAACTGTACCATTGATTTTACATTCAACAAATTTATCGATATAATCCAGCATTGTCTTAATTAATCCTTTCCTGAAAAACGAGTTCGTGTAAATCAGCAAAATAAAAAAGGAGACTGGTACAGTGATGATCTCAGAAAAATGCGTGAAACTCTATTATTAATAAGAGAAGCTTCTATAATTAACCCTGAGTTGACAGACCTTTATAAAATCCAAAAACAAAAATACCGAGAGGCTGTTAAGGAAGCTCGTCTTGCAGCTAATTTAAAATTCCTGCAAGATTCTGGTAATAATCCTAGGGCTATGTGGTCTCTTATAAATACTGTAAAGTCTAACTGTGATCAAGATTGTAACATCGATGCAACCATTTTTAACGATTTTTTAGTAATGTAGCCGAAAACGTAATCAATGACTTGCCCAATACCAATTTTGATCCTATTAATCTATTAAGGGGGTATTACTCTCCTGAAGCGCGTTTTGAGAGTAATTTTTAGGAATTAATTCTGCGAAAACTATCAAACCTACAGTATCGGGATTTTTCACTAATATTAAGACGTGTTTAAACTAACAATATAAATTTTATTGAATTACTTAATCGAAATGTATAGAAGTTATGCGCTGTTATGTATGTCGCTGCGTGAGACGCTCGTCCAATCGGGCGCACGGGTTGTGGCGATGCTAAGCGTCTAAAATAAAAAAAACATTTATTTTTTCAATCTATATGAGTGTGGTTCTCGTCCGAACTAGAATTAAACAAGTACACATATTTTTAAAGAAACGGTAGCTGTTTAAAAGTCAAAGTTCAATTTTTCCGAAAAATTTTCAACTAAAACATCAGATTGAAAGTGAAATATACAAGCTATCAAAATAATCCTAGATCCAACCATAAGTGAAGGTTCCTTTAATATGTGTGCCAAACGGCAAGTCAATCGGTCCAATAGTTTTTGAGAAAAACGTGCGCCCGTCTTGCAAAATGTCGTTCTGAGAAAAACGCGTTCAAAGTTTGCAATACATTTAGCACTAATACGGTTGAACTTACGGTGGATAACAACTGATTTGAGTAACTTACCCTTAATCAGCTGTACCGGGGCCTTAGATACAAGGGGGGACAATAGAGACAAGGGGGGACCATAAAACAGAAAAACGGTCGAGGTATAACAGTCGACGGTTTAAGTACCGCGCCGCAGCCTAAGCTTGTGTAACTATGGGAGTTCTACGAATTTCAAATTAATATTTTCGAAACACACTCTCAGAACCCCAAACTATAATAATATGCAAAAAAAAAATATTGAATTGTCGAATTTTCTAAAGAGTAATTCCCCCTTAAGTCAACTTAGTATTTCAACAGGAGGTGCATATTTTAGGTTCGTTGAAGTAAGTCAAACAAGTATTCGTGATATTGTAAGAAACTTAAAGAACTCAAATACCAATGATGTTTATGGAATAACTACCAACCTACTCAAGGGAGCAATCGATATTTTAATTGAGCCCTTGTCAAAATTAATTAACACATGCATTAAAGCTGGTATATTTCCTGACTGCCTTAAAAGTGCCATTGTCATACCTGTACACAGAAAAGGGAATAGGCCGGATATTAATAATTTCAGACCAATTTCACTTTTACCAATTTTATCAAAGATTCTTGAAAAGGTGTTGTTTAATCAAATAGTTGTCTACCTAGATACATGCAAAATAATAAATAATAACCAGTATGGCTTCCGGAGAGGTAGGTCTACGAGGGATGCAATCATTGCATTTGCTGAGGAAATTTATGAGGTTTTTGAAGCTGGCTTTTACTCCACTGCTACCTTCATGGATCTGAGTAAGGCTTTCGATTGCGTCTCTTATGTTATTCTCTTACGGAAGGTTTATTGCTATAACTTTTACCCAAGTAGTTGCCGGATGTTGATATCTTATCTAAGCAATCGCATTCAGAGAGTAAAATTTAAAAATACTATTTCGTCAGGTACTCTATTAAAGCATGGTGTTCCGCGAGGATCTATCCTTGGGCCACTATTGTTTCTCTTGTATATAAACGATCTTCCCAATGTGATGGCCACGTCATCCATACATTATTTGCTGATGATACGACCATAATGAATACTTCTGACCAAAAAGACCTTGCAGTTCTAAAGAACTCATTGTCCGTCAAAAAAGCGACGGATTGGTTTACTGCTAATAGATTAAAAGTAAATCCAGAGAAATCCACTAGTATCATTTTCTCATTAAAACAGAATACCACAGATAACTGCGCAAAATTCCTTGGTATTTATATCGACAACAAATTATCCTGGCGAAATCACGAAGAGGAGTTGTCGCAGAGAGTTAGTTCCAAAATATATTTGCTGCGGAACCTGAAGAATGAATTACCCCAGTATGCCATAAGGTCAGCATACTTTGCATTATGTCAAAACCAGCTGGCCTATGGTATATTGGTTTGGGGCCATTCAAGAATAATGCATCAACTATTTGGGCTAATAGACAAGACTGTCATACAGCCTTTATTCATTATCGAATATTAACTCTCCCAAGTTTATATATATTTGAATGTTTACTCTACGTATACAAGAACAAACATGTTTATACGCAACATAATAATATACATGCTCATAACACAAGATCTGGTGAACAGCTATGCCCAGTCAGTAACCGACTAACTAAATCACAAAATGGTATTAGATTTTATGGACCAAAATTATTTAACCTATTGCCCAGTACATTGAAATCACTTCCTATTGAAAGATTTAAAAAAGTTATCAAGGACTACCTAATTGAAAAGGCATTCTATTGCATTGAAGAATGCGTGTCACTAAAATTTGCTAATATTGTCAAGTGATTTAATTTTTTTACATGTTATTTATTGTGTGAACATTTTGATTTAGTTTCGATACATTATGTTACAATATTTGTCCTACTATTTTAGTTTTATTATTGTATTTATTTTAGTTTGTATATATATATATATATATATATATATATATATATATATATATGTATATGTAATAGTATTGATATCATTCGTGTAATTTTATTTTAATCTATTTTATATATTTACATCCTTTTATATATGAACATTTTATCTTGAATTTTATTTTGTACATGTGACTTAATTATTTTGTGTATGTATTTTTATTCTGCATGTTAAATTACATTGTAGTTTTAATTTTACCTCTAGTTTATCTTTATAAGGTTTTCTTCTAATTTTATTTATACACTTATTTTAAAATGTTTGTTTTTGTTCTTCATATTATTTTATCATTTTATCAGCTTAGTACAGCATCTATCTCACCGCTAATATCCATGCGCAAACATTATACATTATTTTAATTATTGTATTTAATTGCCATTCCTGACCTGTGAAAACTAATATGTAATGCACCAATTAATGTATCATTTTCGAAAAAAACTGGTAGTAAGCTGATCGGCCTGTAACTTTCGATATGTTCAGAGTTTCCTTTTTTGAAAATTGGTTCTATTAATGCTGTTTTTAATTTATCTGGAAAGATTCCAGACTGGAGAGAGTTATTAATTATATGAGTTAAGGGCTCTATTAACTGCAAAACTCAAAATTTGATAACTGTACTGATAATGTTATCATTACCACAAGAGTGTGTGTTTTTAAGTTTGCCTATAATATTGTAGCATTCGGTTACTGCAATAGGCTCTATGAAGATGCTGTGGGGGTTATTTGGAATGTTGTCTGTGTATTTTATTTGTGTTTGCTTTTTTGTGAGTTCACTGCTGATATTCTGAGATCATTTATTATTTTCCAGACACATTTGCTAGAATTATTAGATTTATTAATCTGGGAGCAGTATTGGTCAGTACGATCTTTGATTAGCAATTTATTATACTTCATTTTAGTTGTATTATAGTCTTTTAAGGATTTGTCATCATGCCTAAACATTGTGTATAAAATATCAAATTCGTTTTTACATTTTTAGTTTCTTCAGATGTATATTTTTTAATTTGATTTGTTTGCAAAGGCATTGCCTGTTCTGTGAAACATTTATTAACACCACTATTTATTATTTCACTAAATACTCTCCATTGTTTGTTGACATCATCATCATCAGCAATATCATTTGATATTGAATTGACGAGGCGGATACATGATGAAACTCCATAACAAATTGAAATAAAACAACACAGTTGGGAGGGTTTCACATTTATTGTTGAACACTGCAACATGTTTCGCCACACAGTGGTTTAATCAGGCAGATGAATAATAATTTAACAAATTACAGGTAAACGCTTATATACTATTAGAACTACGGGAGGAAGGGGGGGGGGGCGTTGTTGTACAAAGGGGCAAATTATTTGAAAATTTACATATTAATTAAAGGAGAATTATTACCTTCTATTTGATCATTTAATAGAATACCTTTTTTATTATATTTATTAATTTCTAATTCTTCTAACAAGTTTAACTTTCGACTTTTATTACAAATGTGCAAAATTTCAAAATTATCATTAAAGGTATGCTGGTATTCGATTAAATGATTGGCGTAGGTTGAAGCAGTTTTCTGGAATTGAAAGCATTTTTTATGTTCTTGAATGCGGTCTGGAAAGCTTCGTCCGGTTTGTCCAACGTATACCTTAGGACAGTCCCCACACTTTAACAAATATACGCCCGAGTTCGTCGATTTATCAGATTTATCTTTAGCATTATTTATAAATTTACTAAGTGAGTTGGTCGTTCTGAAAGACGGGGTTAAATTAAAAGATTTAAGTTTTTTGCTGATGGCAATTGATGGGGGACCGTTAAATGTTAATGAACAATATTTACTGTTTTTATCGGAATTAACCTGGATTGGGTAAACTAATTTTAAAGCTTGCTGTTTTTGTTTTTTGAAAAGGATGTTTAATATTAGCTTTTGAGGAAAGCCATTATTGTTTGCTATTATTAAAATTCTATTAAATTCATCATTAAAATTTTTGATTGAAAGGGGAACTGTTATAAGCCTATGTAGCATTGAATGATATGCTGCAAGTTTATGTTGGATAGGATGAAATGATTTGAAATGAATAGTGGTATCTGTATGTGTCGGCTTATGAAAGATGTTAAATTCATGCTTAATATCTGAATGTGAAATTGTTAAATCAAGAAAGTTATTATTCATCTGCCTGATGAAGCCACTGTGTGGCGAAACATGTTGCAGTGTTCAACAATAAATGTGAAACCCTCCCAACTGTGTTGTTTTATTTCAATATCATTTGATTTTAGTATCTCATTGAACCTGTTCATATTTTGTTACTAAAGCATCGTCTGACATTCTTTTTCTGGTTGCTTTCGCCTTCTAGTGTTACAATTGCTTGTTGAGCTAAGTGATCTGATACATGCATATTAATTATGTTTTTCACTAATAGTGATGTGATTGATTAAATTATTATCAATGCACGTTTTTGACTGATAAGTCATTCTTGTTGGTTCATCAAATAGATTGAAAAAACCATACCCCTTTAACAAGTGAATAAAATGTTGTCTTAGTTGATTGTGAATTAAAATATTTATATTGAAGTCCCCGGTTATTAACGTGGGCTTGTTATCATTACATACTGTTATTAATAATTGTTCAAATATTGTGAAAAAATCGTCTACACAAGCATTAGGTGGTCTATATACAACAACTATATTTACGTTACAGCACTTTTGATATTCACACCAGCACATTCACAAATAAATGGTTTGCTAAGACTTTAGTATTAATTATTTCATCAAATATTATTCCTTTATTCGTGTAAATTCCTACACCTCCATGTTGATTATATTTTCTGCAAAAAGATGTAGCTAGGGTAAGTTTTCCATCGTGATTGCTTTAAGTTGATCTTCGGTTTTCCAATGTTCCGTTATACAGAGTATATCGCATTTATTGTTGTTTATTTCCGCGCTTAGAGAGTCACTGCAGCTTCCTATTGATTGTATGTTTTGGTGGCTGACGTTTAGATTTGATTTATTAATTTTGTATGATTTAACGGATGATGTCGGTCTTGCTTTTTCCTCAGATGTGATAAAAAAGAGTCAATAATTGTTCCTTTGGGTCATAGTTCGGATTTTAGGAAATTATTAGCTTGTTCCGAAGGTATAGAAATTTTGAAAAACGAGTATTCGTCTGGATATTTAGAATTCATTTTCTCACATTTCATGAGTTTAAAGTTGTTTTTTGTTAGATACGCGATGAAGTCATTTTCATTTAGGGATGGATTTAGTTTACATACATGGTAGTGATGATACTTTATACATCCTGTTATGTCATCTGTACCCTCGTTCGTTCCATGTATTCTGTGTGTTCGCTTGTTCCTTTTATATGTTTTGGTCTGCCACTCGTTATTTTCGTTATTTCCAGTATTGTCTTTTAATATTTCCGAGTTTTCGTTTGTTCTGAAAGTTGCTGTGATAACGTTTTCATCACTTGAGACTTCTGGAGTAGTTTCAGTTTCCTTCTCGAATGTTTTTTTCTGATGGTGTTTCCGCGTTTTTTGATTGTTTGTGTACAACTAGTTTCTTCGACCCTTTTAATGATTTTGGATCGATATTTTGCGTTTTCCACGTCGAGTTCAGTTGTTTTATACATTTTATTTCACTTCTTAATTCACTGATTTCACCACACAACTTTTTTGTTTGTTGTTCAACTGATTTGTTTAAAATTTTTTCAAATTCTGCGCTTTTTAAAAATAATATTATTTCTTCGCCCCTGGATCGCAGTTCTGGGGCCATTTTTGAGATTATTTTTATTGCTGTGCTACCTCGGAAGGGGCACGTCTGTACTCTTCGGCGGTTCAACTATTATATTCTTGTGTATGAGTTAAAAGTTTTGTGGTTAGTCACGACTTGGAATTTTCATCAAAGTAAGTATGGGCGGAAATGATTGACTGCCCAAATTATGGCAAGCAGTTCTTTCTCTATGGTAGAGTATCTAGTCTCTGAATCATTTAGCGTACGACTAGCGTATGCTATAGGCAAATCTCTTTCTATTGGACCATGTGATAATATTGCTCCGATAGCAAAATTGCTAGCATCGGTGGTTAAGATAAATGGTTCTGAGAAATTTGGATATTGAAGAAGATGTTGATAGGATATTTTTACAGAGATGAGATTGAAACACGATTCATATTCAGGGTCATTAACATTGATTACTGCATTTTTCTTTAAGCATTTAGTTAGGGGTTTTGTTAAATCTGCAAATGATTTAATCAATTTACGGTAAAAGCCTAATAAGCCAAGAAAACCTTTAATTTGTTTATTAGGTTTTGGTATTGGGTAGTTCTTGATAGCGATGATTTTCTCTGGGTTGGGTTTGACGCCCTCGGGTGTTATTATATGTCCCAAGTATGCAACCTATTTTCGTAGAAACTCGGATTTATCGAGTTGGATCTTAAGGTTAGACTCCCTGAGTCGTTTGAAAACTCCCCGTAATTGAATAATATGTTCTTGGAGACTAGTCGAAAAAACAATGATGTCGTCGAGACAAAAGTCATTTTCTATTCCTCTTAAGACATCGTTCATTACACGTTGGCACGTGGCTGGAGCGTTTTTATGTCCAAAGGGCATGCAAAGGAATTCGTAATGTCCATTGGGAGTATTAAAAGCTGTCTTAGGGATATCAGATTAATTGATCTCGATCTGATGAAATCCAGATGCAAGATTCAGTGTCGTAAAATTTTGACACCTACCTAGCTTATCAAGAAGATCGTTAATATTGGGTAAGGGATATTTGTCTCCAATAGTTTTATCATTAAGCTTCTTATAATCTATTACTATACGCCATTTACGTTGGCCAGACGCATCTAACTTTTTTGGTACGATCCATATCGGAGACGACCAAGGACTGAATGATGGTCTAATGATATTTTGGCGTAAAATTTCATCAATTTGTTTGGTAATTTCTGCCCTATGTACCTCAGGATATCTGTACATTTTAGAATGGACTGGTATTTCGTCAGTCGTTATGATTTTATGTTTAATTTTATTAGTAAAAGTTAACATTTTTTAATCAACATGAAATAAGTTTGAGTAATCTGTAATTATTTTTTTCTAACATTTACTTCTTCGTTGTTCATATGCTCTAAACGAATTATCGACATATCGAACTTAAGTTTTTCAGTATTAAACATATTTAGATTATTATTATTGTCATGTTTATTTTTAAAATGAATTCTTTTCGTATTATTATTATTATTATTTGCATTATTGTTATATTTATTTTTTAAACTATTTCTACTTATATTATTATTATTGAGATTTGCAGGAATTGCATCATATTCGATGATGGGATTAACAGTGAAAGGTTTCTCAATATACCCTTCTTTATCATCGTTAGATTTATTTATTATTACGCATAAAGATATATAAATAGAAGGCAGATAAAGAAAAGAAGATAAAAAGTTTTAGATCATAAGGTAGGCGATAAAAAACAGAAGATAAAGACAAAGGATGCTATTCAGATGTCGATGAAGGCAGAGGAAAAAAGAACAGAAAATAGAAAAGGAGGAGTAAAGTTTAGGTTTTAGTTTAGAAGGTAGATGATAAAAGACAGAATGAAGTATAAAATAAGAAAAAAACAAACGATTTAAAATTGGAAAATTAGATGATAATAAAAAATTGACAGTAAATATAAGGTAAGAAAATAAAAGTCTTAAACATTATTAATGATAGAAGAAAATATAAAGAATAGACAGAAGTTTTAAAATAGATGACAGAAAATATAGAAGTATTTAAATGAAAGGCAGAAAGGAGATAAAAACAAAAATAGAAGGACAACTATTGAAGCAAAGTTTTCTCATGGAAAATTCTTGTAATTTAAAAGAAAACATTTACTTGTGTTATTCCATAAGTCTGCTATTTCAAACATTGTATTTTCTGAGAAATCTGTTTATATTAAAATAATTGGAGGGTGGGCACCCACCCACCCTACAAATACATTAAAATTTTATTCTAAAAAACAGTTTTTAGTTTCCAAAAAACTTCAAAACCACTTTTATTGTCGTTTTCAAGGAAATTAAAAGTTTTGAGATTGAAATATGCAGATATACGTAGGATGGGTGGCCTCTCACCCACTCTCCAATCACAAAAACATAAGCGAGCGTTTCATTCATGAAATTTCTGACAATAAGAAAACACTAATAAATAGAAAAAACACGAAAATATTTTCGTAAAATCTACAACAAATGAGTCTTATTAAGACTACAAGAACAAATCACTTTTGAAAGTAGTCTTAATAAGACTCATTTGTTGTAGATTTTACGAAAATATTTTCGTGTTTTTTCTATTTATTAGTGAATTTTCTACAACGTAAAGGACTTATATATATTTTATTAATAAGAAAACATTTGCTTTTTTTTAGTTCAAAGATCTTCTCTTTCAAACGTATTATTTTCTGAGAAACACTTGTTTATATTAATATAATTGGAGGGTAGGATAGAGGCCGCCCACCCACCCTACAAATATTTTTTAATTGAATTCTAGGAAACAGTTTTTAGTTTCCAGTAAACTTCAAAACCAATTTTGTTGTCGTTTTCAGGAAACTAAAAGTCTGTGATTGAAATTTATTGAATATATGTAGGGTGGGTGGGTGGCCTCTATCCCACTCTCTAATCAGTAAAATTCAAGCGAGGGTTTTAAAATTAATTTATGATAACGAACAAAAAACATTTCGTACTTTTATCCTATGAATATTTTCTTTCAAACATTTATTTTTATTTTTAGAGAAACACTCGTTTATATTAAAATAATTACAACCCACCCACCCTACAAATACATTAAAATTGTATTCTAAAAAACAGTTTTTAGTTTCCAAAAAACTTCAAAACCAATTTTGTTGTCGTTTTCGAGGAAATGAAAAGTTTTGAGATTGAAATATACAGATATACGTAGGATGGGTGGCCTCTCACTCACTCCTCAATCACAAAAAATAAGCAAGCGTTTTATTCATGAAATTTCTGACAATAAGAAAACATTTGCTTTTATTTACTTCAAAGATCTTCTCTTTCAAACGTTTTATTTTCTGAGAAACACTCGTTTATATTAATATAATTGGAGGGTAGGATAGAGGCCGCCCACCCACCCTACAATTATTTTTTAATTGAATTCTAGGAAACAGTTTTTAGTTTTCAGTGAACTTCAAAACCAATTTTGTTGTCGTTTTCAGGAAACTAAAAGTCTGATTGTGATTGAAATTTATTGAATATATGTAGGGTGGGTGGGTGGCCTCTATCCCACTCTCTAAACAGTAAAATTCAAGCGAGGGTTTTAATATTAATTTATGATAACAAACAAAAAATATTTCGTACTTTTACCCTATGAATATTTTCTTTCAAACATTTATTCTTTTATCCTCTCTCATCTGCTAATTTGCTTTTATCACCTGTTAATTGTCTTTTATCATTTATGTACTGTTTTATATCGTTTTGTTATCTTTCATGTCAAATGTCTTCTGTCTTTTATCAATTGTCTATTAATGTCCACCATTTGTCATTTCTCAATTATCTATAATTTTCTGACGGCCAATAATCTTCTGTCATCTATCAATTGTTTGTCATGTACCTATTGATTTCAGTTGTATGCAAATTTCTTCGATTATTTTATCTATTGATGTTTGCCTTCTGTTAATTGTCTATTGTCTTAAATATTTTGTCAGTTGTATTCTAACATCTGTAAATTATCTTCTATTGATTTCAGCCATCTGACATTTCTTAATTGTATTTATTTTTTGTCACGTATTCTCTCTCATTTCTCAATTGTCTTTCATTACCTAATTGCGTTCTGTCATCTGTCAATTGTTTTCTATTATCTTTCAATTGTTTCTATCTTTCGTCATCTGTCAATTGTCTTCTGCCATCTGTTAATTGTGCTTCCACAGCTGTCACTTGTCTTTTATCATATTCCGATTATCTTCTCTATCTATTTATTAAATTCTCTCATCTTAAATCTGTCTGTCAGTTGTCTATTGTTTTCTGTTAATAAGCTTCTATCACCTGGCAAATGATTTCTGTCATCTATCAATGGTCCTCAATAATTGTCAGTTGTATATTGTCTTCTATTCTATTCTTTCTTTTTTTATTATCTATTTAATACTTGTTGATATATGTTAATTGTCTAATTTTCTTCTATTGATTTCCTTCATCTATCTCCTACTGACTGTTTTCAATCTTTTGTGAGTTACTTCTCTCTCGTATGTCTGTTTTCCATAATTGAATTTTTCATTTATTATCTGTAAATTGCCATTCATCTTCCGTTGTTTGTCTTGTGTCAATAGTCTTTTATTGATTTCTGACGTCTATCCTCTTATATCTACATATTATGTTTTATTTTCTGTCATCTATCTATTGTTTATGTCATCTGGTAATTCTTTTAAAACTTTTATCATCTATCATCTATGTCAATTCTCTTCTATTATGGTATATGTCATCTATCAATTTAATTGTTAATAGTCTTTTATCTTCTATCTATTGATTTATGATTCGCCACTTGTTTTTAATTTTCTGTTATTGTTTTCTGCCATTTATCAATTCTTCATCTACCTATTAATTTTTGTCATCTCTCAATTATCTTTAATCATTAGTCTATTAATTCCTATCATGTGTTAATTTTGGAATGTGGTTAAAATTCTAATTGTCCTCTCTAACATGTCAATTATTTACCATTGTTCATTGATTGTTTTAAACATCCAGTAAGCTGTCTTATCTTATCAATCATTTGTCAGTTGTCTTCGATCGTCTGTCAATTGATTTATGTCATTTATCCACTGTCCTTAATCTCGTTTTCATATGTCAATAGTCGTCACTAGTCTATCAATTCCCCCTTCTCTTATGTCAATTGTTTTCCATCATCTGTTTATTGATTTCTGTAGTTTATCAATAGTTATCAATTTTCTGTTAGTTGTATTTTCCCACCTTGCCAATTGTTTTCTGTCGTCGTTAATTGTTTTCAATATTCTGTGAGTTATCTTCAGTCATCTGTTAATTGTCTTCTATCATCTGTCTACTGATTTCTGTCTTAAATTTTCTTTCAGTAACCTTTTCTAATCTATCAATTGTTTTCAATCTTTTTTCAGCTACCTTTCTCCCATCAATCAGCTATCTTCTGTCATCTATTATTGCATTCTACTAACAATCTGATAACTCATATATAACAGTTATCAGTAGTTAGATGAAAAATATCAATTGATAGATTATCGATGATGTTACCTAAAGACAAAATTGTAGGTAACTTCATCTAGGAACTTTTGGAAATCTTGTTTTCTAACAACGAACAATTGTATTTCCTTTTCATCTAAATGCAAAACCTCTAGAATTACTGCAGTGCCATTACCTTCTCCTGGTTTTATTGATTAAGTATCAAGAAGTTCATACAATCGTTCAAGAATATATTTCGATCCGAATTACGATCACACACGTTGCGTAAGATGATTTTGAAAGGAGTTGAAGTGTGCGTGCGAAAGAGCGAGAGAGAGAGTTACGTGAAGATCAAATTAATTTGACAAATAAATCACTAATAACCTTTCTTCATAATCTCATTTTATTAAGTGATGTGGAGTTTCAACAAGTAACAGCTTCATCAGTTAAGGAGGAGTTCTAATTCTTTAAACGCCTTATGGTTAGTGAATAATCTGAGCACCTCTTTCGGTAAATTATTACTTGCTTCAATTTACATATATTTAATTTTATTGTACTCATTCTAATTACAAACATATTTATACGAACTGCTCTTTTAAGCATATCATTATTATCCTCTTTTTTTTTGTTTAGCACACTTATACCGGCATATAAAATTTCGAACTCTAATTATTTCCAAGAGATCCTTATAGACGAAGAAGGAAAAACTTACGTCACATCTGTATTTTACTTACGATTGTTAAATTTTACGAAAGCGGAAATAACGTCAATTAGAGACAGCATCGCGATTATATTTCGTGTGTTCAAACGACGCTTGAAATTAATTAAGAAAAAGTTTCCCCGATAAATATTCAGCGCCGCTGTCGGAACGCAAACGATAACAGAGAAGGGAGTGTCTCGATGCAAATGAGTTTCGGCCAACTATAACTGTTAAGTGACTGGGGGTTATTTTTGCTGTCCCGTCTCTGAAGTGAGACCGTACGGACTAATCCTCGAAGCACCAAGAACAATCGTTAAGGGGCGGCGTGTACTTGTGCAAAAGTTTACTAACATTAAATTAAGACGTGTATCGGGTTCCGTGGTGTTGATGTTATTCCAGGTGATTAGTGGGGATTAATTTAATTGATTGTTAAAAAGTTTTTCGTTCGCGTATAATAATACAAAATAATAGAGGGATGTATTTAGGTAATAATAATATTATTTATGCAAATAAAATTATTGTCCTCGATATATAGATAAGACGAAGTAAATGCTTATGTACAAGGTTTAGTAGGAAAGTTGTATCCGTTTGCACGGTGCGGAGCGCTGGCAAATAAAGCGGCCGCAATCAGAGATGCTCCAATACTGATACACCTTACGTAAGATCGGAACGAGTATATATAGTCGCCAACCATATACCCTCTGGACAAAAGAGCAATTAAAGAAGTAATTGTGTACTAATAAGTCTGGTTGTAGAGAGAAATTACTTTATTGAAATTAGTATATTTTTCACGGTTATCGACCGTAGGTCGTTCAGCAATATTTAGTTGTATTTTACCTGTCTGTATGTAATAGTACTTCTCTCTGGTATTAATTAAGTAATTTAATCCACTGTGTTTTCAACTTTACTTTGTCCAGAAAAAGTATCTAATCTCTTGGCTGTATCCACGAAACTAATTTGCTGTACAAATTTGAATTAGTCTTCCTGCAAACGTGATAATGGTTGGGATACATATCATATTTGTTTGCAGTTTACATATTAATAATTCGAGAATAAATAATAATTAATAATACATATCAATTAAAAATGTGTTTAATTCATTAAAAATATATTAACATTTACTCAGGCATTAAAACAAGTTGTTTCTAATCTAATATTAAGCAAATTAAGTAAATAACTAATAAAATTCCGCATGACTAATTGTAAATTTCGTGTTCCAAACAGTTAGTGACGTAAATTACTTAAAACCATAATTAAATTTTATACCACCGCATGCATAATTCAAACACCCTAAATAACAATCCGTTAACTCGTTTCGAGCAAAAAAAGTACATGCTAGTTATGCACTTTTTACTACCGCTAGCGTAATACACCGAAAACAGTGCGAATCATGAAAACTAATAAAAAAAAGCAAATTATTCCGGATGAAAATGCGTGCTGCGCGATGGTTTCGATAAAAATGGATTTATGGAAATTCTTTCATTTGCACGATGGTTATTTACTGTTTCAATTAATCTTGATTAATTAAACAATCGTGCCCGTAAATTTTTTATTGGATCAATATGAAAATGGCTTTATTACAATTTTGAAAGCGGGCTGAATTAAAAAAATCTTGAAACCTAGAGTAAAAATTAGTGGAAATTTCCTGAATTCTTGAAAAAGTAAGTCTAGATTTTAGAAAAAAAAAAAATTAAAAAATCTAGGTCCTCAAAAAAAAAGGAATTGCTGAACCCTCAAGAAAAGATTTCCACAAACAAATTTTATAAAAAGTTCATGAAAATAACCTTGAAATCGGAAGGAGAAATTTCTGAAAATTTCCTGAGTCCTTGGAAAAAAGTCTAGATTTCTAAATGAAAATTTTCTAAAAATTCTAGAGCTTCCTAGAAATTTAGAAGACCAGTTGAAAAAATAACTTGAAATCGGGAAGAGATAATACTGAAAATTCCTTAAACGAAAATAAGAAAAGATTCCTAGGGGAAAATTTCCAAAAAAAATTCTAGACCCTCCAAGAAAAATTCCGCAATTTAGAACTATCTAAATAATTTTCTAGCCTCTAGTTGAAACAAAATGTTGAGTTCTAGAGAAGCAATTACTAAAATTTACCTGAATTCTCGAAACGAAGACGAAATAAAAACGTTTAGAGTCTGAAAGAAAATCTTCGCAATTTATAAGAAAAGTTGAAAAAAAAAAAATTAATTTGGGGAAGCAGTTATTGGCCATTTTCTAAACTCTAAACTTTTAGAAAAAAAAAATTCTAGAAAATTTTAATGCCTCAAAGAAAATCTTTGCAATTTAAAGACGAATTCAAAAAGAATCTAATCATCGTAACGGAGACAACCGCGGAAGTTCAGCTGCAAGCATTGCTGAATGACATTTGTAAGCGTCAGTTAGATAGTTTAAGATATAATTAAGCTTACTGTAGCTACATATTGTAAATAAATTGGTAAGTGGGGTTCGACCGAACTTAGGGTAAAGAGTTCAATAATTTGCCGAAGAAAACAAAACTGATGCGCACGTATTGTTCACTTCGCTGGTTCCAGTAAAACTTTGTAGCGTGAATTGTAAAGGTGTTGAAGTTGACATTTGTATAAATCCAAAATCGTCCTTTACGCGATTTTGTAGCCCTATTCGGTTGCAATTTTTGAATGCGGCCTCTAAAAATAGTCGTTCCGAGCATCTTCACATTGAAAATCAATTTAAATTAATCTGTTCTTGATGGCCAAAATATAAAAGTTGATTTTTTGTATGAGAGAGGGTCAAGTAAAAATCGCTGTTAAAGAAACTGTATCGTCTCAGCGATGTTACATGTGCACTGCAACATCCAAAGATTTCGACAGCATCGATGAACGGCTAGATATTTTTTTGAAAACGTAAATATTGGGTATTGATGAAAATATTATACTTTTCTGCTGCTTGAGTATTGCTGTAATTTGTACTTTAATGATTGAAACTAATATCTTCTAAGTGTTCAGTTAGGATTTCTTCATCCCAAAACTTACTCCATTCTGCTAGAATTAAGTTAGCACATGAATCTATATTATATGCATCTCGGAATGTTGTTTGACGTTATTATCGAATCCAAAAAGATAATCAAGGGCCTGCTACTAAATATGTTTAGCTAGAGTGGGTGAAGATATTGTCAAATCTATTGCCGAGAGCGTCCCATTTGCAGTATTAAAGTTGGTCAGTTGTTCGGTATTTAGAAGAATAACTACTAGTGTCATAAACCAGATCACTTTACCTTTGATCGTTAGTGGCCTGAATAGCTACTGAGTAAGAAATGAGAAAAGAAGCTAACGGATAAATACGGAAATCTAGTGGTAAATTGAGTAGCTACTGGTGACGCATTCGTTACCATCAGCAAGATTCTGGGAGGGTCACCATAAGTTAAGTTATAATTAGTTTAAATGTAAATTGCAAAATTCTCGCAAAGTAATAAATAAATTTAAAAACTATAAATATTGGGTGATTTTAATACCTTTAGTCCACTTGTGAACAGATGAAGTCAGTTGTGCCAAATGGAAGACAGAATAGCTGAAAAGTCGGGGTCACAATCAGAGTCAACATTACTGCTGGATGGGATAGATACCTTTCAGAAATGACAGGCCATTAAGGACCATAAGTGACACAATGATCTGTATACCAGCACGAAGATTGTGGAGGGTAATCCTCTCTATACCGAAGAAAACGTGATAAAAGTGGTCATGGTGCAGAAGGAGGATCGGGACATGGCGAACAGAATTCAGAGAATGTATAGGGAGCCTTTTTCAGGGCTGCTGGACTCTAATGAGATAATCGAGCTTATAGAAGAAATAGGCAAAACGTTGCGAGGCATTCTACGAAGGAACGGAGGAGGATATGTGGCAATTGCTTGAGCGCATCAGAGACATAGTGGGCGATAATGAGACGGAGATCGCTATACATAAAGTCCCGCATGTGGGTCTGGCAACCCCGAGGAAACTGACTGAAAGAGTGTCTCATGCGACAGCGGCCAAGATACTAATATTTGTTAGCCCGACCCCAGAGGGACAGAGGGAGAGCTCACAGGAATCCAATACCGGAGGATAAAAGGCACCGATATCCAGGAAACGGGTAAGCGGTGAGGTGCTGATACACAGTCTACCTTTGCTGAGGTGATGAAAACAGTAAAAATCAAGGTGAACCTCGCCTCTATTGGAGCCAAAATAGGCAAAGTCACCAAGGGCAGAAGGATGTCTTACTGTACAAGAAGAGACGATGGAAGCGCAGCCCCTACGGGCTGCTAATTTAATTATAATTTTTAAATGTAATATGTGCATGTACATTTAGAAGTAAAAATAAAAAATAAGGTCAGTCGTTGGAGAAGACAGGGCCACAATTAGGGGTAACGGCGTGCCACTTATAATAAGTGGGATCGAGGGGTCCTGCACCAAGGATTAGATTAGAGGAGATGTTGTATGGGTGGCACCCGCGCCTATTCCACCCCGACCTTTCCAGGTCTATTGTGGATCCCTGTTTATCTCAGATGACCAGCTCTAGCTTTGCCTCTTTGATTAGTATTATTAGCCCTGCCAGAGGGGCTTGGGTATAAGTCTCCGCGCTTGGGTTTGTAGTGCCTAGCTTTTGATATCTAATCCTTGCTAGACCCTCGCAGTGGCATAGGATGTGGAACGAGTCCTCTTCTTCCTCTAGGCAGAATCTGCATGATGCTTCTTCCACCAGGCCTATTTTGCTCATATGTTTGTTGAGCTTGCAGTGTCCTGTTATCAAGCCTACTATTGTTTTGACCATTTTCCTGTCTTGGTTCAGGAGTTCGGTCGTGAATTTTGGCGATTGTTTCTTAAGGAACTGTTTCGCCTGTCTCTGTCCTGGTGAGTTCGTCCACCAGGTAGGGGCCTGTGTCTCCACCCATTTTTTTATGGATCATTTGACTGCGGTTTTGGAGATTCCGCAAGAGGGTTCCGGGCCAATTACTGCTTTTGACGAGCTTTGTTTGGCCAATTCGTCTGCTATGTCATTCCCCGGATGTCCTCCGGGTCCTGGGACCCATGTGATTGTTACTTTTTTGTCACAGCCAAGTTGGCTAAGAGCGCGTATACAGTCCCTCACTAGCTTAGATTCGACCTGTGTGGAGCTTAGTGCTCTTAGTAGCGCCTGGCTGTCGGAGAATATAGCAATTGACCTACTTTTGGTGTCTTGTCTTGCTATTTCTCTTGTGCAGTGGTGAAGAGCTATCGCCTCTGCTTGGAACAGCGTGGTGTCCTTGTTGAGACTGACAGAAATCTTTGTCTCTGGTTTTGTGCCGTATATACCTGCTCCTACCCCTTTGTCGGTCTTTGAGCCGTCCGTAAACCAGCATGATTCTGCTTTGGTAGGTTGGCCTTCGATCCAGTCCTCCCTTTGTGGGATTAGAACCTTGTATTTCTTTTCGAAATTGTATTTTTTCACCATGGCTTCGCTAGGCATTGCTGTAATCGCTTTCAGCTTGTCTTCTAGCCATAGGTGCGTGTTTCCGTGTGATCGGATTATGGGCGCCTGTCCTTGCATCAGTCTGTATGATACGGACCTGGCTTCTCCTTGAATGAAGATGTGTAGTGGTGGTTTGTTCAAGATGGCTTCTAGGGCTGCTGTTGGGGTCGTGCTTAGTGCTCCTGTTGTACTGAGACATGCTAGTCTTTGTGTACTGTTCAGGAGTCCTATCGCCCCCTTTTACTTTGTCCTAGTCCACCACACCACTGCTCCATAGGCTATCATGGGTCTTATCACCCTGGTGTAGAGCCATAGAGAATTTAGGGTTTAGTCCCCAATTTTTCCCGCACATTCTGCGACACCTGCCCAATGATATTGTAGCTTTTTTGGTGGCTTTTGTGATGTGTGGTCTCCACGTCATTTTGACGTCAAAGGTTACTCCCAGGTACTTTGCCACTCCTACGAAGGGAATTTCCGTACCCCCCGAGCTTCAGTGGCTTTAGGCCTTGCAATGCTCGTCTTTTTGTGAATACGACAATTTGTGTTTTTTGTGGATTGATTGTCAATCGCTCCTGTTTACACTAATTGTCTACTAGGTTTAGGGCTCTTTGTGCTCGCTCCGAGACAACTCCCGCGAACCGGCCCCTGATGACAATGGCTAAGTCATCCGCGTACCCTAGGCAGTTGATGTCCTCTTTGGACAGTTTTCCTAGAAGGTCATCTACTAGTGTAGCCCATAACAGTGGAGATAGCACTCCTCCTTGTGGGCCTTAATGGTATGGCCCCCCAAAGTGGATATGATTGTCCTTTTCTCTAGGCTGGCCTTGATCCATTGGCAAAGGCTTGACGGGACTCCTTTCCTTTTTTGTGCCTCCACGAGAGAGTTTGTTGTGACGTTGTTAAACGCCCCTTCTATATCCAGAAATGTGGCCATGGCTATATCTTTGTCTTCCATTGACTTTGTGATGAGCCTGTTTAGGTCGTCCAGCGCCGAGTCCGTTGACTTACCCGGCTGATATGCATATTGCCTGTTGTTGAGGGGATCTTTTAACAGTATCTCATCCCTTATGTACCTATCAATCAGTCTTTCCATTGTTTTTAGTAAGAATGAAGATAGGCTGATAGGTCTGTATGACTTTGGCGTTAGGTCAGCTATTCTGCCTACCTTCGGCAGGTAGATTACCCTTTTTTTTGGTATATATCCCCATGCCAGGCAGGCTTTGAAGATTTTTGACAGGTGCGGCACCAATTCCTCTATGCCCATTTGTAACAGAATGGGATAAATCCCATCCGGTCCCGCGGACTTGTAAGGTTGGAACCTGCTGATGGCCCATTTAATTTTAGTGGGTCTTGCTAATCTCCAGTCCTTTCGATCGGGCCTTTTAGGTCTTTGGCTGGGATTGTCTGGCTTGTTGTGTTCTGCCAGAATTGTTGAGGCTGGAAAGTGGACTTTTAATAGTTCCTTGAGACTTTTCTCTATTGTTTCTGTGTAGGTTCCTTCCGGTTTCTTGAGGAAGCCTACCTCTTTGGCAGCACTGCCGTCCTTAGCCAGGACTTTGTGAATTCTAGAGCATGCCGGAGTGTCGTTAATCTCCTCGCAGAACTTCCTCCACGAGTCCCTTTTGGCTTTTCGAATTTCTTTGATATATAGAGTGAGCTTTCCTCTGTAGGTGTCCCAGTCCTGGTTGTTTTTGGCCCCATTGAATAGCCTTCGAACCTCGATCCTCATCTTTTCGAGTTTTTGGTTCCACCAGACTGTTCCGCAGCCCCTCGGCTTGGCCGTTTTTTCCAGGCAGTTTTCCAAATAAGCCGTCCTGATGGCGTCATTGATTTGTTCCACTGCCAGCTCCAGCAATCTCTCTTGTCGATGCTGTACCTCCCTTGAGAGCTTCTTTGAGGGACTCTTTATATCCTAAGGAAGAAGTGGAGGTGGATGTGAAAGCAGAATTGGTCGGCAACAGTAGCATAGACGTCAGGGGACTGAAACCTGCTTATAAAGGAAATATTGTGGCTATGGTTCTGGTCTCACCAACCAATGCTAAGCTACTGCTGAACAAGGGTACAGCCTATTTTGGCTGGGAATCCGGAATGGTTAGAAAGAGGGAAGAAAATAAAGGTGTTATTGTTGCTGGGAGATGGGGTACATTGCATGCTAGTGCAAGGGGACGGATAGGTCGAGACTGTGCTTGAGGTGCGCAGATAAGGGGCATCAGGTAAGGGAGTGTGGGGCGATCCCCTTCTGCGCCATATGTAACACCAAGAGTTACAGGACTGGGGCAACCGTATGCCCGGGAAAAAAGGGCTGCCTATGACCTGCTGATGGTCACCGCAAACAGAAGGGGGATGAGGTTGTTACTTGACAGCGAGCCCAATAATGCGAGGCTGGATGAATCGTGGGTGGTGGATGGACGGAATGGAGATGTGGTAGTGAAGGTCCGTGAAAAGTGCTGCAGCAGTTTGATAGCGTGGGGTTCGCCTACAAAAGGAATACTGTGGATAGAGATAGAGAGAGTAGCCATCTACTATTGCTACATTTCTCCAAACTGTGGTCGGGAAATATTCAAAGACTGGCTCGCGGCACTAGAGAAGAGTATTTTACTCCGGAAGGGCGTGGTCATCCTTGTGGGAGACCTATATGCTAAGGCGACCCAGTGGGACTCCCCGCTCACGGATATTAAGGGTGAGGATGTGATGAAGATGACAGCACGTTTGCAACGTCGGAAGCAGTCCCACGTTCTGGATCTTTAGTGCAGCGAATACTAGACTGGATCGTGTTGGAAGACGCGTTGCTGAGCTTATATAAGTACGTATTTTATAACATCAGTGAGCATATCTCTAGAGTAAACCCAGAGCACAGCAGGACCCAAAACTGGACTCGATGTGCAATCGGTGGTATGGACGAGGCCAAGCTCAGGGCAGCCCTGGAAGCCTATCAACCAGGAAACAACGGAGAAAGCGGCCACATTACTGGGGAGGAAGATATACCGAGCTTGCACGGCAGCAGTTCCTAGGATTGGAATTGGAAGAAGAAAACCGGTGTACTGATGGACAAAGGAAATAGAACTGCTTAGAGCGGCAACCGTCGCTCGCAGGAAAATGATCTGCGCAAGGGCTAGGAGTCAAAACGCTGATCAGTACACAACGGATCACAAGGAAGCAGGGAGTGCACTACGCTGGGTGATAGCCAGGAGCAAGGAGCTGTGGTGGAATAAGCTCTGTAAGGGGGGGAAGCCCTACCAAATCGTAACAAAAAAGATTGGGGCCAGACCACCAAGCCCAGCAGTAAAGGTACCGGGTGGAGTGGAAAGGGTGGTTAACGAACTCTTCCAGCTTCACTAGCAAGAGTGTGACGGTGTGTTAAGAGCGGAAGAAGACCCTGAAACCAACTTCAAGTGGACGGAGACGGAAAGACTCCGAAGTAAGAAAGCCCCTGTCCTGATAGATTTCCGAAAGAGATGATGACGGCAGCGATCCAGGTGATCCCCTCAGAGTTTACCCACGTGATGAACCTATGCCTAAGGGCGGGTCTTTCCGAAGGTGTGGAAGAAGGCCCGGCTTGTTCTGCTACATAAGCATGGGAAACTACTAGAGGACCCCAGAGTACATAGGCCTCTGTTTTTGGAGGACGTACTGGCCAAGACGCTTGAACTTGGCTAATCGTAGAGGTACTAGAAGAATCTATAGAGTGGGCTAGTAGGCTGTCGCCAAACTAGCATGGGTGGGGAAGGGCCGCTCCACAGTAGAGAGAGGTGAGAGCTGTCCTAACCTTCACCGAGAGGGCGAACATGGAATCGTGGAGGAAAAGGCGTCATTGTAACGCACACATGTTAAAAGTACGTTCAACTCGATCCCGTGGAAATAGTGTAATTCAAGCGCTGGAGGAGTTCGGTACGGCACCGTATATAAAAAAAATGGTTAGATGTTATCTCAGTGAGAGAAAAATAATATACACCAAGAAGGAAGGAGAAACAGAGATTCAAAGTGTATAGTAGGGTTCCACAAGAATCGGTAGTTGGTCCGTTGCTTTGGAATGCGGCCCATGATGGGGTTCTGCGCATTGAGCAGCCTGCTGGCGTGAAGATGGTAGCCTTTGCGGATGACCTGCAGACTCGGAGCAGGGTGCATCAAGAAGAATCTCCGAATGGGTGGAGTCGACGAGGTTATCGCTGGCGCCGGAAAATACTGAAAAAAAGTACACTTGAAAATATTTCACGCATTCTGATCTATCATTGACAGATTTTAATACATTATTACATGTAGTTGACGTGTGTCCCCCAGATGCCAGGTCACCTTTTTGAGAAATTAACAACTCTAAAAAATTAATTTTAGAACTTCTTCTTTTTAAGTGACCTGCGGCAGTGCTTCCATACTGTAGGAAGGCCAAATATAATCGTAGGTCTCTAGGTATCCGGTATCCGAAGAATACTGTATGTGACTATTACGTGACCATCCATATCTAGAAACAGTACAATTGACATTTGCATAACCTTTAGTCGAGATTAACTCCACCACTTCCGGCATGTTCTTGAAAAATAGAATAAACAATTGTAGGCTATAGCAATGGTACGCACTCTAATTACTTTCCCTATATAGTATATATAGGGGAAGTATTGTTTTCGTGCATAAAAATGTCTGTGGGCGCTCTATTTCAAAAATGAAAAATCCGTTTGAGATGAAACTTTAAACTTAAGGTTTTATCATTAAAAATTAGAACTGAAAAGCTTTTGGTAAACATTCCTAAACCGGAAGTTTACTCGAGGCGTTTTTTTGTTTTTTCGTGATAAATATTTTTCTAAATATGAAAAATTTTAAAAAACGGTTTAGACAAAAGTTAAAGGGAATAAAATACTGAACAAGTTTTATAAAAACATATTTTTCATAAAATTTCTAACTTTTGAGAAAAATAATAAAAATTGAAAATTTTGACATTTTTTGCTAATTGCTAATAAACTATTGAAGTTACATAAAACTTCTATAACAAATAATTGTAGAAAAATATAGCGAAATTACTATGATGGCCACACCACCATTTTATAACAAGTAATTGTAAAGAATCCATAGTTTTGGAGAAATTGTAAGGAAATTATTATAATTAATATCACAAATTTTATTTCTTTACATTTTACAATTTTTAATTAAAGCCCTCGCTTATGATTTACTGATTGAGAAGTTGAATAGAGGCCACCCAGCCACCCTTCATATACATGATAACCTCAAATATTAATTGTTGATGATTTTGCTGCAAAAAACAATAAAATCTTATATCTAATAAAAAATAAAGCATAATCCAAATTTACGTTTAAATATAAATGTCCTTATATAGCTAATACTATCTATTTTAGATTTGAAGTCTGTCTACCCATCCTCCTTAAAGAATGTATTAATTTCCTCATCAAAAATTTTACCCTTTGAATTTTTTTTTTTAATTCAAAAAGTTCTGTAAAATTTATTTACTCCAAACCGCGAGACGATCAGTAATTGAAATTTATATGTATATGTAGGGTGGGTGGGTGGCCTCTATCCCACCCTCCAATCAGTAAAACATCATCAAAAATTATTTGAAAAATTTGTATAAATAAATCTCAAAAAATGCAATTATTTTGTGTTTATTTATATTTTACAACTTTTTGTTACAATTCTCCATTATGTTTTGCTGATTGGAGGGTGAGATAGAGACCACCCACCCACCCTACATATATATGATAACTTTAATTGCTAACCGTTGATGATTTTGCTGCTAAAAACCTTCAAACCCTTTATGTAATAAAAAAGGAAACAAAATCAAAATGTAATTTTAAATATAATTAAGTTTCTATAGCAAATCTTATCTAACTTATATTTAAAGTCTGCCCAGTCATCATTTATTATATTTTACTAATTTACTCACTCAAAAATGCTTCCGTTTTAATTTCATTTTTATTTAAAAAGATTTGTAATTAATTTCATTGGATACAATGAGACGATAAAGAATTAAAGATTATATGTATATGTAGGGTAAGTAGGTGGTCCTCTATCCCACCCTCCAGTCAGGAAAATACCATCAAAAATTATTCGAGAAATCTGTTTGAATACATTTATTAAATTTTACAATAATTTTGTAGTTCAACTTCATGATGGAAGTAAAGAAGAAGAAAAAATCTAACAAAATATAGATATAAGTAAATTGTATTAATTAAAATATCGAAGAATAATTTTTGAAGAATAATTCTAAAAATTTATATAAATAAAATCCAAGGAAATTATTATTATTCAAATGTTAAAAGAAATCTACAGTTTTAAGAAGAAAATAACAAAACTAAATCTAGAAACCATAAGAAAGAAGAAGTCAAATGAAAAGTTTTTCTACATAAATGTCAAAAATTATAGATGATCTTAAAAAAACTAAAAAAAATAAAAATTTGTAATTTCGAGAAAAGGTTTTTATAAAATTCTATATAATTCAAATCTAGAAAAATTTATTAAAACAAAAATAATCGAAAAAATATATAGCTTTAAGAAAAATTACTCGACTAAAAACATAAAAACCTTAAATAGTAATTTCAAGAAAATCTTGAAAAAAAAATTTAAAAAAAATATCTCGAGAAGAAAGTTTTTAAAGTTTTATAAAGAGAAGTTTTGCAAAGGAAATGGCAAAACTTTTAGAAAACCTTGGGAAATAAATATGCATGATCTCGAAAATATTACTCAAAAAGTAGATTTTGTACAGTTCAAAAAAGTGGTAAAATATCTAAAAATAATTTAAAAAAATTGCAAAATATTGAGATTTCTCTAAAAAATTTAATTGATTAAAATGTTCAGAACAAATATTCTAGAAAAACTTTTATGAAAAACCTTTTTAAATTTTAAGATATCCAAAAAGTTTAATACAGTTTTAAGACCAAAATAACAAACCATTTAGAAACGTTGAGAAGAAATTCTTGGAATCTCTTGAAAACTAAATATATTTTTTTAAATTTTTTAATTTTGCTATGTTTCGAATGATCTTAATCACTTATAAAAAGTTTTTAAATTGAAATTAAGTGATTCTTATAAAGAGTTAACCGTTTAAAAAGTCAATTGTTTCTGTTTATTCGATTTTGTTTTATTTTGCAATAAAATAATAAAAGTAAAAAGTAACTTGCTGTTATAACTTCAGGAAAGTTTATTTATTTTAACTAATAATAATAAAAAAAGCTACCTAAGGACTGTAATCAATTTTATTACATTTATTTTATTAGTTTAAATAAATAAGGTTAATTAAGTTGTCTTTTAATTGTTTGAAAAGTTTTAGATTGGATTAGAAAATTTTCTATTTGATTAAATTTTTAAAAGCTAAATTCGAGCTATTTGTTAATTGATTTTTCTCTAGTATTATTTACAAAAAAAGATCTTATATTTCCAATTACGTAGAAACATTAAAAGTAGTTTTTTAATATTTCTTTGGTAAAATAAAATAAGTGTAACAAGCTTATTTAAACACAAACACAAATACACAAATAACACGGCGTAAGGACCATGTGGTCTTGGCTATCGACCACGTGGTCCTTCAGCCGTGACAATTACTACTGCTACAAACATAATTATTAAAGTTAATTTGAAAATTGTTGTTTTTCGAGTGATCAAATGTTTTTTTTATTTTACAGTTGTTTAAAAATTCAATTATCTCTTGTTTAGATAAAGCTTTAACGGTTTCTTTATAATATTTAATATGATTTTTTTTTTAATAAAAATTGAGTTTTCTTAAAGATTCTTGAAATGTTCTTTAAGATTTTACTTTTGTAGGACCCATGAGGTTTTTTTAGGTATCAATATCTTTAAAACTTTTCAAAAATGTATTTAAATGTCAAAATCTTCTAAAAACAATCTTAAATCATTGATTTACGTTTTATAATATTTAATTAAACCGTCGCTTGTTTTTCTGATTGGAGGGTGGGTTAGAGGCCACCCACCCACTCTACATATAGATAATAATCCAGGACTGCGCAAGCAGTATTTTGTTGATTTACATGATTTAAATAATTATTAGTGGTAAACTTATTTTACCTTCTCAAGAATTTAAAAATATAGTTTCACTTCTAGTTTTAAAATTAGCAAGTATCTAGATAATAGTTCCAACAACCCTCTATTATACACACTACAGTTTCTTCTACATGTTCTTCTACAGAGGTCAATGATGGTTATTTGTATCTTTAAAAACTTATTTTTCCTAATTTAATATCTCTTTCCATCAAATTTTCCAGTCATTTGTTTCCAAATTAGACATCCAAATAATTTCATACTGCCTATAAAATCCTCTCAACTGAATAGGTTTTAGAATATTATTTTAGGAATCGTATTGATGCTAAACCATCCACAAAATACTGCTTGCGCAGTGATGAATTTCTATTCCACCAATATCTTATTGATGTAAATCATCTAGAAAATACTGCTCGCGCAGTACTTCTTCTACGCAATTATACATCACTGCGCAAACAGTATTTTGTAGATAATTTAAGTCAATATATATTCTTAACCACAAGCATCCATATTTTGTTGATGTACATGATTTACATAATTCTTGGTTAACTTATTTTATCTTCTCAAAAATTTAAAATTTTATCTATAGATTTTAATTCAGCAAATATCTAGATAATAATAACCCTCTTTTATACACACTACAGTTTCTTGTACAGATCTCGTTGATGGTTACATGTATTTTTAAAAGCTTATCTTTTTTAGTTTAATATTTCTTTGCGTCAAATTATACAAACCTATACAATTCTCCTAACGGAATAACTTTATGAATATTATTTTTACAATCTCATTGATGATAAACCATCCACAAAATACTGCTTGCGCAGTGATTAATTTCTAGTCTACAAGTATTTTATTGATTTATTTAAATCATCTAGAAATATTCAAAAAATGTGTAATTAATTTCATTGGATACAATGAAGCGATAAGGAATTAAAGTTTATATGTATATGTAGGGCGTGTGGGTGGCCTCTGTCCCACCCTCCAGTCAGAAAAACATAATCAAAAATTATTTGAAAAAATTGTTTAAATATATCTATTAAATTTAGCAAAAATGTTATGTTTATTTACGTTTTACAACTTTTAATTCTCTGGCTTATGTTTCACTGATTGGAGAGTGGGTTAAAAGACACCCACCCACCCTATATATATATATATATATAAATTTAGAATTTAAATTTCAAAATTGAGCAAATTATTAAGAATAGCCTTTTTGCGTAATCCTCATAATTTTCGAGAAAAATATAGGGAAAGTATTATGTTGGCCACATCACCATTTTCTTGGAGATGAAGAAGTTAAGGTGGCCTAGGCAAGGCTAGAAAACCTTTATGACTCCCGCGCCCCTGTAAGAAAAACCAATCAATCTTAATAAATGATTAAAAATAATTTAACTGGAATATTAATATTCGAATCTCGATTATAAAGTTTGAACTAGAAAATGAATTCATTTTCGCCTATTTATATTTTCTACTTTGGTACTTCAAATGTTTAATTATATTTCTTTATATTAGTAATATTTATGTAAATGAGTAAAAGACACAAAAAATAATAATTCGTTGTGCATCAGCCGGCATAATTTCGTGAAAAATTGCTCAATTTAAGCCGCGCTTCCAGCGGCGAGAAGACAAAATGCAATTTATGTAATTTCGCGTGGACGTTGATATATTAAAAAAAAGTTCCCGCACACAAACGACATTAATGATAATTTAATCGGGGCGCCGGAGTTGTTGCTCCATTTTTTTTTAAATTTCGGAACTTAATAGTGCCGAAATATCCGGCACAGCCGCGGCCTAATTAATGATAATGTAATTTCCCGGCGAGTTCACAAATTAAGTATAGTTGCAGTTGATGAAAATTGCATATTTATGAAGGGCCGTAAAATATGTTCGGCTTAATTATACTAAAATTAGTTATGGAAATTAGGGAGAGGAAAACCGCGCGCGATTAAGTAAGGCGAAAAGAAATCGCTCGGTTTACCTGCGAAATTCTCGTCTAAACGGGCAGAAATTCGCGAATTTTAAAACTCAGAAGTCGCGTCCCGATCGAATATTTTAATTAGATCAGGGAAAATTGAATCGGCCCTCCTCCCCCCACGCACTCATTTCCTATTCCGCTCATGTAATGTATGACTCTGTTATTTGTGTTTTTGACACGTCGCTTATTAAGTTTCTCTGTGTATATTCGATATTACGTGACAAATACGAAACGTAACATAAGGCCCGCCTTATTTAAAAGTAATGATTTCAGAAACGTAATTAAATTGTTGACTCGAGCGTACACGTCTAAATATAAATAAATTACTGGACGTTATGTTCCTCTCGGCTTCAAATGTTGTCAGCAGCGTGTAAGTTGTACGCGAAGTTGTTTAACCGTCGGCGAATGTTTGAAAATTAATTCGGAAAACTTCTTAGTTCTAGTAGTTTTAGTTTAGGCCCTCGTAGAATACTCAATTATGAATTAGTTAAGTATTTGTCTGTATGTGTGTGTGTGTGTGCGGGGATGGGGCGGTTTCGTATTCCTATGATTACGTTTAATTCTACGCGAATTTCTGGAGTTCGCCGTCTACTAGTTCAAGAACTCGTATTGGGAAATTTTCGGTGAGGCATTAATATTGCAATACTTTTAATTAACATCTACTTACTTCAAAGTAGTATACTACATGACTACATCAAATTTTCAATCTATTATTAACGCTTAATATTATTTTTTAACTTCTAGTACGTCTATTTTGTTTCAAATATGAATCGGAATATTATAATTAAATTTAATTAAAATAAAAACATAAAAAATACAGCCCGAGAAATTTATTTTATAATAAACATTGTGTTTATTACTCAACGTGTAATAAAACCAAGCGTATATATTTTCAACACTAAAAACTTATCGACAAATCTGCTAACGCGTTAATTACTCTATTAAGTGAGGGATTTTAAAATTTAATAGCATTAAGTTAACACTTCCGGCAGATTGTGTGTATTCAGTTAATTCGCCCTTTTGAGCAAGCCGAGGGTGGTTCCGTAATTAGCAGACGCATTCGGCGACAATCTGCAAGAGGGAAAAGATCAACTTCGCCCGCGTGGCGAATTAAATTTTGAATAATAAATTCGGCCGAATAAATTCGATCCGAAAAGTGGGGTGGATGATAATATCTTATTCTGGCGCGGCGGTTTCGTACTATCGGCAACATTAATCGGCCGTGTCTAATCCGCCGATAAAGCTTATGGATCGTTTATCGGTTAAGAACACTGTTGCTTGAAAAGCGTAATTATGTTAATCTATTTAAATCCATGTCCAGAGTTTAATCGCGCTAAGATGCAGGGATACATCGTCCCGGAAGATAACCTTGGTCTCATTTGTTGGCGTCAATATATACAGTAGCCGCAATGCAGCACGTCTTCCGACGCTTGGTTTTTTTATTAAAAACTTTGCAAAAAAGCTGGACGTAAATATTTGTGCGGGTGGAACGAAGCAACAAGCTCATGTTCTATTTTAAGCCCTCGTATGCAAATGAAAATATTAAATATTTGTGTGTGGCACAATGTCGCGTTGCACGCGTTCATTATGGAAAATATATGATTGCATTGCATTGGGTTATCGATGAATGACCTTTTGATTTTTGCAGTATTATTTTATGTATAATATATATAAAAGTTTAAACATTTAATTAATAATTATATTTGGTAAACCATAAAATAATCCTAATAAGAGAAATCTGGCGAAAAATTTAATAAATTAACGAAATAACGAAATTACTTATTATTTTTCGAATTTATAAAATTTATATATATATAGAATATTATAAAGGGGTAATGCTACTAACTCATGTATTTTATATATTCTTCTCATAATGCAGCTAAAATAGTTTTCCCAAATGAAAATTATCAATTATGCCATTAGTGTGTGTATAGAAGCTTGTGGGTTTATTAATGTACATTTTTTAAATCCGTTATCGGAATACGGTGGAGGACCCTTAAGACTACAACCTAAAATTATTTTTGATTGAATTGCACTGGTTATACAGAGTGATTCATATAGATGTCGAACGAAATTCCCTGTATATTATTGCATATAGAAGATTGAAAGAGCTTCAGATTTAGTGATGAAAATTTGGTCAAGAAAAACACTTGTTATGTCCCATGATATTATTTGATGTAATAATAGATATTTTTCAAAGATATATGAAAATAAGAGAAACAGGTTTTCAAAGCAAGTAGTTTTTACCGTTTGACAACTTCTAAGGTCGCCAAAATTGAAAGAGTTAAGAAAACATTTCAGGGTATTTTGACAGATAGCAGACGATAGATGACAGATGATACATAACAAGTGAAAATTAGAGTCACGTGATAGCTAGTAGATCTAAGATGTTAGATGGCAGTTGTTAAATGGTAGATCTAATTACAACATGTAATAAAATGTATTAGTTCATTTTACAGAAAGAAATACGTTCAAACTAGGGTTGCTTTGATAGTTGTACTATTTGTAACACGCAAATTAATTTGTATTATTCAATGTCTGTCGAAGTATTAGCTAGAGAAGTAGTTGTTTCAAATTAATTTGTTTTGTAGTCTTAGTAAGACTCATTGTTGTAGATTCACGAAATGTTTTCGTATTTTTAAATTTATTATACAACATGTAATATACAGAAAGTAGTAAATGACAAGTAACAGTTGACATATGATTGGTAATAAATTAAAAATGTCAACGTGACATAATATACAAGTTTTTATTCTGAAAAAAAATAAGCCATATATGGCAAATAAACTGGCGAAAGGCCACCAAAGTGATCTCTACTGGCAGCTTCATGTACCTGTAGAATTATTTGTAAGTCTCGAAACAGTTATATTCACATTAGATAAATAAATAAACATCAAATATCAAATATCCTATTACACATGACAGACAACATACTACATGTAATAGGTGACTAATAACAGACTAGACAGACAAATATGACAAATGCTAGATTATAGCTAAAATATCATAAATGACAGTTACAAATAAAAGATTACAGACAGCAATGTAATATTGGACAAGTGACAGAATATAAATTATTAAATGGCCAAGAATATTTTAGAATCTAATGTCAGATAACAGATGGCAGTTTATAAAACGCAGATTATTCCCCAAAACATAAAAGTATGAAAACATATATTGAAAAATATAAAATCTTATACAATCAGAAGTTTTACATCTTAAGAAATATCAAAAACATAAACAGTTTTCTGTTTTTGAAAGCTTTTAGAAACCTTAATAAGTTAGGGATAAATTTAAGAGCTTGATTACAGGTGGTGCCTAATGACAAATGGCTGATGATTGATCTTAGATGACAGTGAACAGTTAACAGTTAAAATTGCTAATCTTAAATGTAAATATTTTTGAATCTGATAAAGCATGTCAAATAATATGTGATAGATAAAAGAAGTAAAAGCATTTATAAAAGAATTCAAGATGATCAACAGAATATTTGCTCCCCAGCATCATCGAAGAGGAAGGGTTTAAGTGGAAGAACACGATTTACAATTGTGAACTCCGCCCGTGCTGCTTTCGCCCAAAGTTTGACGTATGTTTTTTTTTTGTTGTAATGATTTGTAATATTTGTATTTTTTAAAAAAGGAGACGAAAGATTAATAAATAAATAAATAAATAAAGTTAGTTCATTAAAATATAATAACTATAGAAACAAGGAAAGCAAAAAAATATTAGATATTTTTTAATGAGCAAAAGGTTTTCATAAAATAAGGAGTTTTTACTGTTTGGATGATATTTGCAAGTTGACAAATTGTATATAATATCTGAAGAAAAGTTCATTTATCACTTCGAAATCTAACATTTATAGAAACACACAGTAAAGAAAAACAAAAATATAAAGAATACACTTTGAATAAAGAATCAAATTACTTATATCTCAAGAAATGTAAAATAGCATCAAAAATAGACAAAACAAAACCGTTAACAGGTGAAAGATGATAGACTATTTAATTTAATTCATTTTAATAGATAAAATAAATAAACAGATGCATAATACCAGAAAAGGAAATAAAAAATACACGTGGTTTAATAAAAAAGGAATTAATAATAATAATTTATTTAACGGAGGCCATTTCTTACAGTAACATACATATACAAAATAAAATTTCTGATTTCTGCTTTATAACTTTTTAAACTTAAAAAGAACAAAAATATATTCATTGACATTTGACAATTGATATTAGCCATTTGACATTTCAAATGTGACATTTGACATTTGACATGTAAATTTAAAATTTGACATCTGAAATTTCACATTTAACATTTGAAATTCGATATTTGATATTTAATACGTGACATTTGACATTTAACATTTAACATTTGGCATTTAATATTTGATATTTGACATTTGACATTTCACATTTGACATTTGACATTTGACATTTGACATTTGACATTTGACATTTGTCATTTGACATTTGACATTTGACTTTTGACATTTGACATTTGACATTTGACATTTGACATTTGACAGTTGACATTTCACATTTTATTTATTTATTACCGGGTAATATCATTGTACAATGTTTAGTAATTTTATTAACGGGATTCACCCTATAATTAGAAAAAAACAAAATCAATCAACATTGACAGAAATAAAGAAAATAAAAAAAAACAACAAACTCATCTGACTACTTAACAGCTAAACAACAATTTAAGCTACCATTCATCTTAATAATAAACTAAAGTAAAGAAATGATATTATTTTATACATAGGCGCAGAATGATAAAAATTAAATTAAATTAAAATAAATTTAATTTGGCATTTGACATTTGACATTCGACATTCAATATTTAACATTTGACATTTGTCATTTGACATTTGATATTTGACAAATCAATAGATTGTAGTTTATAAATTGCAGTTCTCAAATAAAATTCAAAATGATAAAGAAAGATAAATTTAATTTACCGCCAATAAACAAATAATAATAATCATAATATATTATAATATTTTTTAACTGTTGACAATTTTGAGATGACAAATAACAAATATACAGAATGATATATCGTTAATAGTTCGATGCGTAATAAGAGAAAAAAAATTGGTTTAATAAAAATAGAATTCCTGATTTCTGTTTTATAACTTTTTAAACTTAAATAGAACCAAAAATATCTCAATTGACATTTGACATGTGATATGTGACATGTATCATTAGACATTTAACACTTGACATTTGACATGTAACATTTAACATTTAACATTTGACATTCGACATTTGATATCTAATCCCTGACATTTCACATGTGATACTTGACATTTGACATTTGATATTTAAGATTTGAAATTTGACATTTGATATTTAAGATTTGAAATTTGAAATTGGACATTGGACATTGACATTTATGTATTTATTTATTTATTTATTGATATTTATTTAATTTATTGACGGGTATTTTAATTTATTTAATATTTCTCAACTGTTGACAATTTTGAGATGACAAATAACAACTGCTGAAGCAAGTGAAAGATGATAGATGATGGACTATTTTAATAAATGAAACAAATAACCAGATGCGTAATTCGAGAGAAGAAAAAAAAGAAAAATGCAAGTAATTTAATAAAAAAGGAATTTCTGATTTCTGTTCTACAACTTTTTAAACTTAAAAAGAACAAAAAATATGTTAATTGACATTTGAAATTTGAATTTAACATTTGGCATTTGACATTGTCATTTCACATTGGATATTGGACATTTGATATTTGACATTTGACATTTGACATTTGACATTTGACATTTGACATTTGACATTTGAAATTTGACATTTGACATTTGACATTTGACATTTGACATTTGACGTTTGACATTTGAAATTTGACATTTGACATTTGACATTTGACATTTGACATTTGACATTTGACATTTGACATTTGGCGTTTGACATTTGACATTTGACATTTGACATTTGACATTTGACTTTTGACATTTGACAGACAATAATTAATCAACAGATTGAAGTTTATAAATTTAATTTATTTAATTTATTTTTCAGACAAAATTCATAATTATTTATTTATTTATTTATTTATTTACGGAAGGCCATTACAACATAAGAATACAACTGTACAATAACATTAAAATATTAAAAAGTGTACGAATTAAAAATAACAACAATACAAATATATACAAAAAACGCACAAACTATAAATAATTATAATAAAAGATAAATTTAATTTACCGCCAATAAACAAATGATAATAATAATAATATATTTCAACTGTTGGCAATTTTGACATGACACAAAACAAATGATACAGAATAGTATAGTTGTCAGATGGCCGTACATAGAAGATTGATAACAAATGGCATTTGAGTTTTGACCTGTGACAATTGTTGTTGAGTTGAATTGACATTTTAAAAATTAACGTTAATAGTTCGATGCGTAATAATAATAATAATAAGTGGTTTAATAAAAAAGGAATTCCTGATTTCTGTTTAATAACTTTTTAAACTTAAAAGAAAGAGCAAAAAATATGTTAATTGATATTTAACATTTGCCATTTGACATTTGACATGTGATATTTAAGAATTTGACATTTGAAATTTGATATTTAACATATGACATAACGACATTTGATATTGCATAGATGACATTATTTGACATTTGGCATTTGACATTTCAGATTTGACATTTGATAATTAACATTTGAGATGTGATATTTTATTTATTTATTTATTTATATATTAACGGAAGCCATTTCATACAGTAACATACATATTTGACATTTGAAATTTGATATTTGACATTTGACATTTGATATTTGACATTTGACATTTGACAGATAATTATTAATCAACAGATTGAAGTTTATAAATTGCATTTTTCAAACAAAATTCAGAATTTTAAAAATAGATAAATTTAATTTACCGTCAATAAAAAAAAAAAAAATATTTTTCAACTGTTTACAATTTTGTGATGACAAATTTGATTTGTTTGATTTGTTTGATTTAATAACAAATGATAAAGGATAGTGCAGTTGACAGATGACCATACATAGAACATTGATAACAAATGGCATCTGTGTTTTGACCTGCTAGAATTTTCGATGAGTTGACAATTGACAGTATAAAAATTATTGTTAATATGAGAAAAGAAAAAAAAAGAAAATGCAAGTAGTTTAATAAAAAAGAAAATCCTGATTTCTGTTTTATAAGTTTTTAAACTTAAAAAGAACAAAAAATATGTTACATAACATTTGACTTTTGACAAGTGTCATTTGACATTTGACATTGAACATTTGACATTTATGTATTTATTTATGTATTTATTGATATTTAATTAATTTATTGTCGGGTATTTGAACTTATTTTACATTTCTCAACTGTTGACAATTTTGAGATGACAAATAACAAATGATACAGGATGGTACAGTTAACAGATGGCGGTACATAAGAGATTGATAACAAATGGCATCTGAGTTTTGTCCTGCGACAATTGTCGATGAGTTGACAATTGACAGTATAAAAATTATCGTTAATAATAGTTCGATGCATAATATAAGAAAAAAATTAAAATGCAAGTGGTTTAAAAAAAAATACCCGATTTCTGTTTTATAACTTTTTAAACTTAATAAGAAGAAAAAATATGTTAATTGGCATTTAACATATGACATTTGACGTGTGACATTTGACATTTATTAATTTATTTATTTAACGGGTTAAACCATTGTACAGTGTTTACAGAAAGTAATAATATAATTTGACATTTGACATTTCAAATTTGACATTCGACATTTGATATTGAGTACGTGACATTTGACATTTGATATTTAACATTTGACATTTGATATTTAACATTTGACATTTGACATTTGACATTTAAAATTTGACATTTGATATTTGACATTTGACATTTGGCATTTGACATTTGATAGTCAATTAATATACAACAGATTGTAGTTTATAAAGTTCTCAAACAAAATTCAGAAATATAAAATAAATAAATTTAATTTAGCGCCAATAAACAAATAGTAATAAAAATAATATTTTCCAACTGCTGACAATTTTGAGATGACAAATAACAAATGATACAGGATAGTATAGTTGACAGATGACAGTTCATAGGAGATAACAAATGGCAACTGATAATACAAAAAGGGAAAAAAATAAATGCAAGTGGGTTAATAAAAAGCAAATTCCTGATTTCTGCTTTATAACTTTTTAGACTTAAAAAGAACAAAAAATATGTTAATTCACATTTGACATTTGTCATTTGACATTTGACATGTGATATTTGTCATTTGACATGTGAAATTTGAGATTAGACATTTGAAATTTGACATTTAGACATTCGACATTTGATATTTAATACGTGACATTTGACATTAACCATTTGACATTTGACATGTGACTTTTGTCAGTTGACATGTGATATTTAAGATTTGACATTTGAAATTTGACATTTAACATTCGACATTTGATATTTAATACGTGACATTTGATATTTGACATTTGATATTTGAATTTGACATTTGACATTTTACAGACAATTAGTAGTCAAGAGATGGTAGTTTATAAATTGCAGTTCTCAAACAAAATTCAAAATTATAAAAAAGATGAATTTAATTTAGCGCTAATAAACAAATAATAATAATAATTGATAACAAATTTATTTATTTATTTATTTACGGAAGGCCATTACAACATAATAATACAACTGTAGAATAACATTAAAATATTAAAAAGTGTACAAATTTAAAATAGCAACAATAATTAAACATGATTTATTTATTTATTTATTTATTAACGGGTAATACCATTGTACAGTGTTTACATAAAGTAAAAATATAATAAAAATAAATGGTGCAGAACCAAGCGTAGCTTATGCAGCGTTACATTGCAATAATCGATATTTAAAGAATTACAATTCCTAACGATTCTTGCAATGCCAAAATGCCCAGCATAATTCGTCCACAAATGGCATCTGATTTTTGACCTGCGGCCTGTCAAATGTCAAAAATTAAATGTCAAATGCCAAATGTAAAATGTCAAATGTAAAATGTCAAATGTCAAATGTCAAAATGTCAAATGTCAAATGTCAAATGTCTAATGTCAAATGTCAAATGTCAAATGTCAAATGTCAAATGTTAAATGTTAAATGTCAAATGTCAATTGTCAAATGTTAAATGTCGATGAGTAGACAAATGACAGTTTGAAAATTATCGTTAAGAGTTCGCTGTAGATACTTTATGTTTTAGATTGTTTGTTAGGTGTTATTAAAAGTGTGATTGTAAGCTCTTAAATGACAAAAAACAAATATTTAAACATAAATTAATACTATAAGTAAAATCAGCAATTTAGAAATTGAAAAATGGAAACAAAAACAATGAGTAAACGAAAGCAGAAAATAAAACACAAAAAGTATTAAATAAATGAAGTATTATAGATATTAAACGAATAATTGATTAATGACAATTAACAGTTAACAAATGACTAATGCCAGATCTAATAACAGAAATTATACGATAAATATTAATTTTATTTTTAACAAACGGTTATTTCTAATCGATAACTAGTCTGTCATATGTTATCACAGACAAAAAAAAATTGACAAATAACAAATAACATATGATAGTTGACTGTAAAAAACAATTGTTGACATTTTACATAGACATAGAAGATTAGGTTTGCAATTGATAGAATAGAGAGGGCAGTTGGTAAATGATACTTAAATGACCTTTAATCTACCTTAAATAGTTGTAAGTGAAAAATAACAACAATATAGTAGATTTTAGATGATAATTGGTAAATATCTAAAATATAAATTAGTGCAAATTTTTTTTTTAATAGAATATGATATGTAATGAATATAGATGACTAATGATAAATGTTTAGTGACAGATGACAGATGATTATAGACTACTTGACAATTGACAGATTACAGTTAAGAGTTGATAGATGACAGATGACAGATGACAGATGACAGATGACAGATGACAGATGACAGATGACAGATGACAGATGACAGATGACAGATGACAGATGGCAGATGACAGATGACAGATGACAGATGACAGATGACAGATGACAGATGACAGATGACAGATGACAGATGACAGATGACAGATGACAGATGACAGATGACAGATGACAGATGACAGATGACAGATGACAGATGACAGATGACAGATGACAGATGACAGATGACAGATGACAGATGACAGATGACAGATGACAGATGACAGATGACAGATGACAGATGACAGATGACAGATGACAGATGACAGATGACAGATGACAGATGACAGATGACAGATGACAGATGACAGATGACAGATGACAGATGACAGATGACAGATGACAGATGACAGATGACAGATGACAGATGACAGATGACAGATGACAGATGACAGATGACAGATGACAGATGACAGATGACAGATGACAGATGACAGATGACAGATGACAGATGACAGATGACAGATGACAGATGACAGATGACAGATGACAGATGACAGATGACAGATGACAGATGACAGATGACAGATGACAGATGACAGATGATAGATGATAGATGACAGATGACAGATGACAGATGACAAATGACAAATGGCAGATTAGCGATATCAAATGACAGATGGTAGATTATAAATGACAAATTACAGATGTTATGATAGATATGTGAGATATTAAATAACAACAAAATCCTAAACCTGCATCTGCTAGAACTGTTTACTGCTAATTGGTAATACTAGTTAAAAGAGAACAAAACATCTGAATTTATGATTAATTCCACCTAGATAATTTCCACCGTCATTACGCCCGGCTTCGGCTAGACGGCAAAATGTTTTTTTTTTGGCCTCTCCGCCGATATATAAATTAAACGAACACCGGCTTAATCTGGTTTATTGGTTGGCAACATTTACGTATAAAGTGGTATCCCCGTTTAACGACGTTATTATGGCGACGGTGGAGAGCCGCAGCTATAAAGCGACCAATCTAACAATGGAAAGATTATATTGGCTCTTCTATATGTATATTTATGGGGCCGAAATATGGAATTCCTGAATCGGGACGCGAATTCTGAATATACATTATCTGATTTATGGCGGTATTCTATATAGATTTAAAACGAATAAAACCGAAACTTGAGTCGCCAGTATTTTCAATATATAATTTCCTTATGGGCTCCGCTAAACGCTGCCCATAAAAAAAAACAAAACGTGAATTTGCGGTGGAAAATCGCACATTTGGATTTCACTTAATTGTTTTCTGATAATGATGAATGATACGATACATGTTTTAATATATTGTGTATAAAATATGCACAAACTAATAAAATATATATAATATTTATTTTCCAATCATTCTAATGTTATATATATAACCTTTTGCATACATTTCTGTTTTTATGTTTCATGGTTAATACAAACACTATAGTGGTTTTATTATTTATAGTTTGCATCGTCGATAATACATTAAAATGCTCTATGGTAATATTTACAATAAAATATTTATATCGGATTTGATTGCCATACATTTGTTGCATGCAGGTTGGTGATTAGAGTTTAATCGAAGATTCAAAATTAATAGTAGTTTCAGCGTTTACATTAAACTTTTTGTATGTTTAATTAAAATTTAATTTAAACCCATTAAGCTTTTTTAAATATAAATAAATTTAGGTGTATTTACTGTGGAGAGTTGCAGTGCTATTTACCATATAAATAAATAAAACATTATTTTTGAAATGAATAATTATTTAATTAGTTAATTTAATTTAATCTGTTGAGAGATCCATTTAATAGTCAATTCAGACATTAAAATCAGTAAAATTATAAACCGAGTGTTTTATTTATTTTATACTTAATGCAAAATTATAAATAAGAAAGTTGATAGGTATTCATTAATATCATTAACTCCTTGTTCATCGTTAATGGCTGAATAGTCAGCTCCTATGCCAAAAAAAAAACAAAGGAAAGAAAACTTCTTGTTTATTTCACATCCTTATTAGTAACTTTAAGTCATATATAGTTGCTCTATATATAAATTTGAAAACGAACTCTTTCAAATGTCGCTCGTGCAAGTTTTACAATCGCGGCCCTCTTCTGCAACATGCAATTCGTTTGAATATTTATTGTTATATGGCTACAAAGTTCCTCCTTTATAGGTGAGGATGAAAGATGTATATCTGCCTTGGCTTGCTTGGATGCTGTGGAACTTTCAAACTCCCCCACGTATGCGAACAATTTACGCGTAAGTTTTTACACGAGGAAATTATTCGATGGCAAACCGTGATATTTGTATTCAAAGTATTTTAGATGGTATTACGGAACTTCTGAAAGTTTACAAGAAAAAAAAAATCGTTACGTCATGCCACCCTCAATAAATCACATCAGATCTTTGATTTTTTCCATCGCGTATGATATGAGCAATCGGAATACACTATTACTATAAAATAATTTATTCAGTAATGTAATTATAATGAAGTAATTAAATATAGGCCATTCTCACTAAATATAGTGAATTGAGTAATTATGTTATTAATTAAACCCAGATGTTGTTGACGTGCCATCAATCAAGTAAAGTGGATGGCTGTTTGTAGATAGATGCATATCCGCCGGCATTTGTTAATTTTGATCAAATAAAATTATTTAAAAAATTGCCTTATTAAATAAGCAACCATAACCGTAAAAAGTAATATACTAATTTAATCCAATTAAAAAGCGGAAAAGTGTATTTAATAAATTCTTTAATGAGGCTGCAAGAACACTTATTGTGCCGTTCTTTTCTTTTTCGAAAAAAAAGTGTATAATTAAACGTTTTACTTTTTAATTTACACTAACTGGATGTAATCCATTGTAATTTAAAATGCCAATTAGTTTCAAACGATTCCACTCTCGCACTGATGAAAATTAAATTGATATTTTCCTTTATGCCCGGGACCCGGGAAATTAATTGCTATCAACGTTGTTTACCAGAACGCTAATTGTTAGAATTAGCAATTTAAGAGATGGCGGCTATATGCATTGTATTTCGGCTTGACCACAAGAGAACAGGAAATCATGTTCTATAATATATAATCAAATTTTTATGTATAATTATTTTATTAACTGAAGTCAACATCCTGAATATTAAATATAGATTGTTAAAATAATACAATAAAAGTGCCATATTTTGTCTGAACGTTGCACCTGTTTCTTATTTGAGTGCATAACCATAGAAAATTCATGGGTGACTGTCAATGATGACAATTAGAGCAATAATAATGTAATTTCTTCGATGGTGCCTTTATTTAATCTTTAAATTTAAGGCTTAAACATTCAATGTTCAAGGAGGAAAAGAATTAAGTAAGGATAGAGTGATAAACAAGGAGAGTGTTTTGTTATTTTTGGAATGTAAGGCCTTTTAGATTGTTGGGATTTAGGGTCCTAATCCCTTTCACAAAATTCTCTGTCATCACAATTTTTATCTGTTTTCTGGTGTTTTTGTTTTTATTAAATTTTAAACTTTCGTTTTTACAAGAAAAATAAATTTCCAAAAGTTTTTTCAAGTACAAAACTACCAAGCACCGAAATCTTTGTTTTTTTTTTATAGTTTCTAACCATAATACATCATGACTTCCCCGCTCTTGAATATCCTTTTTTTGCAAAAAATTAATAAATGCCCAAAAATTTTTACCAAATTTATCCAAAGGCTCTGCTAGGCAACCTTTTTTAGTTAAATTTAGTCGAAATTTTTGGGCATTTATTTTTCTTTAAAAGTTTCTTTTAAAGCTTCTAAACTACAAAACAAAATTAAGTAGAAAACAAGAACTCTTTTCTATTGATTTCTGGTTTAAAGCTTTTAGTACCACCGATGGCATGCTTCTAAACTTTCGTTGTTTTTATAAAAAATATCATTACCTAAAAATTCCATAAATGTCACGTTTCAATAGAGAAAGTAAATTTATTAGGTGTTTGATTTAGTGTGTCCCAAAACGTTGGGATACGTATTTTTAAGTAAAATCCAAACTTAAAGTATAATTGAACTCTTATTTGATGCTTTTAAACTATCATGTTTGCAACGTAAAATTAATTACAAAACATTTTGATCAAATTTAACCAAAGAGGTTTGCTTGCAAGAGTTTTTGAGACATCTTTTTTTCTTTGAATGCAAGGTCATTATAAAAAGTTGGTATTTATTTAATTAATGTTTTTTTACAAGAAAGTATAATCAATCTTTTATTTGGATGTAAGGTCTTGGAAAAAATGAGGTTCTAATTATTTTATATCAGATAAACAACTTGGTTTCTTTATTTAAATATTTCAGGATGCTAAATTATTTAAATTAAAAAAAAAAACAAGGAAAACTGTAAAAGCATTTTATCTGAGGTAAAGAGATTATGACCTCAGAGTTATGGTGTTAAAAACTTTTAATGTTTTTACAAGAAAAATTAATGCTTAAAAGTTCAACAAATGGGAGGCGAAAACTCTTAAGTTTCATAAAGATTTTATTGAATTTTTTGGGAAGTAGGATTTAGGGTCTTAATCTTAGATAGAAAATATTCAAATGTTGAATTTGCGAGGCCGTTACTTGTTGGAACTTCATTATAATGACTTAATAACACACTGGAACAATGTGAGGTTTTAAAAATTAATTTAGTCACTCTTATTCCAAATTTTTGAGGCTTTTGCGCATTAAAAAATTATAAACTTTGAAAATCGCCTTCCCTTTGAAACCAACAATTCAACAGCAATTTTTCGGGATGGTAAAATTACATCTATCCATTTTGATTCTACATATTGCACGATATTTTGAGTTTTATGACCTCTTGGAGTATTTATCTCCGCTGGCGGATTTATATGTGAACTCTAAAATATTTAGAAAAAAAGTCGTTCTTATTCTTTTCACTCGACAACCGAGTTACACCACTAGTAAACCAATTTTAGCGTTGAGAGTTAGTAAATCTCCTACTTAGATTTAATTTATTGGCTACCTTTATTAGTCAAATTATTTTGAATGATTTTTTTTTAGAATTCTAAAGACTGCTATGAATTGGATTTTTACATAGCGTACTCTTGACCTACCTCAATCGATTGCGTAATTACGTAGGTCAGGAGTATGGTAGGTGAAAATATACTTAATTGAAGTAGGTCAAGAGTACGCTACGTTAAAAGCACGGTAGCTAAAGAAAAATATTTGGAATCATCTTTTTTTGCAGAGGAGCGAAAATTCTTTGAATACCTATTATTGCCCTTTTGTTTGTTCTCTACCATCTCAGTTAGCCGGGTTGTCTACCCTGCTTTCTCCTCCTCCTCCTCTGATTCCATTTCATCCTCTACCTCTCTTCCGCCTTGGTAAACTCCTTCATGGCTTCGAACTTTTCCTCGCTATCCAGCATGTTGCCGATCAAGTAGTCTTCTGTCGGTGCATCTCCCAGCACCACTCCCAGTCTCCTTCTTTCTTCTGCCCATCTGGAACAGTGCGTGAGCGTGTGCCTACAATTGTCTCGCAGTACTAACAGTTACTGCTCTTCGCCTTCTTAATCTTGTGCAGGTAGCTACCGAAGCACGATCAGCATTTGGTTCAGAAAGTGACTTGTCTGCCCGTGCTTTCTCGACATCCAAGACCTTATCTAGGGTATTAGAGGGTGGGATAGAGGCCACCCATCCATCCTTCATATTCATATAAACTTCAATTAATTATTTTAAATTCGTTGTGTATTATTAATTTAATCTATAACATTATATTATAAAATAATCACGGTATAATTAAAAGGCGTTTTTAATTTTTTATGATTTATACTTCTCTAAAGCAATTTCTAAATAAATCTACAAGCTGACTTATTTGATCACCAACAAGATATCAATTTTAACTTTTTCTATCAATATATGAATTAATTAAAAATAATAAATAAACGAACTAAGGAAAGAAATAAGGAAGAAACTGGATATGCGACAAGAATAAGAAACATAACTAAATAAAAGAAAAGAACAAATAGAGAACAAAATAAAAAAACATAGAAAGGAAAAGTAGAGGAAATAAGTGCATATGAATCGATAAGGCAGAATTAGAACAGAAAATTAAAGAATTTATACGCTAGGGAATAAAATTACATATCAAAACACAGACTATATATAAAATAAACAATGACACAGGAACAGAATTTCTATAGCAGAGATTTAGTTTTAGCAATAGAAGAAAGAATTATTGAAAGCCAAAAATATTCGTAAGGGAAACAATGTATATTGATACCGATTTACCTAAAGGCGAACTACAAATACAAAGAAAATTAAGTAATATAATAAAAGAAGGAATATAACAAGGTAGATTAGATTAGACGGGGTCGTTTACGACCTGGTTTAATCTTTTGTACTATCTGGATCTGGATTGAGTTTGCCAAGGGTGATCAAATCATTGATCAGAGCACTTAGGACTCACTAGGCCCGTTGTGCCCCATTTTGTACTAATACCTTACTACTAGTATTTTTCCAGGAAGCCAATTTCCTTGGTAAAGTCAAAAAACTTCCTAGGGGCTATGTCCTGATCCGTTCTGGTGTTATTTCCATTTTTCGGGTAATGGCCAGTTTAGTGGTAGCCACTGCTACACATACGCATAATCCACATAGTCTACATGTGGTGTTGTCCAGTTTACCTATTTTGTGAATACAGTATTTCACTGGGCAATGTCCTGTAAGGAGACCCATTATCATTCTTATCTTGCTTTTAGCGAGGCGCAAGAGTTACTTAGCTTTGCTTGGTGGGAGGTCAATGAAAATTTTTGATTTTTGTGTGTTTATTCAGTGCGCTGTTTTGTACTTTTTTTCTGACTCTTGGACTACGTCTTTCCTATGTGCTTTTGATAGTCCATGTAGGATTTGGTCCGATCAAAGTAGTCACAGCTCTATATTTGACAAGTATATCGACATGTTCGTTAGACTTGCGGGCTTGGTATCCACATTAGAGTGAGCTTGTGGCCAATTGGTTCCTAGCTTGTTTACAGTTCCAAGTAGTTTAAGAATTGTAGTTCGTTCAGACCTGGGCACATCTTCCCAAAGCTATTGTATCAGTCTGTAAGACTGATGGGCTTTGTCCGAGAGAAACTGATACCCTATGTTTAGGTCCGGAGCTTACTTCCATGTTTGATGCATCTGCATGCCAGATTACAGACTTATGTTTTAGTTTTTTGATTCGGTTCAGGCTGTCTTGGCGACTGTCAATAATCACTCCAAAGCGCGATTAAAAATCAAATCTGCATTAAGTCCGGCCGTATTTGTAGGAACTCTGGTTTAATCCGGTTCAAAATTTCTAAGTTGTTTGTGCAGGGGAAGTAAGTACTGCCTGTAGGTATGAGTCTATTATATCTAGTCCCTGCTGCAGCAGTACAGCAGGGGCTGAAAATGCCACCTGGGCCTGATGCTGTGAATGGTTTAAAGCTAACAACCACTCATTCAATTATTTCTTTGGCAATGAGTTTACCAGCCTTGCTCTTGCTTTCTCTAGTAGGTAAGAATATGCTTCCTTCAGTAGATTGTTTGCTAAGGAGTCCACATATGTTGAGCCTGGGGAGTGCGTCTTCACTAGAACACTGAGACTCTTCTCAAGCCCCTGTTCATAGATCCCATCAGGTTTTTTATTTAGTCCGATAATGTTGGTGTGGCCTTTGGACAGGATTTTGTAGAGCCTTGCTGTTGGGGTCATTCCAGTAACTCCCTCATAGAACATTCATCATGTTTTTCTTTTCGATTTACTCAACTGTTTGATATATTCTGACAGTGCCTGTCTATAGAAAGATTTCCTGTCTTGCATCTTGAGTCAACCCAAGACCAGGGCCACGTCTATGTATGGAGATCTTCTCTTCAGTATAGTCGCTGTTGTTTCTAGCTCTTCTGTAGTTTGTAAGTTGAGGTAGAGATCGTCGGTTCCCACACCTAAGAACTCTCTATAGAGGCTTCAGTCTGTATTCCTTGGATTTTTACAGTCCATTGCGTTACCCTTTGTAACCTCTAAGTCTAACTCAATCTGCTTAGGGTCAGACAGAAAAGATTCTTCCACAAATGCGGTAGAAGAGTCAAAATAGGATACAAGAAGCTGATAATTAACAACTAGGAATACAAATGGAACAAAACACTAAAGGGAATATCTCTGGCAAAAGATAACGTATGCGGAAGAAGAAGATAAATTAAAAGCTTACGAATAAGGACTAATGTTCAAGCTCGTTTTATTCCAGCGTCTCATCGCTCCTGACACGCCCTCAACGCGGTCTCCCTCGCTCTGCGTTTCGATTCTTCTTTAGTCAACCTTCCCTTTGTCTTTGCGTGGTTCACCTCCACTCGTTCTTGCAGTGCTAGGTCTGCTGGTATAGATCTCGATAGAACTTCTGCTTCTCCTGTCCGTTGGGCTCTGCGCAACCGCATCACACTCCTGGCCGCACCCATGCATTTAGCCCAGGACGGAGCTGCGTACAGAATATTGGTCCTGGCTACTGTTTCCAGCAGTCTGCGTTGCCCCTCGTCTGCTCCTTCAATATTGGGTTCTCGTCGCCGCCTCAGCTGCCATGGCCGCATGTGCGCTGCATCTCGGGTTTGCCTCGAGCAACACTTCTAAGCATTTGATAGACTTTTCTATCGCTATCTCCTGATCCCTGACCTAAATCTTCTCACTCTGTTGTCGACCTGATCTTTTGGTGGATAGCCACACCGTCGCCGTTTTGTCCGGCGCCACTTCCAACCGGGTTGCCTCTAGCCACTCGATCATCCTTTCAGTGGCCTCTCTGGTTATGCGTTTCAAGCATCCCTGGACGTGCTGCTTGCGACCAGGGCAAGGTCGTCGGCAAACGCAATCAATGTTGCGCCTCCTGGAAGCTATATTCGCAGCATGCATTCATAAACCAGGTTTCATAGTGTTGGGCCCAGTACGGAACCTTGAGGTACCCCTTGCGTAATCGGGATTCTATCGCTTCTGTCGCTCATATATGACTCCATTATTTTTTTGAGGTAGAGCGGCAAGCTTCATTCCTTCATGGCATTTTAAACTGCTGGCAATGGAAACGTGTTGAACGCATATCGGACGTCCACAGTCACCATCACGCAGTGCCTTCTTCTTCTCAGCGGTCTGGCGTTCGCTTTTGCAGCAATCTTTGGCATCTGTGGTGGAACTTCCCTTCCTGAATTGCCTTGGTGACAGTCCTTCGGATCTCTTAATGTGCTCCGCCACTCTCTCCAGTAACTTTCCGGCAATATCTAAAAGGCAAATGGATCTCCATACCTGCGGGTTCTCTGGAGGTTTACCCTGTTTTTGAATGAGGGCCAGCCTGGCCTGCTTCCAGCATCTTGAAAACCCCCCTTGCAGGCATTTGTTCATGGATTCCACTGTTCTATCCAGGCCATCGGGTCCAGGAGCCTTACGTTTTGGCAGCTTGCTGATCGCATCCTGTACCTCCTCAGCAGGATCCGTGTCCCTTCTTGGCCTCAGTGGTTCTGGTGTTCTGCTCACAGGAAAGAGTGCATCATCTCTGTAGTTTTGTATGGGACCATCACCCCGATCTCGGCTGTTTACTCCTGAGCTTCTTCCAGCAGCGTTCCTTGCTGCGTAGAATCTCTTTCCGAAGTACCTTTCTTGGCCGCATTCCGTTCCTGCAGTAGCTCTTCCAGCGGCTCGTCTCTCCTCCTTGCCCTGGTCACTTTTCGTCTTGAGTTATTGGTAGCAGTTCTTACAGTTGCCATGCTTTCACACACACCACCAGTTCTGGACTGTTCTTTGGAATTACTTCCTCACAGGCTGATTTTACGTGCCTCATCAGAGCGTCCACTGCCTCTTCTGCTTCCAACCCATCTGGCAATTGGAAGTGTGTCATGAGTGCAGTTAGTCTTTCCCTATCCATTCGCCCAATCGACCAGCGCTCGGTAGTCGTGCTGTAGTTAGTATCACAGGGGTTCCTGATCACCACTGTAATGCAGTGATGATCACTCAATGACTCTGTATTTCGGTGTACCTGCCAGCCCTGTACTAGTGGCGTCAGGCATGCTGATGCCAGAGTGACGTCTAGTATGGACGTTGCCCTGCCTCTTTCGAACGTTGGCGTGCTCCATACATTCATCACGTGCAAATCCAGAGATGCCACCATTTTCAGAACACCTAAATCACCTCTGTCCGTGTGCTGCGATCCCCATGTTGTCGCTTTTGTATTTAAGTCGCCCCCGATGATGACACTTCCCCGTTGTTGCGTTACGCAATCATCCAACTCCTGTAGCCAAGTATTGTAGTCCACTTCCCCGATGTTTGGGGATATGTAGCAGCTGTAGTATGTTGTTTTAAATACTGTTACCCACACTATCCCCCAGCCGCGCGCTTGATGTATCATGCTCCCCCGCATCTTGATTGCTGCGTCGCTATTCGGTGCATCCGCCATCCAGTACTCGTCCAAACCGGCGTTGTTTGGTTCGCTGAGGAGATGATGTTCGCCTCACTGTCCCTTGCTGATTTGCGTTGAGCTGTTTTACTCTTACTTCTGCTGGCATTTTGCAGTTTCCTCTATTCCCTATTCGCACCGGATTTAGGCAGCTCCTGGCTTTTCTATGCAATTCTTGCTTGCAGACGGAGCACTTAGGCCTCTCCTTGCACGCTGCGGCTTGGTGGCTGCCTTTCCCGCAGTTCCTGAAAACCTTGCTTCGATCGACGTCGTTACAGTTCACTCTCAGGTGACCGAAGCCCCATCATCTAAAGCACGTTTCGAGGTCGACTCTATCCTTCAGGCGTGCGTCTGTCCTGGCTGGAATCACCTAGTGAATATCATCACTAGTTCTATGAATCTAGTAGCATATTGAGAATACGTGAAGCCTGAGCATTTAAACCGTTTGAAAACCTGTGAAAATTAAAATAAGAAACGCTTCATTGCTAATACAAATAACATACTTAGTAAGGCTGTGTTGAAATAAATAAAGATCAGTAATAGTACTCGCTGCCAAAAAATTACTTTCATGGGATTTTGAATTTGAAGCCGATTAAGAAAGATTTGACGTCGGGAGGAAAGAGATCAAGGGTCGACCAATTAGCATCAAGCTATAAGAAGTAGCATCAAGCTATAAGAAGTAACTGCAAAAACAGCATATTTGTCACATTGTTGGTAAATCGTATCCGCTACTACTAAATATCTATGCTGGTGGTATTCTTACACGATGTAACGTTTATTCAAAATTACAAAACATTCTATTTACGACAAAGAGATTAGTTCTTCAAAGGCGATGTATTGGTAATGTCCATCTAAACCTTCCACCAAAATTTTTCCGTTTCAGAGTTATGTGAAACATTTTTGACACGTGTAATCATGATGAATAATGAAGATTGACCATAGTCAAAACCATTGCTTACTCTGATGAAGCGATAAAAAATAAATAATAAGCAGATTGACCTTATTTACACTCCTCTATTCTCGGGTGTTTGTTAATATTAGTATAATTTATTTATTTATTTATCTCGTAATGGTTGAGAAGTGAATATGTCTTTTCGTTCTTCTATTCGAACTGCATTCGGACGAAGGAAAAAGAATTCAATATCTAATTTCAAGCATTATGCAAAATTATACAGAATTATTGGGATCAACAACGAAAATAAAAAAAATAAATAGATGCCTTAATCACCTATTGTGGAAGTTTATTTCTGATCATCAAAGAGATTAGGACCGATATCTTACTGATCAAGAGTACATGAAATAACCGGGCAGACACGAACAACTATCGTCATGTATCCTAAACTATGCATTCCTTGTGATTTCAATTTTGACTGTGAATTGGGAGATAAAGTATAAACTGTCAAAAACTTTATAAAACTTCGACCTATCGCAATAAATGAATTAAATATGAAATGTAAATAACGTTTCCCATCAATAAACCGTATTCGGCCGTTTGAGACCTTGCGCTGATAAAACCACGGCACGCAAAATCGCAATCAATTCCAATTAAACATTTATTAATTTTAATTTACACGTAAACAAAACGTCACGGCCCGACGACTGCGCGGCCGGGCGCACGTCGGATGCGAAAGCCATGAACACGATAATAGCGTTAAGTGCGCGATCCCTACTTCGGTTATTGTTTGTTCTTGCTCCGGAGAATGATGAAATAATCTTAAACTCTGGATGGGTGTGTAAATAATTAATCTACATTCAGCCGCCTCTTTGTGTTATTCAATTTCGTTTGAAAAGGGAGAAGGAAATCAATTCCGCGCCCTTGTCTTCCACTAATGACACCGCCAAAGCGGCATAATCGCATGTACAGAATGAGCACGGTAGTAAGTATTAAGTAAAATCAACCTTTTTTTTTTTAAATAAACGAAAACATAATTACCGCGTAATGTATACACAATAATTTTAAAGCAATCAGGGAGAGAGGAAATATGGAGCTCTCTGCGTATATTCAAATGTTATTTAACCCGTTTGCATTTAATTCGCTGAAAAACTGAATTAAATTTTGTTGTAATTTAATCAGTGATTCTCGGAATATTTACGTCGCGGAATATGCGAATTTATGCAAAGTAAAGAGGTCATGACTTAGGAATGAGGGCGGATCAGTCGCCCGGATATGAATTTGTCTTTTCAATTTCGTTTGTTTTGTACACTCTACAGAGGGGAGGAGGGGGGGATTGTATAAATATTCATGTAAACCACTTAACCTTTCCAAGTGTACTATTGAGTTATGCGTGTTTCTGATCTGATGGATTATGATAATTCCATCAATCATCGCTGGATTTGCTAATTTTCTTTTTTGCGTCTCGCATCTACATAATAGATGGTGCTGTTACAAATGAGATATTGACAGGTGTATAGATTGGGTGGGAGAAAATGCTGGGTGGTAATGCATCATATCGGTGGGGGGGCTGGATTGTGTTTGGGTGGTTAATTTTCGATTATTGCATTCGAGCTATATCGTGGATAATGAAGCGTTACTTCCTTTGAAATTTCCCAACGTGGAAACTGTTAGATTAAGGTTTAAATTATTATAATTTAAACCAAATTAATGACCATAATAATTGAAATGATGTATTATATTATGGTAGTTATTAATAAAAAAAAAACAAATCGAATAAAGGGTTTAATTGTTAAAAACAATAAAATAAAATAAAATTGAAATTATGAAGACAAATTCCGGCGTAGGGGTAAAATTTTGGATAAAGATAAATTGTGTTAAATCATCATGTTTTGACTGAAATTAACGAGGCACCGTGTATATACATGTACATATAATTACAATCACTGTTTCATGTTTGATTTCCCAAAAAAAAACAATATTAATCCTAGGTTTGATATAAAAATAAATTAAACATACTTTTTAACTTAAGTTTAATTGTAAATGTAGGTTATATGGAATAGCCACTATCACAATCCAATTTTAAATGCATTAAACAGCCAAATTAATTAATAAGTAACCCACCCTATATATATTTTTAATTACAATCACTATTTCACGTTAGGTTTTCCCCTATAAACAATAATAATTCTAGTGTTAATGTTTAAGAATTAAAACGTAGTATTTTAGTTCGAGTTCCCATGAATATGTAGGGTGGGTGGGTGGCCAATATCCCACCCTCCAATTACCAAACTATCAACAAGAGTTTGTTATTATAAATAGTCAGAAACAAGCAAAGTATTACAATTGCATTGTTCATTTTTATTACATTCCTTGAACAAAAATTATTTTATTGTACCATATTTCTGACCTATTTTAATATTCTATACGTTTATATAGTGAATTTAAAAACAATTTTAGTATAAACTATAAATTACAGTTTAAAATCTACAGGCTGTTTCTATAGCGATTTGTAATTGAATGCAATAATTAATTAAAATAATAGAGTTGATTGCAAAGAGATTGGAGGGTAGGATAGTGGCCACCCACCCTACATATACAAATAATTACAATCACTATTTCACGTATGATGTACCCAAAAAAATTAAATCTAATGTTGATGTTAAAAAATTCAAACATAGTGTTTTAGCTTGAGTTTTAATGTATATGTAGGGTGAGTGTATGTTTACCATCGCACCCTCCAATTCCTTAACATTATAAAGATTTGATTTAATTTTAAATGCACTAACCATACAAATCAAGTTTTTTTTGTGTAATTTTAGAAGAATAATTTGTTAATATTAGACTTTTTACAAACTTTAGAATCTTATTACCTTTAAAATATTTATTATCTTTAGAATCTGTATAATATTTAGAAACAAAAGAAAACACTATTTATTATAGTCAGAAATAGAGGATAGAGGCCACCCACCCACCCTACATATACATTATAACTTTAAATACTAATCATTAATGATTTCGCTGCAAAAAAAACAATAGGATTGGTGGTCTCTATCCCCCCACCAATCAGTAAAACTTCGTCAAAAATTATTTCTCTAGAAATTGCAATTATTTTGTGTTTATTTATACTTTACAACATTTAATTAAAACCCTCGCTTATGTTTTACTGATTGGAGGGTGGGGTAGGGGCCACCCACCCACCCTACATATGCATTGAAAAATAAATCAGAATTTACTGATAAACTTTTGATATTAAAACTAAAACTATTGATTTATTTTACAGAAACAAAACCAAATATTGTGGTTTAGATGTAAACATGTATGTAGGGTGGGTGGGTGGTCTCTAACCCACCCTTCAATCAGTAAAATATACGTCAGAGTTTTAATGAAAGGAAATTAAAATATTAAAATGTGTTTCCACAATTAAAATCAATAATTTTCGTTAACAAAATAATTTATTAATTCAGAACCCTCACTTATGTTGTGGTGATTGGAGAGTGGGATAGTGGCCACCCACCCACCCTACATATGCACCTAAACTTAAACCAGAATTTACTTATAAATTTTTTGATATTAAAACTAACATTATTGACTTATTAGGTGGAGAATAACACTTGTTTTGTTCCATATTGTTTTTATTTTCAGTTGCCTGACACGTGTTTCGGTCTTCGCAGACCATTATCAAAGTTAAAACTAATTACAAATGAGAAATGTACAACCATATATACTGAAGCAGGTAATTAATTGATGGACAGCCCCGCGATTAAAATGCTGTCGGCCTGGATTAGCTCCTGTTGGTTGTTAAGGACGTTAATCCCCTTGTCGATTGCCCTCTTGATCTCTAATCCCTCCAACAGGTTAAGCTTTCTTCCCTTCTTGCAAAATTTAATCGCCGACATCTCTCCCATGTGGTGTCCGGTGTTAATGCAATGTTCCGATAATCCTGATGTTGTTTTTCCGTCCCTAATTGATTTTTGATGCTCTTTATAACGGACCTCAAAATTTCTGCCTGTTTGACCTATGTAGATTCCCTTGCAATTGAAACACTCTATCTTGTACACGCCTGATCGCTTTTGTTTTTCCTTCGTCTCGATTTTGTTGTTAACTAGTCTTCTTCCTAAATTAGATCTATTGACGACAATTGTGTGTATATTGTGCGATTTTAGCTGTTGTTTGATTTTTGTGCTGGTATTTTTTAAAAATGGAATAGATGCATATATATTTTCTTCTTTGTCCGGTTTTGTGCTATATAGTAGTGTTGTTTTCATATTTCGTTTCTTTTTATTAATTAATTTCGTGACTGTACTCCTCTTGTAACCATTTTTGTTGGCAATCTCATGTATTATGTTGAGCTCTTCATTGTATTTATTTTTATCCATTGGTGTTGTAATTAGCCGGTGTATGTACGAGTTAAGTGCAGACTGTTTAATTTCTACTGATTGAAAGGAATCACTGGGAATTATAGTGTCTGTAGTGGTTGGTTTTCTATAGATTGAATATTGAAGTTTATTCTGAATTACTTCTACCGTTAAATCCAGGAAGTTTATTTTTCCGTTTTCTTCCTTTTCCATGGTGAATTGGATTTGCTTGTTGATTTTATTCAATTCTGACAAGAAAGAATCTAATTGCCGGTGTGATCCCCCCCAAATACAAAATACGTCGTCAACATATCGGCACCAGAATAAGATATTTTTTATTAATGTTGTGTTGATTCGTTTAAACAATTTATCCTCGAACGATTTCATAAAAATTTCCGCAAACATGGGTGATGTTGGGGCTCCCATGGGTAAACATTAAATTTTGCAAGAAGGGAAGAAAGCTTAACCTGTTGGAGGGATTAGAGATCAAGAGGGCAATCGACAAGGGGATTAACGTCCTTAACAACCAACAGGAGCTAATCCAGGCCGACAGCATTTTAATCGCGGGGCTGTCCATCAATTAATTACCTGCTTCAGTATATATGGTTGTACATTTCTCATTTGTAATTAGTTTTAACTTTGATAATGGTCTGCGAAGACCGAAACACGTGTCAGGCAACTGAAATAAAAACAATATGGAACAAAACAAGTGTTATTCTCCACCTAATAATAATATCTGTTTCCATCAAGAGTGTAGCGCAACAAGCATTAACATTATTGACTTATTTTACAAAAACAAAACCAAATATTGTGGTTTAAGTGTAAATGTATATGTAGGGCGGGTGGGTGGCCTCTATCCACCCTTTAATCAATAAACCACATGACAGACTTTTAATGGAAGAAAATTAAAATATTAAACGTTTTTTGCACAATTAAAATCAATAATTTTCCTCAAAAAAAGTTTTATAAATTCTGAACCCTCACTTATGTTGTGGTGATTGGAGAGTGCGATAGAGACCACCCACCCACCCTACATATGCACCTAAACTTAAACCAGAATTTACTTATAAATTTTTTTAATATTAAAACTAAAATTATTGACTTATTTTACAAAAACAAAACCAAATATTGTGGCTTAAGTGTAAACGTATATGTAGGGCGGGTGGGTGGCCTCTATCCACCCTTTAATCAATAAACCACATGACAGACTTTTAATGGAAGAAAATTAAAATATTAAACGTTTTTTGCACAATTAAAATCAATAATTTTCCTCAAAAAAGTTTTATAAATTCTGAACCCTCACTTATGTTGTGGTGATTGGAGAGTGGGATAGTGGCCACCCACCCACCCTACATATGCACCTAAACTTAAACCAGAATTTACTTATAAATTTTTTGATATTAAAACTAAAATTATTGACTTATTTTACAAAAACAAAACCAAATATTGTGGTTTAAGTGTAAACGTATATGTAGGGCGGGTGGGTGGCCTCTATCCACCCTTTAATCAATAAACTATATGACAGACTTTTAATGGAAGAAAATTAAAATATTAAACGTTTTTTGCACAATTAAAATCAATAATTTTCCTCAAAAAAAGTTTTATAAATTTTGAACCCTCACTTATGTTGTGGTGATTGGAGAGTGGGATAGTGGCCACCCACCCACCCTACATATGCACCTAAACTTAAACCAAAATTTACTTATAAATTTTTTAATATTAAAACTAAAATTATTGACTTATTTTACAAAAACAAAACCAAATATTGTGGTTTAGGTGCAAACGTATATATGGCGCGGGTGGGTGGCGTCTATCTACCCACCAATCAATAAACCACACGATAGAGTTTTAATGGAAGAAAATTAAAATATTAAACGTTTTTTGCACAATTAAAATCAATAATTTTCCTCAAAATGGCTTATTTTTAAATTCAGAACCCTCGTTTATGTTATGGTGATTAAAGGGTGGGATAGTGAACACCCACCCACCCTACACACTCACTTAAACATAAACCAGAATTTACTTATAATGTTTTTGATATTAAAACTAAAATTACTAACTTATTTTGCAAAAACAAAACCAAATATTATGGTTTAGATCTAAACGTACATATAGGGTGAGTGGGTGGCCTCTATCCACCCTCTAATCAGTAAAACATACCACATAGCTTTAATGGAAGGAAATTAAGATATAGTTTGCATAATTAAAATCAATAATTTTCTTAAGTGTAACATTTAAAAAAAAATAAGAACCCTTGTTTATGTTGGGGTGATAAGAGGGTGGATAGTGGCCACCCACCTACCCTACATATGCATTGAAACATAAACCAGAATTTACAGATACATTTTTTGATATTAAAACTAAAATTATTGATTTATTTTACAGAAACAAAACCAAATATTGTGCTTTATATCTAAACGTATATGTAGGGTGGGTGGGTGGCCTCTATCCACTCTCCAATCAGTAAAACATACAACATATTTATAATAATAGGAAATTAAAATATTAAACGGTTTTTGTAGAATTAAAATCAAAAATTTTCTTCAATAAAACATTTTTTTAGATTGAGAACGCTCGTTTATGTTGTAGTAAATAAAGAGTTGATTGACACCCACCCCCCCTACATACACATGATAACTTTAATTCATAATCTTTGCTGATTTTGGTGCTAAAACTATCAAAAACATTATGTAATAAGAAATATAACAAAATCAAAATTTAAGTTTAAATATAAATTACTTTCTATATCTAAATTAGATTTATTGTCTGCCCACCCATCATGAATTAAATTTTTATTAATTTAGTCACTCAAAAATTTTACCTTCTAAATTTCTTTTGTATTTCAAAATTTTGTTAATATTAAGTCCTTATTGTTTCACTGGATACGGTGAGAGGATAATGACTTAAAGTTTATAAGTATATCTAGGGTGGGTGGGTGGCCTCTATCCCACCCTCCAATCAGTAAAATATACGACATAGTTTTAATGGAAGGATATTAAACTTTTAAAAATTTGTTGCATAATTAAAATTAATAATTTTTTTACGAAACATTTTTCTGGAATTTGAGAATCTTTGTTTATGTTGTAGGGATTAAAGGGTTGGATAGTGGCCACTCACTCACCCTACATATGCTCGCAAACATAAACCAAATTGTACTTATAAATTTCTTGATATTAAAACTAAAATTATTGATTTATTTTACAGGAACAAAACCAAATAATAATAATAATAATAATAAACGTCTTTATTCAGAAATAAAATATTGAGGTTTAGATGTAAATATATATGTAGGGTGGGTGGGTGGTCTCTAGCTACCCTCCAATCAATAAACCATACAGCGGAGTTTTAATGGAAGAAAATAAATATATTAAACGTTTTTTGTACAATTAACATCAATAATTTTCTTCAAAAAAACTTTTTTAAAAATTCAGAACCCTCGATTATGTTATGGTGATTAAAGGGGGGGATAGAGGCCACCCACCCACCCTACATATGCACTTAAACATAAACCAGAATTTACTTATATTTTTTTTTTGATATTAAAATTAAAATTGTTGCCTTATTTTACAAAAACAACACCAAGTATTGTGGTTTAGAAGTAAACGTATATGTAGGGTGGGTGGGTGGCCTCTATCCACCCTCCAATCAATAAACCACACGATAGAGTTTACTGGAAGAAAATCTAACCCACCTTTCAATCAGTAAAATATACGACAAAGTTTTAATGGAAGGAAATTAAAATATTAAAATGTGTTTGCACAATTAAAATCAATAATTTTGTTTAACAAAATAATTTATTAATTCATAACCCTCGTTTATGTTGTGGTGATTGGAGGGTGGGATAGTGGCCACCCACCCACCCTACATATGTACTTAAACTTAAACCAGAATTTACTTATAAATTTCTTGATATTAAAACTAAAATTACTGACTTATTTTACAAAAACAAAACCAAATATTGTGGTTTAGGTATAAACGTATATGTAGGGTGGGTGGGTGGCCTCTATCCACCCTCCAATCAATAAACCACACGATAGAGTTTACTGGAAGAAAATTAAAATATTAAACGTTAAAAAATCAACAATTTTCCTCAAAATGGCTTATTTTTAAATTCAAAACCCTCGTTTATGTTATGGTGATTAAAGGATGGGATAGTGAACACCCACCCACCCTACATATGCACTTAAACTTAAAACAGAATTTACTTATAATATTTTTAATATTAAAATTAAAATTGTTGACTTATTTTACAAAAACAAAACCAAATATTGTGGTCTAGGTGTAAACGTATATGTAGGGTGGGTGGGTGGTCTCAATCCACCCTCCAATCAGTAAAACATATGACATAGTTTTAATTGAAGGAAATTAAAATAATGTTTGTACAATTTAAATCATTAGTTTTCTTCAAAAAAACATTTTTTTTAAATTAAGAACTCTCGTTTATGTTGTGGTGATTGGATGGTGGGATAGTGGCCACCCACCCAACCTACATATGCATTGGAACATAAACCAGAATTTACTAATATTTTTTTTAATATTAAAACTAAAATTATTGATTTTATTTTACAGGAACAAAAGCAATTATTGTGGTTGTGTTATTAAACGTATATGTAGGGTGGGTGGGTGGCCTCTATTTACCCTTCAGTCAATAATCCACAAGACAGAGTATTAATGGAAGAAAATTAAATTATTAAACGTTTTTTGTACAATTAAAATCAATAATTTTCTTCAAAAAAACTTTTTAAAAAAATTCAGAACCCTCGGTTATGTTATGGTGATTAAAGGGAGGGGGATAGAGGCCACCCACCTACCCTACATATGCACTTAAACATAAACTAGAATTTACTTACACTTTTTTTGATATTAAAATTAAAATTACTGACTTATTTTACAAAAACAAAACAAAATATCGGGGCTTAGGTGTAAACGTATATGTAGGGTGGGTGCGTGTCCTCTATCCACCCTCCATTCAGTAAAACATACGATATAGTTTTAATGGAAGCAAATTAAAATATTGTTTGTACAATTAATATCAATAATTTTCTCAACGAAACATTTTTAAAAAATTAAGAACTCTCGTTTATGTTTTGGTGATTGGAGGGTGGGATAGTGATCACCCACCCACCCTACATATGCATTGAAACATTAACCAAAATTTACAGTTAAATTTTTTGATATTAAAACTAAAATTATTGATTTATTTTACAGGAACAAAATAAAATATTGTGGTTTAGATGTAAACGTATATGTAGGGTGGGTGGCCTCTATTCACCCTCCAATCAATAAAGCACAGGACAGAGTTTTAATGGAAGAAAATTAAAATATTAAACGGTTTTTGCACAATCAAAATCAATAATTTTCCTCAAAAAAATCGTTCTTTCAATTAAGAACCCTCGTTTATTTTATGGTGATTGAAGTGGGATAGTGGCCACCCACCCACCCTGCATATGCACTTAAACTTAAACCAGATTTTATTTATAATTTTTTTGATATTAAAATTTAAAATTACTGACTTATTTTGCAAAAACAAAACCAAATATTGTGGTTTAGGTGTAAAAGTTTATGTAGGGTAAGTGAGTAGCCTCTATCTACCCTCAAATTACTAAAACATACGACATAGTTTTAATGGAAAGAAATTAATGTATTGTTTGTAAAATTAAAATCAGTAATTTTCTTCAACGAAACATTAAAAAAAATAAAGAACCCTCGTTTATGTTGTGGTGATTGGAGGGTGGGATAGTGGCCACCTACCCACCCTACATATGCATTGAAACATAAACCAGAATTTATTGAGAAATATTTTTAAATTAAAACTAAAATTATTGATTTATTCTACAGGAACAAAACCAAATATTGTGGTTTAGATGTAAACGTATATGTAGGGTGGGTGGATGGCCTCTATCTACCCTCCAATCAGTAAAACATACGACAACTTTTTAATAAACGGAAATTAAAATATTAAACGATTTTGGCAGAATCAAGATCAATAATTTTTCTCAAAAAAACTTTTTTAAAATTCAGAACCCTCGTTTATGTTATGGTGATTGGAGGGTGGGATAGTGGCCTCCCACCCACCCTACATATGCATTGAAACATAAACCAGAATTTACAGATACATTTTTTTATATTAAAACTAAAATTATTGATTTATTTTACAGGAACAAAATCAAATATTGAGGTTTAGATGCAAACATATATGTAGGGTGGGTTGGGTGGCCTCTAGCTACCCTCCAATCAATAAATCATACGACGGAGTTTTAATGGAAGAAAATTAAAATATTAAACGTTTTTTTGCACAATTAAAATCAATAATTTTCCTCAAAAAAAGTTTTTTATATTCAGAACCCTCGTTTATGTTATGGTTATTGGAGGGTGGGATAGTGGCCACCCACCCACCCTACATATGCATTAAAACATAAACCAGAATTTAGTGATAATTTTTTTTGATATTAAAACTGAAATTATTGATTTATTTTACAGGAACAAAACCAAATATTGTGGTTTAGATGTAAACGTATATGTAGGGTGGGTGGGTGGCCTCTATCCACCCTTCAATCAGTAAAACATACAACAGCTTTTTAATAAAGGGAAATTAAAATATTAAACGGTTTTTGTAGAATTAAAACCAATAATTTTCACCAATAAAACATTTTTTTCTAAATTGAGAACCCTCGTTTATGTTGTAGTAATTGAAGGGTGGGATAGTGGCCACCCACCCACCCTACATATACATAATAACTTTAATTCCTAATCGTTGATGAGTTTGCTGCTTAAACCATCAAAACTTTATGTAATAAGAAATAAAATAAAAACATAATTTCAAGTATAAATTAATTAATAATATAATTAAGTTCAAATATAAATTAGTTTCTATAACTAATCTTATCTAATTTAGATTTAATGTCTGCCCACCCATCATGCATCAAATTTTTATTAATTTACTAACTCAAAAATTTCACCTTCTTATTTTTTTTAATTCAAAAAGTTTTGTAATTAATTTCATTGGATACAAGCATTCGTTAAGGAATTAAAGTTTATATGTATATGTAGGGCGGGTGGGTGGCCTCTATCCCGCCCTCCAGTCAGTAAAACTTATTTGCTAGATACTCGTAGCTTATAATCTAATACATCATAGATATTTACAATATTAAAAGTCCGCACCAATAAAAGTTTTCCACTTCTGCACCTAAAAATATCACTTCAATGACTGCAATTATCTTTCCAGTGCGCGCTCATCTCAAAAACCGTCACTTGAGACCTGGTGCGATTCCTGCGAGCTCCCTTTGATGTTTAGAAAAACGAATCCGCGGAAATGTACATCTGAAGAAAATTTTAAATTAGAATTAAAAACATTGCCGGCTAGGTTTTTTTTCCCCACCCCCCCCGTCATCTAATTGACGTTGGAAAGTTCGGGTCGCGCATTTATCAAACGCGCTTCGTCAAGGTTTATCGTTGCGGGCTTGCAGATTTCTCGGTATATTGTATACGACTATCACGAACCGGAGGTGTATTTGCATAAAGCGATATAACTTTGTAAAGTGTACCGAACGAATGTTCTTATTATTGATCCATTACGGGAATTACGTGTACTGGTTTGGATTTAATTATTTAATGGCTGAGGTGTACACAAAGTTGACTAACTGTTTCGGTTGAGTTAATTAGATCTCCTAACTGTTGATAATCTACTAATTAAGTAATCAACTTTACAATCAAACACATACAATACATCTACTCATTAACTCAGAAATGGTAGAAAGGTTAAAGATGAAAAAACTGTCAAAACGCTTATTGAAATTGAGAAGCAATGACTTATAATTGTAAAAATAGTATGGTATTGCATTATTTAGATTAATTGAGCTACGAGAAGTATCAAACCTTTAATTTTGGTCTGATTACAAATTAAATAGTAGTTTCACGAAATGATAAATTAAAAACTCATTAAAGAAATGTTTTAATTGAGGTATTTCATGCTGGCGTAATAATACTAAAACCAAAGACTTTTAAATGATTTATTTCAAGTAACTAAAGCTATTTACTAATAAATTTCTGTAATAAGGAATTCAATAACAATGAAATACTTCTGGTCTCAACATGAAAACTCTAAATCCAAAACTTGCACAAACACCATGGTTAATTCAATGCGAGCCGTCTAAAGTTCTAATTCGAATTTAAACGAATACATTATATTGTGTGCAACTTTAAAACGTAGTTAAACCCAGTTAGGCGTAAACGCGTTCCTCGTTTTGCAACAGTACAATTCATTTATGAATTTGAAAACAAAGTCTGAACTCTACTTACAATTTAACAAGCAATCCGTTGCCTGGCAGGCAAACACTAGAGATCAATAAAGCACTTATCCACAAAGCGCCAGGACGTTGATGATAATAAAGTCGATCCGCTGAATTATCATAATTAAGGGGACACTTTCATCCCTCATTCGCGCGCGTGGGCGGCCATTCGGAACACCTGGTTTTCGCACAGTCGGAGGGATGCGGTTTTTATTGATTCGACTGTAATATTTTTATCTTATCTCCGGCACGGCGGGCGGTTCGCATTTATATTGTTGATAAATGAAGAAAATGTTTACGTGCAGCTTGAATTTTTAATGGAATCGGGTGGCTAGATGATGGTGCGGGGCAGGGGAGGAATGTGTATCTCCGCGATAAAAGATGTTACGCTATCGAAACTGATTTTCTTCTCTTCGGACGGACCTTGTGCAAATATTGGCCCTATAATTACGGTCTGCTCTCGAGTCGAGTTGATCAAAATTCCTTAAATACAAAGTTCGCGTTTATTTTCTTGTTATGTCAGCGATGAATTTGAAATGGAATTTCATCTTTCGATTCCGTTTAATTGTATAATTAGCATTGGCAATTAATGATTTCTTAAAATTTGTTTTTATTTATATAGCTATCAAACAATCGGTGGTTGCAGATGACCTTGCAGATGAAGCCAAACATGGAGGAGTCTCTATCCTAGTCGACAAATACAAAGAGCTAAAATATGGAACAAATACACATATAGAATGTGCTACGTATGAAGCTACATTGGAAAACCAAATCAAGTTGAGCATAATCGTAATTTATCGTTTACCAAGTGGCTAAATAAATGTTTTCATACGAAATCTAACAGATATTCTAAATGAAATGACAAATCAAAATAAACACGTTATTATCTGTGGGGATTTTAACATAAATTTTTTGGTAAATTCACAAAACAAAAAATTCTTGACAGATGTAATGACATCTTACAAATTAAACAACAAATTAAATACGCCGAATTCAACATTCAGCTAGAGGGATCAGCAAGACACAAATCGACTATATGTCCACCAATCACAACACCCTATCTTTTCAAAACATTAGGGTGAAGAGACATATTCGTGCCAACATTGCACTAGTCCAAACAATGTCCAGAACTGCCAGATTAAATCCTACCGTCCAGCAACTCATAGACCATATTTCAATGACAGGTACCAATTATTTAACTTCTCATTCCTCAACTAGAAAACAAGTTTATGGGTCAGCCAATCTGCAAAAACCGATTCTCCAGGCCAATGTAAGAACCTCCACGATACCAACGAAAATTAGACAGAACGATATCCAGTAGTCTGCATGATTGCCAAAACAGGATATGTAGAATTAAAAGTAGGAGAAAAAATTAGTTTAGATGCTAAAACCAAATCCAAAGAACCCCAGGATACTAAAGTGGAAGAAATAAAAACAAATGATAGTGTCATTGAAGATAAAATGGAAACAGGTGTAGAAATGAAATCAGATATTAAAGAAGTAACGGCTGATAAAACAAATACAGATGCAGAAATGGACAAAAAAGGTGATTCGAAGGAAGAGAATATGGTAACTGATTCATCAAGCACAAATCTCAAATCATCTCATCGTCACCAAACAAAACAATACAACAAGGACCTGAATTTTTAAAGTATTTCATGATGATGGTGATATTTCAGCAATAAAATTAGACAATGAAGATTGAACAGTTAATTTTAAAGAAGGTCATATAACGACGATGGCAAAATTACAAGATTAATATGGAACAAGAGAAGGAAGATCTTCCATTGATGGGGTTTTTCAAGATATGGAGGTTGGTGATTTGGCTAAAAAATATTTTAAATTGTTATTAACCGGAGGTGTTGAAATGGATTATACATACGGTGTAAGATGGGATCCTGATACAAATGCTTGGAAAATTGGTACAGAAGTTTTTGATGTTTAGAAAAATAACTTCACCATAAAAAATATTGTTTTTAAGGGAAGTGAGGGTTTATTTCAATTGTTATTCTTGAGAAAACCTTACCCAAACATATATGGATTTGATGATTTACAACAGTATAAAAGAAACGAAACGAAAAAAAAACAGAAATAAAGGTGACAAATATATGCAAATTATAAAACACTTATTTCCTCCAAGAACTCAACCACCAAGGCATTTATCATATCCTGAGACAAGAACTCTAAGATCACATAAAGAAGGTGCTGCACTCTATAAACAAGTCAATCAAAATAAACCAGATTATATTTACTGGGATTCAATTAATGAATTGGTAGATCGTCTTCGTCTCTTGTACGCTGCAAAGGTTGCAGGAAATAATTCTGTAAACAACGAAATTGTCTCTATAATAGAAGAATAAAAGAAGCTAAAGTTATACAATGAGTTGCGATAAATTTGGAAGACTAACAACAACAATTACACGAGACGAACATAATAATTGGGATTTTCAAAATAAACGATTAGTTAATGTTGGAGATTCATTCGGATTAGGTGACTGTACAATTAAATGAGAACTAAAATTTTTAGAAGAAAGAATAGCCATTGTTATTACTTCAATTCTGCAATATATTAACACATTAATAAAAAGGATAGAACAATTAAAGGTGAATTGGAAGAATCAACGGAAGATTTAGAAGAAAGGATTAGAAAAATAGAATCTAAATCTTAAATAATGGAGAAAATTCAAGTGATTAAGGAGTTACACAAACCTGCAAGAAAAAAATTTCCAAGGCGAAAAACAATAGTGAAGGATTATTTGATTTATTTCAAGCTGATTTAATAAAGGATACAAATATATATTGTTAGTGATTGATTGTTTTAGTAAATACATTTGGACAAGACCAATCAAGTCTAAAAATGCGAATAATGTTACGGATGCGATGTATATATTTTAGGTGAAATACCTGAATCAATTAAAAATTTACAAACTGATTTGGGAAAAGAATTTTATAATAAAAGATTTCTGAATCTTTGTAAAAAATATGGGATAAATTTATATTCAACTTCTAGTACTACGAAAGCAAGCATTGCAGAACGAGTAATTCGTACATTAAAAAATAAATTGTATGAAAAATTTAGTTTACAAGGAAAATATAAATGGTTAGATATATTAGATGATAACAACACCTTTCACTCTACAATTAATATGAAACCGAATGAAGTAACTAGGAAAAATGAGCAGAATCCATTAAAAACGGTTTATTCCAATATTAAAGTTGTAAGACCGGTTAAACTTAAAGTGGGTGATTTTGTAAGAATCAGTAAAAATAAAAAAAATATTTTCGAAAAGATACACACCAAATTAAACAACTGAAGTGTTTAAAATCATTAAAGTTCAACTTACAAACCCCACAACATGTTTACTAGAAGATTCTAAAAAAACAAAAAATTAGTCTTGCATTTTATGAACAAGAAAAAAGGTTGAATGTACTGACATTTATTTAATAGAAAAAATTCTTAGAAGAAAAAATGTTAAAGTGTATGTTAAGTGGCTAGGCGTTGATTCAACGCATAACTCTTTGATTAATGTACATGATGCAATATAAATTATATTTTATTACTATGCAATTAAAGAGAATTTATTACATTGTTATGATCCCGATCCCTTTTTCTATTATAAAAGGTAGAAAATTAGCATTACAAGTCAGTATATGTATGGGGAAAGTTAAAATGATGTAGTATCCATCAAAAATTAATAATTAAAGTTTTCATGTAGATGCAGGGTGGATGAGTAGCATTTAACCAACTCTCCAATCAGTCAATCATAATCGAGGGTTATAATTAAAAGTTGTAAAACTTAAATAAACATAACATTTTTGCAAAATTTAATAGAATTTTTCAAATAATTTTTGAAGCTGTTTTACTATTTGGAGGGTGGATACGAGGCCACCCGCCCACCCTACATATACATATAAACCTTAATTCCTTATCGTCTCGCGGTTTCCAATAAAATTAATTTCAAAACTTTTCGAATTAAAAAGGTTCAATTTTTGAGTGTCTAAATTAGTAGAAATATTGGTGCATGATGGGTGAGCAGGCTTAAAATCTAAATTAGATCAAATTAGTTAGAGAAAACCATTTTTTTAAACTTAAATTTTGATTTTGTTTTATTTTTTATTACATAAAGGGTTTGATTATTTTTAGCAGCAAAATCATCAACGATTAGACATTAAAGTTATTACGTATATGTAGAGTAGGTGGGTGGCCACTATCTCACCCTTCAATTACTGCAACATAAACAAGGGTTCTCAATTTAAAAAAAATGTTTTATTGATTTTAATTCTGCAAAAACCGTTCAATATTGTAATTTCCTTTTACTCAAAATGTGTCGTATGTTTTAGAAAGTCATTACTTATATTTATTTATAGAAATGTCTTTGTGGTTTTTGTAGAATATTTTGTTCAACTTTTTCTATAATTTTCTCAGATGATCCATACTTTTAGTTTTTTTTTATATATTGAGGTTTCTAGAATTTTTCACAAGATTTAATTTTAGATTTATTAAACTTTTTTTGAAGATTCTAGAAGTGTACAGTAATTTATTTTTCTTATTTAATAAATAAATAGATATTTCCAGAATTTTTAGCAAAGATTTTATTCGAGAGTTCTATATTTTTCAGAAAATTCTTTCAAGATTTTGTTTAACTTTACAATTTATTAGGAATTTTTTTCTAAATTTCTAGAACTTAAATTGGTTGATTGAGTTATGTGAAGATCAAATTTATTTGACGAATAAAGCACTAATAAACTTTGTTCACAATTTTATTTGTTACCAAATGTACATTTCGGACACAAATTGACCATTATCAATGGATTAGCCGATGCTAATGGTTTCTGGAAGTTTCAGGATTTTTTTCTCTATATATTTTGCAGTTATTTGCGTTTTCCTTTCCAAACAATTTTGATCGAGGAAGTTTTCAAACGTTTTCCTTGTAGATTTTTAGAAGTTTTTGGAGGATTCTAAAAGTTTACAGTAATTTCTTTTTCATATTTCCAGAATTTTTAGCAAAGGTTTTATTCGTGAGTTTTTTTAGAAAGTTCGTTTTAATATTTATAGAATTTTCTTTGGGGCTGTTTCCAGTAGTTTCTCTTCCAGATTTTAATATTGTCTTATAAATTGCAAAAAATTCCTTCAGGGCTCAAAAAATCACTTCTAGAGAGTTCAGAAATATCCAGTATTTTTTTTCAGATTTGGAGGCCATAGATTTTTCTAGAAAATCTGTGCCTAGAAATCTAGACTCTTTTCAGTAATTTCTTCAGATATTATTTTTTTCAAGCTGTTTTTTAAATTGAGAAGATTCTAGAATTTAAAAAAAATCTAGAAATGTAAATTTTTTGTAGAATTCAGAAAATTGCTAGTAAATTCCGAAGATTTAAATGAAGGCTTTTTTAGAAAATTTGTTTTTAAAAATCTAGAGTTCAGGAAATTTCTAGTAATTTCAAGGTTTTTTTTTCTTCTAGAAATCTAGATTATTTTCTCGAGGATTCAGAATATTTCTAGAAATTTATTCTCTAGAGTTCAAGAGTTTTTTTGAAGTCGTCATTTAAATTGCAAAGATTTTCTAAAAGGCATTAGGATTTTTTAGATTTTTTTTTCTAAAAGTTTAGAGTTTTTTTCTAGAACTTACTTAGAGGTTTCTGGAAGTTTCAGGAATTTCTTCTCTATATTTGAAGTTATTTGCATTTTCCTTTCCAAAGAATTCTGATCGAGCATTCTAGAATTTTTCAAAAGTTTTCCTTGTAGATTCTTAGAACTTTTTTGGAGGATTCTAAAAGTTTACAGTAATTTCTTTTTCATATTTCCAGAATGTTTAGCAAAGGTTTTATTCGTGAGTTTTTTTAGAAAGTTCGTTTTAATATTTATAGAATTTTCTTTGAGGCTGTTTCCAGAAGTTTCTCTTCCAGATTTTAATATTGTCTTATAAATTGCAAAGAATTCCTTCAGGGTTCATAAATTAAAAAAAAACAATATTTTCCAGTACTTTAGACTTTTTTCGAGAGTTCAGAAATTTCTAGTAACTTTTATTCAGATTTGGAGGCCATAGATTTTTTCTAGAAATATAGACTCTTTTCAGTAATTTCTTCAGATATCAAGATTGTTTTTTTCAAGCTGTCTTTTAAATTGCAAATTTTTAGAATTAAAAAAAAATTCTGGAAATGTAGATTTTTTGTAGAATTCAGAAAATTTCTAGTAAATTGCGAACATTTAAAAGAACGCTTTTTTAGAAAATTTGTTTTTAAAAATCAGCAAATTTCTAGTAATTTCTACTCCGTATTTCACGGCTTTTCAACTTATCTTTTAATCGCAAACATTTTCTTTGAGCCTCTAGAATTTTTAGAATTTTCTTCGAGAAATCTAGATTATTTTCTTGAGGGTTGAGTATATTTCTAGAAATTTATTCTCTAGAGTTCAAGAGTTTTTTTGAAGTCGTCTTTTAAATTGCAAAGATTTTCTATAAGGCATTAGGATTTTTTAGATTTTTTTTCTAAAAGTTTAGTTTTTTTCTAGAACGTACTTAGAGGTTTCTGGAAGTTTCAGGAATTTCTTCTCTATATTTTCAGTTATTTGCATTTTCCTTTCCAACGAATTCTGATCGAGGATTCTAAAATTTTTCAAAAGTTTTCCTTGTAGATTCTTAGAACTTTTTTGGAGGATTCTAAAAGTTTACAGTAATTTCTTTTTCATATTTCCAGAATTTTTAGCAAAGGTTTTATTCGTGAGTTTTTTTTAGAAAGTTCGTTTTAATATTTATAGAATTTTCTTTGAGGCTGTTTCCAGTAGTTTCTCTTCCAGATTTTAATATTGTCTTATAAATTGCAAAGAATTCCTTCACGGCTCAAAAATTAAAAAAAAATATTTTCCAGTACTTTAGACTTTTTTCGAGAGTTCAGAAATTTCCAGTAACTTTTATTCAGATTTGGAGGCCATAGATTTTTTTTAGAAATATAGACTCTTTTCAGTAATTTCTTCAGATATCAAGATTGTTTTTTTCAAGCTGTCATTTAAATTGCGAATTTTTAGAACTAAAAAAAATTCTAAAAATGTAGATTTTTTGTAGAATTCAAAAAATTTCCAGTAAATTGCCAAGATTTAAATGAAGGCTTTTTTAGAAAATTTGTTTTTAAAAATCTGAAGTTTCCAGTAATTTCTTCTCCGCATTTCAAGGTTTTTTCAACTTATCTTTTAATCGAAATTATTTTCTTGAGAATTTTTAGAATTTTCTTCTAGAAATCTAGTTTATTTTCTCGAGGGTTCAGTATATTTCTAGCAATTTATTCTCTAGAGTTGAAGAGTTTTTTTGAAGTCGTCTTTTAAATTAAGGCATTAGGATTTTCTAGATTTTTTTTCTATAAGTTTAGAGTTGAGAAAATGGCCAATAATTTCTTCCCAAAATTATTTTGTTTTTCACTTTTCTTATAAATTGCTAAGTTTTTTTCAGGCTCTAAACGTTTTTTAATTCGTCTCCTTTTCGAGAATTTAAGTAAATTTCAGCAATTGCTTCTCTAAAATTCAAAATTTTGTTTCAACTAGAGGCTATAAACTTATTTAGAAAGTTGTAAATTGCGGAATTTGTCTAGTTTTTTTAGAAAAATTTTCCCTTGATATTTGTTCTTGTTTCGAGAACTTTTTTGGAGGATTTTAAAAGTTTACAGTAATTTCTTTTTCATATTTCCAGAATGTTTAGCAAAAAAAAAATATTTTCCAGTACTTTAGACTTTTTTCGAGAGTTCAGAAATTTCCAGTAACTTTTATTCAGATTTAGAGGCCATAGATTTTTCTAGAAATATAGACTCTTTTCAGTCATTTCTTCAGATATCAAGATTGTTTTTTTTAAATTGCGAAGTTTTTGGAATTAAAAAAAAAATCTAGAAATGTAGATTTTTTATAGAATTCAGAAAGTTTCCAGTAAATTGCCAAGATTTAAATGAAGCCTTTTTTAGAAAATTTGTTTCAGGAAATTTCTAGTAATTTCTTCTCTGCATTTCAAGATTTTTTCAACTTGCCTTGAAATCTAGACTCTTTTCAGTCATTTCTTCAGATATCAAGATTGTTTTTTGCAAGCTGTCTTTTAAATTGCAAAGTTTATGGAATTAAAAAAAAATCTAGAAATGTAGATTTTGTGCAGAATTTAGAAAATTTCTAGTAAATTGCCAAGATTTAAATGAAGCCTTTTTTAGAAAATTTGTTTCAGGAAATTTCTAGTAATTTCTTCTCCGCATTTCAAGATTTTTTCAACTTGTCTTGAAATCTAGACTCTTTTCAGACATTTCTTCAGATATCAAGATTGTTTTTTTCAAGCTGTCTTTTAAATTGCGAAGTTTTTGGAATGAAAAAGAAAATTCTAGAAATGTAGAATTTTTAGTATTTTCTTCTAGAAATCTAGATTATTTTCTCGAGGGTTCAGGAAATTTCTAGCAATTTATTCTCTAGAGTTCAAGAGTTTTTTTGAAGTCGTCTTTTAAATTGCAAAGATTTTCTATAAGGCATTAGGATTTTTTAGATTTTTTTTCTAAAAGTTTAGAGTTTTTTTCTAGAACTTACTTAGAGGTTTCTGGAAGTGTCAGGAATTTCTTCTCTATATTTTCAGTTATTTGCATTTTCCTTTCCAACGAATTCTGATCGAGGATTCTAAAATTTTTCAAAAGTTTTCCTTGTAGATTCTTAGAACTTTTTTAGAGGATTCTAAAAGTTTACAGTAATTTCTTTTTCATATTTCCAGAATATTTAGCAAAGGTTTTATTCGTGAGTTTTTATTTTATTTTATTTTATTTTATTTTATTTTACCCAACAGCCAAAAAGGCCAATTACAGAGTAAAAATTAGCGTTAAAGACTTAAATTAATATTTAAAATACAATAACAAAAACACAAATGACAAATGATACAAATTAATACATGAACATAAATTATAATTACTTAACAAAAACTTTCTAAACAAGCAACAACAGATGATTTAAAGGCAGGAAAAGATGGAGAATATAAATCAATAAAGGGATTAAACTGATTGTATAGACGTGAAAGACGATAAAGAGGAGAGTTAAGGCAGTGATTAGTGTTCGGTGTGCGATAAGAGAAAGTTTTTGCATGCCGCGACGTGAATCTAGGTACATTAAAATTTAGTTTTGCTAAGAAACTGGGGTTATCAACTTTATTATGAATTAACTTATATAAGAAACACAAGTCAATTAATGTACGTCTTGAATGCAAAGATAAAAAATTGAATTCTTTCAGAAGATCCTGATATGAAATGTCAAAATTATAAGTCCCATGTTTAATAAAATAAATGTATCTCAAAAATCTCTTTTGTACATTTTCAAGAAAATTAATATGTTTATAATAACAAGGTGACCATACCACCGAACAATAACACAACTTGCTCAGTACATATGTGTCAAATAATTTTACAAGAGCATCAATATTCTTGAAAGATTTACAGTTCCGAATTATGAAGCCTAAAAGTCTATAACACTGTGCAGAGAGTTTTGCTACATGCGTATTAAATGTGAGTTTATTATCAAATGTAATACCCAAATCTTTAATTTCGTCAAATCTAGCGAGTGTTATATTATCAATTACGTAATCATATTTTATTACATTAAATTTTCGTGTATAGGATGTTACTGAACATTTACCAATACTAATATTCAACTTGTTTATATAACACCAGTTTACCATGGCATCTAGGCTTCGTTGCAAATCTATACAATCAGCGTTAGTGGTAATAATATTTAAAATTTTCAAATCATCTGCATATAATAAAGTTTTACATTTAATTTCGGAGCATACGCTATTAAAAAATAATAAGAATAGAAGAGGCCCCAAATTAGAACCTTGGGGTACACCACTAGTAGCTAAGTACATATTAGATTGAATGCCGTTAATTTCAACAATTTGGTACCTGTTCTGTAAATAGGAGCGAATAACATTTATAACGTTAGCACTCAAATCACAATCTTCAAGGCGCGATATTAACAATTCATGGTCTAGCTTATCGAAGGCCTTAACTAAATCAGTATAGATGACATCAACCTGCTGACCAGTATCCATAGCTTCAGATATAATTTGGGTGATATTAATTAGATTGGTTGTTGTAGAACGCATTCTTACGAATCCATGTTGATCTTCATGAAGAGTGGTACTGACATTGCTGTATATATAGCTGTTAAGGAGAGATTCAAATACTTTAGACATATTGCTCAATATGGAAATAGGTCGATAATTTTCAACTGCTGTTTTCACACCATTTTTGAATACCGGACAAATACGGGCCAGCTTCCAAATATTAGGAAATATTCCACTACTTAATATGAGGTTAAATATAAAACATAATGGTTCACTCAGAACATCGGCTGCATCTTTCAATATTAAGCTGGGAACTAAATCAATACCCATAATTAATGTAGGTTTCAGACCACGAAGTTCTTTTCTCACATCAGATACACATAATTTAAAATCGCCAAGATGAGTAAATGAAGTTGTATTTTCAGAAACAGGCATAGAGTTTGGAGCAAATGACCTACAGAAGTGATTCGCAAATCCATTAACTACGTCGTTGCAATTAGATAATTCAGTATCACCCAGTGTCATTACACCGGGAATACGAGATGAGACCTTTTTTTGGTTTACATATGTCCAGAGAAGTTGTGGAGAGGTACGAAGATTATCCTCTATTTGACAAACATAATTTGAATGAGCAGCAGCTATATCATTTTTGCAAGATCTACGTAGGTCATGATATACATCCCTATCACAATCAGCTCTTGATTTAAAATACTTTTTCCGAGCCTTATCCTTATTAGCAAGTTTAATTTCAATAGAACGATTAAACCAAGGAGGCTTTTTGAATGTTTTAGATCTTGCGTGGGATCTGGGTACATGCTTATCAAACATGAGGTATAATTTTTTGTATAATATGTCACAGGCGTTATTTACATTTGAACACATGTAAAGATCTTCCCAACAACTTGTAGATAGATCATCATATAGGCCTATGAAATTAGTTTTCTTAAAATTGTATTTGAAGCGTGTTTGTTTAAAATTAATTTGGTCAACTGTACAGGTAGTATTAATGCTGATGCTAAGGGTTGGATGATGAGAATCTTCTTTAACTAATGGAAACTCACAACGTTCTACTTGCTCTATTATATTAGATGAAGAAATTACCAGATCTAGAATTCTTCCATTGCCATTTAAGATATAATTGTGCTGCGTCAGATCATTACAATTCAGAAAAGCATGTAACGTATCCAAAGAGTTAGTGATGTTACCATTGTAGTACTCGGGAATATTAAAGTCTCCTATAATAAGTAACTGCTGACCACGAAATATATTTTCAATAGATTCCAAAACACTACTATATTCACAATCAGGAGCATTAGGTTTAAAGTAAACACATATTAATATGGTGTGATTGCGTTGAAGCTTAATCTTAACAGCGGTAAGTTGCACATAGTCTGAATGAGGAAAGTTCATTTTTGTAAGCTCTGAGGCGAATCTCGAATGGATAGCAATTAACGTACCTCCTCCGGTAGAACTAGATCGGTCATGACGGTAGACATCAAATTCATGAGGAAAAATTTCACAACTATTAATACCACTGTGCAGCCAAGTCTCAGTTAAGAAGTAAATATCAAAATCGCTAGTTTGCAAGTTGTTGTATACATCTAATAACTTAGTATTTAGTCCCCGTACATTCTGATAAAGGATGAATAAGCGATGTGACTGTTGGGACGAATTTAGTTTTTTTCTTGAATTATTTTGTTAAAAATCTTTGGTGTATTGTTGATATATTTAATGAAGAGTTTCTCTCCACAAGATTCACGTCGTTTGAGCTCAGCTAACACTTTTTTAAATTCATCGCGTTGCATCGGTGTTAAATCATGCTTAATTCTAATATTACTAAGAAGCTTCCTTTTATTCTTTATAATGGTTGATACCATGTAGCTCTGGTCAAGGATGATTTTTATTGGCCGTGGTCTGTCACTGACTTTTCCCAATCTGAAGTGTTTCTTGATAGACACAGAATTATCAAGCGATTTTAAAAGTGATAATACCTTTTCAGTTTCATTTTGGTTCTCATTTGATGTTAGTTCAGGTAAATTATAAAGGATGATATTATTTTCCCTCCGTTTTCGATCATCAATCTCACTTATGATATTTATATTGTCCTTTGGGATATTAATTGTTTGCTCTAATTGGTTTAATCTGTCTTTAAGAGTAATAATATCATCATGTTTTAGAAAGTTCGTTTTAATATTTATAGAATTTTCTTTGAGACTGTTTCCAGTAGTTTCTCTTTCAGATTTTAATATTGTCTTATAAATTGCAAAGAATTCCTTCAGGGCTCAAAAATTAAAAAGAAATATTTTCCAGTACTTTAGATTTTTTTCGAGAGTTCAGAAATTTCCAGTAACTTTTATTCAGATTTGGAGGCCATAGATTTTTCTAGAAATATAGACTCTTTTCAGTAATTTCTTCAGATATCACGATTGTTTTTTTTCAAGCTGTCTTTTAAATTGCGAAATCTTTAGAATAAAAAAAAATTCTAGAAATGTAGATTTTTTGCAGAATTCAGAAAATTTTCAATAAATTGCCAAGATTTAAATGAAGGCTTTTTTAGAAAATTTGTTTTTAAAAATCTGAAGTTTCCAGTAATTTCTTCTCCGCATTTCAAGGTTTTTTCAACTTATCTTTTAATCGCAAACATTTTCTTTGAGGCTCTAGAATTTTTAGAATTTTCTTCTAGAAATCTAGATTATTTTCTCGAGGGTTCAGTATATTTCTAGGAATTTATTGTCTAGAGTTCAAGAGTTTTTTTTTGAAGTCGTCTTTTAAATTACAAAGGTTTTCTATAAGGCATTAGGATTTTCTAGATTTTTTTCTATAAGTTTAGAGTTGAGAAAATGGCCAATAATTTCTTCCCAAAATTATTTTTTTTCAGGCTCTAAACGTTTTTTAATTCGTCTCCTTTTCGAGGATTCGGGTAAATTTCAGCAATTACTTCTCTAAATTTCAACATTTAATTTCAACTAGAGGCTATAAACTTATTTAGAAAGTTGTAAATTGCGGAATTTTTCTTGGAGGGTCTAGATTTTTTTAGAAAATTTTTTCCTTGATATTTTTTCTTGTTTTCGAGAAAGTTTTAAGAATTTTCAGTAATTTCTCTTCCCGATTTCAAGATAGTTTTTTAACTGATCTTCTAAATTTCTAGGAGGCTCTAGAATTTTTAGAAAATGTTTATTTAGAAATCTAGACTTTTTTTTCTAAGGGTTCAGAAAATTTCCAGAAATTTCTCCTCCAGATTTCAAGGTTATCTTCTTATCTTCTAAGATTTTTTTGGAGGCTCTAGAACTTTTCAGAATTTTTTTTTTGTAGAAATCTAGATTTCTCTTGAGGGTTCAGGAATTTTTCAGTAATTTCTCTTTCTTTGAGGCCCTAGATTTTATTTTATTCTAAAATTTAGACTTCATTTTTCAAGAATTCAAGAAATTTCCACTAATTTCATCTCTAGGTTTCAAGATTTTTTAATTCAACCTACTTTCTAAATTGTGAGGATTTTATTGGAAGCTCTAAAATTAAAAATAAATTGTTTAGAAATATAGACTTTTTTCAAAAATGAAAAAATTTAAAATGTCCTTTCACTGAATTGAAAAATTCAATATGTTTTAATCACAAATTATTGTAAGTAAGTATGTATTGCCAGGTAGTAACGGTCGCAACCATACTCTTTATCAAAAATTTTACTTTGTCAATTTTCTTTTATTCAAATTTTGTAATTAAAGTTATTGCAAACAGTGAGGTGATCAGTAATTAAAGTTAATATGTATATGTAGGGTGGGTGGGTGGCCTCTAACCCGCCCTCCAATCAGTAAAACACAAGCGAGGGTTTTAATTAAAAGTTGTGAAACGTAAATAAACATAATATTATTGCAATATTTAATAGATTTATTCAAACAAATTTTGAAATTTAACAAATTTTGAAAAATAAGACATAACTTTTCAAACAAAAGTTAAAGAGAATGAAAAACAGAAAAAGTTTTATTGAAAAATTTTTTTCTTCTTAATTTAAAAATTTTGATATATTTTTTTGCTTATTGCTAATAAACTATAGGAGCTAAATGCATTTTATATAATAAGTAAATATAAAGAATTCAAAATTGAGCAAATAATTAAGAATAACCACATAGTTTTCGAGAAAAAAAAAATTATGATTGCCATTTGTTTAGTTTTAATATCAAGAAATATATAAGTAAATTCTGGTTCAAGTGTATGTGCGTATGTAAGGTGGGTGGGTGGTCAACAAAACGAGGGTTCTGAATTAAATCAATTATTTTGTTGAAGAAAATTATTGATTTTAATTGTGCAAACAAGTTTTAATATTTTAATTTCCTTCGATTAAAAATCTGTCGTTTGCTTTACTGATTGAAGGGTGTGTTAGAGGCCACCCACCCACCCTACATACATGTTTACACCTAAACCACAATATTTGGTTTTGTTTCTGTAAAATAAATCAATAATTTTAGTTTTAATATCAAGAAATTTATAAGTATAATTTGGTTAATGTTTGCGTGCATATGTAGGGTGGGTGGGTGGCCACTATCCCACCCTCCAATCACCACAACATAAACAAGGATTCTTAATTTTTAAAAAAATGTTTCGTTGAAAAAAAATATTGATTTTAATTATGCAAAATTTTTTATAAGTTCCATTAAAACTATGTCGTATGTTTTACTGATTGGAGGGTTGAATAGAGGCCACCCACCCACCCTACATATACATATAAACTTAAAGTCCTTATAGTCGCGCTGTATCCAATGAAATTAATTACAAAACTTTTTGAATAAAAAGGAATTAAGAAGATAAGATTATTGAGTGAGTAGTTTTAAAAAAAAATGATGCATGATGGGTGGGCAGACATTAAATCTAAATTAGATAAGATTAGCTATAGAAAGTAATTTATATTTAAACTTAAATTTTGATTTTGTTTCATTTCTTATTACATAAAGTTTTTGATTGTTTTAGCAGCAAAATCATCAACGATTAGCAATTAAAGTTATCATGTATATGTAGGGTGGGTGGGTGGCCTCTATCCCACCCTCCAATTAGTAAAACATAAGCAAGGGTTTTAATTAAAAGTTGTAAAAAATAAATAAACACAAAATAATTGCAACTTTTAGAGATTTATTCATACACATAATATATATAATCATAATAATATATAACAATAATGATTTATTTCTCAACAGATACAACATCCATTAACAGAGAAATATAAACAAAACTTAAACATAACACAGTACACATAAAATTTAAAAAAGTTATAAATCTAGTAGTAGAAAACTATCAAGAAAAAGGCAAATACAAGTTACTTAACTTTGATTAAAACACTTAGAACCTTTCTTCAATATTTTATTTTTATCCAGATGCACATTTCGGACACAAAGTGTCCATTATCAATGGTTGGTATCAAACCATTGATAATGGACACTTTGTGTCCGAAATGTGCATCTGGATAAAAATAAAATATTGAAGAAAGGTTCTAAGTGTTTTAATCAAAGTTATTATTATCTTCAAGTAACTCAATCAACCAAAAACAAGTTACTTAGTTTATGAGCAACAATATAAAAGACATTTTAATTACAGTTTAGTGTACATGTTTTAATCTCTGATAAAGAGGTATTAAATATATCCAAATCCGAAAAACTGTTGCAATTCCTCACCTTAAATGAAAATAGGCGAATAGTATAAAACATCTGGCATTTAACCTCGGAACCTGGAAGTTCAGTTGCGCGAGTAAGTGATTGTCATTAACTCGATTATGAATCAACTTGTAGAGGAATATCAGAGATCCCAATTTTCTACGCATTTCTAGTGAGGACATATTGAATTTCGAAAGCAACATATTATAATCATAATTTTGGACCGGATAATCTTTGTATTTTTTTAAATAAAGAAGCTTTAGAAATTTTCGCTGAATATATTCAATTTGCTGAATGTAGCGATACGAACAATATTCTAATTTAGATCTAATGAAAGCGTAAAATATTATAATTTGAGTGGCACTGTTTTTGGAATCTTTGGAGTTTCTCATGATAAACCCCAACATTTTATAGCTATTGTTGCAAATTTTATTGTTATGAGCTTCGAAAGTTAATTTATTATCTAGCAAGACAAGCCTTGACCACATTACAGTTTTACAGTGAGAGAGCAGATGTCTGCCAATAGAGTAGCTATATAATATGGGATTCTCCTTTTGGTTTAACGTAATATGTGTGCATTTGCTAAGCTTCAGTTGCAAATCATTAGTTGATCAGTGCTTGATTAGTGCTGAGAAATTTCCAAGTTGCTGAATGATGGTCGAAACTTTGACGAGGTCCTCTTCTGCCCTATCGCTCGTTGCATTGGTATCATTGGATTCAGGAAGATTAAATAGAATTAGATTATGCTTCCTACTATTTCGTTCCGTGATTTCAGAAACCGCGACGTCGGAGATTGAAGAAATCGTTTGATCAATACCTCTATGATTAGTAGCAGACGATAATTGTGATTCTAAAGTGTGAGTCATCATACAATTTGTTTATTTTTTCCTGAATGGACGCTATTTTGACTTCAAACGTGCTAATTATACTTTGGATTTCGGCTTTGAAAGGTTCCAGATGCTTCAGAAGTAGTTTATCGAACTAACAACTTTCTCCAGCTGGGAAATCTGCCTTTTATTAAATAGATCTGCATTCGATGAGCTGCTGAGTGATAATCTTGACGAGGATGGCTGATTGCATTTTAGGGGGCGTTGATGAGATCTAAAATACATCGAAACCGATTCGTGGCTGTTCTTGAGAAGGAACAATAATTAATAGTATTTTCAACTAATAATTGCCGTCAAATGATATTTTTTCCATAGACTCAATACAAGCTTTTATGATGAAAGGTAATATTAATAATAATAATAAATTATTGGTGCTCATCAGATTTCTGATACACAAGTCAGTTGGTATACAAAATGAAATATTTAGTTAATTACATAGAAGCATTAAATTAGTAGCATTTGATAGATTTAAGTAAAGGATGGGACAAAACAGGTCTTGAATTACTCACCTCTTAGACAAGAAGAAGTTGCTGTATCCTTATTATATGCCCATTTTTATTATTAATAGTATTTGTAAATTTTATTATTGGCACGAATCAATTATTGAACGCAAAAATTATTTACGTAACTAATTGCTAGTATGACGTTTAGCATTGATTTTTTACTGTATAAGCGTATTTTATACGCAATAACAGTAATTCTATACACGTAAACATTTATAAATGTCAACACATCCACTTTATAATCCCTGTACACCGCATAGTGTGAATAGTTGCCCGACGCGAATTAACACAAAAAGTGCAAACTGCTGTAAAGATAGAAAAAAAAAATCTCTGGGGGCATTTAGTAATGCATACCTTCCCGGAAACCACAAACAAATTAAAAGCGTTTGCAGTAACTTCACTATGCAGCTATGCACACCCAAAACAAAAATATTTTTTAATTCCCAAACGCGTAAATCAATCAATCAATCACAAATTTAAATGTCACTGTCCTTTTATTAAAAAAAAACACGTAATGATTAATAAACCCGGTATGGAGGTGAAAGAAATTTATGGTTCTAAATGCATTATTTTCGCGTGTATAATAAGAAAAATTATTAGTTTATAAATTGCGGATTGATTTCTTGCAGTAAAAAAAATTGTATCAACATTCGTGGACGTGATGTACGTGACTACTTTACTAAATCATTTCTTCGTATATACGGCCGAAATTAGACTATTAGAGGGAATTGCCCGTTTTATGGGATAATGATACGACATCAAAACACCATAAAGTTGTTTTTGTGGAAGCGAAATATCGCCGGCTATTTATGTAATGTTTGATACGCGGACGCTTCAAAAGGGGTGCCGTTTGAGGGTGTGGAATCGCTGTTTTAATATACATTAGTACTGATAGGTATCTCAGCCCCGTACGAAATCCATTCGCATTACAAAGTTCATAGGGTAAAATTTTATTTTAGTTCGGCAAATCATTCATAATTTTAAAGAGAATGTTGAGGTATTCAGAAATCATACTGTTAGTTTTAAGATTCTTTTCTTATTGCTTTATGATTTGTTGTATTTTTGATTAGTGGTTTTGGCTGCTTTTTAGCTTCGAAATATTAAATTCTTGAACTGACTGTTTAAATTCTCACACATTCAACCTTCACGAACTGGGTTGCCACAAGGATCAACTGCTGTATTTTCACAAGAAGAGGATGTGTACCTACTTTCATTGAATTTTTTAAATTATTTAGTTTTGAAAATAATAATTCTACCTAATGATTCAAATTTAACATCGCTATGTAAAATACCCAAATAAAATTTTATCCGAACGCGTTTAATAAAGTCGACGTTAAAAATTAATAACAATAAAAAAAAGTAAATAAATTCCGCACAGTTATAAAGTCCAGGTCGAACGGGATGACTGTGCGATTCCCGATGACATTTCAAATACTTAAACGTCCATTTACAGCTTAACCTCATCTTTTTAAACCTTTTTTTATCACCATCGGAGTCCATGGCAATATTTCACAAGCGGTGACCCCTTTTTATATAGTTTTTTTTTCTCCAGTGTGGGGGGGTGGCGGTAATTCAGCGATTTTTATTTAATAGTAATAAATGGTCTCATCCCCGATGGCGATAACAATAAAAATTTTATTTGTTCGTTCACTCCATTTGAATAAAGTCTGTTTTATGTCCATCGAAAGTTTATAAGAGGCATAATAATAAAGGGCTCTTCATTTTTCCGCTCGGATCGCTGGTGTAAATCCATAGTATGTAAACTATGCGCGAAAGTTGGAAAGTTTTTAGTGAATCATTTAGATGAGAAATATATTTACTTTAAAACATTACTTTAACGATAAAATAAATGTAATCACAAATTACGTTTTAAGGCATTATCAATATAAATTAATATGTGTAATAGTTTCAAACATGATTATAAAATTATTGGCTTATTATGGTTGTATATATCGAATCAAATTTTAACGTATTTTTTATAGAGATTAATAAAGTAGAAAATTTATAAATATAAAAAGATAATTATTATTTCAGGTCTTTTTGGTTCTTAACCGAACAATGTAGTTAAATGAGAAGGATTAATTTTATAGGGATATAATGGTATAAATTTAATCCTAATGTAATTTAATTAGTATATATATTTTTTAAAACATATATTTTGTATTGATATTATTATAGGATTAAAATTGGAATCGAGCATTTAAATTCCATCACAATTCTTCCTAAGTAGTGGTTATTTGAATATCAAATAATGGTGGATGCGCCGGGAATTTACATACTCTAACCCGGTGTTTGTTAGGCAACGTCTCGCCTATCTGCATATTTTAATACTTTACTACCGCCGCGCTTTCGCCGTTACACATAATTCTTCATCTAGGTAGATGAATCTTTATTAGAGGAGCGAACGGGTTTCCGTGGATGAGGCCAGAGTTGCCGTGCGGAATCGATTTATACGCGCTAATAAATTACATTGTAATTACCTACTTACGTGCACTTAGTAAGTGTTTCTAAATAATAAATATTAACTAAAGTTTCGAAAGGAGACCACTTAGGAACGCGGCGGGGAACTTTAAATCATTACAACCGACTGAATTAAAATTAATTGCGGCCCCATTCGTTTATTTTATTCCATTGCGGTAATTATTGGAACGAATCAATTTAAGTGCGACCGAAAGATGAAAAGTTTTTCGCTCTTCGGAAGTGTTTATTCAGTCGGATCGGTGAAAATTTATTTTAAAACTTATTGCACGGTTTTCTAGATAAAAATAAAAGATTTATTAAAAGATATACATATCTCCTTGAGAATGACCATCTGAAACTATATATAAATATATAAAAATGTTTAATTAACTTTATAATTAACATACGGGTTGAATATGAATTTAATTAATCGTATATGTAAAAATTTAAATTTTGATAATAACCAAATTGTATTTAATGTTTATATGTTTTTAAATTGTATGTTTCAAATAACTAAGGATTATGATTTTTTACATTAAAAATAAAAGGCGAATTCTAAAATTTAATTTATTTTCATTTACTTATTAAACGTTTTAATTAACAATTACTACAATAATTATTTACGATGTCTAATTACCAGCTTGAATAATTCCATTCGCTTCATTCACTTCTGAACGGATCAAAGCTTCCTTTATTATAAGCAATTCCCAGTATTACTAAAAATCGCATTAATTTAAGCGTCGGCAATTCGAATGGAATTGGCCCAATTCATAATTGTGAAACTTTGACAACGACAAAATATTTAATGCCAATTATCCGAGCTCGGCTTATAACTGATTTCCATCAACCGAATTAAACGCCGATAAATAAATGATTACATAATTAATTTTAGTGGTATTTCATCGGAATTTAATAAATTTACTAAAGGATTAAAAGGCATTTTTGATCCGGCGGTTTTAATATTTTGATCCGCTCTAATACCTGTAGTGTATAATCGCGTTTAAATTATTCAGGAAGTGTTTATGTGTGTGAAATTTAAAAAATCGTCTTAATAATAACCAAATAAAGTTTATTCATTGTATTAATTAAAATAAATAAACGAATAATTCATTTGTACACAATATCAATTACAAAACGATATTTATAAGCCAGCGAATATTTTCACATGGTGAAATCATTCGTATTTTACGCTCGTTTTTATTAAAACATAAATGTTCTTTCAATTAGCAGCGTGTTTGTTTGTTTACCAAATTAGTGTGTGCATTAATTAAAGCAAATATTAATTAATTAGTTGCTGTACCAATATTTCAATAAACATTACAATACGTACGGTTCTATTGAAAGGGTGATTTTGTATTATGTAATTTTGCATTCGGTTTTATGGAAGTAGACAACGGATTTCATTAGATGTAAATTAAATACTGCACGTGTTAATAATTAATTATGTTATTTTACTTTTTCTGGAGAAAGTAAGAAAATTATTATAACCGGAAAATAATTATGAATTATGAAAATAATACCCCAATTGTAGATCAGAGATTACCTAACTCATCACACGTTACTTTACATGCTTTAAATAATAACAAAAAATTAAGATATTTTAAATTCAAGTGTGTTTTTAGCAGCAGTGTGAGAGATTCCATTATGAATCTAAAGAATAGTGACAGTAGGGATATATTTATGAATGTACAGCCAACTTTTTGAAAATGGTGAACGCACCCATAATAGAATCAGTGACCAAGCTATTTAATCTAGCAATCAAACAAAAATTGTATAGCATTGGTATTCGAGGTCCTATGTTAAATTGGATAATATCATATTTATCGCACCGGAGACTAATTGTTAAAATTGAAGCAAGTAAGTCAATCGAATACAAAACAAATATAGGGGTACCACAGGGCTCAGTCTTGGGTCCTTTAATCTTCCTTATTTTCATAAATAATTTACCGAATTTTCTGCATCCAGATCACATTGTGATATTTTCGGAAGATACTTCGATTGTAATTGCATTAGAATGCCTAGAGGAACTTCAGCATACATTAAACAGAATTCTAAATCAATTTAGTTTGTGGTGTAAATCTAACAGTATTATCTTGAACTCAAATAAAACGGTGTGTGTAAACTTTCATAATCGCAAAAGTGTTCCTGATGAATTCTACAATATAAATTCTAATATTAAAGAATCCCATGATTCGTGCAAGTTTCTAGGATTCTAAGATTCTAAACTTACGTGGGAGAAGCAAGTGAATCAAGTTTGCAACAAACTTAATAGCGGCTATTACGCACTGTTAAAATTAAAATATGAACTTTCTGGAGCAGCATTACTTAATGTTTATTTTGCATTATGTTATTCAGCTATGTCATATAACGTTATATTGTGGGGAAATTGTACCAAAAGCTCTAGAGTTTTAATCAGTCAAAAAACGTATTATACGACTCTTGTTTAATCTTAAGCCGACAGAATCTTGTAAGAATACCTTTATAAATAACAATATTTTAACATTTCCCTGTATATACATATATAGATGCATACTATATATAAAAAAAAATTTGTCAAACTTCAACACACATTCCTCAAATCATGATTACAAAACAAGAAACAACTATTAATAAAAATAGAAAAAAGATAGTAATACTTCCAATATTTAGACCCCCGTAAACTTGTCCAAAAGAATTTATAGATAGTTTTGAAGAAAAGATTGACAACAACAAGTTAATACATACAATTAAATCGGAAGAATAAGATCGAAAATAAGCCAAATACAGGATCAGACCTTAATTTATTCTTAATGCCCACTGACAAACATGAAGTTTTACGCAAAATTCATCAACTAAATCCCAATAAAGCACTAGGCTCATATGTAATAAGCTCAGAAGTATTAAAACAAATAGCAGAGTATATAAAAAGGCCTTTAGTCTATTTTATAAACCTAACAATAGAAAGTGCTAAATACCTAACTGTATTGAAGAAGGCAACTATAACTCCAATTTACAAATATGGAGACAAAGAACTCAATCCAATTATAGACCTATTAGTTTGCTAAGTGATATAAACAAATTTTTTGACAACATTATAAAATCATGTGTTCTGCAAAGAAGAATAAGCTTATATCGGAATTCCATTGCCATTGCTGAACTAACTGGTAACATCTATAATTTATTTGATGCCGGTAAGACAGCCCTCTGTATATTCATAGATTTAGAGAAATCGTTTGATATAGTTAAACATAAATGACTTCTCGATGTTTTTTAGATGATGGGAATACGAGGTAAAGATCTTTTCCAAAACTACTCATCGTCAAGAACGCAAGCTGTTCATATTGGAACACATACAAGTAGATTCAAGGCTGTTAATTACGGGATTCCTTAAGGGTCAGTTTCAGGGCCGCAATTATTCATATTGTACATAAACTGTATTTTTAAATTAAATATCAATGAAAATAAATGCTTTTGCAGATGATACGAAGGGAATTAATAAAAACACTAGTCGCTTTGAAAATGTTTTTTGAAAGCAAGTTTCTAACTATGAATCTGAAAAAAAACAGCATACATACCATTTTCCGAACATAAGAGTACGCTTTCTTCTTACAGATTCATTGAATCCATGAGTAAAAATTACAAAATCAAAATAAATCAGAAACATCTAAATACCTAGGAGTTCCTATTGATAGCCACCTACGTTAGAATTAATATTTTAAACAAACAATATCGAAACTACGGAGAATTATCTATCCCTTTAAAAAAATCTGCGAGTTTCCTAAACCTGAAACAACTAAACTGGTCTATCATGGATTAATTGAATTGCATTTACCATATGGTATCCTAGCATGAGTTGATGCCGCCAAATATTACATAAATTGTTTTAAAATTCTGCAAAAGAGGTTCTTAAAAATCATGCTACACAAAAAAATGAATAATAAAATATATTAAAATCCTTCAGTTCATTGTAGAAAATTAACTAATAAATTAAAAATACGAAAACATTTCTACAACTAAAACTACAAAATAACTAAAACTACAAAATAAATACTTGTTGAAATAACCACTTCTCTGGCTAATACCTCGAGAGATATTGAATGATACAAAAGTAATTTGCGTGTTACAAATAGTATCAACTATCAAGGTAACACAAATTTGAATGAAATTATTTCTATTCAATAAACTAGTAAATGATACAAATTTAAAAATGTATTTTAGACGGTTTCAAAGTGAATATAACATGAAAAGTTATGAGAAAACTTGAATTTAGGCTGATTTCATTAAATTAAACTCTCAAAAGCAATTAAATAATCTAGCATTCAAGTTTATAATCAACTGCAGACACGTGTTTCAATCTTTAGATCTCTTCAGTAGAGTTTTATTATAAAATTAATTTTAAATACAAATAAAAAAAGCAAATCAAATATGGTTATTATTGATAATACGCTATGCAACAAATAATAAATAAATATGTTTGTCTCTTTGGAAGTGTATATTCTCTCTATTTTCTGTTTTTTAAATCCTTTCCTGTTTGTATTTTCTGACTTTCCTCATTTGTCTTCAGCGTATTTCTATTATCGTCTATGTTTTGTTATAACACAGTCAATTTTCTATCTTGTATCTTCCAACATTTATGTTTATATTTCTATCATTTATTTTAAGACTTGTCATTCTATGTTAAGTTGTGACATTTGTTTATTATCTTTATCATTTATTGTATTTTGTCTATTTTATTACTTAAAGTTTTTGTTAATTTTGTCTTATACCGTCTGATTTTCTTTTTCTATTTGTTCTGCGTCTGTTTTTCCATTTTAAAAAATAATATTACTAATATTTTTGTCTTAATCCTATGTTTTTCATCGTCTATCGTTGTTGGTTGTCGTCCACTTTCTGGATTTCATTCTGTTTTCTTAATATTTCCTGCATCTTTATAAAATTCAATCCAATTTTATTTTCATCTTCTCTCTTTTGCTGTCAATCTTTTACCTTTAAACTTATCAATTATAAACTAATCAATTATTTTTTAGTCTTTCATCTTTTGACTTTTACCTCTACTTTTTTCTTTATATTTTAATTCATAAATTTTTCTGTTCACAGGTATGCCGTTTGTCTTCTATATTCTATCAAAAATCTGCTTTAACATTTAATCATATTCCTTCTTATGACAAAAGGCCATATTTAGCAAATACTTTGATGAATCTTCATCAAGAAAGTCTTCATGGAACAACTGATACCTGAAGAATATAGAGTGAGAATGGAAGAACACTTATCCTGTGAATTCAAGCGTTTACAAATACAATCAAAATTTTTGTAGATTATCATTATGTATATTATTAGAATATATTGTAGTATGGTGGATGAAATAAAATTAATAAATAAAAAAAATAAATATTTATTTTATTCTCTTTTTTTTTCGGTATTTTTGACTCAATTTTGTTTATAGTGTATCTTTTGCACAACAATTTTAATGATTTGTCTTTTCACTCTGTTATTTCCTGATTATTATCTTTTGCCTTCTCCTTCTGTGCCTACTTTATCGTCGACTTTCTGCATCATGAAATGCTAAGATCGAGAGTCTACAGACTGAAAATCAGGAACTAAAAAATCCTATTTCTCAACTGGAAAGACGTCAATGTCAAAACAATTTAATCGTTTTTGTTATACTTGATGGAAACAACGACTCTTTAATAGAAAGTACTGTAAAAATATTGGATGAAAAACTACATATACAACTCAAGGACGAGGATCTTTCTAATGTATATCGCCTAGGGAAAAGAGTCGGGAAGCGACCAATTCTCTTGGAAAAGGTCACTAGTTTTAGAAAATGGTAAAATATTAAAGAGGTCGGCAATATACATAAATCAGGACTTAACTGTTGAAGATAGTCTTCGGCATAAAACTTTAAGAACTCACCTTCGAATTGCAAAAGAAAAAACCTAAACGCCTATATAAAAGATTTTAAACTAATTGTTGGAAATGAGGTCTTCACGGCAGATTAGTTAATGGAATCTCTACAAATTGAACAGGAAGGACCTGGCATCAAATACTCGGGAGTAAAATTTGGATAATATGTTGGGTGAGGCATCAGCCGTGTGCACAGAACAAAAAAAAAAACAACGTACCACGCCTATTACACCGAAACCCTCAGAGAAAAATGCCAATATGCCTCACAATCCGTTAGCGGTAACCACTGCGAGAAATTTACGCAAGACAAGAATCTACCAGCTCTCAAAGCACTGAAAGTTAAACACCAAAAGTCAACGACAAGTATTATGCCCAAAAAAAGTGTAAAATATTTAGGTATTAATATAGACACTCACTTAAAACGGGACATAAAAATTACAAATACCTGAAAAAAATTACGAATGATGCTTTACAAATTTAAACAGCTTGCAGACATACTATCTACCAAACATATGATAATGCTATATCATGATCTTGTCCTATCGCAAATTGGGTATAGAATCATTGGCTGGGGTGGTCTTTACAAAACAACTCTATACCCACTATAAACATCATTAAAATAATACATAAAATGAACATGAGGTAACCTACAATATCCCTATACAAAGAAACTGGACTGCTCAATATAAAACAAATTTATGCCAAGGCTGTATTAACACATTATTTTAAAGAAAACTGTTTTTTATCCAAACCATGAACACAACACACGATCGAAACGAATACAAAATGTTTTTAACATAAGGAGCACTGAATATATTGGTACAAAATCTCATACCTTCATATAATATGTTTCCACCTGAAACTCGCGACCACAGACACAAATACCAAGTTAAAAAAAATATAAAATATAAAACTCACTGGTCAGATATACAAAGTTTATTTATTGATAAAGTAACTTAAAACCCTAAATGGATAAACATTCTGTGTTGTATGAATATGCTGATTATTTTCGTGAAAAGTGATTACAATATGAACTTTCAACAACTAAAAGCCTCAACTATTCAGTTATGCTGAGTTATGTATGTATCTTGTTTATATATTCTTTCTAGGTTCTCATGTTATTTAAGATACTATATAAAAATCACACACAAGGATATTGCTATCCTTTCGTGATCACTATAATTTTATTGAAATTTTATGTAAATTTACCACATTTGCATATGTATATAAATTTAATAAAGACTATTATTATTATTATTAACTTTATTTTTCTATATCTTCTTTTGCATCTAATTACTACCTCATATTTTTTCTGCTTTCCTATTTAATTTTTTGACTGCTATTTTTCTCTACCTTCTGTCTTTTAACCTCTATGTTCTGCCCTAAAGCTTAAGTCTATTCCCCAGTTTTGTCTTTTATCTTTTATATTTTAACATGGTTTTCTATCTTCTACTTCAAGTCTTATGTTATTATATCTTCACTTATAAGATTTGTATTCATCTTCTAATAGTAATCATATCTATGTGTGTGTTTTATTTCTGGCTGCTGTTTATTATTTTTACCTTCATCGTTTATTCTCTGTTCTAATCTCTAAGACTTTTTTTTTCCCTTATGCAATTTGTCTTATATAGTTTAATATTTGTCTAAATTTGATTTCTACTTTTTTGTCTTTTTTATTTTTCTTTAGATATTTTTAATTTTGTTTTTGTTTCAATCGTTCATTTTCGTGCGTTAACCTTTTACCTTAAAACTATAGTATTTTCTCTACCATTTTCTATTTTTACTTCTATATTTTAAATTTTGCCTGCATCAGTATATTATACTCTCTTTTCTTTTCTCTAATCTTATTTTTGCCTGTTGTTCCTATTTTTTAACCCACTACTTTTTATCTTCTGCCTTAAAGCTTCCGTCTTTATCTTTTTGCATTCTATTTTTTGACTTTTATCTCCATTTTTTTTTCTGTTTTAAGTTTTATATCTTTTTGAAGAATTATATTTATTCTTATATTTTCTGTATATCTTTTCCTTGTATCTGATTTCTAACATATGACGTCTGTCTTATTAAACATAAAATTTGTTTATAGATGTTATTTATAACTGAAACTATACTAAATTCTTAGGGTGGGTGTGGGCTCACTATTCACCTGAAGTAGGAAAAGAAGACCTAGATTTAAAATTATTGCAATTGACATATGATTCACGTTTACTTAAGTAAGATGACGTTAGAGATGATGATTTGCAAAAACCAAATTTATCCATCTTGGCAATCAAAACGTTGTGATCAACTTATATCTATGTGTTTGGGATTTTTTCTGTTTGTACCGAATGGTAGCTTGCGTTATCCATCACTATCGCACTATTTTTTGAACGCTTTGGAAGTAATTTTTTTGAGAATGAAATTAAACTACTTGGTTATGTAAGCCTTTGCAATGCATACATTTGTTTGGAGAAAATTATACAATACGGTCCTGACTAGACCGAGAATATTTATGGGTTGGTTTTACGATATGATGGCCCTAAACTCATTAAGGCGGTCAAGTGGTAAAAGGTCATAAACGCCAAATATCTTTCGGACGACTATACAAAATTTGCCACTTACCCTGATATCCAAGATATCCTCAAACATCTATGTTTACCTCGCAATCCTTTACACTCCCCTCAAAACCAAACATCCTTACACAACGAATTTTCGAATTCATAACATCTTTTCATGATTCATCTACATAATCATCAACGGCCAACTAACAATAATAAGTAACAAAGACTGGCAGAAAGACCATGGGTCGATAGCCGTAAAGTAAATAATCAAATACGATTATTATTGATAATACACAATGTAACAAATAATAAATAAAGATGTTTGTCTCTCTAGAAGTGGCTTTTCTCCCTATTTCTCTATTTTCTGATTTTAAATTCTTTCCTGCTTTTATTTTTTTACTTTCCTCATTTGTCTTCAGTTTCTTTGTACTATCGTCTATGTTTTGTTATAACACAGTCAATTTTCTATGTTGTATCTTCCAACATTTGTATTTTATTTATATTATTTGTTTTAAGAATTGTTATTCTATCTTCAGTTGTGACATTTATTTATTATTTTTATCTTCTATTTTATTATGTCGCTTTGTAGTTTAAGGTTTTTTCTTAGGACACTTTTTGTTAATTTTGTTTTATATCATCTGTTTTTCTTTTACTTTTCCTACGTTTTCCATCGCCTATTTGTCTTGTTTGTTTTCTACTTTATGGATTTGGTTTTGTTTTCTAAATATTTCCTGCATCTTTATACAATTTAATCCAATTTTATTTTCATCTTCTGTCTTCTGCTGTCAGTCTTTTGCTTTTAAACTTGAGTCCATTATTTTATTTTTGTCTTTTAACATGTATTCATGTCTTTTCTACATGTATGCAGTTTGTCTTCTATATTCTATCAAAAATCTGCTTTAAATCTTATTTCTTTTTAGAGCACAAGGCCAAATTTAGCAAATAATTTGATGAATTCGAGTGTTTCCAAATACGATCAAATTTTTCTTCTAAAATAAAATTAATAAATAAAAAACTTAATACTCCTTCTATTCTCTTTTATTTTCCGTATTTGGGACTGAATTTTTGTTTATGGTGTTTTGTGTATCACAACTTTAATCTTTTGACTTTTCACTCTCTTATTTTCTGATTTTTATCCCTTAATTTATCCTTCTGTGCCTACTTTATCATCTACCTTCTGCATTAAAATTTATTTATTATATAATTATTGTTCTATATCTTCTTTTCTATGTTCTGTTTCTTTTTGTTGTAAGTCTTATTTTGCATCTGATTACTATCTCATATTTTTTTCTGTTTTCCTTTTTAATTTTCTGATACTTATATTTTCCTCTAACTTCTGTCTTTTAACGTCTATGATCTGCTCTAAAGCTTCAAAATAAATCCCGTTTTTTTTCTTTATCTTTTATCCTTTAGCTTGGCTATCTTTTGTTTCAAGCCTTATGTTGTTATAGCATGAATCAATACATTCGGGAGTTTGAGACCTCAAATTGTAAATTTTAGCCTTAAATATATTAAAGAAATAAATCAAGTGTTGGATGTAAATAGTAAAAATTGTAATTTTAACATACTACTTTAAAATATTCGCAGTATTGCAAAAAATAAAGATGAGTTAAAGATATACTTAAAGAGTATGGAACCATTTGGGGTTATTGTTCTTACAGAAATATGGAAAATTGAAACATTAGAATTGTATAATATGACAGGGTATCGGTCATTTCATAACACAAATAGCTGAACCAATAGCAAGCCTTATTAATAAAAAAATTAAATCTGGTGTATGTCTAAAATCATTTAAAAAAACAGTAATTGTACCAATTTATAAAAATTGACAAACCGAAGACGTCACTAATTATCAACCTATATCTTTAATTTCAAATCTAGCTAAAGTTTTCGAAAAAGTATTAAAAAACAGATTGATTAGCTACTTGCGAAAATATAAATTAATATCAGACAAACAATTTGGATTTCAAGAGAGGAAAATCAACCCAAGATGCTATTCCTAAAATTTCTAATAGTATATATCATTCATTAGATAACAGTAATCCATGCCTATGTTTTTTATCGATCTCGCAAAGGTATTTCATACCGTTGACTACGAGTTGTTACTACAGAACCTTGAAGATATAGGTATGAGACAAACTCCTCTGAAGTTATTTCAAAGTTACTTACGAGATCAAGAACAATGTGTAAAAATAAATAACACTGTCAGTAAATATAAAAATATTACATGTGGTGTCCCTCAAGGTACAGTCATTGGACGAATACTATTTATTATTTACGTAAATAGCATGTTCCAGATTTCAACAAAAAGGCGAGATAACAAGTTTTGCAGACGATACAGTTTTATTTTGAAAAGGAAAATTTTGCTTTGAGGTAAAAAAAATATTCAGACAATTATACGGGTATTTAAACTTTAGTCCGACCTGAAAAGATTAACAATAAATATGAAGAAAACACATTCCTACCATTCTGTATAAATAAATGCACTAAAATTACATTTGATTTAATTGCATTCGTAGATTACTCCGACAACTATGTGAGTATCCCTGTTACTAACTATAAATATTTAGGAATATATTTTGATGAAAATATGAGATGGAATGAACATATATTCCATCTTGTTAAAAAGTTAAGGACTGTAGCATATACATTTAAACTTCTGAAGAATGTATTAGATATGTCATGTTTGAAAATACTATACCACGCTTTAGTAGAGTCGCATTTAATATATGGTATAATAGCATGGGGAGGAATTTTTAAAATACATCTACAAAATGTTAACATCATTCAAAAAAGAATAATAAAAAACATAGTTAAGTAACCATGTACGTATTCAACAGACGATTTATTTAAAGAAAAAAAATTTATGATATAAGTCAAGGCTATTTTTTACACTCGGTATTATATCAATTTAACAAACATCATCTAAAATATAAAAATAATCCCTGCAACACCAGAAATATATCCAAAAATGAAGACAACATCTGGAGCTTTGCTTTTTTGGGTCTGAGAATGTTTAATTTTGTTCCCATGTATACTATAATGATGCATAATTTACATAAATTTAGAAAATATTTAAAAAGGTTTTTAAATAACGAAAACCCTCTCGATCTCCACAAATGTATTGATCTTAAAAACAATTAGAATAATAATAGTGTTAATGTTAACTTCCCATAGACTTGTATTTGTATTTAGTGCTAAATGTATTGCTAGAGTTACATAGAAGTAGTAATATTGTATAAGTAGATTATTCGTAATATCACGAATAATCATTTCAGTGATTAACTGGTTATTGATTACATATGCTTTATTTGTTTTGTTATTATATTTATCATCTTCTAAGTTTAAATATTATGTATTACTTTACACATTACATTACATTATATTACATATCTTCACTTATAAGATTTGTCTTCATGTTCTAATAATAATCATATCTGTTTGTATCCTAATTTCTGGCTGCTTTTTATTGTTTTTAACATAATCGTTTATTTTTTGCCCTAATCTCTAAGATCTTTGTTTTCTCTTAAGTAGATTGTCTTATATAGTTTAATATCTGTCTAAATCTGCTTTTTACTTTTTGTACTTATAATTTGTCTATAGATATTTTTGTTTCTGTTCTTGTTTTAATCGCCTGTTTCCAGCATTTATCTTTGCATTCAAACTGTAGTATTTTCTCAACCATTTTCTATTGTTTTACTTCTATCTTCTAAATTTTGCCTGTATCAGTTTCTTATACTCTGTTTTCTTTAGTTTCTCTACTCTTATTGTTGCCTTCTGTTCCAATCTTCTAATCCTCAACTGTAAAAGCAAAAGTTTAATAGCACCAATAAATGATTATTTTATCTTCTGCCTTAAAACTTTAGTCTTTATCTTTTCCCATTCTACCATCTGACTTTTGTCTCTATTTGTATTCCTTATTTTTTAAGTTTTATATCTTTTTTGACGAATTTTGTCTGTAATATTTGATAGTCTATCACCTGCCTTGAGATTTAGTCTTATTTTCTGAATATCTGTTTTATTTTGTCTGTTTTCTAACATCTGAAGTCTCTCTTATTAAATATAAAATTTTTAAATTATAGATGAATTGATGAAACTAAACTAAATACTAAGGGTGGGTGGATGCTCAATATTCTACCTTCTAATTAGATGCACATAAATGAACATAGTAAATTTAAATAAATATTTAATAGTTTCTACAAACATTGAAGATCGCACTAAAATATTATTGACAGATTTATAGATTTTGACATTGTGCGGATTTCATGACCTAATAAAGTTTATAAATTTAATTTGCACTTTGCACACTAGAGCCTTTATTTATAGATTTATAAAATTTAATTAAATTGTTAACGGTGGAGGCTTCTACTTCGTTGTACATCATTATTCGCAAATAAAACACTTTTGTTTGTATAATAGAGACTTCTTGTTTGGAGGTTGGTTTTTACTTGCACAAATTTTGGAGTAACTTTCATATTTAAGTAATTAACATATTTCCCATGAACCCAATATCTCCTAAATAAAAATTCATAAAGAATAACAATCTATTCGCCCGGTAGTTTCATTTATTAATTCTCCAGCCCAAAAAATATGTGCATTTCTAAATTCATTATACAAAGAACTAACTGACTTTAAGAATCCCCACTCCATAAAAAATTCAATTGAATTAACGAATGTTAACTTCATTCAAACTAGAACCAAATTATAAATTAGTCTCATTTGATGTCTCAAATATGTTTTTAAATATTCCTCCACCAGACTGCTTAAAATTAGTTAAAGAATCATTTGACAGAAACAACATTCACGTCTCTATAAAAACAGAAATTTTAAATTTATTGGAAATTGTTTTAAACAATAATTACTTTACATTCAATCATAAATTTTATAAGCAAACATAAGGACTAGCAATGGGCTCAGCACTAAGTCCATTGTTAGCCGAAATATTTATGTCATATCTAACATTAAAAATATTAAATTCTCCACTTGGGAAAAGACATATTAAAATGTGGCATCGATATTTTAGCCTGTTTTACAGGAACTGAAGGTCAGATCCCATTTCCTACAATTGATTAACAATTTGCACCCAAAAATTAAATTCACAATTGAATCAGAACAAAATAATAATATTAACTTTTTAGATCTTTCTATTTCAAGAACTGATAAAATTTTTTCATACGAGATTTATAGAAAAACCACATTCACCAACTCAATCATTCCTAACAATTCCAGACATCCTCACAAACGCAAAATGGCAGCATTTAACTCAATGATCCACCGAGTACAAAATATACCCCTATCAGATGTTTCCTTCAAAAAAGAAATCAATACTATAAAAAATCGCTTTTAGTAATGGCTATAATGTCAAATTAGTAGATAAAATTTTAAATAAACAAAAGATGCGTAAAATTAAAAAAATTATTTGCAGGTAAAAAATGTTTAAATCATTAACTTATTTTGGTAATTGTAGTGTTCAAATCAAAAGCATACTTAAAAAAACATAATATAAATATTGCATTTAAATCATATTGCAAAATTAGTAATGTTATTTTTAATCCAAAAACAAAACAAAATAAACTAGAAAAATCCGGAATTTATAAATTAACCTGTTTAAATTATCAAGGAATTTACATAGGTAAATCTGGTCGAAATTTAAAGAACATTTGTGCTCTATAAGATTAAAACAAGTTGATAAATCCACTTTTGCGAAACACATTATTGAACAAAACCATTCTTTTGGAGAGGATGTACTAACGATTATTCATTACGCCGAAAAGTGACGAAAAATTAATCTTTTAGAATCCCTAGAAATCCACAAAGCCCGCGCTAATCCGAGAATTCCACTAATTAATGACCAGGTTTTTTGCTTTTTCTAATGGCTACACCACGTAGTAAGAAACTTTATCTATAGTCTTTTAATTTTACAGGCTTTGCAAAATATACAGATTTCACAAATACGAATTAAGTCACACAGAATAGTGATTGGGAAATACGATTTAAGGGAGGTGCTGTTGGCAAATATTATGGAGTATGTTAAAATATTAATAGGGTTGTACAAATCGTAACAGGATTGTATAGGATAGGTGATAGAGAAGAACCATGTGGTATCCCTTATTAATTTGTTAATTGGTCAGAAATTGTTTGTTTCTAACTTAACATGTTTTATTAAAAGGCGTTGTATATAAGGATGAATAAATTGAATGGCGTAGAAAAACATTAATACAGAAGGTTAAAATTTTGAAACAATAGAAAATTTATTAGAAAATTATTTGTAACATTCTTAATATACTAAAAATACAATTGTCATTTAGTAGCAAAAACAAATTTGCACCTTTACCAAAAAAATAGTTCACCCTGTATTCATAACAGTACATTTAATTGAAATATAATTAAAATTTATTCATCTTCCTGTATCCCATCACGGTGGACAAGCCTCGGCAACTATATTTTCCTAGTTTACAGCGTAAATAACGAAACCTGTTTAGCGAGCGCGGGGGCCGGGCAAAAATTATTCATAAACCGTGACTAATGGAAGGAACGGCGTATAAATTACAATTACGCTTCAACATAATCTATTTTAATGAAAAAGGTCGCGTAAAATGGGACAGAGAAATTTCTCGTCACCATGACGATTCGAGCGCGGTATCGTCGGCATTTCCTCTTCCGCAATTACAAACGTGAAAATTTAAGTGTTATGCGCCGACAATAAATACATCATTTGCGGCCTAGTTTTAATTCAATTGGCCACAAACTATTAACCTAAATAAATATTAAGACTATTTTAATTAAACCACTTTTTTCAAATAAATGACATTCTTAAATACATATAATTGTAATGAAACTGATGCATAGCATGGAACATAAGTGCGTGATGCGGGGGCATGGGGCTTTCATAGGGATGTGAAGGTTGTTGATGCACCTGTTGAGAAAGAGAGAGTTGTGAGAGGTACTAAAGATGAGGTGGGTCTTATTAAATTAACAGAGGAATGATTTGAAAGTGGTTGTGGGGAATTTGTACCAATTTGTCTAAGAGGTGGTGTTTGAGAAACATTAATAACTGGTGTTGGTATACTGCTGGTTGTTTTAGAGGTATGACATTTCTCAGGTAGTGAAGAATGACTAGGACTTGCACTCGGTGATAGCAATGAAGTACCAAAATCTGATTCTTTTTTAATATTATTCACAGCAGGCACCATCATTTATAGTTACAGCATTTGTCAAACTAAATTCAGGCACCTCAGATTTATTTACCTTGACATCCTTAAGGCTTTGTAAAGGATCGGCTATAGCTGTTGGAATATTAGAAGCACCATAGGCCATCGCAGAACTTGCAGGTAAAGCACTCTGGCTAGGATTAGGTTGTGGAGGTTGTGTTGGTTGTGAGAGTATAGGCTGTGGATAAGCCGGCATAACCGGAACTGCACTTGGAGGTGGTGTTGGTCCTGGAATTTTATACTTGATCTTCAAGTTCTTAGGTTCATTCTAACTAGGTTTATCTCTGAGACTGTGCTGATTGTAATTAGGCATGAATCCTTATGGATAAATAGCTTGATTACCACCAATTGTAACATGTGTAACGAAGCAGAACCTACTTATATTCGAAATATAATTACAGTTATATTATTATAATTTAAGTGGTATTAAGAGATATTACACTCATAATAATTTATTTTCCTTGTAGACTTCTCTTCTCCCAGGAGATAAAGCAATATTTGCCATCCAGCGCAAATACGTTCGGGGCGGTGGAAAAAAAATATCTATCTAAATCGTATATTTTCTATTTAAATGCAATACAAAAGTAAACTTTTCTGTTCGACAGGAGCCGCGTTTGACGAATGAGAAGATTTTCGTGTCGCTTAGGTTTTACGCGCCGGCATCCGAACACATTCTCTTTCTGGCTCATATTTTATGAATTGTTTATAAAGCGAGCTTACATAAATTCCTCCACTTTTATTGGAAAATCGATGCGCGAATTTATTTGACGGAGTAAAGGGAATGACGTGATATTGTTTTGCTTCAGACCACTTTTACGCTCATAATTCATACAAGAGATAAAATTATTTATTTATATCAGTCTGTCTATACAATGTATATCCTACTAGTAGTAGTAGTAGTACCTGTTTGCAACGTGCGGAGCCTGGCGAATGGAGTAGCTTCATTATGTGTGCTAACATGTTCGTTTGTATGTCAGTTGTCTGTGTGCAAAGTTAAGTCACGCTGGTATTGACTGTGATGTTTATGTGAGTGTTAATAATGATTAAAAAAATAAGGAACCCCACCCATTGTAATTAGGTTTATGAACGCAAGAATTGTCAGACCTTGTAATATTGGTGCTGGTATTGTAATTTCAACTTAGGAAGAAAGAAAATTCATGATGACTAATGTTCAGGACGGTCGTTCGTCATTACGGACAAACTTTCAACCATAAACCCAATTGTCCAAACTTGTATCCTTTATATTACTATCCTCTTACAATACCCAAAGACTGTTTGGCAGAAAAGAAAGATTACAAATCTCAAAATGTTGGTGATAGAGTAATATGAAGCTGGAATACAAAACCACTACACAAGTTACGACAAAAACTTAAATTTGCGTGGCAACTATGCAGAAAAGTAGTTAAAGGCATGTTCTTTACAAATAAAAGGTAAAAAATTGTTAATATATACTATTTTTTATATTTCTTATTAGTTACTACCTTTCGGATAGCCCTCGTATAACCATAGCAAACCTTTATAAAGGTATACATTTTTCTGGGCTAATGAATCTCTGCAAGACTTATTATACCATTCGGATAAAAATTTAATAACAGTTATTTTAAAATTTCGCTTTTTTTAACACAAGGTTGAAAAATGAAAAATTTTTGAGCTTATTAGAAATTTCGAATTTTCTAGCTATATCCTTTTAGGTTATGGAATTTTGTAATAAATTATTTACTAAGTTTAAGCATTGTTAGCATTTTTAAAAATAAGTTTTCGTCATTAATTATTTCTATTTATAAGAATATTTCAGGACTTTGTGAATTTGCGAAAACTTTCTTTGAGGATTTTAGATTTTATCATCAACTTCTTTACAGGCTTCTTAAGAATGTACTTCCTAGATGTCACATTTAATTTTTTTTTATCGTTTGTTGCTTTTACTTTTCAAAAATTATATAGTTCCATCAATTTACTACTCTTGAATCTTCTCGGCGTTAACTTCGTAGAACATTTTCAATAAAAAAAAACATTAAGAAAACTTATAACTTTTTTATTACACTTTTTATTACACTTTTTGTGACTGGTTTTGAACGAGTTGACTTGTTTGATAATGACTACCGTGTAATAGAAACTAGTAACGAAAAGTGTAATAAAAAGTGGCATAAAAAAGTTATAAGTTTCATTTATTTTTTTAAATTTACTCCTCTGATGTATAAATTTTTAAATTTAAAAAAAAAATATTTTTCATAATTTATTGTTGTTTTTATTTAAAATTGTACAGAAATATTTCTTTTAAATTGCTATTTGCAAACTCTTTTTGCAGATTTGTGGAATGCTCTAGGAACTTACCTTAAAGGCTCTAAAATTTTCCTGAAATTAATCTGAATTAAGTAAGTTTCCTTACTTTTTTTTTGATTTTTCAAACAATTTCAACAATCTTAGCTCTTATCAAAATTTTCTATAAACTCTCCAACAATTTCTCTTTTATTTTATAATAATTTTTCATTATTTCTTACTTTATCGTATCAGACTTTTAACAAATTTCCTTCCAGAATTTGAGAATTTTCTAGTAACTCTCAATTCAGGAAAACTTTTTTGGAAGATACAAATTTTCCTTCCAGAACTTGAGAATTTTCTAGTAACTTTTTAACAAAATTTCTTAGAGAATTTAAGGATTTTCTAGAAACTTTCAATTCGCGAAAACTTTTTTAGAAGATACAAAATTTTCTAGTAACTTTTTAACAAATTTCCTTCCAGAATTTAAGAATTTTCTAGTAACTTCAAATTCGCGAAAACTCTTTTAGAAGATACAAATTTTCCATCTAGAAATTAACCATTTTATAACAGATGTTTCTAATTTCTGCATTCCTTTAGCATTGTTTTTAGATTTTCATAAGGTTTAGCTCTATTTACCGAAATATTAGAGCAATTTTTCTTAGAATTATTGAAGGTTTTCTTCGAAATTTGTATTCAAAGTTTCCAGCATCTTCCTTTCAGTTTTTTTTAAATAGATTTTTTTATTAAATGCTTTCCGCCTAATACTTTTTTATTCAAGAATTTTTGAAACAATGTTTCTTTAAAATTGTGCAAACTTTCTTAAAGATGTTTAAAGTATTTCAGCAATTTCAAATTGTAAAAACTGTCTTAAAGATTTTTGAAGTATTTCAGCAATTTCTCTTTTTTTCAGTAATTTAAATTGCAGCGGTCTACATTTTTTCATTTTTTTCATTTGTTTGCAAGAATTTTCTCCTAATTTTTACACTATCTTATGATTCTTTTTTAATTTCTCTTCCAATTTGTGAAAATATTTTTAGAGCTTTCTTACCATTTTTTTATCCTTTAACATTTGTTTAAATATCCCTTGTTTTTTGTGTCTGAATGTTTAGCATGTTTTCTTGTATTTTTAAAATTCTACGAAAATAAACTGCTATACTCTCGAACAATATTTTCCAAACAATTTTAAAGATATTAAAATTTTCAATAAAGCTACCAAGAAAAAATAAATACAGTTTTTTTTACTATGATCAAAGTAGTATGCCTTTTTAATTTGAATTAAATAAGTTTCCTTACACTTTTTTTTGATTTTTCAAAAAAAAAAATCAACAATTTTAGCTCGATCTTTTCTACAAACTTTCTAGCAATTTCTCTTTCATTTTATAATAATTTTTCATTATTTCTAGTTTTATCGTACCAGACTTTTAACAAATTGCCTTCCAGAATTTGAGAATTTTCTAGTAACTTTTTAACAAATTTCCTTCGAGAATTTGAGAGTTTTCTAGTAACTTTTTAACAAATTTCCTTCCAGAATTTAAAAATTTTCTAGTAACTTTCAATTTGCGAAAACTTTTTTAGAAGATAAGAATTTTCCTTCGAGAATTTGAGAGTTTTCTAGTAACTTTTTAACAAATTTCCTTCCAGAATTTAAAAATTTTCTAGTAACTTTCAATTCGCGAAAACTTTTTTAAAAAGATACAAATCTTCCATCTAGAAATTAACAATTTTATAACTATGTTTCTAATTTCTGCATTCCTTTAGCATTCTTTTTAGATTTTCATAAGGTTTAGCTTTATTTGCAGAAATATTGGAGCAATTTTTCTTAGAATTATTGAAGATTTTCTTCGAAATTCGTATTCAAAGTTTCCAGTATCTTCCTTTTACTTTTTTTAATAGATTTTTTTAATCAAATCAATATATTGCAGATCTTTCCGCCCAATACTTTTTTATACAAGAATTTTCAAAACAATTTTTCTTTCAAATTGTGCAAACTTTCTTAAAGATTTTTGAAGTACTTCAGCAATTTCAAATTGTGAAAACTGTCTTAAAGATTTATAAAGTATTTCAGCAATTTCTCTTTTTTCAGAATTAAATTCTCAGCGGTCTACACTTTGTCATTTTTTTCATTTTTTTTTTGGCTAGAATTTTCTTCTAATTTTTATGATTTTTTATCTCTCTTTCAATTTGTGATAATATTTTTAAAGCCTTCTTGCCATTTTTTCATCCTTTAACATTTGTTTAAATATACCTTGTTTTTTTGTTGCGTCTGACTTTTTAGCGTCCTTTTTTGTATTTTTTAAATTCGCAAACATTCTTCGAAAATAAGCTGAAATTTTTATACTCTCGAACAAAATTTTCAAACAATTTTATTGGACAATATGAAACCTTAATTTTAGATACTGGCAAGTATTTATCCATGTGTGTATATTTATTAAAATTTTCAATAAAGCTAAGAATAAATTTTAATAGAGTATTTTTATACTATGAACAAAGTAGTTGGCATCTTTATGCTAAACGGAAACTTCTAGACGCTAACAAAAAATATTCTTCTGTAAAATTTTATACACGCTCGTCTTATTTTTAAACTTATCAACAATAGTTTCCTGAAAAACCAAAATTATCGAAGACTCCTATAAAACTTCCGAATACTTCAATATCATAGCATTTTGAATGAAATAATGGAATTTCTCAATAAATTTTTAAGTGATTTTTGAAGTGCTGCTTCTATAGAATGTAGTAAAATTAAGCTGTCTCTCATTTTTTATTGTTAAATAGCATACGCACTACGAAAGAGTGATGTTTCCTGTAAAAATTTTCTCCTTAATATTCATCATCTCTTAAAATTAGAATATGCCTCTTAACTAAATAATATCTTAAGAAAAAGCATTGTCATCTTCTAGAGCGCTCTGTATTAACTACCAACAAAATTAAAAGCTTTTACTGAAACTTTCCATTCTTTAACATTGTCTTCTCAAGTTACAAAGTATATCTCCATGTGGAAGGTAAGTTAAATCTTTAGACAAAACAACGATCTATCTAGTACCAGGAGAAGTCCTTCCGGTTTCTCCTGTGGTCTTGTTAGGATGTTGTACCACCGTGCCACATTTATTCCTTTATTTAGGAAGCCAAATCGGCTGAGAACCATTTCCGATTCTTCAGGCTTACCGGGGATCCAAATTATTTTTTTCGTTAGGGTCTGCAGCTGGTCAACGCCGACTGCCATAAGGGTCTTTCCGCAACACCTCTTCGACAAGGCTCTCACTTTAGCCTTCAGCCAATCTAGAGTTGCTACCTCATCACAGGTGGCTCGAAGGATTTTCCCCACCACCTTTTGTTTTTCTTCTCGTGAGGTGGTATCGCTTAGCGTCCCTGCAGTACGGTACCCGTAGTTCTTTTGTGAGCTTCTGGATGTTTTACTTCCTGTGTCTTCTATGAAGTCCATGAGTTTCTGCAAGGGGATACTGTTAAATTGTTCTACAGAGAGCATAGGCTTCCCGAATTTTGCCATGCGTTCTTGTTTGTATGCTTCACAAGTACACAGTAGGTGTTCTTACAAACATCCACGGCATAGGGAGCTTTTCTCAATTCCTATTCATCATTTCGCGTATGTATTAGAATTCTCAACTATTATAAATAATAATATAAATACATGTGAGAAAATATTATTATTTAACAAGGCTGACTATAACTTGATCAACTCCTATTTTAACTCGATTAATTGGAATTTCCTCACTACAAATCCAGATTTTGATGCAGCTGTTGCAGAATTTTATAACATTATCTACACCGCATTTGATATATTCGTACCATCTCAATATGTCTACCATAATAATAAATCTTACCCACGATGGATGAATAAAGAACTGATCTCACTAATAAAAAAAAAAGAAAAAGGCACATATCATTTACAAACAAGGTGGTCTACTCGATGACTACCAAGTTTTTTCCCAACTGAGGGATGAGTGTAAGAGATTATCAAGAACCTGCTACAGTAACTACCTTCTTAAAGTTCAAAACTCCTTAAAATCGAATCCGCGCTACTTCTGGCAGTACAGTAAAGATCTAAAAAATGAATCCGGGTATCCCAATGAAATGCATTATAATGATATTAAAGCAGATAATGGACTTAACATCGTCAACCTATTTTCTGATTATTTTGCCAGTGTATACACTAATTCCGACACAGTTACCCATCATCATCAAGGCCAACAATCAAATTCTATGACTTTAGACAGTAAATTAGTTATTGATATCCAGGATGTGTTTAATGCAATTATTTGTCTAAAACCTACTCATACATGTGGTCCTGACAAAATTTCTAGTTATTTCCTACAGAACTCATGTTTAACAGATCTTTGAATCAAAGAATTGTGCCTAAAACATGGAAGATTAGTTATATCGTCCCGAGGCATAAATCTGGTTCGAGGGTTCTTATAAATAACTATAGGGGTTTGTGCATCCAATCTACGATTCCCAAAATGTTGGATAAAATGGTAGCCAAACAATTAGCCTGGGCTACAAAGCAAGTCATCTCGCCTAATCAACATGGATTCGTCTCTGGTAGATCAACTCTGTCCAATCTTCTGGGATACAAAGAGTTTTTATCGGACGCCTTGGAAAACCGTTGTCAGGTGGATACTATATTTACGGACTTTACCAAGGCATTCGACAGGATTGATATCAATATCCTATTGGGAAAGCTTGATTCTATCGGATTATGTAGTACGACTCTCTCATGGGTATCGTCCTTCCTAAATAACAGGGTACAGCATGTTAAAATATGTAATTACATATCTAAACCAACTCATGTTACCTCTGGAGTGCCACAAGGGTCACATTGTGGCCCAGTACTCTTTATTCTATTTGTAAATGACCTGGCTGATATTATAGAAAATTGCAACTTTGCCTTATATGCAGATGATTTAAAACTTTTTAAAATTGTCAATACCAGTGATGACTGCAATGATATTCAAGCCGATCTTAATAGACTTATTGATTGGTGCACCACTAATCGGCTACTGTTGAATGTTAGTAAGTGTTACTCGATGTCAACGTTTAGGTGCTGTAATCCAATTACATATACCTACTCAATTAGTTCAATAAACTTGGAAAAGGTTAGCATATTTAAGGATCTGGGCATTACTTTTGATTCGAAGCTAACTTTTAATAATCATATCATTAATATATCAAAAAAGGCCTTACAAATGTGGGGGTATGTATGGTCAATTGGGAGGGACATGGATATTTCCTGCTTAAAGACCTTATATTGTTCCCTAGTTCGTTCCATTATTTAGTTTAGTTTAGTTTAGTTTATTTACTTTACAAGTCCTACAAAAAAAATATACAAAATAAGATGATAAGATACATTTACAATAACTTGAATTTAGATCGCAGGACTTGAAGGCGGAGTTCACAGGGCAGTGTTCTTCCACTCAAACCATTGTTTCACCAATCTGGACGCCCTTTACTGCAATCAACATTGATCGACTTGAACAAACTCAAAAGAAATTCCTAAGGTGCATTGAGTATAAATCTGGACATCAACATACCCAAGGTGATTACTCGTTGATACTATATGACCTTAACATGAAGTCACTTGCTGAACGAAGAACTGTTGCTGACCTATGTCTACTTCAACGGATAGTTAATGGTTACATTGATGCTCCACACATTCTACAGTCCATTTCATTTCATATTGCCTCTAGAAGGACGCGATCATCTACTCTCTTCTACCCGATTACACATAGTACAGTGTCTGGTCACAATAATTCATTAACACGGATAATGGAGCTAGGAAATGAATTTAATAATCTTGAATGGTTCGACCTATTTAGGAATTCTCTGGACTGTTTTAAACGCTATCTGAAATATAAAACTTAATGAATTATTAATTTGTTGAAATGTTATCATTATTTATATTATATTATTTTTATTATTTTAATGTTTTAGTTCATTACTAGTTTAGTATCATTGAGATGTCATACTCATAATATTTTTTAGGGTTTTTTTTTCTCCTGTTCCGCATATCTATTTGTATTTTAATGATTTTAATGTAACAATATCACATTATTATTAATTTTAATGTATTTGATTTATATCACTTACTTCTAACAATATATTATGTTAATTTGTATTCTTATTATGTTCATGTTACACATACAGTATTATATATTTATATTCTACTTATATTAACATTGTTTTATATACACTATGTTCTTCCTGTGTTATAGGCGTTTGCCGTAAATAAATATTATTATTATTATTATTATTATATTTGTGCTTGTTCAGGTCACAGTGCCCAGTGACTAGTCTTGTGATTTTTCTTAGTTTCAGTCTACTCAGTCTTGACAGCTTTGCATGCTGTCAGGTACCGGACCATCTAGGAAGAGTCTCGTATGCCTCATTCCGATTTGGTTATGCCATGCCTTTTTGTGCTCCTCAGTTAGTTTGCGTCGAATTATTTCCTTTCTGGTTTCATAGGATATACCAAAAGCGGGTTCAGGTCCTACGAATTTTGCTCCTTGGGTATCCATGCTATCTGTGTTTTTCTTGTAGACGCCAGTGCGTCCACTCTGTTTATGCAGGTCATCACCAGCCTCAACTGCACTATTGGTGAAGATAGCGCTTTTTTCCCCGCCACATAAATACCACTTAGGAATGGAATGATCTTGTTCTTACTCTGAATATGTTCGTCCAAGCTTTCTTAAAGGCTGGTTTTCTTTCGCTCTCACTTGTCCTACCACTTTCTCTGTAATCTTATCCAGAGGATTGGCTGGATCGATCAGAGTAACCCCCAGGGAGCTACTTGTCGCCTGCTTGTACTTCGTTTTTGGACCTTCTGATTTGCCTGGAGATCCTTTGGTGGATGTCGTAGTCAATTTCCCTGGGTTGGTCTTTGCCCTCTTCCTGTTCACAGGGGAGGTCCCGGACGATGCCTTGGATCTCGACCGTTTGTTTTTGTCTAGCGCAGGTGGTTTCTCTTTCGAGTGGCTCGTACTGTCCTTCGATGTTTCTTCTGCTAGACCTACTTATTTCCACCCTGGTGCAGCCAGCATCACTGGTGGCTTCTGTAGTACCATCCATGTTTTTAGTTTCTTTTTGGAGGCATCTGATGTCTCAAAATAATGATTTACCTGTTAGGAGCCTTCCTATTGTGTACCTGCAGAGGCTGGGTGCGCCAAAGTGGTGGTCTCCATTGGTGAGCCTTCGCCCTGAGGATTGCGTTTAGGTTTTTGTTTTGAGTTATTTACAATGGTTATTTTTAGGAAATTTTATCCCTCCTGGATCCCCACATTACGTGAAGCCCACAGAACAGGGATATCGCACTGCGAAGGCCAGGACTACAAAGAGGATGAGTTACATATGAAGCATCCAGACAGGGGAAATTGAACGGTGCGACTACGCGCCCTATGCCATAAAAGAGCTCAGCCTGTGACTCAATCGTTACCCCTAGGAAACTTGATAGAGTTAGAGAAATCTGGTCCTGGTGGAAGGGCGGCGCATCTGGAGGGGGAAGTCCCAAGTTTGTTTCCCCGTCGCTCACTTGTTGGTACGCAACGTGCTTTCCGCGCTCGTTTTGAAATCCCTGCTCACAGACTCGTTCCTGGCCGTAATTCGATTCTGTCGTGGGTTCACTCGTTTCAGGAGCGTGGAAGTGTCGCTAAACCCAGAAATGGACATCAATGGACCACCAGAACACCGTAAAATGTCGAAAGAGTGAGGCAGTCAATTCTGAAGAATTTTTTCGTCCAAGCCTCGAAGAAATGAACGATAGAGTCGTGTGGTTTCAGCAAGATAGAGCCACAGCACACACAGCACGAGGCTCAATGGATTTGTTGCGACAACATTTCCCCGACCGCCTCATCTCTCTCAGAGGCGATCTTCAATGGCCGGCACGCTCTCCAGATTTGACTCCATGCGACTTTTATTTGTGGGGTTATTTGAAATCCCTGGTTTATGTCGATCGACCACGGACCATAGCTCACTTCAATAATAACATTCGCGACGCCATTACCAACATACCAACATACATATTCAAAAACTTAATCAGTGCTTGCACAATGGGGGTCGCCATTTAACTGATTTCATTTTTTCATCTACCTGATGAAGCCACTGTGTGGTGAAACATTGTTGAAGTACAATATTAAAAACATTCAGAAACCCTATACTGTGTCAGTGTTTTTCTGAAAGAGTTCAAGAGAATTACAATTGATAGTTTATAGCAATTTACACCATCCCAACCATGAATAAACTATAAGAAAAGTTGCACTAACATATAAAATATAGATATTCCAAGGCATTATAAGAAAAGTATGATTTGTGCAACAAGCAAGAGTCTGACGATATATTCATGTAAATATAATTGCATTCATTCTTGATCTTATTACTTCAATTTTTTCGAAGATTTTAAATAAATATACTTAACAGAAACACCGAGTCTAATTAAAGTCCTCTGGTTGTTTGGTTCCGAGTATTGATATTATTTTAAACGCATAATTCCGCCGTTCCGAAGTTTAATTAATTTTCTTGTGCGGGAGAAACTCGAATGGCTTTTTCTTTTCGCAATCAGCACGTCGGCAAATTTATACATTACATTCCGAAGGGCCGCGGCGCAAAAATGTCGACGGCACGGCGTGTAATGTACAAAACGTATTGTAATACGTGATCATTCTCTGGGCGCAAGTAGGTCGGTAGGTGAGAAGGTGTTTTGCAGTACGAAAGCCCTCATTATGCTACCGTCGCACGCTCTTCATTGTGCTGCGTAACATATGTACGTGTTGCAAATCTGCACGACGCGCGGTGCAAGTTTATTCCGTCTAGCATGAATTAGATATTACTGTCAATAGACGTTGTGAAATAATAAGGTATTGAGTTTTACCTGCATGAAAATTTAATGATGTAGTGAATAAAATATTTCAATTAAATATAGAAACTAGAAAATAGGTTTCTTTCCACCATGCCTATATGTAAAATTAGACAATATAAACATTAGTGTAGTACTCGAAATAGCATCTTACTCACAATAACACTTCAATTTCGGCTTTGCATTAGAATTCAGGTGTTTTTGGTACTTTAGCCACGACCCCATATATCTTTAGCCACGACCCGATGTCTTTAGCCATGGCTTAAATAAAACTGGTAAAAGCCATTTATGAAAAATTTTGTATATCATATTATTTTTTTTTTTTAAATACAAAAAGCATACTTTAAAAACGTCATCATATTTTTAATAACAATTTCCACTCGATATATATTATTGTTTCGCCACAGAAACGTGCAACAGTATAAATCATATTTTTCGGTAGAGAAACATTCGGCCCAGTTTTATTTCACTCCCAATTGCGACTTCAATGTGACCATCATCGATTTCCAATTTGCGGAAGTGCAGGCAGACAGAGACGCAGCAGCCCCGGCCGACGGTACAACAATATACACATTCTGGAGAAAATGAGAAATGTTTCGGGGCATCTGCAAGTGCTGCACATTTCGGGCGCATCCGGAAGACAAGTCTGAGGAACGTGTCTGTCCAACCGTAAACCGAAAATCCAATAAAATGTTTATTTTAAGACGTAACGACAGCCATACGTGCGCCTCTCTGATAAGGGACGACCCGACACACTCGGCAGGAAACGGAAGGTGCACACTTGATTCGAAACGTGCAAGTGTACGAAGTTACGGAACGTAAACTGGTTAGATATTTCATCATGTAATGGTAAAAGTACTTTATGATCTGTAAGCTCGTTTGAAATGATATAAATGTAGAAATAACATGGCTTAAGGACTACGTCGGCGATATTCAATTACTACTTATCACCTGTGTTCATTATAACAAGTCGGCTTAGATCTTCGAATTTGCAAGTTGTTTTATTATTTGTACATCTTACTTAAAAAATATATTTAAAAACAGATAAATTACAAAAAATTTAGATGAAAGATGCGCTGGCGAAGTTCATATTATAAATAAATACGTTCTTCCACTCAAACCATTCTTATATGGCAATGTTTAGAAGCTGGTATCATCTTCTACATCTACATATCTCCTTGAGAATGACTTATAGTCGAAACTAGTCGGAGTAAAATAAATAACAAGTGAAATCATACCAAGTGTTTTAATACAACAATCAAATCTTCTTCATCTGGAATCCATTATATGTCCTACTAGGTTGTTGGTTCCACTTTCTCCGTAGCTGCATCCCTGAGAAATATTTTTCGAACCACCGTCTCCAAAAATCTTGCCTTAGCTTCTGTAATTTTTGAAAAACCGACAGTCTGTTTTCTTTTATGTGCCATAAGCTAGGATCTGGTAAGTTAGTGGTTGATTCGCCAATCAAAAATTGGGCCGGGGTTAAGGGTTCAAGATCATTTTGGGATCACTGGATAATGGGGTGAGTGGTCGAGAATTTAAAACGGATTCAATTTAATATGAGACCGTGCTAAGCTCCTCATAAGTTAACAGTGCATTCCCCAAAACGCGTTTTAAATGAGTTTTTGCCGATTAATACCGGATTCCCAAAACCCTCCCATGTTTATAAAGCGTAAACACCATGCCGTTACGTTTCTTAATATTGAAAAATTACAATATTTTAAAATGTAATCGACTGGTTGATTAAGGATTGTTAATGCAATTACCTTGGCTTCAGGTGGTTCATTATGGTCAGTAGCAGACTCTGCTGGCCAACAATCTACAACAACAATGAATTATTTATTAATGAGTCAGGATATTCACCACGCGATATAATGTCAGCGGGATTGTCTTTTGTGTCAACCTTTGCCCAGTCGTTGATACAATTGATACAAATTACGTCACTAGCCTTAAGGTGAGATTTTTCATGCAAACGGCCAAGTTCGTACAAACAGCGTATAGCGAGAAATGCAGCAGGTCCTGTACCGTATGTTACAGTATTTAATTGATATGTGCTTATGGGATCGCTTGAATTTTATCGCCATAGAATTTGTTGCAAGTTACGCTGTTCAGGCTTAATCAAAACTTGTCTGTACATTTTTGTTATATCCTCGCTAATTATAAAACGATGACATCTAAAGCGCATTATAATTGATAATAGCTCATTCTGGATTGACGGAGCCACCAATAAAATATCATTAATGATTTGCCTGAAGTAGTCCTGGCTGATCCGTCAAACACGACTCTTAATCTTGTGGTCAATTTTAAGTAATTTATTACCGGATGATACCGGTAAAAAATATGATATTGTATTTGTCGTTCTAATTTTGACATGTGCCCTAATTCAATATATTCCGTCATAAACATTTTCTATTGCCTCTTTAAATTTTGATTTTTGTTTAATCGTTTTTCTAATGACAAAAAACGTGACTCGGTAGCCTGTTTTTGAGATAGGGAATCGGATTTTAAGGGAAGAGCTACCATAAATCTTCCATTTATATCCCGACAAGTGGATTTCGAGAAAATCCCCTCACACTGTTCATCCTCTCGAGAAAGCACTTGTTCATTATGCTCGAGTTCCCAGAATTTTGCCATTTGGTTTTCTAAACCCGCAAGTGTTGTTAAGTGACACATTTGTGAAATTTCTGAAGGAATCTTCAGGAATTTATTTGCAAAGTTTCTAAAAAATATTTAAAAGTTTTTATTAAATTCCCTTGCAAAATTTATTTTAAAAAAAATTGCTTCTCGACTTTTCTGACAATTTCTTCTCTGGACTTCCAAAAACTTGCTAGAAATCTAAGAATATCTCTTCCAAATTCTTAGTATGTTCTTTAAGTATTTCAAATTGTCCAGCAATTTTTCAGATTCCTAAAAATTTTCAATTTTTTTTCTTCTAGAACTTTCTATACACTTCTTAAATTTTTATCATTGTATTGTATTGTATTGTATTGTATTTAACTTTATCTAACATTAATTAAATAAATAAATATATAATTGTACACAAACCGTAAGAAAAAAATAGATTCACTCTTACGAATGATCTTGAAAATTTCAGGATTTTCTCTTTAACTTTTAAGATTTTATTTTTTAGATTTTTAGAATTTATGGTAAAAATTGTCGAGTAATTCTCTTAAAATCTCCAATTTCTGTTACAAATTTAATTTTTGGTTTTTAGGAGTTCCAAATTTTTGTTCCAATATTTTTTGAATTTGATTCGAGGTAATTGTAAATTTTTCATCAATTCATTTTCCATATTTCAAAAATTTTCGCATTCTAGAATTTTCTTTCTTATGGCTCCAGAAAATTCCCTTCCAAATTTTTAGAATTTTTTTCGAGGGGCCAAACTAACTATTTTAATATAATTCTATTTAGATTACTAGAATTACCAAAAGTTTTTCTACCAAATTTCCAAATTTGTTTTAGAAGGTTTTTCACTAATTTCATTTCAAAATTTTAAGAATTATCTAGAATTTTCTATACGTTCAGAATTTTCGAATATTTTTTTTTATAGATTCCCAAAATTACAAGATTATTTTTAGACTTAGATTTATATATTCATAGGCTTTAAGGTTTGAAAATATTTCCGTCTTTCTAAATTTGTCAGATTTTAATAATATTCCAGCAGCATTTCTTCCAGTCTCAAAAAGCTCTACTTTCTTAATTTCTTAAAGAAAAATTATAGCAGCACCTTTTTAGATTCCTAGAACCTTTCATTTTGTTTTATCATTCCCAAATTTACTTTAGGCTTATAAAACAAATGTCCATCTCATATTGAAATTCTGAAGTTACACTTACTATGATGTGTATTACATTCACCACTTGAATGCCCAAGTTTAATACAATTGAAACACGCATTTAATTGTCTTATTTTTGAAATTCTATTTGGCACCGACAAATTTAAAAACTTCTTACAAAAATATATATTGTGATTTTCCCCACAAAATATGCAATTGCTGCGGTTTGTAGTTATAAATGCTCTGTGATGATTATTTGAATGATTTGATTTTGTTTCAGTATTGACTGATTCTAACATCTGACATCTGTGTTTTGAAAAGTCAAATAATTCGTTCGTCGTTGGTAAATCATTCGCGTATTTGTTTAATTACCAATCACGAAAAGTGGTTGGATCTAATTTAATGGTTGTTAATAAAATGATAAATGTATCCCAATATTCGACAGTTTGACCTAGTGCACCGAGCGCGCGAATATGTTTTTGTATATCGTCCGTCATTTTGCGTAATTTTTTATGGCACTCTTTTCCTAATTTTGGTAAATTAAATAGAGCTCTTATGTGATTATACACTATAACTTTTTTTTATTTTCGAACCGAGTCCTCATAATTCGCGTTTGAGGTTTCAAGGACTGAATTACTTGCAATGCCTCATGTTTTAGACTTGACCTTAAATAATGCAGCTTTTGAGCATTTGTTAAACTTTCATTGTCATAAATAAGAGTTTGGAAACTGTCGCGAAAAGTCAACCAATCCTCGTAGCCGCCCGCAAAAGTCGGCAAGTCTATGGTTGGCAATTTTATTAGAGGTTGCGCGACCAAATTAATAATTGGAGATCGCGCTGGATCAATGTTGAAACTATTTATTATTTTGCGAGCTTTCCCGATGGAGTTAAAATACATTTTTTCAAATTCACAGATTAAGTTCGGTTTTAATGCGTCGGCGTCATATTCCCTAATTTTTGTATAATTTTCCGAAAATTGTATAGCATACGACACGAATTTTCTGCTTTATAGCTCTAACTGCTTCCTTTAGAAGAAATTCAGAAATTAGAGGAGTTTATAATCCATGAATACAATGAGGTATCAGAAACGTTATACATATTAGGATCAGATGTGATGTAATTTTAAATTTAAATTAACCAATCAGTTAACCACAAATAACGGGTGTCCAACAATTATTGCAGTCCCGAGTGGCGTTGGAATAAAAAACGTAGGCCGATTCTTACATATGCCAAATAAATGAACTGACATTTTAATTGTCAAACATAACCTAAACGTGCATTTAACAACACTTGAAATGCACGTTTAAGTTATGTTTAACAATTAAAATGTCAGTTCATTTATTTGGCACATGTAAGAATCGACCTACGTTTTTGATTCCAACGCCACCCGGGACTGCAATAATTGTTGGACACCCGTTAGATTTCTTTCATTACAAATTCAACAGCATCCAAATGGTAAATAAAGTTGCTACCCTCTTGGATACAGATATCTCTACTAATGGTACCAGGAGCAATATCGGCTGGGTTTGTGCCATCTAGGAAAGCAGGTCCAGTTTTGATAGAATTATGAGCTTCCCGAATGATTGCAACTACTGTTCCGCTACTCACTGTTTACCTAGACTGGGAAGAAATGTTTCTTTAAAAGTTCTTTACTTGGTCACATAAACTCCATGCTGACAAGATTTAAGCTACATCAAACCCGAACTCCTTAATTAGCAATATCTATACCTTCTTTATTTTAGGTAATTTAAAATTACCTAACGTTATAATTTTGTTTCATCAAGAGTGCAATGAACATAGTATCTACCTTCTTTATTGTCTTTTAAATATCCACTTTAAGTTCCTGTTGCATGCTATTACTTCAGTATGCGCTAACTGATGATATTTTTTGATGTCGCTCTCGATTTTTGCTGCATAAATACCAGGTCTATAAATATGAAACCGGAATTTTTGTATAGAAAATACATGTTTATTGTATGAAAATGATAAAAAATATTTTATTCGAAGTATTGCCTATCGCTAGCTATATATTTTTCAACGTTAACCTTCTTCTTCTTCTTCTTTTAGGTATTTGTGTCAGGTTTATAATGTTGATCAATGGTTTAGCTGCTATGACCACCTTGACAATAAAAAGATAAAAATAGTGATATTGGTAGTTCTTCCCTGATTCGATTTTGTGGGAAAATTTTTCAAAAATAAGTTGGAACAGAAAATGTGTCACTTTCTAGTATTTTTAAACTTACCTTAATGTTTCAAGAATAAGTGTAGGGTTTCCATTGTTGACTATCGGTTAGACAACTAAAACCGCCTCGATGATGTTCCAGATGAAAAAATGATGTAGTCCGTCCTTCCTTTTCCCAATTTTGTAGAGAAATTCCTGGAAAATAAGTTGGAACTAAAATATTTGCTTCTGATTTTACCTCTCTTCTTATTCTTCTTCTAATAGTTCTTCTTGTCAGGTTTTTAACGTTGATCCTCAACGCCTCTATAATCAAAAAAATCCATGGGTTTTGCCTTCATTTTAACTCTATGTGCTTCAATTTCAATACAATGTAGAACTCTTATTTCAGAATTTATGAAAACTTTTGTTTATGTTAAATCAATTGGAGGGTGGAGTAGTGGCCACCCACCCACCGCACATACATATTATTATTCAGAACTAAAACAGTGTTTTTTGCCGTGACGTTTTACCAGACTTTCTGTTCCTTCTGATAAAAGTAATTTGAGAATTTGTTACAAAAATAATTTTAAAAGTAGAATTTTTATGTGGGTGGCCAATATCACACGCACCAATTATTTTTACATAAACAAAGGATTCATTAAATGATGTCATTACCTAAATTAGAATTTGCTTAATAAATATTTGCGTTTGTGTTAAGTACAATTATGAAAATTCATTTTTTTTTCATTAAATGAATTGGAGCGTGGGTTAGTGGGCACTTAACCACCCTACATATATATTTTTACCCAAAACTGCAACAGTGTGCTCTAGACGTGAGTTTTTACCAGACTTCACAACAATTTGACATATGACAGAACGACAATAAGAGATGAGAAAACAATATTTTGACAAATGACAGAATAACAATTTGACAGATGACAAAATGATAATTTTACAGAAAGACAGATAAAAAAAAGCAATTTGACAGAACAATGATATGACACAATGACACACGATAGTGTAACAATTTGACAAATAACAGAATGACAAATTGAAAAGTAACAGAATAACAATTTAACAGATGACAAACGACAATTTGACAGAATGACAGAACAAAAATTTGATAAAAGGACGGATGAAAGATTGCAGACAGAACAATTTAACAGATGACAAACGACAATTTGACAGAATGACAGAACAACAATTTGATAAAAGGACGGATGAAAGATTGCAGAACAACAATATGACAGAAAATAGAGTGACAATTTGTCAGATTGACAGAATAGTTTAACGGGATGGGGAACGACAAAACAATTTAACATAATGACAGATGAGATAAGAGCAATTTGACAGAACCATGATTTACAATACGATAACTTTACAGAATAACAGATGAGAGAAGAGCAATTTGGCACGATGATTTTTTGTCAAATAACAGAATAACAATTTAACAGATGACAGAATGACAATTTGACAGAATGAGAGAACGAAAATTTGATAAAAGGACATATAAAAGATTTTAGAATAGCGGACAACAATTTGACATATAATAAAGTGACAATTTGACAGATTAACAGGATAATAATAATAATAATAGTCTTTATTTCTCGGCAAAACAACAATTTAATATAATCACAGATGACAGAAATTTAAATTTGATAGAACGATTATTTGATAGAGTGACAGATGATAGTGTAATAATTTGACAAATAACAGAATGGCAATGACAGATAAGAAAACAATAATTTGATAAATGACGGAATGACAATTTAACAGATGACAAAAAGATAATTTTACAGAATGATAGATGAAAGAAAGCAATTTGACAGAACGATGATTTGTCGGAATGATCGGGTAACAATTTGAAGAAGAATAAAAGAATTAGAATTTGACAAATAATAGAATAACAAACAGATAACAAAACGACAATTTGACAGAATGACATAATTTTAATTTGATAAAGGGACGGTTGACAGATTACAGAATAGCAGATCAACAATTTAATAGATAATAGAGTGACAATTTTGCAGATTGACAGAACGACAATTTGACAGGATGACGAACGACAAAACAACAATTTAACAAAATGACAGATGACAGAAGAGCAATTTGATAGAACGATGATTTGACAAATAACATAATGACAATGACAGATGAGAAAACAATAATTTGACAAATGACAGAATGACAATTTGGCAGATGACAAAACTTTAATTTTACAGAATGACAGATGAAAAATGACAAATTTGACAGAACGATGATTTGACAGAATGACAGATGACAGTGTAACAATTTGACAAATAACAGAGTAACAAATTTAACAGATTTCAGAAAGACTATTTGACAGAATGACGGAACGACAATTTGATAAAAGGGCGGTTGAAAGAACAACACATAGACAGATTACAAAATAGCAAAACAACAATTTGACAGATAATAGAGTGACAAGTTCACAGACTACAGAACGATAATGACAGAATAATAATATGACAGATAACAGAGTGACAATTTAGTAAACGAATAATTTGATAGAATGACAATAAAGAAATTTGAGAGAATGACAAAAGGCAAATTGACAGAATGGCATTATTTGTTAAACGAATTGGTGCGTAAGTTAGTGGGCATACACGAGTTTTTACTAGACTTAACTACTTTTGCCTAATGGACAACTGTATAACAATTTGACAGATATCAAAATTACAATTTTTTGCAAATGGCAAAACGACAATTTGACTGAGTGACAGATGATAGGAGAACAATTTGACATAATGACTGAACGATAATTTTTTTACTAGACTTAACTACTTTTATGAAACGGACAACAGTACAACAATTTGACAGATAACATAATTACAATTTGACAGATGGCAAAATGACAATTTTACTGAGTGACAGATGATAGAAGGGCAATTTAACAGAAGGACAAATGACAGAATGGCAGATGACAGTACAACAATTTGATTAGACCTAATAACTTTTGTCTGGTGGACGACAGAACAACAATTTGACAGATAACTGAATGACACTGAAGGAATTATATTTTACTATTGTAATTTATTCTTGAATTAAAATAACCATTTAACAGATAATAGAACGACAATTTGACAGAATAACAGAATGGCAATTTGATAAAAGGGCGGTTGACATATTAGAGAATAGAAGAACAACAATTCGATAGATAATAGAGTGACAATTTGACAGATTAACAGAACGAAAATTTGACAGGATAGCGAGGGACAAAACAACAATTTAACGGAATGACAGATGACAGAAGAGCAATTTGACAGAACGATTATTTGACAGAATGACAGACGATAGTGTAATAATTTGACAAATAACAAAATGACAATAAGAGATGAGAAAACAATAATTTGACAAATAACGGAATGACAATATCAGATAACAAAACGATAGTTTTTCAGAATGACAGATAAAAGAAGAGCAATATGACAGAACGATGCTTTGACGGAATGACAGATGACAGTGTAACAATTTGACAAATAATAGAATGACAATGATAGATGAGAGAACAATAATTTGACTAATGACAGAATGACAATTTGACACATGACAATAAGATAATTTTACAGAATGACAGATGAAAGAAAAGCAATTTGGCAGAACGATGATTTGACAGAATGAGTAATGACATTGTAACAATTTGACAAATAACACAATGACCATTTGATAAATAACAGAAGAACAATTTAACAAATGACAGAATGACAAATTGACATACTGACAGAACGACAATTTGATAAAAGGACGGATGACACAACAACACTTTGACAGATTTTTATTTATTTATTTATTATTATATACGGAAAACCTCTTTTAGTTTATACCATATAATACATGTTGTGACATTAAAATTAGTGAAAAAAAGTACAAAATTTAATTCGTCAAATTAAAATAAAATAAGATTAATTCATTCAGATTTTAGAATACCAGAAAAATAATTTGACAGATACTAGAGTGACAATTTAACAGTTCGATAGAACGACATTTTGACAGGATGGCGAACGAAAATATGACAATTTAACAGAGTGACATTTGAGGTTAGTATTGAGGCCTCGATGTTAACTGTGTTATTTTCTCGCCAGGTGTTAATTCTCGTTGAACTGTATTGGTCCTCGTCATGGCCTTTTCACCAGCAGAGTATTCTTTCCTTTGTAGGATTTTAACAACTATAGCCTTTTCATTATCTGTTAGGTTGCAGTTCACGAAAGGTTAATTCATCTTACAATGACCCTATGTAAACTGTAACCTGTACCTTCATAATCTACAGTCAGCTAACGAGGGAGATTCTTGGCTTTTTCCTGAGAGTCTGTAGAGGGCTAATAATGACCCCCCTAAAGTCATTGTAGTCGGTTGGCTGGATATTATATGCCGCCAAAAATATTGCTTGACAATGGATCTAGTACTAGTGACTGAGATGATCATTTCTTCAATTCAATTAAGAAAATATAGAGAATAAAGAAGTGAAACACGTTTTTGAGGAAGTGTTGGCACCCACAAACGTAGCTCTATTTGCTAATGTTAGTCACGTGGTCAGATTTTCCACAAGTATCCTTTGGCTTAAAGATACTAAATGTCAGCTAGTTACTGTCTTCAGCAAAAATCTCATTTAATAGAGTTTGTACTAGTTTTTAAATCACATTTAAAAAATTTCAGATATGCTTTATCAATCTGCTGCAACGCTTTTATCTGTAAGCCCTTCTTCCTCTGAATCCTAAATTTCTTCATTTCGTCGCTATGTTTTGGGATTAAAGACTTGGTAAAACTTGATTAAAACACTAACACTTCCTTCACATATAAAGACTTGGTATATAAATTTTATGCTAAATCCATTTATACAAGTGTAAAGAATTTGTAGGAACGTATACCGGGAAAAAAAGCAAATAGTTCCAGGATATACAAATTCAATGCCATTGTCCAAATAAATTGTTATTAACCTGTATCCTTGGATAGAACACATGAAACTAATTTTCAACCCCCCAAATTTAAACATTATTGGCTGATGCCAGGACGAATCTGCTTGCAAATAATTCAAATTATTATTTTCCACTTTACGCCCCTAAAAATGAATTACACCGCGTTCTCGTACGCGTACGCACATAATTATCCCCATTTTAGCAACGGCGCCGGAACGGGAGGGTGCGGAAGGGCCTGGGCGAAAAACGCTTCAAATTAAAATCAAGAATGAAAGAGTTTGTAAATTAGGTTTATTTGGTGTTTACTTTAGTACAATTCTAATTACCACTAATTAATATCAGCCCGGCGAGAGGAGCGCGTGTTTTAAAATCCCTTAAATTTTCCCCAATTTTTAATTAAACTCACTTAATAAACAACCACCGGCACGTGCCAACACTTTCACGCTCTGCGGAAATAAAAATGGACAGGAATCTGCGCGAATGCAAAAGCAAATTGGTGATGTTAAGAGTACGTATTTATCAACGATTATAAATTTAAATATTTAAGGCATTTACTTATGCATTTTTAAAATATAAAATGGAACACTTATTACTACAGAGCGGATACAAAAGCTTAAAAATTGTGAAAAAAAGCACATAAAAAGGCATCAAACTTAGAGAAAAAAAGTATTAAAACAGGCAAAAAAGCATAAAAACAGGAAAAAACTTTTAATTAAAACACTCGCTTATGACTTACTGATTGGAGGGTGGGTTAGAGGCCACCCGCCCACTTTACATATACATGATAACTTTAAGTACTAAATGTTGATGATTTTGATGCAAAAAACAGTAAAACCTGCATAATCCAAATTAAAGTTTAAATATAAATGACTTTCTATAGTTAATCACATTTAGGCTTGATTTAAAGCCTTTCCACGAATCATGTATAAATTTTTTATTAATTTACAATATATAATTTTTGTCAGGGGTTTGAGAATCTTCTAATTAATATTTATAATTCTAAAAATTTTTAAAAATGCTTTACAATATTTTTGGATATGGTTTGTATTACATTGTAAATTTTTTCAGCAATATATTTTCAACATTTCAATTATTTTCGAATTTTATTGAGTTTATTTCATGTCCTTCAAAATTTCTAGAATTTTCTTCAATGGTTCCAAAATGTTCTAATAATTTGTTTTTATATTCCTAGAATTACAAAAATTCTTCTAAAATCTGCAAATTTGATTTTTCTATCAGCAATTTATTTCCCAAATATTAAAAATTATTCAACTAATTTCTAGAATTTTCTATTCCAGAATTTTCAAATTATTTCTTTTTTAGATTTAGATTTATAGATTCATAGACTCTAAAGTATGAAAATATGTCTGTAGATTTTTCCACTAACATTTTTTTCAGTCTCCACAAGCTTTCTTTACAATTATCTGAAATTCTCGAACAAAAATTGAAAGCAGAATATTTCAATAAGATTTCCAAACTTTGCTTTAGGCTTATAAAGTATTTTCCAGGTTTTTAAAGTTTTCCACATTTATAGAATTTTATTCCAGGCTTCAGGAATTTATTTGCAAAGTTTCTAAAAAAAGTTTTTATCGAATTCCCTTGTACAATTTATTTTTTAAAAATTTGCTTCTCGACTTTTCTAACAATTTCTTCTCTGGACTTGTTAGAAATCTAAGAATATCTCTTCCAAATCCTTAGAATGTTCTTTAAGTATTTCAAATTGTCCAGCAATTTTTCAGGTTCCTAAAAATTTTCAATTTTATTTCTTCATGATTTTCAGAATTTAAATTTAGACTTTTAAAACTTTTTACACACTTCTTTAATTTTTATCATTATAAAATCCAAATCTGTAAAATTTTCTTGAAAATTCCAGAATTATCTCTTCAACATTCTAAACTTTTGAGATTTTATTTTTCAGATTTCCAGAATTTATGGTAAAAGTTGTCCAGTAATTCTCTTACAATCATCAATTTCTGTTACAAATTTAATGTTTTGCTTTTTATTAATTATTTTTAATTCAAAAGTTCTCTCCAATATTTTTTGAATTTGTTTCGAGGTAATTGTAAATTTTCATCAATTCATTTTCCATATTTCAAAAATTTTCGAATTCTAGAATTTTCTTTTTTATGGCTCCAGAAATTTCCCTTCCAAATTTCTAGAATTTTCTTCGAGGGGCCAAAATATTTTAATATAATTTTATTTAGATTACTAGAATTACCAAAACGTTTTCTACCAAATTTCCAAATTTGTTTATTAAGGTTTTTCAGCAATTTATTTTCAAAATTTTAAGAATTATCTAGTCACTAAATTTCTACAATTTTCTATGCGTTTAGAATTTTCGAATATATTTTTTTCAAGGGTTTCAGAATTTTCTAATAATTTGGTTTTATATTCCTAGAATTATCAAGAATTCATCTAACAAATTTTCGGATTTTTCTATCAGCAATTTATTTCCTAAAAATTAAAAATTTCTAGAATTTTCTATTCCAGAATTTTCAAATTATTTCTCTATAGATTTCTAGAATCGCCATTTTTTTAGATTTAGATTTATAGACTTAAAGACTACTAAGGTCTGTAAATATGTCTGTGGACTTTTCCAGCAAAATTTCTTTCAGTCTCCACAAGCTTTCTTTACAATTATCTGAAATTCTCGAAGAAAAATTTCCAGCAGAATTCCAAACTTTGCTTTAGGCTTATAAACTATTTTGGTAATTTATTTTCCAGATTTTTGAAGTTTTTCACATTTATAGAATTTTACAGCTTCTTTTATTCTAGTCTTCAGGAATTTATTTGCAAAGTTTCTAAAAAAGTATTTAAAAGTTTATATCAAATTCCCTTGCAAAATTTATTTTTTAAAAATCTGCTTCTCGACTTTTCTAACAATTTCTTCTCTGGACTTCCAAAAACTTGCCAGAAATTTAAGAATATCTCTTCCAAATTCTTAGAATATTCTTTAATTATTTCAAATTGTCCAGCAATTTTTCAGATTGCTAAAAATTTTTAATTTGTTTTCTTCAGAATTTAAATTTAGATTTTTAGAACTTTCTACACACTTTTTCTCTTTAACATTCTAAACTTTTAAGATTTTATTTTTCAGATTTCCAGAATTTATGGAAAAGTTGTCCAGTAATTCTCTTACAATCTCCAATTGCTGTTACAAATTTAATTTTTTGTTTTGAAGAGTTCCAAATTTTTTTTATTAATTATTTTTAATTCAAAAGTGCTTTCCAATATTTTCTGAATTGTAAATTTTTCATCAATTTATTTTCCATATTTCAAAAATTTTCGAATTCTATAATTTCCTTTATTATGGCTGCAGAAATTTCCTTTCCAAATTTCTAGAATTTCTAAAATATTTTAATATAATTTTATTTAGATTACTAGAATTACCAAAAGTTTTTCTACCAAATTTGTTTTAGAAGATTTTTCAGTAATTTAATTTCAAAATTTTAAGAATTATCTAGAATTTTCTATGCGTTCAGTATTTTCGAATATTTTTTTTTATAGATTCCCGAAATTACAAGATTATTTTTAGACTTATATTTATATATTCATAGGCTCTAAGGTTTCAAAATATTTCCGTCTTTCTAAATTTGTCAGATTTTAATAATATTCCAGTAGCATTTCTTCCGGTCTCAGAAAGCTCTTCTTTCTGAATTTCTTAAAGAAAAATTATAGCAGTACCTTTTTAGATTCCTAGAACCTTTCATTTTGTTTCATCATTCCCAAATTTACTTAAGGCTTATAAAACAAATGTCTATCTCATATTGAAATTCTGAAGTTACACTTACTAGGATGTGTGTTATACTTTAAAGCTATATTTGTTATGACGAGTGTAAATATTTATTTCTATATAAGCTCAGTAAACTGTTTCGGCAATTTATTTCTAAAATTCCAAGATTTTACAACTACTTTTATTCCATTCTTCAGGAATATTCTTGCAAATTCAAACATTTCTTCGATCATTCCTAAATTTTCCAGCAATTTCTGATATTTCAAATATTTTCCTTTTTCCAGATTTTTCCAGAAATCCAAAATTTGTTCAAGATAATTTAAAACTCAATTTAACAATTTCTTTTACAGATACAAAAACTTCTTAGATATGTAAAAATACGTCTTCTAATTTCCTAAGATTTTCTTTAAGTATTTCAGATTGTGAAGCAATTTTTCATCAGATTCCTAGGAATTTCCAAATTTTTTACTTCTACGCTTTCAGAATTTGCTTTATAAACTTTAATTTTTACAACTTTCCAGTAACTTCTCTAATTTTTATCATTATAAAATTCGAATCTTCTTTTCTTTTTAAAATTCAAAAACTTTCAAGAATTATTTTTCAGATTTTCGAAATATATTTCAAAAGTTTTGAGATGTCTAGAATTTTCCAGTAAATTCTTTGCACTCACCAATTTCTGTTACAAATTATGTTTTTTCAAAAGTTCTAGGGTTTTATAATTGAATATTTACAAATTCAAAATTTTACTTTGTCAATTTTCTTTTATTCAAAATTTGTAATTAAAGTTATTGCGAACTGATCGCCTCAGTAATTAAAGTTAATATGTATATGTAGGGTGGGTGGGTGGCCTCTATCCTACTTTTCAATCAGTAAAACATCATCAAAAATTATTTGAAAAATTTATTTGAATAAATCTATTAAATTTTGCAATAATGTTATATTTATTTAGGTTTTACCACTTTTAATTAAAAACCTCGCTTATATGTTACTGATTGGAGGGTGGGTTAAGAGCTACCTATCCACCATACATTAAAATATATTCTTAATAAAGTTCTTTACTTAATAATTTTGACATTTTTGTTTGTTATTGCTAATAAACTATAGGAGTTAAATGATATTTATATAACAAGTAATTCAAAATTGAGCCTTTTCGCACAAACCTCAAAGTCTTCGAAAAAAGTCAAAATAAGCAAAAAACACTTAACGCCATTTAATCACATTTTTGAAGATTCGTATAGATATTTAGAATTTTTTTCGATGCTATAAATATTAAGGATAAGCATAATGGTTAGAAATCCGCTCTCTAGTTATTACTATGTATAATTATTATTAGTTTCTACTGTTGGCTACAGTTACTGTAAGATAGCTTGCCATTATCAACAACCGAGTTTAGATAATTAATCTCTAATCAAACTACGGCTATAATTGAATATGAAAAATTGTTTTGTTTTTGACATAAGCAATGCCATTCAGTCACACACGTCTTATATTATATGTCTAATATATGTGAAGAAACGTGCAATTTAATTCAAACCTTTATCAGTAATAGTTCAAAATGTTTCAGCAAGTGATAAGTGAGAAAGTCATTCAAGATTTTTTTTGAGAGTGCTTCTTCGCAAAGGTTAAATTATGTTCATCGGTGAACTATTGTTGATGTATTCTATTCGAAATTTTTACGAAAGCTTAATTCCAATTCTTGGCCAACTTTTGGTGTGAATGTAAATAACATAAATGGAGTAAGGATATCAAAATGCTTTGAATAAGAATTGAGCTGACTGTGAATCATCGCTCTATATTGTAAGAATCATCCAATTCTTGAAACCCTGAATGCAACAGATAATGCCTGGCTTATAAAGCACCAATTCAGGTGACATCAACAAATTTGAGAGCATGAAGAAACATTGGGGTGCCATTGCTGATTTGGCAGCACAAGAGTTATTCCTAAGGCAGAAGATTTCACTTCTATGTCTTATGGAGGTAATAAAAAGTGCTAGACATTTTCTTTATAGAAACACGTTCCCTCTTTTATTTTATTGTGTCACAGTCATCCTATGATGATGATAATAGAATGAGATAGATAATAATTGCTATACAGTACTTAGTACGAAAATGCAAGAATCACATGATTATAACAGAAAGTCAAACTTTTGATTAAGTCGTCGATTGTTAAAGGGCAGCACCTTGATCATGCTTTCCAGAAATATAAAAGACAACCCTCGTAGAAGTAGTAATAGTTATATGTGTCCAATATAACGTATTTCTATCGCACTGCTCTTGAGTAAATGAAACGTGAATTTAGAGGATGGCCGTCATCAAAAATATTCCTCCATAAAAGCTTATATTCACAAACACGGCTAAAGTATTTAATAAATACTAGCAGTAGGACAAAGCGCATTAAAATGAAATTCTTCCCAGGCCATGCATGCATATAAACCCCGCGCTACGTGCATGCACCTAGCAATTGTTTCTTGTGTAGTGAAGAGGCATTCCAGCATCTCGGTAACATAAACCGCACACGTAACACAAAACTGCACTTACTGCCAACATTCCAATTACACGCGAACTCCATCGAAATCGAAATAATTTGAATGGAATTGATGATTAGTCCAGAGTCAGCAGTTCGCCCATCTGAACAAGAGTTGTTAGCACTTGCCGCTCTTCGCCCTCCCCCGGCGCCCTTGTTATAACACAAATACAAACCGAAGATCGTGCAGAAGTACGTACCTCTCCAAACACGCACCCGTACAATACGATTCAACCCTTCGAAGGGTGCCCCGACGTAAAGGGCCGGGGCGTTCAAACTTCTTTTTTAATTAACGATCACTCCGGGCGGAGTGAGCACAAAGCCGGAGATTTATAAGCTTATAAACTTTAGTTTTTATAGTTCCGATTATGCAGGAGCGCAATGCTTTTTACCGCATTCAGCGGGCGAAGTTATAAGCCGGAGCGGACGCAGACATTTAAGTAGTCGCGCCATAACTCCGTGTCTTGGAGAAATGAAAAAAAAAGGACGACGCTGTGAAGAAGGAGGTGCAGGGAAAAAAATATATGTGAATCGGTGATCTGTGGGTCCGAGAATTGGAAAACTCATCGCCCACATAAACGCCGCGAGTTGTTCATCGGCTCTTGATGAGCAGTAAACTTTAGTCTATTGAGCGAGGGCTCCTCGAGGAACCAATTTAATCCCACAGCTGACGTCCACATAACACTTCTTGCTTGTAAAACCCTCACCCCATAATATCCGATAGATAAATCCATTATCGTTTTGGTAAAGGGAAAACCCATTAACTGGGAACTACTTCCTACGCTGCCTCGCTATTTACGGCGCAACATTGTTGCGGATGTTACAGTGTTAACACAAACATAAATATAATCATTGTGAATAAAATAATATTACTTAAACAATAATCAGTAAATAAATTCATCCAATGATTAAAAGCCATAAGAAATTACGTCTTTAATTAAAAGATTATCCGATTACTTTATTTACATAAATGCTCTTCTTTACAATTAATTGTAATTAAACCATCGCTCATGTTATAATGATTTGTGTTTTAGATAGAGGTCACCCTCCCACCCTACATATACACAAACTCAAATTAAAACAGATCCTTTAATACCGGCCATCATTACAGTCAGTGTTTTATTTCCCAAAAACCTCAACAGATTTTATATTATATAGCTCGTATTCCAACTTACAGAAAGAAATAGAGGAGTGGAAGACATTGTCAGGGAGAACGCTTATAGTAGGGCTAAAAGATGTTGACAATAATCGAAGAACAATTATAATTGCTTATGGCCCAAACGACGATGATACAATAGAAAACAAAGACAAATTTTGGGACGAACTAACAATAGCAACGGAAAGAGCAAAAGAAAAATTATACGTAGTAGGAGACTTTAATGGCAAGTAGGTAAATAAGACATAATTTAAAACAAAGTAATAGAAGTATATGGTGAAAACATGAGAAATAAAAATGGCAAAAGATTATTAGATTTTTGTATAACACAGAACATGATCATTACAAATACGTGATTTGAACACAGAGAGATAGACAAATTCGCAAGAGAGGTGAAGAGCAGAAAACAAAGATCAATTATAGATTATACATTAGTGGAAGAGAACAACAGAAATGCAGTAATAGACACAAAAGTGAGAAGAGGGCCAGAAATTGGGACTGACCACTACCTGGTAGAGACAAAGATGAAGACTACAAAGAAAAATAGTAAATCACACAAATACCTGGAAGAAAACAGACCATTTAAATACATAAAAGCATATAAACTGAGAAATGAAGAAATAAGCAAGAAATACACAGAAGCCATAAAGAACAAATTAGAAATCAACCAAGAAAAATACAGAAATGGAAGTAGAGAAGAGATATGGAATATATTTAAGAATAATAATAAAATGATTAATTAATCACTTGGTTATGTTTCACTATTTTTATATTTCTCTGACTAGTTTCGGCCGTTGGTCATTCTCAAGGAGAACGGTCGAAACTAGTCGCAGAAATATAAAAATAGTGAAACATAACCAAGTGCTTTTATTAACATAAAAATGTTTCACCACGGGTTAAGTGAGAAATTAATTAATCGTATTTAAGAATAATATACTAGACACTTTATGGGTGGACAAAAATAAGTTAAAATACAAAATAAACTCCACCAGGCAGAGGAAATTAAGATTAAGAAATAAAAGTAAAGAAAACGGCATGGCAAAACTACCTTACGCAGAAAACAGAGAACAGCTACAAAGTATATAAAGAAGAAAGAAAACACGTAATGGAAAAGAGAAAAACATGGAAAGTATTTGGAGAGAAAATATAAAAAAATAGTAAAGGAAATCAAAAACCTTTTTATAAAGTACTTAAATCTTGTAGAGAGACAAATAAATACAATACAAACCAGGTAAGAAACAAAGAAGGGAAAATATTAACAGAAGAAAAGGAAATAATGGCGAGGTGGAAAGAATATTTTGAGGAATTACTAGTTACCAATGAAAAAACAGATGAGGAACAACATATAGTAATTGAAGAGGAAGAGAACGAAAGGAACGAGAAAATTAAAATAGAAGAATTATCGGAGGTAATAAAAATATGAAGAATGGAAAAGTACCCGCAGCTGACAAAATTACTGCAGAAATGTTAAAAAAAATGAGAGTAAGGGGAACGGAGATACTACTAGACATAAAGAGTGATTTTTTAAGAGCTTTCGGATTTCATTTAAAACAAAACACAAAATTTAGACAAACGTATGCAATCTTTATTTGAGTCGATAGAACGATCTATATATTTCAATGTTTAAAGATGATTTCATGTAAATGTTGACCGCGGCTACGCCTCAAATGATTCATACGTTGGGTTCAATGTTGGCATACTCTCTTCAATATATCAGCCGGTATCTCACGAATAAATTCTTCAATATTGGCTTCCAGTGCGTCAACCGTTGCGGGCTTGTTACTATAGATATGAGCCTTAACATAGCCTGACAAAAAATAGTCCAAACGTGAAATAAACTGTTCACCGAACTCGCCTCTCAATTGGGCCATTGTTTCGCGTGCTGTGTGGCATGTGGCACCGTCTTGTTGAAACCACATGTCAGACAAATCCAGCTCTTCCATTCTGGGCAAAAAAAAAATGTGATCATCGCACGGTAGCGCTCGCCATTCACAGTAAAGTTCCTCCCTTCGTCGTCTTTGTAAAAGTACCTTCCAAAGATGCAAAATGCAGTGCATTTTTCGGGATGCATTGGCCTTGCAGTGTTTCTGGCTGCTCTTCACACCAAATACGAAAATTTTGCTTGTTCACGTATCCATTCAACCAAAAATGAGCTTCGTCGGTGAACACAATTTTCCGATAAAAAAAGTAGATCTTCATTCAAATTTTCCAGCGCCCATTCACCAAAAGTTACCCGTTGTGGTAGGTCGCGTGGCTTCAATTCTTACACCAGATGTATTTTAAAAGGTTTTAAACCCAAATCCTTCCGAAAAATTTTCCACGTAGTGGAGTAACAGAGGCCCAATTGTTGCGAACGGCGCCAAAATCATAATTCACGGTCAGCAACCACACTGGCGCATACAGCTGCGACATTTTCCTCTGTCCGCCCTCTATGTATGCGTGTTGGTGGTTTAATGTCCAATAATGTAAATTTGGTGCGAAATTTAGTCACAAGATTCGGAATAGCCGCCTCAGAAGGTTGCCCAAACTGACCATAAAGTGGAATAAGTGCACGATGCACTTTCTTAACCGAGCATAAATTTTGATAATAAAATTCAATAATCTGCAAACGTTGTTCGTTTGTAAGTCGATTCATGGTTAAATTATAGACCAAACTGAACATGTTTGACAGTTGACATGTTACAGGAAAACAGCTGAGCTGACAAAAACAGTGTTGCCAAAAAAATCACCCATTATATAACAAAGCATGTCAAGAGCGAGAAATACCAAAAGAGTAAAAGACTGCACTATATATAAGAAAGGAGACAAAAAAGAGTGTCAAAACTATAACACTATTGAATACATCTATGAAAATATTTGAACAAATTATTGACACAAAAATGAGAAAAATCATAGAACCAACACTTCATGAGGCTCAAAGTGGTTTCAGAAAGGGGATAGGCATCCAAGACCACATCTTCACACTGCAACAAATAACAAAAACATTTTAACAACAAAACAAAGATGTGTACTTCGGATTCATCGATATGGAAAAAGGGTTTGATAGGGTGAAAAGAGAAGAACTATGGGAAATATTAAGAAAGAGAGGACTTAACAACAAATTAATTAACATAATAAAAGAAATGTACAATACAGACACCAACGTAGTAATAAGAAACAACCAACATTTAGAAGCTTTTAGAACAAACGAAGGATTAAGACAAGGAGGAGGATTGAGTCCAACATTATTCATCATATACATAGACAAAATATTAAAAAAGTGCACAGACAAGACTAAGAAACTACTAATCGGATATAGAAATTTCAGAAGGGGCATTCGCAGACGATATAATCATAATATCTGGTGGGGAGAGAGAACTTCAAGAAAGCCTAAATATATGGAATGAGACACTGAAGGAATATATCATGAAAATAAAAACAAAAACAAAGATAATGATGCTAGGAGAACAAATAGATATGAATATAAAGATAGAGTACACATACATAGAACAAGTAGATACTTTTAGATATTTAGGAGTAGAAATAAAAAGTAATGGAAAACAGAAAACAGCATTCAACAGTACAATAGAAAAAACTATTAAAATATACTACGCAATGAATAAGACGTTTACTAACAAGAAGGAAATATCTCGCAAAATAAAAATAAAAGTAACAAAGGCAATATTTAGACCGGTATTGACATTCGAATGCGAAACCTGGACACTGACAAGAGGAGAAAAGAGTAAAATACAGGCGATAGAGATGAAATACCTACGAAGAGTTAGAGGTTACATGGAAATAGAACCGCTGGACGAATTTATAGAAAGAAGATAGCTTAGTTGGCCGGGACATCTACAACGAATGGGAAGCACAAAGCCTGTGAAACAAATATGGCAAGCAAGATTAGGAAAAAGAAAAACCAGAGGAAGACTACGACAGAACTGGGATAAGGTTATGGAAGAGAACATGGGCAGAAGAGAAAGGACTCACAAGAAACAAAAAAGAATGAGCAAAATTTGTACATATGAATAAATAGCACAATTTACCTCTTCACCATCATATGGTAGATGGGGATTTTAGATTATATATATATATCTTGTGAAAATTTTAAATGTTAGTCATCCATCGTCAATGGACGAAAAACTATATGCTGAAGCAGTCTTCCCGATGATAACTTCCAGGTAATCTTTGTCATATACTCTTCCGGCCAACCTGTGCCATACTTCTGGTATTATGTGGTTCTGTCTCTTCTTTAGCAGTTCGACGGTTTCTCCATATTGAGTTACATCCGGTTCAGTGGAGTCGCACAAAACTGAAGTTGCACGCTTCCATGAGACTCCCTCTTAAAAAGGGAGGAAATTCATTCCATGGGGATCCTTGCCATCAAAATATTCTGTGGATTTATTCCCTGTGACTTTGTCGACGAATTTCCTCGGATTTTCTTTGTTCCTCATAATAGTCGCGCAATTCCAATAATTCGCGATATGTATTTGGGGTACACATTTGTTTTCAACGAATGGATTACGAGGCACAGAATGTCATATGTTTGTCTGATCTAGGTGTAACGCGTAGGCCTCTCTGTGTGGTTCCTCAACCCGAGTGAGGCGACATTCAAAACCTGCCAGAGGAGGTGGTGGCCGAAGTTTACACTCCGTGGTACTGGGATGTAAATAGATTGCTATTTTGTGGAGAATCTTGAACTTCCTGATTAAGCGTTGTAGTTTTCGAAATTTCATGTTTCTCGGTGGAGTTGAAGGTGGAGTTTGTACATCTTCCGAAACCAATATATAACATCCCTGGTAAGAACAAAAGAGGTGACACGCTAATGAAGCATTAAATACCTGATAGCAATTTATGATACCTAACCTAACCTAACCTAACCTAACCTAACCTAACCTAACCTAACCTAAGCTTCAAGGATCAGATAAATTACATCAATAGAAGGGCAGCAGCAGCAACAACAGCCAACACAAGACAAATGCCAAAAATTGGAGGACTGGGAAACATACAGCGGAAAATACTAAGTGTGGTGTTGGAATTTATAATGCTATACTCACTAGCAGCATGAAAGGATGCACTGAAAGTAACTCTATACAGAAATATACTAGAGATGACACAGCGGAGAATATCTTTGCGAATATCGAAAAGATATAGAAAGGCACTAAAAATAGAACTGAACAATGGAGAAAAGCCGAAAGCAGAAAGAGAATCTAAAATAAGACACGATACAAAAATGGTGTAACAAGTGGGAAGCGGAAACTACCGGAGAATGGACGAGGAATCTTATACCCCAAATAGAGAAATTGGTTAGTAGAAAAGAAGACAGCAATGATTACTACATCACCCAGTTGCTGAGTGAACATGGCTGCTTCAAGGCACGATAAGTGCAAATACTGTGGTAGTAAGGTACTCCTAGCAATTCTTTATCTACGTGAATGTTACAGGACTATTCACCGAACTTTATTGTCAGAGCTTGTATGAGCTATTATTGTAAGAGTTCGGCTTAGTTCCTCGAATTTGCAAGTTTTGAAGGTTCTTCAGGCGGCGTTGCATTTTTCCTATATATAGTTCTTGGACTGGAGTTTCAAGTTTCCTCATGTTATAGAAATTTGTTGTTGAGTTACGTTAAGATATGATTTAAACACTAAAACTTACTTCACAATAAATTTTTATTTCGCTGGATGTACATTTCGGGTACTATGCACCCATTATGAATAACTTATAAGGGTGCATAATACCTGAAATGTACATCTAGCGAAATAAAAATTAATTGTGAAGAAACTGTTAGTGTTTTGATCAAGTTTTCCTCATGGTAATTTTATAACCTAGCCCCCAAACGTTTAGATCGTACTAACGTCACCATTTTATTTAGAGATGAATGGCATAAATTATTTTTTCACATACTGAATAGAAATACCTTACATTTCCGCATCCAAATTCATTGACAAAAGTAACACTTTTCTGCATAGCAACACTTTTTTGCATAGCAACACTTTTTAGCATGGATACACTTTTTCGTACTACTTTTATTTACTATTAACCAATGTCAGTGTCAGTTACATACATGGAGGAATATATACAACACACGTACTTAAAATCTAATTTTTATATGTCAGTGTCAAAAATGAAATCCCAAACACCTTTATAATTGATGTTATATGCAGTATATGAAAAAATAGTGTGTACAACTCGTGGGAAATGCGCTTTTATTCACTCGAGTAGGAACTTGATTGAGGAACGATACACTCATATATTTTATATTTACAGCTTTCACTTTCTAAAACTTTTCAAAATGATGAAGACAAGTTTTGTTTTCTTTAAGTAAAAGTTAGAAGCCTCACCATTTTGTTTCCCAGGTGAATAACATCGATTATTTTTAAGTACATTAAAGATACATTCATATTTTATATATTCACATATTTTCAAATCAATTCCTTGTAGTGTACTATTTCTAAATATTTTCAAAATTAAACAAATTGTATTTTCTTTAACTTAGAAGCGTCGCCATTTTATTTCCAAATGAATTACACCATTTATTTGTAGGCACGGTAAAAATACATTCAATTTTGGTATAATTACATACCTTTCAATTAAATTCCACGCGTAGTACTTTTTCTAAAATTTTTCAAAATTCAAGAAACAAATTTTACTTCTTGAAAACTAAAGTTTGAACAGTCGCGATTTTATTTACAAATGAATTACAACAATTATTTTTAGGAATAATTAATAAGGAATTCACTCTATATACATTAGAAAAGAAAAATACAAAATAAATCAACATTGAGAGAAATAAATAAATAAAAATAAAACAACAAACTCATCTAAACTAATTAACAACTAAACAACAATTAAAGCTAAATAGTAATATTAAAGATAAATTCATATTTCATATATTTACAGGTTTTTAAATCAATTTCTCGTATAGTACTCATCAAGTCCAGTGATTTTCAAGAAATTGACGAAAAAGAATTTCGTGTGGTGCACCAAAAAAAAGGCGAAGACCGTTCCTTTGGCCGGAAAGGTTATCGCGACTGTCTTTTGGGATTCGCAAGGGATAATCCCTACCGACTATCTGGAAAAGGGTGAAACTATTACAGGTAAATTGGCTCTCTCGGATTACTTTTTGTTAACCAATTTGAAGAAATGACTGGCGGGACAAAGATTTTATTCAAACGAGAAGGTGATTGCAGACACTAATGGATATTTTGCAGACATGGACAAATCCTATTATTCGGTTCAACAAACTAGAACAGCGTTGGACGAAGTGTATAAGCCTGTTTTCTTTGGATTCTCAGCAAGTTTTATTATAATTTGGTGTCTCTCTTTATTAAAGGGATCTAAACTGATTTTAATCGCATCTTTTGGTTCGTTAGTTCTCGTTGAATGAATTTTATCTGTGGTTTATGAAAATTTGCGACGTTTATTTCTATTATTCTATTTCTATGGCTTCTGTTAGAATTTTTTTTTTGTTAATTCATAATTTTCTTCGTAAATTTCTTCCTCATTATTTTGTTGGTATTCCTCTTATTAATATTCTTCGTATTCTGGATTTTCTTGATATTGTAGATAGAATTCGGGGTTATATGCGTCTTCTTGATCATAAAGTTCTTCTACTCTATATTTCGGTTGTTGTGAATTTTTAAGAGCTGTTGGTTTAGGTAATTGTCTTGTTTGTGGTCTCTGAAATTGTGTCATTCTCATGGGGTTCTGTTCCATGGTTGTTGTTGTTGTTGTCTATTCGGATATTGATTGAATTGCATTGGTCTTGGTGTAAACTTTTGTCTCGGAAATTGCATTGGTCTTAGTTGAAATTGATATTGTGTTTGGGCTGGTCTTGGAGCAGGTGTAAAATTTTGTGGTTGATATATGTGTATGTTTCTCATTGGTAAGTGGTTGACTCTTAAATTATGATTTGATTTGTTTATCTTTTGGTTATTTTGCTGTGGACTCGGATGTAGTTGAGCTCGATGATAGTTCATATTTTCTTCTTCTACTGTCATTCTCATTTTACAGCTTAGGCTATGGTTCATGTGGCTATTTATTCCAGCTAAAGTTTTAGTGTAGTGGCATTATATAAATCTTTTTGCTGCTTTAATGTCGATATGTAAATTTTGGCAATATAATTTATTCAATAGTAAGGATCTGATATCAAAGCATTTGTCGGCAAATTGTAATGGAGTTTCATTTAATTTTTGTTTGAGCATGATTAAATCTCTTAATAATGATTCTTCGTCTCTTTGGTCTCCAAACAGTGATATTAAAATTTCTTTTAATTCTAGAATGTATTAAATGATCTTGCAGCTAGCATCTTCGCTGCTTTTCTGATTAATTTTGATCGAATATGTAAAAGGGTAAATGTTATTCTTGCTGGGTCATTATTTGGTGACATCATTTGTAAAACCGATTCACATGAATTTAAAAATTTTAATAATTTTGTTGGTTCTGCATCAAATTTAGGAATAATATCCAAAATTTGACTGACATTACAAGTACGGCCATATTTATTGGTTGAGGGTTTTGGGGATGAACGTTGCAAGCTTGATTAAAATTATTTATGAGGTCTTCTAATTCGTCGGTTATTTACTTATTCTGTCAGGATTGAGATGATTCCACTGATTTTCACTGATGTTGGATAATATATTATTGAATATGATAAATGATTATTGTTAATTGTTTATGCTATTGTTTATTTATATTGCTATTGTCGTCGATATGATTTAATTCGTTTCAAGCTAACTTATATCAAACAATAGTATCGGCATTTTAGGGACAGGTTTTGGAGCAGGTAATTCTTGATGGCTTATTTCTTCCGTGTCAATTTCCTGCATAGGAATTAAGGTTACCTATGGTTTTAGGAATTGTGACTACCTCTTCTTTTTTTCAAGGGATTATAACATAAAAGCACTTGGACACTTTGTATGTTATGTACAAAGCCTCACGATGTTTTCTTTGTTTCTTACTGCTAGGGTCCGATGGAGAGCCTGGTGGATTCTGAAACTCGAACTCGATGTTTCTGTTGAAGAGACTGGGCGATACCAGATGTCCTGAACTTGATTGTTCTTCTTCAGTGGGTGACTCCAATAGTCATTGATTTGACTGTTTGCTGCTGGTACCGTCGATTATTTTATTTAAAACAAAAGGAATTTCACTTTTTCGGAAATATTTAACATCCGCACGACTGCGCCAGTTATATTTTAAGAACATTGAAATTACTTTAAAACAAATTATTGTTAAGAAGAATTCTTCTTCATTCAAATAACGCAGAGCTTCCTTTATTACTGGCATTCCGTCGATTCCGAAATTGTAACTTCATTCGATAATGGACATAAAATTTCTCGCCATCCTTTTTGGGAACCAGAACGATGTGTGAACTGTATGGACTCGCAGAGGCTTCAATTATTCCATCTTCAAGTAGTTATTGAAGTAAGTGGTCAATTTCCTTTGTTTTTTGTTCGAAGAGTAAAGACAATTTCGCGTGCAGACATTGTTGGAATGTTTTAACCGAATTTGGTGTTCTGTGCTGAGGCTGATGTGGAAATTGAGCCTTTGGTGAGAAAAGCCTTGAAAATCGATGTATAAGGTCTTGGAAATTTACTTATTTCCCCCGTAAGTCCATGATTAAGTGTTGGTGGCTCGATTTGGTTTTGTGGCCCAAAAGATCGTCTGGCGTTAGCCGGTTCCAATGTGGATGCAATGACGATGACAATCGATGACAGCTTCGTGTTTTCTAAAGAATTCAATTTCGAGGATGACATCGTAAGATAACTCTGGCATTACTAAGAAATTTTCTGAGTAATCTACACTTCCCAAGGTGCAAGTTAATTTCTGCAATACCAGTAATATCAGCTGTTGTATTTTCCCTGTTAAAGTTCGGCTTAATTCCTCGAATTATCAAGTTTTGAAGATTCTTCAGGATTTTTTTTCTACGCATAGTTCTTGGGCTGGCGGGCTAAGTTTCTTCATGGGAATTTTATAAATTAGCTCCCAGACGTCTTTTTTATCTCCTCGCACATTTTTTCTCATTTTACTCACTTTACTTCTTTAGATATTACTAGCGTCACAATGTTATTTCCAGATGAATTACAAAAATTATTTTTATGTACATTAAAGATACACTTATATTTTATATATTTAGAGCTTTTTAAATCAATTTCTTATATAGTACTTCAAAATGAAGAAAATTTTATTTCCTTAAAATAAAAGTTAGAATATTGTTATGTTCCATACAACATAACAAGTGTATTAGTTCACCCAATATGAAAATTTGGTTCCATCAAGAATGTAGGAAAACAAATATGGAATTTATTAAAAGTTAGAAGCCTCATCATTTTGTTTCCAGGCGAATTGCAGCAATTATTTTTATGTACATTAAATGTACATTCATTTTATATATTCACACCTTTTGAAACCAATTTCTTGTAGAATACTATTTCTAAAAAATTTTAAAATGTAGAAGACAATTTTTTTCCTTGAAGTAAAAGTTAGAAGCGTCGCTATTTTATTTCCAGATGAATTACACCATTTATTTATAGGCAGAGGAGGAATTTTACTTCTTGAAAACTAAAGTTTGAACAGTCGCCATTTTATTTACAAATTAGTTACATTAAATTATTTTTAGGAATATTAAAGATATATACATATTTTATATATTAACAGGTTTTCAAACCAATTCTTTGTATAGTACTCTTTATAAAAATTTTCAAAATGAAGAAAACAAATCTTATTTCTTAAAAGTAAAAGTTTTAAGTATCGCCATTTTATTTCCAGATAAATTAAAGCAATTATTTTTATGCACATTAAAGATATATTCATATTTTATATATTTACAGGTTTTTAAAACAATTCCTTGTGTAGTACTCTTTCTGAAAATTTTCAAAATGAAAAGAAACAAATTTTATTTCTTTGAAGCATTGCCAATTTATTTTCAGATGAATTAATCTAATTATTTATGAGCACAGTCAAGATACATTTAATTTTGGTATAATCACATACTTTTCCACTCGATTCTTCGCGTAGTAGCTCTTATAAAAAAAATTAAAATTGAAGAACTAAATTTCGTTTCTTGAAAATAAAAGTTTGAACAGTCGTCATTTTATTTGCAGATATATTACAGCAAAATTGTTTTTATATACAATAAATATACACTAATGTTTTATATATTTACAGGTATTAGAAACAATTTGTCATATAGTATTCTTTCTAAAAAAAATCGAATTTAAACTTTGTTTCCTTAAAGTAAAAGTTAAATCGTCGCCATTCAATTTACAGATAATTTCTAGCAATTATATTAATGAATAACAAAGATACATTCATATTTTATACATTCTTCATCCTCTTGTGGAACTCTTTTTAAAAATGTTCTAAATGACGAAGGCACTTTTTTATTTTTTTTTGAAGTTTAAATTTGAAGCATAGCAATTTTACTTGCAAATGAAGTATAGCAATTATTTATAGGGATGTTAAAAATGATTTCAATTTCGATATATTCAAACAATACATTTTTTGCAATTTCTTAGGTAGTACTTTAAAAAAAAATCAAGAATTAAATTTTATTTCTTCAATAATTTTGTTAAGTTATTTTTGGCTTCATTATTACTTTCCCTATATGGTATATATAGGGGAAGTATTGTTTTCGTGCGTAAAAATGTCTGTGGGCGCTGTACCTCAAAAACGAAAGATCCCATTGAGATGAAACTATAAACTTAAGGTTTTATCGTTAATAACTGGAACTGAAAAGCTTTTGGTGAATATTCACAAACCGGAAGTGGATGTTTACTCGAGACCTTTTTTTGTTTTTTTCCGATATTTTTTTAAATATAAAAAATATTACAAAACTTTTCAAACAAAAGTTAAAGAGAATAAGAAACTGAATAAGTTTTATTAAAACATATTTTTCATAAAATTCTTAACTTTTGAGAAAAAAAATTTAAAAATTTGACATTTTTAGCCAATTGCTAATAAACCATTGGAACATGAAATTTATTTAACAAATACATGTAGAAAATTCACAAATAAACAAATTATTAATAGTAATTTTTTTGCGTAAACCTCATAGTTCTTGAGTAAAATATAGGGAAAGTACTATGATGGCCATAGTATCGAAAGTTTATGTTTACTCAAAGTGTTTACTTGTTTTCTCGATATTTTTTTAAATTTGAATAATATTACATAACTTTTCAAATAAAATTTAAAGGGAATGAAAAACTGAACAAGTTTTATTAAAATATGTTTTAAGTCCTTAACTTGCGAGAAAAATTAAAAATATAAATCTCATAGTTTTCGAGAAAAATGTAAGGAAAGCACTATGATGGATACATCACCATTTTTTTATGTATCTTTACATTTTACAACTTCTAATTAAAACCCTCGCTTATGTTTTACTAATTTAAGGGTAGGATAGAGGCCACCCACCCACCCTACATGTACATGATAACTCTAAACATTAATCGTTTATAATTTTGCTGCTTAAAAACAATCAAATCAAACAAATATATTTCCAAGAACTTTCTTCCATACGAGGGTAGATTGAAAAGTTTCCGGAATGGGCAAGAGATGGCGCGCGTATCGTGAAATTGTTATAATGGTTGTCAAGGCTAACCTATTTTAGGTAAGCTGTCAAATTTTCAGACACATGCGTCGTTCCGTTTTTGTTTACTAGGATATCTTGTGAAGCAAGTCAGGCACTTTGGCAAAAATGGAAAAAACGAATTTCGTGCAGTTCGTGAAAATTTGACAGCTTACCTAAAATAGGTTAGCCTTGACAACCATCATAACAATTTCATGATACGCGCGCCATCTCTTGCCCATTCCGGAAACTTTTCAATCTACCCTCGTATTTCAAGCATTTTGTTTAAATTTGTTATTTGTTTTTAAGAAGTTTTTTTTTTCTTTTAAAGGTTTTAAAGGTTTCTAGAATTAAAAAAAATAATCTAACAAGTTTTGAAGATTTATATCGCTGGTTCTAAATTTTTCAACAATTTCTTTTCTGCTTTTGACAATTTTTTTCAGCTATTTCTCTACCAAATTGCTAAAATTTCTTTTAATAATTTGTAGCAATTTTTCTTCCAAATTTCTGCTTTCTATCAAAAATGTATTTTAAACATTTTCAGCAATTTGTTTCAAAATTTCTACAAATTTTAAGCAAATTGCGAAGACATTTTTGTTATTTGTCCTTTCATGGTATATCTGTTGGACAATAAAGATTATTATTATTTGGTTAAGAATTTCTCTTTTTGTAGATTTTTAGAATTTTTATTAAATTTTCGTCCTTACTTATAGAAATCTTCATAATTTAAAATTAAAAATTGCAAGATTATTATTTTAAAGACGCTATTTTTTTCTGAGTTTGTAGCATTTTTTGTCTCTAATTTTGTTTAGCATTTTAAAGTAATTTTTATTCCAAACTTCTGTCCTCTTTAAAATTTTTAGAATTTTTGGTAAGATTTCTAGAAATTCCTAGCATTTTTTTCAATATTTCTAAAAGAAAATTTTATAAATATATATACAATAATCTTTATTTGGACAAAACATAATACATAGAAACATTAAAAATGGATACAATACAAATATATGGTGTTAGTCCGTCTGGGCTATGGACCTGAGGTCTTTCTGCGCTGTCTTAAATTTAAGGTGAGGAAATGAAAGTATCTTTGCTAGCTAGCTTAACTGTTCTGACGATTCGCACAAATGAATTCATGAATTGTGAGGGGAGGATGTTGATATTTAGATTTCGGGGGATACAGAATTTGGTTAACAAGGGTTGGTTGTGGGGTTTTATAAATATTTTCTTGATTTTTGTAAAAATGAAATTGTTAGGAATTTTTTCGAAATTCTTCTTTCAAACTTTCCTTTAGATTATTTGAATTTATCAAAAAAAAATAATTTCTGTCCTCTTCCGCATTGTTAGAATTTTCCCAAAGATATCTAGAATTTTCCAGCAATTATTTTCAATATTTCAACAAATTCCTAGAAATATCCCTTTTTTTCCAAGAATTTTCTAGCAACTTCTCTTACAAGTTTCCTTTTGGGTTTCTAGAATTCTTCTACAATTATTACTGGATTCATAGAATTTTTTAGAAAAGAATCTTTTTTGCTAACAATGTTTATTATGGATTTTTAGAATTTCTCTTCCAAATTTCGAAAACTGTCTCTAAGAATTTATTTAGCATTTTTAAGCCATTTGTTTTCAATATTTCTCGCAAATTCAATCCTCATTTCCCAATGAGGATTAATTTTTGGCTCTCCAGAAATTTCTCTTCTCTTTCAAATTAGTTTTAAGGATTTTTCTGCATTTTTTTTGCAAATTGCAAAAATTTTCTAGAGATTTCTTGATTTTTCCAAAAATTCTGTTTTAATTTGTTGCGATTTTTTAAGCCATTTCATTTCAAATTTTCATTTAGATTTCTAGTGAATTTTCGGATATTGTTAAAGATTTCCAAGTATTTTCCAGTACTTTTGCTTAACATTTCTACAAATTTTCACCGTTTTTTCTTTAAGGTTATACATTTTTTGAACAATTCTTTCTAGACTTTTCAGCATTTTCTTATCCAAATTGCAAAGCAATTGCATCCAAGATTTTTAAAACCTTATTTAAGCAATTTTATTACTGAATTTCTGTTCTGTTTCAAATCATCATTTTTTTTTATTATTCAGCAATTTTTTTCAAATTTCTGTTTCGTTTTGAATAATTAGACTTTGCTAGTAAAATCTCCTTTTAGAAATTTCAAACAATTTTTCTTCAATTTACTAGGAATTTTTTTGCCACTTCTTTTCCAATATTTTTTAGGTTCATAGACTTTTCCAGCAATTTTTTTGTGTTCTTTTTTAAGTTAATAGAATTTTCTCTGGAATGTTTAAAGTTTCTAGCAATATTTTGATTCATAAATTTCTAGAAATTTCTCTTATATATTGCAAAAAGTTTTTACCAGTTTTCTTATTTTATTTTGCAAAAATTTCTCTTTAATTTATTAGGTTTTTTTTGCCATTACCATGCCAATGTTTCTTCTAGGTTCCTAAAATGTTTCAGTAATTTTTTGTTCTTTTTCCAATTATTAGAATTTCCTTTAAGATATTTAGAAATTTTCAAAAAATTTCCATTTCTAACTAAATTATTATGTTTTACTGATTAGAGGGATAGAGAAGTTTCAATTTTTCCCACTTATCATGCATTAAATTTTTACTAATTTAGTTACTCAATTTTTTTCCTTTTTAAAATCTTTTTCATTCAAAAAGTTTTGTAATTAATTTTATTGGAAACCGCTAGTCGATAAGGAATTAAAGTTTATATGAATATGTAGGGTGGGTAGGTGGCCTCTATCCCACCCTACAACCTGTAAAACATCATCAAAAATAATAGGGAAAGTATTATTACTTTCCCTATATACGTAGTATATATAGGGGGAGTATTGTTTTCGTGATTTTTTTTTGAGAATTTTTTTTTGCGGAAATATAAGTTTTGGGGTCCCCTGAACCAAAAACACTGATTTCTAGAAAAAAAAAATTGTGTCTGTGTGTGTGTGTGTGTGTGTCTGTCTGTCTGTCTGTCGGTGGGTGCTGTATGTCAAAAACGAATTATCCGATTGAGATGAAACTTTAAACTTAAGGTTTTATCGTTAAAAACTGGAACTGAAAAGCTTTTGGTAAAAATTCATAAACCGGAAGTGGATGTTTACTCGAGGCGTTTTTTTGTTTTGTATTAAAAAACGGTTCAAAAAAAAGTTAAAGGGAATGAAAAACTGAATAAGTTTTATTCGAACATGTTTTTCATAAAATTCTTAACTTTCGAGAAAAAAAATTAAACAAACTGAACAAGTTTTATTTTAATATATTTTTCATAAAATTCTTTACTTTCGAGAATAAAATTAAAAATTGAAAATTTTGACATTTTTTGCCAATTGCTAATAAACTATTGGAGTTACATAGAATTTATATAACAAATAATTGTAGAGAATTCAAAATTGAACTAATTATTAAAAATATCTTTTTTACGTAAACGTCATAGTTTCCGAGAAAAATATAGGGAAAGTACTATGATGGCCACATCACCATTTTATTTCTTTGTGGCACTGTCTCTGCCTTAGAGTGCTATTGCTTTTGTATATGTTCTTCTCTTTGAAGGCAGGGTCTTCTCAATTCCGCAATATCGCCTGTCTATCAGTACGCGGGTCTCCATTTTTTTTTTTTTTTTGGTGGAGAGGAAATCCTGCATGGACACTCTTATAGTAAGGTATTGTCGGACTCTTACCGACTAAAACCTCTCCTCCGCGATGTTCTATGACTAGTCCAGGACCAAAAGGTCTTCTCTAGCCTGGTCTCAAGCGAATTGATCGCTAAGAGTTGGAGGATCCGGTCGTCCTGAGTGTCACTCTCTTCGAAAGAAGCAGCGACACCAAGCGGATTACGGTGGCTCAAGGAGTTATACGCGGATCTTCTGTTTCTACGTCCACCTTTAGTTTTTTGCATTGTTTGTGACGCAGCTCCTCTTCATTGCAAATACTGCAAATACTAATTTCCGGGACGTTTCTAGTTTTGTTTCCATGTCAGGTTCTCTTGCGTCTGTTCGAATTTCTTTCTGTTCAAAGTATCTACTCTACATGTATTTTCTTCCGCTCCTTCTGGGTTACTTTCACTAAGATGTATTTATAGTAGCTAAGGTTTTCTTCTTTACCTTTTTAAAGAACTGTTCTGTTTCATCGTTACTTCAATGATAGTTTTGTTGTTTCCACTCTCAAATATTTAGCACGTTCAGTTTCTCCATTTAATCTTCTTTTTTTATCGTTCAAGCAAAGGATTTCGTATTTGCTTCAGCTGCTATATTATTCCTCCTTTTATCCTCCTCCTTTTGTGCAAATCCTTTCCTTTCCTTTCATGTTTCTGACTGCATGAATTCTAAGAGCTTAGAAAAGTGTTTACTTGCAAAACAATCAATTTCAAAGGAAAATATCAAAAGAAGCTTTAACAAATATTTAAATAGAGCTAAAGCTAAAGTTATTTAAAAATTCATGCTGTTCACGTTTAATTGAATTTTATTTTTTACTTCCAATTGAGAAATATATAAAAATAATATTTTATTCTAATATTCATATCATCATTACTTACAAAACGGTGTTCTAAATAGTAAACACTATCAATTGCATTATATTTCAAATTATAAAATATCCACTACTTTCATATAAATTTGATTTCAATATAAATAATTAATCGTAACAGCACATTTCCACACGCGAACGTACAAAAATAATCTATAAAAGCGTCTAATGATTTCGAAACGACAACGCAAACACGCCTCGCTGGGGAGACGATCGTCATCATTTAACTAAATATGCGTGTATACATTACGGTATTGTATAAGCCTTAGAGGAATCTTAAGTAAATCTGTCGGCACTAAATTCTACGCAAAGCTCAAAATAGGCGACATAACATTGGTACATAGATGGAATTCCTTAACCGCGATATATTCTTAGATCTAGTTAATTATTACCGCAAATATGTATTGTCATAATAATAACAGAGGGTCTAAAATCCAGCAAACATTAAACTAAATATAATGGAAACCCCCGAGTATACGTCTGTCTGAACAAAGGGAATATTACTGCTGAGATTGTCGCTAATTGAGACGTTGCTTTATTTGATTCTAAAGTAAAAATACTTCATTATATTTTATTTTGTAGTAAGAAATAAGAGGATAATATTATCTAATATGAGGCGGAACGGATCGGATCGTGGATTCAATATTCGCTGTAAATTTAAGAAGGCGAATGGTTTTATAATAACCTGCAGAAGATGAGGGGATTACGATGGGATTTTATTAAGACGGCCTGACATCGGCGTCGGCGTTCACATTAAAAATAAACGCCAAATATAATGCGCCCCTTTCATTGCCTACCCCTTTCCGCCCCCGCCCCGCCGCAACCCTCGTTCTGGCCGTATAGATGAAAAGGACATGTCACAAACAAAAGGATCGCTCTAGTTGCGTGACGTGAATAGGCGATATTAAAACAGATTACGCCACCCTCCGCCTCTGTAGTGCCCACCCAGGCCGCACATACCTATATACGAATTTATACAAAATTGATTTAATTTTTCTACGCTCGGTATGCGCGCACAACGACAACCGGTTTATTATTTATTCTTCTCGACTGGCACGCATCGCATTGTTTTCATATTGGATTGAGTTTTAATGCGGTTTTTTCACGCGATATTTCATAGATTATTTATTAATACTCAACTGGATGGGATAGGATAACATGCGTGAAATAAAAACAGTTATTTTGAATATGTGGCGAACCGATGTGTAATAATGGAATCAATTTTCTTGATACGCTCAATTTGATTTCAATGTGTGTTTTATAATAATAACCACTAAATAAAATTATAGGAAATTATTTTGCGCAACAGTCTAATCACGGCCATGACGTTTTCTTTCTTAACTTCATCTGTCCACTAGACAATTTGTTTTGTATTTTTACTTTTTTTTTGTCCACCCACATACTGTTTTTGCAATGTCTAGTATATCATTCTTAAATAAATTCCATATCTCTTCTATATTTCCATTTCTGTAATTTTCCTCGTTGATTTCTTACTTTTTTATTCCTGGTGTTCCTCAAGGATAATATTTAGTACCACCTTTAATAATTTCCAGTATTACTTTGAACGAAATTGTGTAGTATAGTTAAGGACGATATGAATTTCCCTTAATGTTAACAAAATTTTCTATATTTAATCGGATCAATTTTTTTCAAAGCATTAAATATTAATTACCTTTCTGTATTTAAATGAAAATTTAATATTTCAAACTCACAGTCCTAAACAAACATCCATAAGCTTTATGTATTTAACGAATCTTAAATTATTACAACAATATAATGGAATAACATCCGCTGTATTAAAATCTGTTTTTGTGCCTCGCACAAAATACACAACCGCGTATTTTGAAGTACAAACGTAATCGCATTATTTCCCGAAGCGCAAACTCTCCGTACGCCATAGGCGGAAAATATTTACCACAAATCCTTCAAATTTTATTTATATTTATTGTTCTGGCCTTAGCCGCGCAATGTCCATTTGCTCTAATTCAAATCAGATTCCATTGTCCCGGCGGCATTCTCTAAATATACAATGGGATCGGAGACCATTATGTCCTCCTGTGGTGATACAAACAGGACTTGCATTTACGTCACGCGGATTTATCAACCTGAATAGAAATTTCGAATGGTGTTAGTGCTTTTTTTTGCGCTCTCTCACTCTCCTCGGGGTTTTTTTGTGCACGGGAGGGGTTGAAAAAGGGGGAAAAAAGGGAGGCCGAAACGCACTTTTCCACTGAAAAATCGCTCAGCTTCGACGCCGGCTTTTACTTTGTCCACCCGCCCTTCTTTTCAACGTCGTGTTAATGAAAATGTATAACAAGGAAAATTGACGTAGATATCTGATGAGCCCGAGTTAATGTAATGTAACGATTTTTATATTAGGTTTTTAGCTGGGGGTTTTCGGCCCGTCGTGTAAATGGCAATTAAAAAGTTTTTTTTTTCGGCCTAAACTCATGTAATGAATATATCACCGTTTAATGTTATGGTAATGAAAATATGGTGATTTGAATGTTAAATAAGCATAATTAAGTCTGATATAAAAAAAAATGTAAGTACGTTATTCAATCAAAAAAAGACAAAAATTAATACGCTATCATTATCGATATGTAATAATAAATAATAATAATAATCTTTATTTCAGAGTGCCACTACAAAAAAATGTACAAAACGAATTGTGACAACATATATTGATTGCTACCATCTATAAACCATTAGTGTAATTAAAAAAAAATTATCATCATAGTAATAAAAAAAAAACAAGATAAATGAAAACTAGTCAAGGTCAAAATATACATAAAGTTATTAAAATTTTACTAAGATTTATTTACTTATCGATTTTTTTTGTGACAATTCGAAAGAGAAATTCCAGAAAGAAATTTATACATTTAAAAAAATTATCGAATTTTTCGGGAATTTTTGCAATTTGAAAATTCCGATTAATTAAATTAAGTAATAACAGCAAATTCTTCAAAAAACAAATGACGCTAAACAATCCAATAAGTAAACTTAGATACGGAGTTTGAAAATTTCTACAACATTTTTACAAATAAGAGCAAATTATGAATATTCTTCGAAAAATTTGTTTGCTAAAATACTTCAACAAAAACAGGAAATTCTAAAAATTAATAAAAATCTAGTAGAGTTGTAAATGAAACTTTTAAAAAACTTTGAAGAGATCTTATTTCGGATTTCCAAAAATTTTTATCAAAATTTTAAAACTATGAGAATTTTCTTTCTGAAACTTCCCTGAACTTTTCTTTTGGATTTTTAAAATTCGCAGGTTTTGGATTTTCAAGCAACTTTCTTTCAAATTTTGGATTTCTAAATTTTTTTTATCTAAATTTCAAAGCTATGAGAATTTTCTTTCTGAAACTTTCCTTAACGTTTTTTTTTTTGATTTTTAAAATTAGCAGGTTTTGAATTTCAAGCAACCTTCTTTCAAATTTCTAAAAACTTTTATTACAATTTCCAACCGGTTAGAATTTCTTACAAAAATTCTAGAAGTTTCAAGCATCTTATTTTCATTTCCTAAAATTCGTTTAGTAAATTTTCTATATTTTCATATTTATTTCTCGAATTTTTTAGGAATTTATCTTTATATCTTTATGAACTTTTTTCTCAGGTGTTGGAATTTTTTATCAATATTTCCAAACTTTCTAACAAATTTCTAAAAATGTTCATTAAAATTTCCATACAGAAAGAACTTGAATTGAAATGTTTCTAGGAGTTTTGAGCATCTCCGTGAAATTTTTTCTCAGGTACTGGAATTTTTGAGCCACTTTTATTCGGATTTCTAAAAATTTTCATCAATATTTCCAAACTCTCTAACAAATTTCTAAAAATGTTCATTAAAATTTCCGAACTTGAACTGAAAAGTTTCTAGAAGTTTTGAACATCTTCTTTTCAGATTTTCAGAAAAGTTTAGTTCATTTTTTTATACTTCTATATTTTTTAATTTAAAAAACTAGTCATCAAATATTAAACTGCTGCTTATTGATATTATTAAGTTTTTGTTCCAAATTGCTTGAATTACTGATATCTCATGATGAAAAATCACCAAAAATAAAATAAATAAATTGAAAATGATTAAAAATTTATCATTTTCAATTTATTTATTTTATTTCTGGTGATTTTTCATCATGAGATATCAGTAATTATCCTTCAAATTTTCTTAACTTTGCTAGAATTTCTTTTCTTAATTTTATAAATGTTCTTCTAAAGTTCAGAGATTTATTAGCAACTTACTTCCAAATATTTAACATTTCTAATCAAAATATAGAAACCTACCTATTTTAGTTAAGATAATACATACTGTCTAAAAATTATATATTATATGTCATATTAAACACTAAATTACATAATACTAATAATAATAATATGTGGGTGGGTGGCCTTTATCCCATCCTCCAATTATCAACATTTAAACGACGATTTTTCATTAAAATAATTTGCAAAATAATTTATAAATTAAGTTTAAATATATTTTAAGTTAATAAAACATTTAATAAAACTCTCGAATGTTTTCTAAAGATTGGAAGGTGGGATAGGAGCCCCCACCCACCCTACATATACATTTGAACTTTAACCATTTTCACGTGCTTGATTTCCTGCAAACTACAACAAAATTGTTATTAATGAAAAAAAAATTACCAATAAAGTTTATATTGATGTTTAAAAATAAAAAAGTAGTATTTTCCCTGAAGTTTTATTGTATATCTAGGGTAGGTGGGTGGCCTCTATCCCACCCTCTAATTATCAAAACTCAAAGAGCAATTTATCCAAAAAAAAATATTTACAAGAGTAAAAAAATATTAATAAATCAAGTGTAAATATATTTATAGTTAAGAAAACATCAATTCAAACTCCCCAATATGTTTTACAGATTGGAGGGTAGGATAGTAGCCACCCACCCACCCTACATATACATTTGACATTTCACCATTGTCACATATTTGGTCAAACAAAACTCAAAGAGCAATTTATCAAAAAAAAATATTTACAAGAGTAAAAAAATATTAATAAATCAAGTGTTAATATATTTATAGTTAAGAAAACATCAATTCAAACTCTACAATATGTTTTACAGGTTGGAGGGAGAGATAGTAGCCACCCACCCACCCAACATATACAAGTAACCTTACGGCCACAATAGACATTTCATTGTTATTTTTAATTATTAAACAATTAATATTATTCATCTCATATGCATAACTAACTTATCATTTAATTAATGCGCAATAAAGATTGCATCATGCACCGGAATTCATTCTGATTAGATTAGCATTTATTATATTATAAATAGGACTCATCGCCTCATTCATAACCATTATTACATCAACCATTATTACATTACCAGTACCGTTACCGTTATTATATTAGTAAGATGTAATTTGTTAAAGTTTATAATGTAAAATTTAATTAATCAAGAAATAAATCCTTTTTAAAAATTCAATTGTGCAAATCCAAAATTTAACTGGCGCAGTCGGTAGGATGTCATAAGGGCACAACATCTGAGAGGATATCAGCATAGTGCACCGTCCGGTTTGATTGACATTAGAACAAGTTCCACGTCGAAGCAGCACCAGAGGGTCCTCCAAACATCGAGGAACCAACACCCCGAGGGCAGCATTACAAGGAACACCCCATCACCAGATCCAGGACCACTGAGGGCATATCAGGGCAATGGACAGCGTGATATTCGTTACTATTTGGTAAGCACAGAACTTTTTAGAGGTTTATTTCTTTTCCTTTGTATTAAACAAATTATTTTATGTTCGGGAGTGATACATCGTCCGACTCGAATTCACCAATAATTTTTGATTCCCCAATTCGCATTTATTCACCAGTAAATTTCGTACTCGAAGAATTAATAGATAAATTATATAATTTAAAAATAAATAAAGTAGAAATGGAAAACGTAAACTATCAATTATTAAAATTAAATGTGGACACGATTCCTCAGTTTGACGGAAGTAATGAATTAACAGAAATTTTTATCTCGCGATGCGAATCCGTTTTAGCACTATTTAGACCACTAAATAATGAGTTAATAAACAATTATTTAATTAATGCAATTATTGGTAAATTGAAAGACCGTGCATTAGTCGCAATAGGTTCGCGTTCCGAACTTAATAGTTGGCCTGAAATAAAAGAACATTTGAGGCAGAGATTTGGTGATCTGCGAACTTATGATTGTATTGTTACAGAATTAATTAATTTAAAGCCTAATAAAAATGAAAAGTATCTAGATTTTGCAGAGCGAATCCAAGTTTTGCGTAGTAAATTGTCGTGTAAGATAAATTCTTTATCAGCAGCTGTTATGCCAGACGAAACAAAACGCGTGCATCAGCGGAGCTATGATGAGCTCGCACTAAAAACATTCCTTCGTGGAATACGGGGCAACGTACAAAGCATAATAAGATTACGAAATCCAAATACGCTTGAAGAAGCTATAAATTATTTAATAGAAGAAAACAATTTCCAAAGTACTATCGATATTCCAAATTATAATCAAAATTTTAACAAACCCAAAATTCAAAATTTCAATTTCCAAAATTTTAATAGGAATAATAATTATAATAATAGATTTTATCATAATAATGGTCAAAACAACTTTGCTAGTAGACCTATAAATTTACAATTTAGGCCGCAACCACCACCACGATTTCCGACGAATCAACAAGTATTTGGGAGACGAAATCCCTCAAATTTCTATAGACTAAATAATAATTATAATAATAACTTTAGATTCAATCAAAATTATAATAATCGTATAAATCCAAATATGAACCCAAATTTTGCAAATAATTTAAGACCGAATTTTAATTTTAATCCAAACGCAAATTTTAATAATAATTTAAACAATCAACCGCCTAGACCAAACCCTCCGCGTTTGCCATGCCCCACGCCGATGTCGACCTCAACTATTTATACCAATAGGCCCCAATTACACAATTTGGATGAGCCAACATCTTCTGTAAATATTAGTACTCGTAGTAATAGCGTTATTAGTCATAGTGAAAAAACTGAAGATAATTTTTTAGAGTAAATCGCCTTGGCAGAACCCCCGTAGAAATTTTAAGTATAGATAATAATGCAAGTAAATTACCTTTTGTTATTGATCCAGATACTAAATTAAAAATACTCATGGATTCCGGAAGTACACGTTCTTTTATAAGTTCAAAATTAGCAAAAAGATTAAACAAAAATTTATTCAAAATTGATCCATTTGAAGTAACAAGTGCACACGGTACTTCTCAAGGAACCCACAGTGTAGTCATTAACCTTCAAAAATTATTTAAGACTAATTTTGCAGCAAAATTGAAATGCTTTATTTTCCACTCTGCTTTCGATATCTTATTAGGAGTGGATAATATGATAAAAATTAATGCTAATATTGATTTTAAAAATAAATTAATTACAACCCCCAATAGTGAAATCCCTCTTAGATTTAGGGATGACCAAGGCGTGATAAACAATTATAATGTTAGTAGTAATTTTAATGATGTTAGTATTAATCGTAATAATAACAATAATAAAACTAGTAGAAATAATAATAATATTTTTGATTCTAGAAATAATAATAATAATAGTAAAAATAATTATAATAATAATAGTAAAATTTATTCTGATTATAGAAATAATTATAATAATGATAATAATAATAATGAAAGAAAACATGTTGCTGCGGTCCCTAAGCGGATATTAGTACCCGCAAAAAGTCAACAAATAATAGAAGTAGAAATTGAAAATATAAACCACGGCGAAGCCGTCATCCCTAGAATGGATGTATTAAATTTTTTAATTCCAGAATGTATTACATTAGTAAAAAATAATAGAGCGTATTGCACAGTTGTAAATAAAACAGATATAGATAGGGAAGTTACCCTGAAAAAACCTCTTGTTGTGACACCCATCAATGGATATGGTGTGGTGCCCTATGAACAAAATGTAAAAAATAAAATTAATAAAAAATGCCGTAATATTAATAATAATACAAATTTAAATATGTTTAATGCAGATAAAATTAAATTCGATTTTTCTAAAATAAGGTCAGAACATATGAATGACGAAGAGAAAGCCGTAATTAAGAATTTGTTACTTAAATATTCATATATATTTCATTCTAAAGATAATGATTTGACTTTCACTAATAGAATTAAGCATAGGATAATCACTACAGATGAAATACCAGTGTTTACTAAAACTTACCGTTATCCAGAAGTGCATAAGGCTGAAGTTAATAGACAAATAAATGAAATGTTAGAGCAAAATATAATTAGGCCATCGTTTAGTCCATGGTCATCGCCTATTTGGATAGTTCTGAAAAAATTAGATGCATCAGGCCAGAGGAAATGGCGTGTTGTTTTTGACTATAGAAAACTAAATGAAAAGACAGTAGGTGACCGGTACCCACTTCCAAATATTAATGACTTGTTAGACAAATTAGGTAAAGCGCAATATTTTACTACGTTAGACTTAGCATCGGGTTTCCATCAGATTGAAATAGACGAACGTGACATTCCAAAAACAGCATTCAATACCGAGCGTGGACATTATGAATGCCTTTTGGGTTGAAAAATGCCCCAGCTACATTTCAGCGCGTAATGGACGATATATTAAGAGGAATTCAAAATGAATATTGTTTAGTATATATGGATGACATAATAATTTTTTCGACAAGTTTACAGGAACACGTTAATAGACTTAGTGAAGTATTTAATAGGTTACGACAATCAAATTTCAAGATACAGTTAGATAAATCTGAATTTTTGCGAAAAGAAGTAGCTTATCTAGGACATATTGTAACACCACAAGGCGTTAAACCTAATCCAGACAAAATTTTAGCAATTCAAAATTATCCCATCCCAAAAACGACGAAACAGATAAAAGGATTTTTAGGACTGTTAGACTATTATAGGAAATTTATTAAAAACTTTGCAGAACTTACTAAACCAATTACTAAATGTTTAAAGAAGAATTCAATAATTAATATCAGTGACCCGGATTACCAAAATTGCTTTAACCTTTGTAAGAATGTATTAACTAATCAACCTCTTCTTCAATACCCTGACTTTTCGAGACCGTTCATTTTAACTACAGACGCTAGTAATCAAGCCCTTGGCGCCGTTTTATCGCAAGGAAAAATCGGTTCTGATTTACCTATCGCTTATGCAAGCCGTACATTAAACGATTCAGAGACACGTTATTTAACGATTGAGAAAGAATTACTTGCCATAGTTTGGGCTGTTAAATATTTTCGCCCTTATTTATTCGGACGTAAATTTAAAATAGTCACTGACCACAGGCCCCTCCAATGGCTGATGTCTATAAAAGAGCCGAATTCAAAATTAGTTCGCTGGAGATTAAAATTAGCTGAATACGATTATGATATAGTTTATAAAAAAGGTACATTAAATAGGAATGCTGACGCACTTTCAAGAATAGAGCTTAATGTTAATGAAGAGTATGGACCAAATTTAGAAAGTTACTTAAAAAATTTTGAAGACATAGAAAACCCCTCATCTCTAATAGTAGAACCTGCAGAAACAATACACGTAAATGAAATAGAAAATGAAGATGGTGCAACGATCCATTCTTCTTTAGAACATCCCATAGTAGGCATACCAATATCGGATAAACCTTTTAACGTAGGTGATAATCAAATCATAATATCTGAAGTCGAACATTCCCCATGCAAACCCAAAATTATTAACATGTTTCAAAATAAGAAAATTAGAATTAATGTACAATTTTCCAAAATTAATTTTGTTCAAGAAGTAGTTGATTTTATTAAAGAATATATTGTTCCTAAAGTAAGTTATTATCTTTATTTCAAAAGTCCTGTTTATGAAAAGTTAAGTGGTGTCCTTCAGAAATATTTTAGAAACTCAGAAATCAAAATGACCAAGTGTAACAATCTATTAACTGACGTTGAAACAGAAAATGATATTTCAGAGATAATTAAAAATTACCACGAGGGTAAAACTAATCACAGGGGTATAGACGAGACAGAATTAAAATTGAAACGCACTTATTATTGGCCAAATATGAGACGAACTATTCAGGAGTACATTAATAATTGTGAAATTTGTCTTGTTTCAAAGTATGAGCGTAAACCATTAAAAATCAAATTTAATACTACACCCACAGCTTTAAAACCGTTCGAAATTATTCATATTGATTGCATAGCCTTAGAAAATGTAAAATTCCTCACTATTATAGATTCTTTTTCGAAATACACTCAACTGTATAAACTTAATTCTTATCAAGCTGTAGAAATCGCGACTAACCTAATTAAATTTTTCTGTCATCATGGAACACCAAATTTAATAATTTCCGATAATCATTTAGAATTTAAAAATACAGTCATTCGAGAACTTTTGGCCCTTCATAAAATTAATATCCACTTTATTAGTTCACAGCATCCGGAATCAAATGGAATTTTCGAACGCGTACACTCGACAATTATCGAACACATAAGATTATTAAACAATCAAGATAATTACAAAAACGAATCGGTCGAAATAAAAATTATCTATGCAATACTTGCCTATAATAATTCAATTCATTCTACAACTAAATTAAAACCTGTCGAAATCATCTCAGGCCATATTGAAAATGACTCATTATTAGATTTAGATTTGGAAACTCTATTAACAAATAACTATGTTCAATTACACAAAGAAAAAGTAAAATTGTTATACGAAAAAATTAATGAGACAATAATAAATAATAAAACTAAATACATTGAAAAACGGAACGTATCTCGCGAAGAACCACCACAAATCCCTGAAGAAATATTTGTAGAAAATAAACAAAAACAATCAAAAACTAAGAACAAATTTAAAAAGGAGAAAATTAAGAGAGTAAGATTTGATCGTAATACAGCTGAAATCGAAACTAGTCACCGTAACCAAGTAGACAAAATTCATTTATCAAATGTTAAGAGACCTAGAATTAAAAAAATCTAAATCTGAGAACGTCTTGAATTTTAAAACTTTTATCAATAACTTTAATGCCAAAAATTTAGTCAAAAATAAAAATGTACATGAAATTAATGATGATTTGTTCCATGCTCCATCTGACTTTTCTCTTGCCCATTGCGTTAGCCAAGATTTAAAAATGAGTGCAGGCATAGCCCAGGAATTTAAAGTAAGATTCGGCAGAATTAGAGAACTGTCTAAACAAAACCCGCAACTATATTCACTCTGTCATATTTTAGAAGACGAACGTTACATTATTTATCTTATTACAAAACAAAATTATTATGATAAACCTACACTAGAATGTCTATTTAAAACTTTATTGAATTTGAAACAATTTTGTACAGATAAAAACATTACTAAATTAGCAATCCCTAAATTAGGCTGTGGCCTGGACCAATTAAATTATGAAACTGTTAAAGCCATGATCGAATACATATTCCTTAATTCACAAATACAAATAACCATTTACCTTGGCGCACCTAAATTAGATGACAGCTTACCTGGCACTTTATTCGAGCCACCTAGTATAGTTCAAGAAAGGAAATCATTTTTTGAAAATTATGCTGACAAAGTTTCTAATAGATAATTAATCACTTTTAGGTTACTCTTCATCACTCATGTGACTACCTTCGAAATTAAGAACATTACCGAAAATGCTGGACTATTACCAATAAATTTAGGATTAGCAAAATTAGAGAGGACTAAACACGTACTAGTGCATCACTACGATCTGAGTACTATATTTGAAGAAGTTTATAAATTAAATAGACAATATGAATTTTTAATAGACACTACAAATAATATTTCCAAATTTAAAAATGAATTCCAAAATTACGAAAAGATTCTAAATTACTCTCAAAATTCAGTAACAAATAAAATTAAAACTATAGAATTGGGTGCCAAAATAAAACGCACAAAAAGAGGTCTGATCGACGGTTTAGGTACTATAATTAAGACAATAAGCGGAAACATGGATTCGCGTGACGAAAAAAGAAGAGATGAAATTTTAAAACATTTAATTACTAATGAACAAAATCTACAAAATCAATCAAAATTTGGATATAGTACAAATATTAAAGTTATTCAAAATTTTAATAATACAGTCAAAGATATCGCACATAATCAAAATCTCCTTAGAGTTCGAATAATGCAACTTCATTCAATTTACAAAGAAGAAATTGATCACCAACATGTTCTGGTCGTAAAAGATTTGTATAATCAACTCATATTACTTTTTGGCATTGTTGAAAATATTTTAGATAAAATTACCAACTCATTAACGTTCTGCAAACTGAGAACTCTTAGTCCCGACATAATTAGTCCCCAAGAATTACTTGAGGAACTAAAAAGAATTTCAATTCATTATAATGAGAAATTACCGTTCGAAATAAAAATAGAAAATATTTTGGACTTTGAATCTATAATATCTGTAAATTGCAAAATTAAAGAGTCTGAAATTTACTATTTCCTATCTCTACCAATTAACTATGAACATTCTTTTGACCTTTATAAAATGTATCCAATACCCTTAAAATTCGAGTCGAAATATGTAACTGTAATTCCAAATGTCAAACTACTATTAAAATCAAGAGTTGATTCAAAAATTTGGCCTCTAAGAGATATGTGCTTAAAAACTGAAAAACAATATCAATGCCAAGACAATTTGGTAATAAATTATAAAGCAGTCTGTGAAAATGAAGTACTTAATAATGGAAATACAGATGACTGTAAATTTACTAAATTAGAGATTGAGAAAAACCATTTAGAGAAAATTCCGTACACCGATCAGTTCCTCGCTGTCTTCGTATCTAAGGAAAGGATACGAACAACATGCCCAGGAAAAGAAGAAAACCAGGACCTTCAAGGGGTCTTCATTATCCAACCTCAAGGGTGCAACCTCTACTATAGGAACCACAAGATTCCAAAAACCGAAGAATTCTATGGAACACCTGTGATAGTCAGTGCCGTGAACCCCAAACTGAAACCCCAAAAACTAAACAATTTTACAATTAATTTCAAAAGACTCAAATTAGAAGATGTTCCAATATATTCCCAGGTGCCCCTCGAAGACAGTGTAATATCCCTTCAACCTAGTTTATGGACAATATTTGTGTACCTCCTAATTTTATTATGTATAGTGGCCCTAGTGTTAAAATACCTGAAAACAAAAAGGGCAGTGACCATTTCAGAAGACAATAATTCGCCTCCCCGTGTGTGTCGAATCTAGGGGGAGAGGAGTAACCTTGCGGCCACAATAGACATTTCATTGTTATTTTTAATTATTAAACAATTAATATCTCATATGCATAACTAACTTATCATTTAATTAATGCGCAATAAAGATTGCATCATGCACCGGAATTCATTCTGATTAGATTAGCATTTATTATATTATAAATAGGACTCATCGCCTCATTCATAACTTGTTAAAGTTTATAATGTAAAATTTAATTAATCAAGAAATAAATCCTTTTTAAAAATTCAATCGTGCAAATCCAAAATTTAACTTACATTTGACATTTCACCATTGTCATATATTTGGTCAACAAAATTGTTGTTGATGTCAAATACATTAACAATAAAATTTCTATTGATGTTCAAAAATTATTAACTAGTATTTTACCTGAAGTTTCATTTTATATGTAGGGTGGGTGAGTGGCCTCTATCCTACCGTCCTATTATCAAAACTTAAACAGCGATTTATCAAAAAAAATATTTACAAGAGTAAAAAAAATATTTATAAATTAAGTGTAAATATATTTATAGTTAATAAAACTTTCAATAAAACTCCCTAATATGTTTTACAGATTGGAGAGTAGGATTTTATGATGAAAAATCTTTAATTTTATAAGAATTCAGAGTTCAGCATTGGACTCATTATTTATTGCAGCAAAACCAAGTATTTATGTCAATGTACGAATTAATTTTTCTCTCAATGTGAGAAAGTGTGACGTATGAGTGGAAAGAATATTTTATTATGAACTCCATTCATTTACAAATATATATACAAATAGAACATTTATTTTTCTACTTTTGGATCAGGGGATATAACTTCTTCCCGGCACCTCCACCAAAACAAATATGTCGGGATTAATATGTGCTAAAGTATCAAACGCAACATTTTCGACTAGAATAGAATAGAAGAAGTTTTGCAATTACTGATCTAGACATGATGAAGAGTAATACTTTGTATTAGCGTATCAATGTATTCGTAGGAATCACTAAAATTGTTTAAACAATTTACACGTCCTATGAGATAATTTCTACTTTGCATTTCTTAAAGTATATACTACGATTAATTGTTCTTGGTTGAGGATGCTTTTCATTTTAAAAATTTTACTTCTAAAATAATAGGTGTTATAAGCCAAAAAGCGTGCTGTTTCCGGGTTTATCTAACATACAAAAGCTTCATAATTAAACTGTTCGGTTTTAATAAGGCGCGCTCACACCGTCGTGCAGTTATAATAAACAAATTAATTCTAATCTATTCATGTATAAATTTCATTACTCGTTTTCGTCGCCGTCCGTCCAGAGACGTCCCCCCGCTCTGACGTTCAGTATTCAAACCGTGTCTGGCCCACAAACGCCGAATAATTAAGCAGGCGCTGACGATTTAGCCATCGGAAAGTGTGGTATATCGGCCCGGAATAATTCGATTATAAGTCTCCGCCAGATTTAATTAATTAATCAAATACATTTAATGTCAAATTCATGTATAAGTGCTGATGCAACTTCGACATCGATCCGCTAGACGCCCCCCCTCTCTCTAACCCCGCAAAAGTTTACCAGTTTGCCGCCGTTAAAGCACAGGGCCATGTATCGGCGTCGATCGTTGTAATTTCGTACGGTATGATTACGGAATCCAGTTGTACGACAACTTGATACTAGATTGTTACGATTCCGTCATCTCTAATTAATGGAAAGTTTGATGTTAGGTGATTACATAAAGAGCAATAAAATGTATAACAGAAATATTAAACTCTTAAAATGAATTCCTCTGGATTGAAAGAGAAGCTTCTGTAATAGATTAGAAATTTCTAAGCTTAGAAGAGGAGTTTCTGAAAGATTAGATGAAATTTATCATCTAAAAGATGCTCTTAGTTTTGGAAAGAAATTTCTCCAAAATTCCGAAGAGTTAAAGCAAATACTTGAATAATACAAAGAATAAAATTGCCAAAGGTTTTTAAAAATCTTAATGAAAAGATATTAAAAAAAAATCAGAAGAATGGAGAACATTGATTACAAGACAAAAAAAACAGAAATTGCAAACAACAAAATCTGAGGTAAAGCCTTAACCATCTACGGTAAGGATCTACGAAGAATTTTCTCGGAACTGAAACATAATAAAAAAATAGGAAAAAAAAACAAGAAATTCTGGAAATTTCTTAAAAATTTTAATAAATAAAGCAATAAAGGCTGGAAAATTAAATGTAAATGAAAGGGAGATTTTCGAAAGAAAAAGAAAACATTACACAAAATACAATAAAATGATTAAGTACAGCAATGTACGCCAAAACTTTTTAAAAATCTGAGACAGAAATTCTCGAAAAACAACAAAATATTTTAGCGAAAAAAATTACAGGATTCTAAAAAAGTGAAAGAGATAAAAGAGAAATTTTGAAAAATGTTGCGAGATGTAGTAAAAAATCTCGAATAAAAATCTCTTTGCAAAATAAAATATTAAAAAATTTTAGAATTCATAAAATATCGAATAAATGGAATCGATTAAGACGAAAAACTATGAAAATATTAATGTGAAATACTGAAAAACTATAAAAGCCACAAACAAAATTTAAATATTCTCTTAAGAAAAATTCCTAAAAATTTCTAGAACTCACAAAAGTTAATTAAGAAATAGTAAAAATTTTTAGAAAAAAACTGCTGGTGAATTTAACAATCAGATAGAGAAATTCTAACAAAATGTTGCAAAAGTAATAAAAGGTTTTTTTTTAAGTGTGATTTAACAAATTGGAAAATTTTATAATCCTTAACAAAGAACTAAAATCCAGAAGATACATTGACAAACAACAGAAAGAGTCTTAAAGAAAGATACTGGCAAATTATATAAGCTACAAATAAAATTCTGAAAAGTTAGAAGTAAAATTCCTAAATATTATTATTATAATTAAATTCCAGAAATTTTAAAGAAAAATTGCAAAAACATTGTAGAACCATCAAAGATGAATCGAAAAATAATAGATGAAAAGAAAACATATTAGTGGAATATATAAAAATCTGAAAGAAACAGTCCAAAATAAAAGAAAATTACTTAACAATTTCAAAAATTCAAACAATATTTTCTGGCAAATTAAAAATACCTGAAATAGAAATTATCATGATAAAGAATTAAACATCAGAAATTTTATAAAATTCTCAAAATTTGAGACATAAAAGAATTATTTTAGTGAGTTTCGACAAGATATCACAAAAAATTGTATTATATAAAGTTCAAGGAAACACAAAATATTATTTTTAAAAATTGTAGAATCCTTAAAAAATCTAAAATCCATAAAATAAATTAATAAATTAAGGGCTGCAAATATCTCAAAGAAAAATATTGCAAATTTATTGAACCTACAAATCAAATTCTGAAAACCACAAGAAAAATTCAAGAAACTTTTAAGCAGAATTGCCAAAACGAAAATTAAAACCATGAAAGATAAACCTCGAAGTTAAAAAATGCTGAAAAAGTCAAAAATAAGGGAGATAAATGTTTAAAAACTCACAAAACAAAAACAAAAACAGGAAATACTAAAAATTTCTAAATAAATTGATTAAATAGTGCAGTATATGCTAGAAAGTTTTAAAGCTCTGAAAGACATACCTAAATTATGAATAATTCTAAAAATCTAGAAGAAAAATTCTAGAAAATTTTGACGAGATGTTGCAAAAAATACTGAGAATTAAAAAAACTGTTAATAATAAAAATTTTAAGACCTTTAAAAGGTCAGAAATTTTGCTGAAACATTTAAAAATCTTTAACAGAAATTCTAGAAGAAAATGACTGGAAATTTCTAAACTAATTGCTTAAATAAAGAATTTTAAAAGCTGAAGCAAAAATAAATTACACAAAAAATAGAAATTCCTTTGATGCAATTAAGAACTCTTAGAACATTATTCTGAAGGAAGGATAAGTTACTAAAAAACCTAAAAATTAAGCTTTTTTGATATTTAAACAGAAAAACTAAACAAATTGATTAAAACAGGAAAAAAAAATTCTCAAAAATATATTACACAAAAAATAGAAGTTTCTGTAGCCACATTAAGAAATAGCAGTAATTTCTCTTAAAGGAAGGAAACGTTACTAAAAAAAACCTAAAAATGCAAAGTTTTTTTTTATATTTAGCCATAAAATTTCTAAATTTTAAAAAACCAATATAATATACTAAAATATTGTCAATAATATTTGCAACTAAACAGATGATTTAATTCTTTGTTTAATTGAAAAATTAACGACGATCAGTAAGTAAAATGTATGTGTATATGTAGGGTGGGTGGGTGGCCTGTAACACACCCTTCAATCAGTAAAACACAAGCAAGACATTTAAATAACATTTTTATTTCATCAAATCGTAATAAATACGGTTAGATATTTTGCTCATTACGCATAAAAAAATATTGAACAAACCCTATAGTTTTACGTACTGTTTGGAGGGTAGGATAGAGGCCGCCCACCCACCCTACATATGCACCAAAACTTTAGTTACTGATTGTCGTTGAGTTTTCAGAAGAAACTAATGACAAATTTGTTAATTTAAGCATAAACATTAAAAAATGGATTTATTCTAAGTAAATGAAAAACATATTGGGTGGGTGTCTTAATGGGAAAAGGACTAGATGATACTTACCAAAACTATTTGTCATTTTTTAACCTAAACTAAAATATTGTTATTAATACTTGTAACTATACAAGGAATTTAATTCTTTATTTATGTTGCAAAATGAGCGGCGATAGGTAAATGAAGTTAAAACGTGTATGTAGGGTGGGTGGGTGGTCTGTAACCCACCCTACAGCCAGACAAACATACGCAAGAGTATTAGTTAATAATTTTGATTCCATAAAATCTTGAAGAAATTGAAGAGCTTTTGGTAATGTACAAACATGTGTAATTAGGGCAGTGTCATCTGCAAATATTTGAAAGGATTAAAGTAGAAAGAATCAGGATTATTCACATCATTGCAAAAAATGTTGAATAATAAAGGTGAAAGAGAAGAGCCTTGGGAGAGTTCTTGTTCGGAAGTAAAAGAAAAAGTGATCGAATTGTGAATTTTAAATTTTAGGGATCTATTAGAGAGGTATTGCTTAATAATTAATATAATATGAAGAGGGATATTTAAAAGGTGGCATTTAAATAAAAATCCTTGATGCTAAATAGAGGCAAAAGCTTTCTGGACATCCAGAAGAATATTTAAGAACTTTTAAAACATATACACTACTTCCTATTTTATTTCTTTCTATTCCTTTTGCTCCAATATAGGGGATATTTAGGAGATGGCACTTAAACAAAAATCCTTGATGCTAGATAAAGTCAAAAGCTTTCTGGACATCCAAAAGAATATTTAAGAACTTTTCAAATATATACACTACTTCCTATTTTATTTCTTTCTAATTCTTTTGCTCCAATTCAGGGGAACATTTGACGAACAACTAACAGAGTAAGCCAACACACTACTAAACCATGCAGAAATGAATTACAACACTACAGGACGTAAAGGTTTTGCTGTAGTTTGAACAGTACATCGAGGATAGCCTTACCCTCATTCTAAATGATCATAAGTTGTTAAAATAGATAATGACCTTGAAGACACGCTTCGATTCATCATCATTGAATATACAACCGCAAAAGCCAATCTAATAGCTGATCTTTTGTATATAGCACCACAAAAAGATATTGCAATTTACGTCACCTCCGTGGAACTTCCAGTGAAATAACATGAGCTTATCAGGTAGAATGAAGTAGCAGATGAATTTCTCAAAATAATCATCGAGATTTTTAAGCGATTATGAGAAAGTTTCATAATAGACAAGTAGAGTATACATCCTCAATCATGGAGTTCTTTACAAAGCATTGGAAAGTGAGACGACATGAACAACAATTAACAGAAGACGTAGAAACAATATCAGGTACGCTGATAACACTGCACTGTTAGCAAGCCTACAAGCATTGATAAATTACGAGCAGAGAATATGTACTACACATAAACACCACAAAGACCAAAATGATGGTAATATACAAAATGAATATTATTAGCAGCCAACTTATGGTGGATAATAAGTTAATAGAACAGGTCCCACACTTTAAATACCTTGGCGCCAAAATTAATCACCAAATCACACATCGAGGCAACATCCTAGCAAAATAATTATCAAATAAAAGAAACTGGTATCACCCCAGAACCTCTCCTTAAATCTAAGAGCAAGAAGTCACGTTTTCCCAGCACTTCTGTATGGACTAGAAGATGGACCCTGAACGAGAATACATCAAGGTGATTATTACGTTTGAATGTGCGTCTACAGACGGATGTGAAATCCCCTGGGTGGACCACTTCACGAACCAATTGAGTTTTGAAAGAGTGAATAAAGAATTGTAAGTCCTATTACGCATAAAAAAGATGAAATTGGATTTCCTTGTGCACATAGTTCGCAACTCAAAATATGAAATTCTGTTGCTCATTATACATGGCAAAATCGTTGAACCTACAAACTACTAGATTGGTTCAAACTATCATCTACTGAATTATTCTGCGCAGCTATCTCTAATATAAGGATCGGCAGCTTCCAAGGGAAACGCTGAATAGATAAAGAAAAACTAACAGTCATTACGGTATTGAAAGGATTCTTAAGAAAAATTTCCCCACACATATTTAGACAGGTATTAGGAAGGGCGTCGTGGAATATGTTAAACGTTGACAAGAGTGGTTAAACTACAAATCGTCTCCTTCAAACCCTGTTAATCTGTTAATAATCAGAAGCTTCAAGGTTATCACAACCGATCTTTTTGTGGTACTCCATGATAGAAGCTACTGCAGTACTATTATACTTAATAAAGTTTTCCTGAGATTTGGACTTTCCAGATAGATTGCCAATTTATACCAGTATATCATTCAGCTACAAACCCGCAAAGAAAATGTTGAACATGAATTTAAAAGCAGAGCTGGCAATTCATGAGGGAACATAACAAATCAAGTACGATAAGGTCCGCAATAAACTCAGTTACATTGCAATTTCACCTGAACTTTGGAAAAGAACTTATATCGTCCAGTGATGTTGAACATCATCTTAGAGAACCCTGTTACTCAGTTACACTGCAATTTCACCTGACCTTTTGAAGAGAACTTTTATCGTCCAGTGATGTTGAACATCATCTCAGAGAAATCTGTTACTCAGTTACACTGCAATTTCACCTGACCTTTTGAAGAGATTTTTTATCGTCCAGTGATGTTGAACATAATCACAGAGAAATCTGATGTTCTCATTCCTGAAATCACACATGTAATAAGTGCCTTCCATAAGGTTCAAGAAAGTTATGAAAAAAACAGAAATATATCAACCCAGAGACTTAGTGTGGGTCACGTCACATACACTTAATCAAGCTATCTTAAAGAAGACTGCAAATATGGACCATATCTTATCATAGCTATCGAAGGACATTGCGCCTACGAAATTTCATTTCATGAAAATCCCAGAATTAAACAGAGTTACACAGCTTTTCAACAAAGAGTATTCGCATCCTTGTGTGCTCAGGCCTGACTTAGAGTTATGTATCGAAGATATAATTAACGACACCAGCAAGCGTAAATACGAGGGCCAATCGAATATAAACTGGAATTTAGTTTAAAAAAGTATGTATGTATTATTGTAAATAAAATTAATAAATTTTATTTATCTACATAGTCTACATAGTACACATTTTTTTTTCCAGCGAAGTGGAATTTTCTTGATGCTATTATCAAAAGAATGTCTTTAGCCTATTGCTCATACACGATTCTAAATTATGGTCACTGTGAAAACGGCGTCCTCCCAATTCGTCTTTGAGTGGTCCAAATATATGAAAGTCACACGGGGATAAGTCAGGTCTATAGAGCGAGAGTAACAATATTTCCCTATGAATTTTCTCTCATATTCCTCTGGTTATAACAGCTGTGTGTGGCCGAGAGTTGTAATGAAGGTGAATCAGACTTCGGATGGGCATGTCCTGTCGATAAGTCAGTTTGGCTTGCAATAATATTTAGCATTTACTGTACGTCGCTCATTAAGAAAACCGACAATCAGTATGTATTTTCTATGCCAAAAATTAGTTGCAAAAACTTTTCTTACAGACAGATGGGTTTTCGCTTTTCGAGGTGGAGCTTCTTCAGGTTGTTTTCACTCCATGCTTGCTTGTTTAGATTCTGCGGTGTAATAATGCACCTACAAGTGACAGTGCGACTTAAAAAATCATCACTTCCAGCTTGGTATCGCACCAAAAGCCTTCCACAGACAGCAAGATGGTTCTTATTGGGATCTTCCATTAGTAATTGAGGAACTCACCTTGCCTAAAATGTTTGTTAACCTAACTCATTTGAAATTTCTGATTGAGTACTTCCGTACGATATTCCTACCTCTGCAGCAGTTTTGTGTACAGCAAGTCGTCGTTCAGTTTCAATCAGCTGCTCACGGATAGCACGATTCGCCTCAATAATGCGTGTGCATGAGTTACGTTTTACGCCGTTGTGCGGCCACTTGATTTTGTATGCTATTCATAGACTTGAGTTTTCGAAAGACGAAAAATTTCAAAAGGTTTTAACCCCTTCATATTTAGGCATGATACTACTGGCTGCAATAAGCTTCAGTGAACCATAGTTTGATTTGATTTTTGTGAGTTACGTTAATTAATCAGTAAACCATGTCGGCATTCTTCCCTCCCCTTTACAATCACCTCCAACACATTAAGTTGTATCGCGCATAACACTCCACTTAGCGATCGATAAATAAAAAAATCAAATTTATATTTGATCTACCCTCGTACAATACGCACACTATTTATTTATTATGCGTTACATATGTATAGCATTGTTAAAACTAATTATATACGCACACTAGACATAGCTGAAGATACGCGTTCCCGTTGGACGTGCGCTCCCCTGAGAATAACTAGACCCACCCTCCAAATACTTTCAGCATCATTCATATTGTACATTTTCTATCAGTAAGAAAATTTCCTAAAATTACCGATCGAATCACCCACAATATACAAGATGAATTGGAAATAAAACGAACAAGTTAAAATCAATTACACTAACATTAAATCCATATATTTATAATCAATTAATTTCACTTTAAGTGTTTTATAATTCATATTACGGTATTATATTTACAGGTGTTGTAATTTGGTAGTGTGACAGAACTTCTGAGGACGAGTTTATAACTTGAAGAGGTCAAACGGAAATTCCCCGTAAGAACGTATTGGAAAACTTTCGCGTCTACAAACAATTTGATGATCTGACATTTTCCTCGCCAGTAAATAGTTTTCTGTAATGCCACATACTGCGAGATTTCAAGAAACATGAGATTTAATTTCAAAAAGAGAGCGAAATGCAATGATTAAAAACAATAAATCAAAAATATTGCTTAAGGATTTAATATCATTCGCTGATTTATTCGTATTACTATTAAGTGATATTCTATTTAATATTTAAAAAATAGAGCATTAACAATATATAATCATTTTTTAATTTATTTAATCACATTTTTATGTTATTACGTTTTATGTCTAAAAATATAATCCATTATAATCACGCTAAATATTTTCTTATTTCAGCAATGATGAAAATAAGATTATTATTTTGTCCTCCTTATATGTAACATAATATATTTTCCAATTATCCATAAATCGAGCAATAAATTCATTCCGACGTTATATTTAGATACACAATATCCGACTTTATCGCCTTTTTTAATGTGACAATATACCACCTATTCACACATATATCAATTACCTAAAGGATATAGTCCTACGCACTCAAACCCTAATCTTTCAGGATCTGGGGAGATCCTGGTCGGCAATATTTCCTTTTAAAATGGACTTAGACAAAACTACGATAAAGTAAGATTCATTGCTGTTAAGCCATCAACAATTCGGATATTTTTTTTCCATTAGAACATTAAATAAGTAATTAAGATTATAAATACATTATCATAGATTATGTAAATTTAATTAATGATCTCCTTTATGAAAGCTTTAAATTTATGCGTCATTATCATCATATGTACGTTTGAATAAAATTTAATCAACATTATATTCGAATAAATTATTGCCCAGCTCCTTTCAATCTCCCTTACTGTAAAGCAACCTAAGTAAATATACATTATGTATACTATAATATACATTATTCAAAACAATACACATTGTATACAGAGCATTACAGGCAACAGTGTGTATTTTATTTCACGAAAGTATTTTCTCTGAGCTCCTTTTATGTCCCTACGAAGCTTAAATAAAGATTAATGTGTTATTAAATGAGAATCTTGGAGGACGAAGAAAATAAAATCATATTTCATTACTGAAAATGTGTTACGATAGTGTGCATTTTCACGTAAAGTAACGAACGGAAACATGGATTTTCCTATTTGATTATATAGATTGTAAACAAGATTAAAGTTATGTATTTAGATGTTATGAAAATATATGATTGTGATTAAATTTTTTGTAATATTTAAAAATTACGAATTGATACTGTTTACATTTATGAAATAATAAATTGAATTTTTGTAAAAAAAAAAAAACTACTTAAACATTGGTTTATTGCATAATTTAGCCAAGTTTGTATAAGGTTATTTATTTTTTTAATTGAATTTTAACTGTTTTTTTGTGTTCAATTTGGAAGTCATGTTATTTTGTACATTTTTTTAAACACAATTGTCTTTGAAATTAATGAAACATTAAATTTCGCAACCCTGGGGGTCGCCCCAGTTTGTGCAACAAAATGCTTAATTAAAATTAATTTGATAGGGACGCGGAAAGAAAAGCCCGAATGTAGATAACGCCGCCCTAAGTCAAGCCAGTTTTCAAATATTGTGTTAAGCACAAAGGGATTTGCTGTTTGAGAGTGTTCTCGATTATGTTGAAAATATGTTTGTTGGATATTATTAACGTACCGAATATTTACACGAGTTAAAAATGTATGCAGGTTTTTTAAATTAATTTAAGATATATATTTTTTTAATATTAACAACGTAATTATTTATTATCAAAATAATCATCACACATTTTTGACCTAAATTTACGTTACAAATCACCTACAAACATTTAAATTTGTTCTGAGAAATGTTTAGATTGTTAAGATACGAAGGATGCCTCTTATATTTCTAGGAAAAAGAAGAGAAAAATAATTATCTAAATATGGAAGAGATTGAAGCTTTCACATTTTTAGAATTGTCCAAAAGGCCTTAGTGTAATATTTCACTTTCGAGAATTTCTCTTTTAGATTTTTTAAATTTTTTAGCATATATTGCTTTTTTTCAATTTAATCAATTAGTATAGAAATTTCTTTTGTCTTGTCATTTAATTTTTCACATAGTTATCTTTTAGATGATTAAAATGTTCAGCAATTATTTTTTAAATCAACAACGTTTGTATTTATTTTTGATGGTTCTAAATTTTTTCCCAATGTTAAAGTTTTCTAGAATATTTTCAGAAATTTCTCTTCCGAGTTTGTGATATTTGTCTACAGTTTTTGAGGTTTTTCATCAATTTATCAGATTTTCAATTTTTAGATTTTGTTGATGATTTAAAAAATGGTTTGCATATTTTATACAATTTTCTATGAGATTTTTTAATATTTCTTGCAACATTAGTCAGAATTTTTTAATATACGTCTTTTTAGAATTTTCCAGAATATCTTATTTTTTGTGTAATATTTTTCTGAGAATGTCTATTTCAGGGATTTATAATTTTATAAATTTCCATCATTTCTTGTTTTTTCTTATTCTGTATTTTTTTTTAATTTCTCTTTGTGCTCACATAAAATATTATAATTTTTTTGGACATATTAAGGTTTTTCAATATTTTTCTTTTTTTTTACCTATTCATTTATAGAAATTTAACTTAAACTTCTTGCAGATTTTAAATTGGATCTCTTCTTAACATTGTGTTGAAATTATATACTCGAAGGTTCTAGAATTTTCCAGCAGATCTCTTTTAGAATTTTTATATTTTTTCAAGAATTCCACTTTCAAATAATCAGAATCCTATTATGTTTTTATAATTTTCCAAAATATTTCTGTAAGATGTTTACAATCAATTTCTCTTCTAGATTTTAGATTCTTTATACGTTCTAAAATTTACTTTTTACAAGAAATTTCTTCGAGGTTTCTAGAAATTTTCTGCACCAATTTGTTTTGTTTTTCAATAACTTTACATTATCCATTTTTAAGTATTTTTTACTATTTACTGGCACCAACTCATCAAAATATATATAATTATTAAGGCATTTAATTTTTAAAGTGTTTTCTTGCATTTCCTGTAATTTTTATTATCTCTTCTAGATTCTTTTAATATTGAACCATTTTTTGATTTTAGATTTTCAATAAAAAATACTTTTTTCTGTTTCTAAATTTATATTCCAAGATTATAGACTTTCCTTTTCATAATTTCAATAATTTTTTATAAATTTGTGTTTTAAATTACCAAAGTATTTTTTACGAGATTATATAATGTAAAAGTACATTTTTCCTGTTTCTAAATTTATATTCGAGAATTAAAGACTTTTCCCATAATTAAATAATAAAAAAGTTGATGCAGTTAGAAAGGTAAAATCTTAGAAAATTCGATAATTCTGTCTTAAGAAAATTTAGAAATATAAAAAATATACTAAATAAATTTAAAATAACATCAAAATAAAAAGCTTAAAAATTCTAGAAATTTTGTAGGAATTTCTTAGCGTTTGGAAATTGTAATGATAATAAAATACAGATTGAGAACATTTGTTACTTTTCATAGAATACTAAAAAACCTTGGCGGTCTACAAAAAATAAAACATTATTCTTAATTTAAAAGAAAATTAAAAACCCGTACCTGAGAAAAATGTTCATGGAGATGCTCAAAAATTCTAGAAACTTTTCAGTTCAAGTTCTTTCTGTATGCAAATTTTAACTAATATTTTTAGAAATTTGTAAGAAAGTTTGGGAATATTGATAAAAAATTCTAGAAATCCGAAGTCGCTCAAAAATTCCAGCACCTGAGAAAAAAGTTCATCGAGATAGAAAGATAAATTTCTAGAAAATTCGAGAAATCTGTGTTAAAAAATATAGAAATATAGAAAACATACTTAATAAATTTGAAGAAATGAAAATAATATGCTTAAAATTTCTGGAATTTTTGTAAGAAATTCTTACCTTTAGACTTTTTAATAATTTGGAAGAAAGTTGCTAGAAAATCAAAAACTTGCGAATTTTGAAAATCCGAAAGGAACGTGATGAAAAGTTTCAGAAAGAAAGAGTTTTTTAGAAATCCGAAATACCATCGCTTAAAAGTTTCAGAATCTGCGTAGGAATTTCATGCAATTAGAAATATACATTCCTTGGAAATTCTAGAAACCTATGCTAAAAAATATCAAACTATAGAAAATATACTAAAAAAACTCTGAAAATCTAAAAAGAAGATGCTTGAAAATTCTAGAACCTTTGTAGAAAGATCTTAATTTTTGGAAATTTTAATAAAAACTTCAAGAAATTTGGAAAGAAGTTGCTGGAAAATCCAAAACCTGCGAATTTTAAAAATCCGAAAGGAACGTGATGGAAAGTTTCAGAAAAAAATTCTCATAGCTTTGAAATTTTCATAAAAAATTTTAGAAATCCGTAATAAGATAGCTTAAAAGTTTCAGAATCTGCGTAGGAATTTCATGTAATTAGAAATATACATTCCTAGAAAATTCTAGAAAGCTATATTAAAAAATATCAAAATATACTAAAAAAACTCTGAAAATCCGAAAAGAAGATGTTTGAAACTTCTAGAAACTTTGAAGAAAGTTCTTAGTGTTTAGAAATTTTAATAAACATCAACAATAATTTTGTTATTCTTTGCAAAAAACCAAGCATGTGATTAAAGTTCAAATTTATATGTTGGGGGGGTTTGTGTTCACTATCCCACAGTTTTATTGAATATAAATGAAGTAAAGTTTTCGGAAATTCTGAAAAAAAGATCTTTAAAATTTGTAGAAACTTTTCAGTTGAAGTTCAGAAATTTTAATGGACATTTTTAGAAAATTGTTAGATAGTTTTGAAATATTGAAGAAAAATTTTAGAAATCCGAATTTAAGTCGTTCAAAAATTCCAGTACCTGAGAAATATGTTCATGGATATGCTCAAAACTCCTAGAAACTTTTCAGTTCATGTTCTTTCTGTATGGAAATTTTAATGAACATTTTTAGAAATTTGTTAGAAAGTTTTAAAATATTGATAAAAAATTCCAGCACCTGAGAAAAAAGTTCATGGAGATATAAAAATAAATTCCTAGAAAATTCGAGAAATCTATATTAAAAAGTATAGATATATATAAAATTTACTAAATAAATTTTAAGAAATGAAAATAAGATGCTTGAAACTTCTAGAATTTTTGTAAGAAATTCTTAACGTTTTAAAATTGTAATAAAAGTTTTTAGAAATTTGAAAGACTGTTGCTTGAAAATCAAAAACCTGCGAATTTTAAAAATCCAAAAGGAACGTGATGGAAAATTTCAGAAAGAAAATTCTTGTAGTTTTAAAATTTTGATAAAAAATTTTAGAAATCCGAAATAAGATCGCTTAAATGAAAAGTAGAAATCGGCGTAGGAATTTAATACAACTAGAAATATACATTCCTTGAAAATTTTAGAAACCTATGTTAAAAAATTTCAAAGTATATTAAAAAAACTCTGAAAAACTGAAAAGAAATTTTTAGAACCATTGCAGAAAGTTCTTAGTGTGTGGAAATTTTAATAAAACTTCAAGAAATTTGGAAGGAATTTGCTGGAATATCCAAAACCTGCAAATTTCAAAAATCTAAAAAAAAACATGACAGAAAGAATATTGTCATAGCTTTGAAATTTTGATAAAAATTTTAGAAATTCAAAAGAAAGTAGCTTAAAAATTCCAGCTACTGTAAAAAAGTTGATGCATTTAGAAAGATAAAAGCCTAGAAAATTCGATAATTATAGCTTAAGAAAATTTAGAAATTCAAAATAAAAATTCTAGAATTTTTGTAGGAATTTTTTAGCGTTTGGAAATTGTAATGATAATAAAATAGAGATTGAGAAAATTTGTTACTTTTCATAGAAGACTACGAAACCTTGGCGGTCTACAAAAAATAAAACATTATTCTTAATTTAAGAGAACATTAAAAACCCGTACCTGAGAAAAAGGTTCATGGAGATGCTCAAAACTCCTAGAAACTTTTCAATTCAAATTATTTCTGTAAGGAAATTTTAATGAACATTTTTAGAAATTTGTTAGAAAGTTTGGAACTCGCTCAAAAATTCGAGCACCTGATAAGAGAGTTCATGGATATAGAAAGATAAATTCCTAGAAAATTCGAGAAGTCTATGTTAAAAAATATAGAAATGTAGAAAATTTAGAATTTTAGTAAGAAATTCTTATTGTGTGGAAATTGTAATAAAAGCTTTTAGAAATTTGGAATTTGCGAATTTTAAAAATCCAAAAGGAACGTGATGGAAAGTTTCAGAAAGAAAATTCTAGGAATTTCATGCAATTAGAAATTTACATTCATTAGAAATTCTAGAAATCTATGTTAAAAAATATCAAAATATACTAAAAAAACTCTGAAAATCTGAAAAGTATATTCTTGGAACATCTAGAACTTTTGCAGAAAGTTCTTAATGTTTGGAAATTTTAATAAAAACTTCAAGAAATTTGGAAGGAAGCTGCTCGAAAATCCAAAACCTGCGAATTTTGAAAATCCGAAAGGAACGTGATTAAAAGTTTCAGAAGGAAAATTCTCATAGCTTTGAACTTATGATAAAAAAAATTAGAAATCCGAAATAAGATTGCTTAAAAGTTTTAGAATCTGTGAAGGATTTTGATGCAATTAGAATGATACATTTCTTAAAAATTCTAGAAACCTATGTTAAAAAATATCAAACTATAGAAAAAATACTAAAAAAAGCTCTAAAAATCTAAAAAGAAGATGCTTGAAAGTTCTAAAACCTTTGCAGAAAATTCTTAGTGTTTGAAAGTTTTAATAAAAACTTCAAGAAATTTGGAAGAAAGTCGCTGGAAAATCCAAAACCTGCAAATTTTAAATATCCGAAAGGAAAGTGATGGAAAGTTTCAGAAAGAAAATTTTCATAGCTTTGAAATTTTGATAAAAGCTCTAGAGATCCGAAATAAGATCGCTTAAAAGTTTCAGAATCTGCGTAGGATTTTCATGTAATTAGAAATATACATTCCTTGAAAATTCCTGAAAGCTATGTTAAAAATATCAAAATATACTAAAAAAACCCTGAAAATCCGAAAAGAATATGCTTGATACTTCTAGAACCTTTGCGGAAAGTTCTTAGTGTTTGGAAAATTTAATCAAAACTTCAAAAAATGTGGAAGGAAGTCGCTGGAAAATCCAAAACCTGCGAATTTTAAAAATCTGAAAAAAAACATGATGGAAACTTTCAGAAAGAAAATTCTCATAGCTTTAAAATTTTCATAAAAATTTTTACAAATCCAAAATGAGATCGCTTAAAAGTTTTAGATTTTGCGTAGGAATTTCATGCAATTAGAAATTTACATTCATTCAAAATTCTAGAAATCTATGTTCAAAAATATCAAAATATGCTAAAAAAACTCTGAAAATCCAAAAAAAGATGCTTGAAAATTTTAGAACCTTTGCAGAAAGTTCTTAGTGTTTGGAAATTTTAATAAAAACTTCAAGAAATTTGGAAGGAAGTTACTGGAAAATCCTAAACCTGCAAATTTTAAAAATCTGAAAAAAACGTGATGGAAACTTTCAGAAAGAAAATTCTCATAACTTTAAAATTTTGATAAAAATTTTTAGAAATCCAAAAGAAAGTCTACTGCGAAAAAAGTTCATACAGTTAGAAAGATAAAATCGTAGAAAATTCGATAATTATATGTTAAGAAAATTTAGAAAAGTAAAAAATATACTAAATAAATTAAAAAAATAAAACACTTAAAAATTCTAGAATTTTTGTAGGAATTTCTTAGCGTTTGGAAATTGTAATGATAATAAAATAGAGATTGAGAACATTTGTTACTTTCATAGAAGATTACAAAACCTTGGCGGTCTACAAAAAATGAAACATTATTATTAATTTAAAAGAAAATTAAAAACCCGTACCTAAGAAAAAAGTTCATGGAGATGCTCAAAACTCCTAGAAACTTTTCAGTTCAAGTTCTTTCTGTATGGAAATTTTAATGAACATTTTTAGAAATTTGTAAGAAAGTTTAGAAATATTGATAAAAAATTTAGAAATCCGAAATAAAGTCGCTGAAAAATTCCAGCACCTGAGAAAAAAGTTAATCGAGATAGAAAGATACATTTCTAGAAAATTCGAAAAGTCAATGTTAAAAAATATAGAAATATAGAAAAGGTACTAAATAAATTTTAAGAAATGAAAATAAGACGCTTGAAATTTCTAGAATTTTCGTAAGAAATTCTTACCTTTAAAGTTTTTAATAATTTGGAAGAAAGGAACGTGATGAAAAGTTTCAGAAAGAAAGAGTTTTTTAGAAATCCGAAATACCATCGTTTAAAAGCTTCAGAATCTGCGTAGGAATTTCATGCAATTAGAAATATACATTCCTTGGAAATTCTAGAAACCAATGCTAAAAAATATCAAACTATAGAAAATATACTAAAAAAAACTCTGAAAATCTAAAAAGAAGATGCTTGAAAATTCTAGAACCTTTGTAGAAAGATCTTAATCTTTGGAAATTTTAATAAAAACTTCAAGAAATTTGGAAGGAAGTTGCTGGAAAATCCAAAACCTGCGAATTTTAAAAATCCGAAAGGAACGTGATGAAAAGTTTCAGAAAAAAATTCTCATAGCTTTGAAATTTTCATAAAAAATTTTAGAAATCCGTAATAAGATCGCTTAAAAGTTTCAGAATCTGCGTAGGAATTTCATGTAATTAGAAATATACATTCCTAGAAAATTCTAGAAAGCTATATTAAAAAATATCAAAATATACTAAAAAAACTCTGAAAATCCGAAAAGAAGATGTTTGAAACTTCTAGAAACTTTGCAGAAAGTTCTTAGTGTTTGGAAATTTTAATAAAAACTTCAAGAAATTTGGAAGTTGCTGACAAATTCAAAACCTGTGAGTTTTGAAAATCTTAAAAAAAAACATGATGGAAACTTTTAGAAAGAAAATTCTCATAGCTTTGAAATTTTCATAAAAAAATTTTGAAATTAGAAAAAAGATAAAAGGATACATTTCTGGAAAATTGTAGAAAACTATGTTAAAAATTACTAAAAAAACTCTGAAAATCTGAAAAGAAGATGCTTGAAACTTCTAGAACCTTTGCAGAAAGTTCTTAGAGTTTGGAAATTTTAATAAAAACTTCAAGAAATTTGGAAGAAAGTCGCTGGAAAATCCAAAACCTGCGAATTTTAAAAATCTGAAAAAAACGTGATGGAAACTTTCAGAAAGAAAAAAAACAGCTTTGAAATTTTGATTAAAAAATTTTAGAAATCCGAAATAAGATCGCTTAAAAGTTTCAGAATCTGCATAGGAATTTTATGCAACTAGAAAGATACATTCCTTGAAAATTCTAGAAACCTATGTTAAAAAATATCAAAATATACTAAACAAAACTCTGAAAATCCGAAAGGAAGATGCTTGAAACTTCTAGAATCTTCTAGAATTCTAGTAAACTTAACAAATTCTGAAGGATACTTACCGATATCTCATGATAAAAAATCACAAAAAATAAAATTGAAAATGATTAAACAATTAGAACACAAGTTAATTCTAGCAATTTGGGAAAGAAATTACTTTATAATATCAACAGGTGACAGTTTAAAATTACATTACTAGTTTTTTAAATTAAAAAATATAGAAGTATAAAAAATTGAACTAAACTTTTCTGAAAATCTGAAATGAAGATGCTCAAAACTTTAAGAAACTTTTCAGTTCAAGTTCTTTCTGTATAGAAATTTTAATGAACATTTTTAGAAAATTGGTAAGAAAGTTTGGAAATATTGATAAAAAATTGTAGAAATCCGAAGTCGCTCAAAAATTCCAGCACCTGAGAAAAAAGTTCATGGAGACAGAAAGATAAATTTGTAGAAAATCCGAGAAATCTATGTTAAAAAATATAAAAATATAGAAAATTTACTTAAAAAAATTTAAGAAATGAAAATAAGATGCTTGAAACTTCTAGAATTTTTGTAAGAAAATCTTACCGTTTGCAAATTGTAATAAGAGTTTTTAGAAATTTAGAAGAAAGTTCTTTGAAAATCCAAAACCTGCGAATTTTAAAAATCTGAAAAAAACATGATGGAAACTTTCAGAAAGAAAATTGTCATAGTTTTGAAATTTTGATAAAAAAATTTTAGAAATCCGTAATAAGATCGCTTAAAAGTTTCAGAATCTGCGTAGGAATTTCATGTAATTAGAAATATACATTCCTTGAAAATTCTAGAAAGCTATGTTAAAAATATCAAAATATACTAAAAAAAACTCTGAAAATCCGAAAAGAAGATGCTCGAAAGTTCTAGAAACTGTGCAGGAAGTTCTTAGTGTTTGGAAATTTTAATAAAAACTTCAAGAAATTTGGAAGGAAGACGCTTGAAAATTCAAACTTGCGAATTTTGAAAATCTGAATTAAACATAATGGAAACATTCAGAAAGAAAATTCTCATAGCTTTGAAATTTTGATAATAATTTTTGGAAATCCGAAATAATATCGCTTAAAAGTTTCAGAATCTGCGTAGGAATTTCATGCAATTAGAAAAATACATACCTTGAAAATTCTAGAAACCTATCGTAAAAAAAATTAAAATATACTAAAAAACTCTGAACATCCGAAAAGAAGATGCTTGAAACTTCTAAAACCTTTGCAGAAAGCTCTTAGTGTTTGGAAATTTTAATAAAAACTTTAAGAAATTTTTGGAAGTCGCTGGAAAATCCAAAAGCTGCGAATTTTAAAAATCTGAAAAAAAAACATGATAGAAAGTTTGAGAAAGAAAATTCTCATAGCTTTAACATTTTGATAAAAAAATTTAAAGATCCGAAATAAGATCACTTAAAAATTTCAGAATCTACGTAAGAATTTCATGCAATTAGAAATATACATTCTTTGGAAATTATAGAAACCTATCTTAAAAAATATCAAAATATACTAAAATTATGTGAAAAGAAGATGCTTGAAACTTCTAGAACCTTTTCATAAAGTTCTTAGCGTTTGGAAATTTTAATAAAAACTTGAAGAAACCTGCGAATTTTAAAAATCTGAAGAAAACCATGATGAAAACTTTCAGAAAAAGAATTCTCATAGCTTTGAAATTTTGATAAAAAATTTTAGAAATCCGAAATAAGATCGCTTAAAAGTTTCAGAATCTGCGTAGGAATTTCATGCAATTAGATAGATACATTCCTTCAAAATTTTAGTTTAAAAAAATATCAAAATATACTAAAAAACTCTGAAAATCTGAAAAGGAGATTCTTAAAACTTCTAGAATCTTTGCAGAAAGATCTTAGTGTTTGGAAATTTTAAAAAACTTCAAGAAATTTGGAAGGAAGTCGCTGGAAAATCCAAAACCTGCGAATTTTAAACATCTGAAAAAAAACATGATGGAAACTTTAAGAAAGAAAATTTTCATAGCTTTAAAATTTTGATAAAAAATTATAGGAATCAAAAAAAAGTCGCTTAAAAGTTTCAGAATCTGGGTAGGAATTGCATGCAATTATTTGTTAAAAAACATCAAAATATACTAAAAAAACTCTGAAAATCCGAAAGGAAGATGCTTGAAACTTCTGAAACCTTTGCAGAAAGTTCTTGGTGTTTGGAAATTTTAATCAAATCTCCAAGAAATTTGGAAAGAAGTCGCTTGAAAATCCAATACCTGCGAATTTTAAAAATCTGAAAAAACATGATGGAAACTCAGAAAGAAAATTCTCATAGCTTTGAAATTTTCATAAAAAATTTTAGAAATTAGAAAAAAGATACATTCCTAGAAAATTCTAGAAGACTATGTTAAAAAATACCAAAATATACTAAAAAAAAACTCTGAAAATCTGAAAAAAAGATGCTTGAAACTTCTAGAACCTGTGCAGAAAGTTCTTAGTGTTTGGAAGTTTTAATAAAAATTTCAAGAAATTTGGAAGGAAGCCGCTGGAAAATCCAAAACGTGCGAATTTTAAAAGTTTCAGAAAGAAAATTTTCTTAGTTTTGAAATTTTGATAAAAGCTCTAGTGATCCGAAATAAGATCGCTCAAAAGTTTCAGAATCTGCGTAGGAATTTCATGCAATTAGAAATATACATTCTTCGAATATTTTAGAAACCTATGTTAAAAAAAATATCAAAATATACCAAATATACTAAAAAAAAACTCAAGAAGATGCTTGAAACTTTCAGAACCTTTGCAGAAATTGTTTGGAAATTTTAATAAAAACTTCAAGAAATTTGGAAGGAAGTCGCTGGAAAATACAAAATCTGCAAATTTAAAAAATCTAAAAAAAACATGATGGAAACTTTCAGAATAAACATTTTCATAGCTTTGAAATTTTGATAAAAAATTTTAGAAATCCAAAAGAAAGTTGCTTAAAAATTCCATTTACTCTGAAAAAAGTTGACGTAGTTAGAAAGATAAAATCCTAGAAAATTTGATAATTTTCTGTTATGAAAATTTAGAAATGTAAAAAATATATTAAACAAATTTTAAAAACATCAAAATAAAATGCCTAAAAATTCTAGAATTTTTTATAGGAATTTCTTAGCGTTTGGAAATTGTAATGATAATCAAATAGAGATTGAGAACATTTGTGATTTTTCGTAGAAGACTTCAAAACCTTGGAGGTCTACAAAAAATAAAACATTATTCTTTATTTAAAGGAAAATTAAAAACCAACAATAATAAAAACTAAAATAATGACAAGAGATAAAAATAAGCAACCTAAAACAATGACTTAAAGATCTTTGAAATGAGTTTAATTCTTAAATTATATATAAAAGTACTTCCTGGAATCTGATAAAAGAAGAACTACAAGAGAAAATAAAAATTGATGATGACAATGGAAAAAAGCAAATTTTTAAAATAAGTTAGATACAAAAAATCGTTTAATAGCATATTTTAGTTTAAAGAATATAGAAAAATAAAAAATAAACCGTGTAGGCCTATAAGAAACAGTTCTGATATAGTCTTCTATGTATATCTTGTACATTTTATTCATATTTTTTAGTATGTTTGTAAGAATCAAAATCTATAACTCCATTATAAATAAAAAACATATTCTAATTGATTGATACTACTTCTGTTCATATCTAGTGTTTTTATATAAAAAAAAAACTATTTATAGTGCGGTATGGTACACTTCTATAATATAATTTGATAAATGAAAAAAGTTAATTAAACTGTATACAATTTTTTTCAATTAATTTAATTCAATACATTAAATGTATAAGTGTAAACACGTGTCTGCAAATGTAAACCAAACATTAATATAGCGAGGGTTCATACGTCAAGAGGGTATTATTAGCAAATACGGCCGTGTTTAACGTTTTTGTCATTTTCCAGCATGATGAAAGAACAATATTTATGGCCTTGATCTCTGAGTGCGTGTGCGTGTGTGTTTTTGCTCTTAGTTCCAGGAGAGCGGGGGGTGGGCCGCCGGTTAGAAAGCGAGTCGTCGTTTATTATTCGTGCATTTCGGGGCGGGGGGAGGAAAGTGCGGGAAGAAAGCGATTTTATTTGATGTGCAAAAAGTGAACTCGAGTAGAAATATTATTTTAGATACGCATAATGTGGATAAAGTTATACTTCACGTTCGCCCGTGTCTCGGTAAGCAAATGCGGGATGATGTAACGGAGTCATGTACACAAATTCCAATTCACTGCTTCCATAAATAAATATTTTGTCAGGCTTAAGAGAGAGATACAGCCATATATCAGGTGGGGATCGGGACGAGACACTAAACGTTACGCGGCGTCCCTCTTTTTACGACGGTTTGCTGTACTTACCTCGATCAGTTTTGTTACTACTAACTATCATATATAATATTTACTTCCATATTTTACTTATTTAAAAATTAAATGAACAATTTTTTGATCCAGCTTGTTAAAGTAAGGTAAAAGCCCTCTCGTAATTGAAAATTAATATACTTCCCGGCGCATCCACCATTTATATAACTTGGCTATTCGTATGCACTATGTATACCACTACCTTATTAACACTAAGGTTAATAATATTTTTATATTAAAATTATTTTATTCATTTTAATATTAATTGTAGCTCTGTAAACAATTGAATTATTTCTAGTTAAATGAGCTTTTTATAACCAAATGAAAAAAACATATGTTTGTAAATATAATTATTTAAACTATAGTAAAAACATTTATTAATTATATAATTTGTTCAACAAAAGCGTTGACTATTTGTAACCAAAGCGATTAAATAATCTTCCGCTCCAATTACTCGATTTGAATATTGCTGCAATTAAGTATTAGAACGATTATTATTTTATTAATTATTCCATCGTTACGATTCGATATTATATTTTAATTACGTAAATTGCGAATAAATTATTTATACGCAGTGAGTTAATCGGAATGGAATTACGTTAATCGATTATTTTATATTAATTATATATTTTTAATGTTCTAATGAGCAATTATATATAATGAAATTCTATGGATTTACAATTACTTCATAGACATCTAATTCACTAACTTCTTTCTAGGATTTCCCGGCGCATCCACCATTTATACAACTCTCTATAAAAATTACTATGGTATCTTCAAACGTCTAGTTTAATTATCAGATTATGAGTCATAATGAAAGAATAAAGCATGTGTTATATAAAAAGTTTACATGTATTATTTAAAAGTTATTTATACCAATTTTAGTATATAGTTGTAATTGAAAGTATATTAAACTTCACTTTATAAAGTGAAATTCCATAACTACATAATTATCCCGAACCGCGAAACCTCTAAAACAACTTGCCAGTTACAATTAGATTAAAAACACATCCCTTAATGGAACCGCAAACGAAACATTCGGAACGTGCTCTTAATTTACTCGAAAACACCAGATTTAAGCCACGCATCCATTACGTTATTACAACAAACAAAACGCAGAATTCACCGGATTTACGAGGGCCGCTTTGGGCATATATCAATGGTATAGTTAAAAATTTTATTACGATGTGACCGACTACCGTAACAGAATTAAATAATGCAATGAGCGTCAATGCTGTTCGGAGTGTAATTCGGTTATAGGTCGACTGTAGTGTAATCCCGTTTGGGATGCACGTTTAATTAGATTGCACTTCGGTTTTCTATTTTCGCTATTAAACTGCGCATTTAATTAGCGGGCCGACTTTTAATCACCCACCACCGAAATTTTACCTCGCATGGTTAGGTGGTTAATTAATGGCGTAAATAAATTTTAATTATTTCAAAGCACTTTACGTGTAATTTTTAGTGTTAATAAATTCTAATGTATCTTATCTTATCCTGGAATTATATTACGTCAATCTATGGGAGTGTACAATTTCAATATTGATGTTAATTAATAATTTATTGCCTCGTGTAATGCATTAAATTACAATCATTAATTTAACAGGACATTAAAATAAAGTCACTGTTTTTCTCCGTAAAATATAATTTATTAGCGCCAGTTAATTATCGAGTAAATAAAATCGAATTGATCGTGATTAATAGTTCGCTTTGGAATTTAATTAAGTCTGTCGCTTTTTAAGGAGAAGAGGCGAACGATTATTATTGTGTTCCCCAATTTCAATTCATCCCCCCCGCTTTTGACGCTAGTAACAAATGGCGGCGATATCCTATAGGATATATGACACGACATTCAACTTGCGTAATAAATTTGCGGTACACAAAAAGGCCTTTAAATTTACACCGGTGCATTTGAAATGTTATATGAGCGTAAATAATTGTTTCGTTTATGTGTGTTACATATTATATATGTGTGAAACGTGTAATTGAATATTAAATTTTATTACTTTTAAATAATATCAATTTGGATAGGTAATATTATATATACCGGGTGTCTCAGACCACCCGTACCAGCCTTTTATTTCGACAACGCTTGGTCGAATGTGACTGGGACAAAAATTTTCATTACCAAAGTGAACCCAAGGAATCCAATGATGAATTTATTTTTTACCGGAATAATCCGGAAGTACGCGGAACCGGAAGTAACTTTAAAATTTCAAATGGCAACATAGGTCGAGTATGGTATTAATTGATAGGTCTTTTCAAAAGGAATAACTTTTATTAAAATGTTTTTTTAATATTTTGCATATTTACAAAAATAAACGAAAAAAACTAACTTGAAAATTAGTTACCTATTCAACACTCAATTTCCTTAAGTAGGCTTTGCTTTTTGTTATGTCAAAATAATTGACGTTCGTGAATATTTGAAGTAAAATAAATTATTATTATCAAAGTAGTGAATGTGTCAACATGGTTTTTACAAACCTCAAAGGTTTGGTGAATGCGGCCAAAACTATCATGCTGCTGAGTGAATTTATGCTGAGCGATACCTTCAACGAGCGAGCCAATCAGTCAATATTTTTCGGCGTCTTGCAGAACGAGTTAAGACAACTAGTAAGCTACAGCGCAGCCACAACAAAGGTCGAAGTATGAGAAAACGTGTAAAAGATTAAAGAACACCAGATATTCTTGCAGCAATTGCTCGGGACTTGAACATCTCGACTAGAAGAATTGAAATCGATGCTGGAATAACTCGCTCCACTACTTGAGAGTTTTAAAAACAAACAAATTCCATCCATATCATATCTCTCTACACCAGAAATTTGAAGAGCGGGATTTTCAAGATAGATAGATTGAATTTTTGTGAATGGTTGTCTCAAAAAATTATAATTTCCATCACAAAATTTATGGACAGATGAGGCGACATTCAAAAGCAACGAAGTTGTTAATTTACATAATGCTCCCACTGGAGTAATGAAAACCCTCATTGGTTAAGAGAAGTTGATAATCAATACGTATGGACCCTTAATGTTTGGTGTGGTATTTTAGGAAACCAAATTATTGGTCCGCATTTTTTCGATGGTTCATTAAACGGAGCTAAATACGCTGATTTTTTAGACAATAATCTTATTGACCTTCATTACGCAAGCGTTTCTCGTCAAACCGTTGATCGCCTTTTCCCTGATCGATGGATTAGAAGGCTAGGACCATTTCCATGGCCACCTCGTTCTCCTGATATAACGCCTCTTGACTTCTCCTCCTTGAGGGGACGTATCAAAGACCTAGTCTATAAAGAGGTTTCAACCACGAGAGATAATATAAAGGAGAGGATACGGAACGTCTGCCGTTCACTTATTGAAGATGAGATTCTACGGGCCGTACGACGTTCGAAATTGGCTACAAAGATGCATTGATCAAGAAGGAAGGCAATTTGAACATATCATAAATAATTGAAAAGTTGTTTTAATTATCATTTACTTTATTTTCGTTCTGCAAGGCGCCGAAAAACATTTTTTGACTGATTTGCTCGTTCAGGGTATCGCTCAGCATAAATTCACTCAGCAGCATGATAGTTTTGTCCGCATTCACCAAACCTTTGAGGTTTGTAAAAACCATATTGACACATTCAATACTTTGATAATAATAATTTATTTTACTTCAAATATTCACGAACGTCAATTATTTTGACATAAAAAAGAGCAAAGCCTACTTGAAGAAATTGAATGTTGAATGGGTAACCAATTTTCAATTTAGTTTTTTTCGTTTATTTTTATAAATATTCAAAATATTAAAAAAACATTTTAATAAAAGTTGTTTCTTTTAAAAAGACCTATCAATTAATACCATACTCGACCTATGTTGCCATTTGAAATTTTAAAGTTACTTCCGGTTCCGGGTACTTCCGGATTATTCCGGTAAAAAATAAATTCATCAGTGGATTCCTTGGGTTCACTTTGGTAATAAAATTTTTTGTCCCAGTTACATTCGACTAAGCGTTGTCGAAATAAAAGGCTGGTACGGGTGGTCTGAGACACCCGGTATATTGCAATAAATTCATTCATATTTAACTAGGATTTTATGTTTTTACTGTGTCGATTTAATTTAATTACGATCACGTTTGAAATTTATTATCTATGATGTTTTAATTGAACAAAACTGATTTAAATTAATACGTACAAAAAAAATATTTAATATTGATTTGTAATTAGAATTGCAAATATGAATTCTCAAATATAACTTATAAAAAATGCTACAATTATAACTTATATAACTTATAAAAAATGCTACAAACTTCTACAGCTCATAAATAGAACTGAAAAGAGAAATTGCTGAAAGATTCGGATACGATAAAACCAAAACTAATAATAGTACAATAAAAATTCTTCAAATTTTTATGTTTAAAAACTTCGAATAGAAATTGTTAAATATCTAAAAAAATCTTCGAGTTTGTAAAATATATTACAGGAGAACTTTGAGAGAAAAATTTGTGGAAGAATTTATAAATAAAATTTTTCAAAATTAGGAAGCTAACTGCAATAAAATTCTAATAAAATAAAACAGGATTAATTGATTCCAATAAGCTAAACTGACAAATAAGCCTCTAACAATGATGAAATTTAAAATATCTAAAAATCTTCAGGAAAATTTGAACTCTTGGAAGAACATTTTCGAATATCTAACAGATATTGCTGGAAAAGTCTGACAAGAAATTGATGACAAATTGTAGTTTTAGAAATCTAGTTCTATATTGCTAAAAAATTCCTTAAGAGAAAATTCTTCTTCTTTTTCGTCTTCTTCAAGTGTGGTGCTTCTTAGGCAATCTTGGCGACTGCCATATTTGTGATTGTTCTAAAGCTCTCTTGATCCTGCTCTCCCCGAAGAAGATCATTGGCGTTTATGCCAGAATATTACCGTAGATTTTGTAGCCACGACAGTTTTTTTTTGCATCGCATCTACTGGTTTCCTTCTATTTTATAATTTAGAATAAGGCGTAGAAATTAATATCAAGATCCTCTGCATAAGTGTCCGAGGAATTTCAGGTTTCGGTATTCAACAGCCTGTAATATTAGTCTTCTTCCGTGGCCTATTCTGGGAAGAACTTCTTCGTTTCGGGTTCTGCATATCCACGGTATTTTAGGCAGCCTTCGTAAAATCTACATTTCAAACGCTTCAATTTTGTTCCTATCCTAGTAGAATCTAAAAACCTGTAAGCAAAATTCGGAAGAAAAATTTTAAATTGATTACTAAAATATTATAGAAAAACTTCTAGAAACATAAAAAATACCTATAAAATTCTAAAATCTTTGAATATATTCTTGTAAAAAAAAGGTTCTGATAATGTAAAGCAAATACAAGTAAAACATCTCTAATAATAAAGAAAACGTGCTGGAAAATATTAAAATCTAAAATCTAAACGGAATCGCGATAAAAATTTAATGTTTGTAGAAAGTCTTGTTTAGAAAATTTTATAAATCTGAAGAAAAAAATAGCTGGAATATCCTAGAGAGCTCAAACAATAAGACAAAATATTAATTTCAAAATTCTAAAATCATTGATAAAGCAGAAAACATTAGAAATTAAAACGTCTACAAGAAAATTTTTCTTAAAAATTTGAAAAACAACAAAATAAAATATATCAATTATTGACCATGTGAACTCATGAGAATTTAAGTTATCGTTAAAGTCATGAGTTTGTAATAGAAATAACTGAAGAATTTTAGAAATATAAGTGAACATTTTCTGAACGGATCTACGAATTTAATTTACTTTAATTAGGAAACAAATTACTATAAAAATTCGAAAAAGTACAATAATAATTGCTGCAAGGTTACGATTAAGTATAGCAACACTGATGAAATTGTCTTTTTTAATGAAGGAAATTGAAAAAATTTAAATTGCATAAACTTTCAAAACTTATAATAATAATAATAATAATATTTATTGTGTTAATACATTTCAATACAATGTTTACACTCGTCCAAGAAAACTATACATTAATTGTTCATTTAGTTAGTTAAGAAGAGCATGTTCACAGATTCAACAGATATTTCTGGAATAAATCAGAAATCTAAAATGTAATCTAAAAATTAGTGATTACAATAATGAAAACTTTTTTTAAATATGTAAGGAAATTGTAGAAATTTTCAGAAACCTCAGAAATATTTACGTGGTGTTGAGAAGAAATTATTATAAAATTTTAGAACTTCCGAAACTTAATGTACAGAAACTTGAAAACCGTTGACAAAAGTCCTAAAAACCTAGAAAAGAGAATAGTAGAAATGACTAGAACCTATATTTTATTTTATTTATTTTAATTTTATATACTTTACAAGTTCCATTAAAAGATATATACATAAAAATACATACATAATACAACTAACTTAAAAATTTAAAGCATAGAAAAATACAAATTTCTAACGAATTTAAAACTTATGACAAGGTATGAAAAATTTTCAAATCTTTAGAGAACCTTAAGATCTAAAAGAGAATCTGAATATTATAAAAACTAAGAAAATTCTGATACTTTAGAGTAGAATATTTCTAGTTCTTTTTAATAATTCTAGAAATCTAGGAAATTTTGTTGGAAAATTCTTAATTTGTTAATTAGCCTTAAAAACAAATAAAGACGTTTGTTATTATTACTTTCCCAATATAGTATATATAGGGGAAGTATTGTTTTCGTGCATGAAAATGTCTGTCGGCGCTGTATCTCAAAAACTAATGATCCGTTTGAGATGAAACAATTAATTTAAGGTTTTATCATTACAAACTGGAACTGAAAAGCTTTTGGTTAACATTCATTAACCGAAAGTGGATGTTTACTCGATGCGTTTTTTGATTTTTCCTCGATATTTTTCCAAATTTGAAAAATATTACATAACTTTTCAAACAAAGGTTAAAGGAAATGAGAAACTGAAGAAGTTTTATTAAGACATGTTTTTCGTAAAATTTTTAATTTGTGAGAAAAAAATTTAACTTTCAAATTTTTAAATTTTTCTTTAAAGATTCTTGAAATTTTAGAAATTTCTCCTCTACACTTTTAGTTTCAAATGCAAATTCCTTTCCCAAGAATTTTCAAGTTTACCAAAGATTTTATTCAAGAGTTTCAAAATTTTCCAGAATGTCATTATTTATATTTATTTCTAGAAATTTCTTCGTGGTTTTTGTAGAATATTTTGCTCAACTTTTTCTATAATTTTCTCAGATCCATACTTTTAGTTTTTTTTTTACATTGAGGTTTCTAGAATTTTTCACAAGATTTCAATTTAGATTTATAGAAGTGTACAGTAATTTCTTTTTCTTATCCAATAAATAAATAGATATTTCCAGAATTTTTAGCAAAGATTTTATTCTTTCAAGATTTTATTTAATTTTACAATTTATTAGAAATTTTTTTTCTAAATTTCTAGAACTTACTTAGAGACTTCTGGAAGTTTCAGGAATTTCTTCTCCATATTTTCAGTTTTTTTGCATCTTCCTTTCCAAAGAATTTTGATCGAGGATTCTAGAATTTTTCCCAAGTTTTCCTTGAGGATTTTTTGACCTTTTTTAGAAGATTCTAAGAGTTTACAGAAATTTCTTCTTCATATTTCCAGAATTTTTAGGAAAGGTCTTATTCAGGAGTTTTTTTTTTAGAAACTTTAGACTTTTTTCGAGAGTTCAGAAATTTCCAGTAACTTTTATTCGGATTTGGAGGCTATAGATTTTTCTAGAAAATCTGTTCCTAGAAATCTAGACTCTTTTCAGTAATTTCTCCAGATATCAAACTGTCTTTAAATTGCGAAGTTTTTAGAATTAAAAAAAAATTCTAGAAATGTATATTTTTTGTACAATTCAGAAAATTTCCAGTAAATTCAGAAGATTTCAATGAAGCCTTTTTTAGAAAATTTGTTTTTAAAAATCTAGACTTTTTTTTTCGAGAGTTCAGGAAATTTCTAGTCATTTCTTCTCCACATTTCAAGTTGTTTTCAACTTGTCTTCTAAATCGCAAAGATTTTTTTGAAGCTCTAGAATTTTTTGAATTTTCTTCTAGAAATCTAGATTATTTTCTCGAGGGTTCAGGAAATTTCTAGCAATTTATTTTCTTGAGTTCAAGAGTTTTTTTGAAGTCGTCTTTTAAATTGCAAAGATTTTCTATGAGGCATTAGGAATTTCTAGATTTTTTTTTTCTAAAAGTTTAAGAGTTTAGAAAATGGCCAATAACTTCTTCCCAAAATTAAATGTTTCTTTTCAACTTTTCTTATAAATTGTCAAGATTTTTTCAGGCTCTAAATGTTTTTTTTAATTCGTCTTCTTTTCGAGAATTCAGTTAAATTTGAACAATTGCTTTTCTAAAAATTTAACATTTTTTTAAATTATTTTATTTCAACTGGAGGGTAGAAACTTATTTAGAAAGTTCTAAATTTTAGATTTTTTTAGAAAGTTTTCCCCTAGAAATCTTTCTTAGTTTCGAGAAAGGTTAAAAGTTTAAGTTTCAGTAATTTCTCTTCCCGATTTCAAGATATTTTTTCAACTGGTCTTCTAAATTTCTAGGAGGCTCTAGAATTTTTAGAAAATTTTCATTTAGAAATCTAGACTTTTTTTCCAAGGGTTCAGGAAATTTTCAGAAATTTCTCCTCCAGATTTCAAGGTTATCTTCTTATCTTTCAAATTCAAATTGAAATTCAAATTCTTTATTAGTGTATTAACATCAATGTTTTACACACGTCATACAATAGAAAATTAAAATAAGAACTAGTGGAGTAACATCGATAATAAACAGAAATAAATTAAGACATAATTGTAGAAATTAGATTATTAAACCCTAAATATACATATACATATATCAGATAATATACATACAAGTACAATCTAAATTACAAAATTATTTTGGAGGCTCTAGAACTTTTTAGAAAATTTGTTTGTAGAAATCTAGACTTTTCCTTAGGAAGTTCAGGAAATTTTTAATAATTTCTCTTTTTTTGAGGCCCTAGATTTTTGGCATTTTTTTTTCTAAAAGCTAGGCTCACTTTTTCAAGAATTCAAGAAATTTCCACTAATTTCTTCTCTAGGATTCAAGATTTGTTAAATTTAACCCGCTTTCTAAGTTGTGAAGATTTTATTGGAAACTCAAAGTTATAAAAAATGGTTTAGAAATATAGACTTTTTCAAAAATAATTTTTTTTATAAGTCCTTCTTTCACTGAATTGAAAAATTCAATATGTTTTAACAACAAACTATTGTAAGTAAGTATGGATTACCACGTAGTAACGGTTGCAACCATTCTCTTTATCAAAAATTTTACTTTGTCAATTTTCTTTTATTCAAATTTTGTAATTAAAGTTATTGCAAACCGCGAGGCGATCAGTAATTAAAGTTAATATGTATATGTAGGGTGGGTGGGTGGCCTCTAACCCACCCTCCAATCAGTAAAACATAAGCGAGGGTTTTAATTAAAAGTTGTGAAACGTAAATAAACATAATATTATTGCAAAATTTAATAGATTTGTTCAAATAAATTTTGAAGTTTAAGAAACATAAGTTAAAAGGAATGAAAAACTGAAAAAGTTTTTTGTTCTTAATTTAAAAATTTGGTATTTTTCTGCTTATTGGTAATAAACTATAGGAGCTAAATGAAATTTTTATAACAAGTAAATATAAAGAATTCAAAATTGAGCAAATAATTAAGAATACCCTCATAGTTTTCTAGAAAAATGTAGGGAAAGTATTATGATGGCCACATCACCCTTTTATTATTATTAAAATATTGCAAAATGTCTATAAAATTTCCAGGGATGTAATAATGACATTACTGAATAATCTGATATATGCTTGAAAATTAGAAATCTAGACATCAAGATAAGATTATGCTAAAAATTATAAAAATACTAAAATATAATTGTAGTTCAAAGGTTTTAGAAAATTTTACAAATCTAAAACAAACATTGCACTTTCGAAGTTTACTCTAGGAAGTCTTAATAAAAAGTCAAATACTATTGACAATGAATTAAATTATAAATCTTGTAAAAGTATAGAATGGCTAAAAATTTCTCTCAAGATAAAGCAAATTTTTCAAATAGTTGGTCAGCAATTTTCACCTATTCTGTCTGTTTTCATTAAAAGAACCGAATTTGGTATTTAAACAGTTGAAAAATCTGTTCTGGCGAGTCCAAACTTCTAAAAGAAAATATGATAAAAATTATTAAATACACTCAAAGAACAATTAAGTAGATAAAGTTTAATAAAATTAGCCAAAAAGAAAAAAATCAAATAATAGTATACTAATACTAGTGTAATGATTTTCCGAAATAATTTATACAGATAGACTTATTATAAACCATTGTCCTTAAATGTTTATAGTGGATACCATGAAATGCGGACTTTTCTAATATTATTCAAAAATTAAAAACTGCACTGTTAAAATTGTCTTTAAGAATATTTTATTAACATTAGTGTAAAAATTTATGATTATTGAAATTTTTTCAATATTAATTTAGTGTAAATAATTTTAGAAACCTTTCAGTTTCTCTGTGATGTTAAGATTAAAACCCCCCCACGTTTTCCCTATGTTTTAGTGCAATTATGATTTCATTTGGCATAAGTAATTCCGTGAAAAGCTGAGAGATCCTCAGAGATAGAGTCATTCTGCGGAAGCGTGATATCCTGAGTACACGCCCTGCTCCTGGCAAATTATCTTGAAGGTGTTGTTATTTTTATTATACAATCCGACGTCTACACGTTTATTCTATTATATTCTCTCTAAGTGTTAATGGCGGTTTCTCTTAATGTTCGCACGAGGGGATTATTTATAATTTTATTTATCGCTACTGAATTGATACAGGATTATGCCTAATTGCACCTTTGGGATAAACGTTTACTAAGTTCATATTAAAATCGTTTATAGGGTATTAACTATAATACACATAATAATAAACACCTATAAATAAAAATTATTAAGTGTAAATTAAAGATTGTAGTATTATGAAAATAAAAGTAATAATTAGAATTAACTATTAAGTTATTACATTTTGTAATTGATTGTTATTTTTAGGAGGGCAATTCGTATTTTGGAATACAAAAAAACTGGTATCAATTAGAAAACTTATAACTTTTTTTTAGCTTAATGAGGGAATTTTATTTTGTAGTAAATTGTAATTAAAGTATTATCACTTTCTAAAAAAAATATATTTCTACAACAGAATCTTATTTTATAAAAAAGTTTACAGTTTGAATATATTAAATGAAAAAAAAAACTTAGTTATTATCACACACGATTTTTATTAGAGACCTGTTACAATCTTCACAAGGTGATTAAAAAAAGCTACAATAAGATAAAAGTTAAAGCAACTTTTTTCATCTCTCTATAAAAGATTAATACTATCTTAAAGACACGTTATTAATCTTATAAAGAAACGGCCCCTAACGACGAAACTAAAGTACAATTAAAAAGTTTTTTGATTAATTTAATGGCATTTCAATTAAAATTGTTGAACAAGTGCTAGTTTACTAATTCGTAATTACTACAGGGGAACTTAAATTAGATACTCAAACGGCGATTAATTTATTTCCGTGATAATTTGAGCGCGAAAAAATCCGCACTTCTTAATGCCGCGCCGGCCATTGCATAATCTTGATTCTTAATTAAAGATAATAAGGCGAGAGCTGCAATTTCACACTCTGCTCCAGGAATTTACACTGTCTTGTTGGGTATTTCTTTTCTTTTTTTTGCTGGTGCGACCCTCTTTGCGCTCGTTCCGCTTTGAGGGCGGCGCCTTGAGATATGATGGGAGTTAAGGCCTCCATCCGTCTTTGACCATGGCTTTTTTTCTTCCGCTCTCGGGGTCTAAGTGCTGAAATTAAATTCGCGTAATTAATCGGCGCCCATTTTATTTTGCACGGGAATTTATAGGCGCGTCGCGGCGCAGGACACGGGCGTAAATAGATGTTCCGGTATTATGGTTGTGTTTAATGAAATCATGCCGTGGCGTCTGTTTCACATCGTTGGGTGGAAATAATGGTCTTCATAATTCATAATGATTTTTTAAGGATGAATTATATTAAGGAAAAGAAGGAAGGATTCGTCAATTTTTGAAAGCAATATTGGCGCATAAGAATAAACAGTAAAAACAATCGACAAAATTAAATAATTATCGACAAAGTATTACAAATACAACGCTTGTTGATATTGTAAATATTGTGTTATGATTTCAGCAGTATATCAAATGATATGTATTAACCACGCTAAGGAAATTCTGAACTAAATAAACTTTAATCATTATAGTTGACATTTGCAAAGAAAGCATTAATCTGATGGTTGATACAAGACCTTTTTGGGAAATTCAATACACTTGAGTGAGAGCTTAACAGCTTCAATCATTGCAAGATAACTGAAACTAGTTTATTTCGCTCACAATTTTTATAAATATTATTGAAAATGTAATCCATAAAATTAGTAATCTTGAGTAGAGTAAACAAGTATAACATAATAATTTTTTATCTAAAACAAAATTTGTTTGCAATTATTGAAATATATCTACTAAATAGACTCGAATAGTCAAGACAGATATTTTATATATGCTTAAATAACAATGTAAAAAATACAATTTTAAATTCTCTAGTGAATTTTCTTCAACAATTTTAATTTTCTGTAAGTGTTTGTTCCAGTATCGTTTCTGCTTTATCTTATTAGAATCAGCAAATGTCATTTTATATAATTCGTATTAATTTAGTTTTTTAATATCGGAAAACTTTATTTGTGGATACTTCCTAATATTTTTCTTTTTCTATTCTTCTTCATATTTTTTAACAAATTACGAAACCCTTTAGAGTCTGTTAGATTTTTCTATCGTACGCAATTTTTTTCAGCACTTTTTATTCTAAAGTACAATAATTTACCTTAAGATTTTCGGAGTTTTTAGACAATTCTTCAGTAAATTTATTTTACTCTATTGAAATTATCGAGAAATTTCTCTTTCAATATCAAACAAATTTATTCGTGGGTTCTAGAAATAGCATTTATTTTTACAGGTATCATAATTTCTAGAATTTTTTAAATAATTTTCTTCAAATTTCGTATATTCATACAATTTTCTAATAATTTTTCTTTAAGATTTCTAGATTTCCATCTAATTTTCAACAATTTCAGATATCTGGATTGGCCTAGACAGATTTTCTCCAGTTTAATTAACAGTTTAAAAAATATCAGAATTCTGCGTTTTATGAAAACAGAAACTACTAAAAAGTTTCTAGGAAATTCAAACTACGCAAATTTTCTAGAAATTATTTTATATATATTGATTGTAAAATTAATTGATTATATAATTAATTTAGATTTCGTGTATAAATTATTTAAGAATTTTTCTTAAAAGAAATTACCACAAATTTCTTTTGTTTATCAGCATATTCTCTTCCAGATGTCTTGACTTAAATTTTCAGCATATTTCCTGTCACTATTAGATAATTTTATACTAGTTCTAACTGTATGTTTTTATATATACCTTTTTATAAAGTTTATTTCCTATTTTTTAAACATTATAATATATATATATATATATATATATATATATATATATATATATATAATATATATATACAACGTGTCAACGTAAGTATGCAACAAATGGGAAACTTTTTTATTATTAATGTCTCAGAAAATTTTATTCTTTATAAAAGTTGGTGCTTGATCTTAAACATACAAAAAAGACAAAACAAATGACATACGGTTTTTTGTTCTTCTAAAATAAAAAAAATAAAAAATATGTATTTAACCAACCCCATAAAAAGAAATCAAGTGGATTTAGATCGGCTGAGCGAGTAGGCCATGGAAATATTGAATGTCTTCCAATCCATTTCTCATTAAATTGTTCATTTAAATATTCAACTTCGACACGAGCATTATGTGCAGGTACCCATCCTGCATAAACCAAAGAAAATTTCTTGTTGCCAATGGTAACACGTCAAATTCATTGTACAATTTCATATTTAAAAATTCTAAACATCTTCTCTCATTCAGTATGTTGGATTTTTTGTTGACAACCAACGACAGTTTTGTGATGAAACTACACCATTTGTAATAAATGTAGCTTCATCCGTAAAGAGGATCTTCTTAGGAATCACTTTCTATTTCATCTTGTACCATGAAACAAAATTCAGAACAATTGTCGCAATCATGTTCAACATATCTCGGTTTAAATGCTTTAAACTTTTTTGCCGTTAGTACCTGTTGTTGATTTTTCCAATCCTAAACTTCTAGCGCCTATTTTAACAGATATTTAAGACTTTTCAATCACGCTTTGCAAGATATCCAACGAATTTTCCACATTTCTCACTGGTTTAGTACGTTCTTTTTTAAAATGCAATTCAAATTTTCCGGAACTTTTAAATTGCTTTAAAATTCTTGACACTTGTAACTGATACTCTTTTGGGGGTGCCTGTCGTTAAAAATATCAGCTGCTTCTCTGCAGGTTTTATAGTTATTATATGAGCACCAACTCTGCTCTGTCTTGTTAAGTTAATCACTCTGCTATAATTTAGTAATTTAGGAGACAACAACTCTTAATAAATTATTAATTAATTATTTGTTAATGATAAATATTAATGACAGATACGTCAAAACTGAGAATACTTGATATAATTCGCTTAGAAAGAGCAAAAGTTATAAAAATTGTTCAATATCTTGCTAATATAGAGTCGAATGTCATTTGTTTTGTCTTTTTTGTACGTTTAATATCAAGCACCAACTTTTATAAAGAATAAAATTTTCTGAGAAATTAATAATAAAAAAGTTTCCCATTTGTTGCATACTTACGTGGACACGTTGTATATATATCATGTATATATATGATAATGGTCGCTTTATGTCCGAAATATATATTTGTTATTTCAAATAAACTGTTTGAAGAAAGGTTTTTAGTACTTTATTTTATAAAAAGTTTATCTTCACGTAACTCATTCAATTAATTTACTTTATTTTAAATTAAATTAATTTCAGTACTTTATTTTACAATCAAGTTTTTCTTCACGTAACTCATCCAAATAATATACTATTATAAAATATACACAAATTTTTAGCCCGATCAATTCAATATTGTTTCCTATTTAAAAGAATTACGTTTGTTAGATTCGTTCTAGAATTTTCGAGCATTTTCTTTATTAAGTTCTTGGAAGTCTTACCGATTTTTGGAAATATTTTAATAGTGAGTTAAACAATTTTCAAATATCGGTGAGTTTTATGAGTACGTGAAAATATTTATATTAAATAAAACAATAGTTTGGCACTTTTTTCACTTCGTTTATTTTAAAGCTATTGATAATGGTCACTTTGTGACCGAAATGTACATTTAGCTTTAAAATAAACGAAGTGAAAAAAGTGCCAAACTATTGTTTTATTTAACAATTTTCAAATAATTCTGCTTTCAGATTTCTAGAATTTCTCATTTAGACTTTTTAGACTCATTTATTCTTATACCTTAATAGAATTGCTTTAGCAATTTTCATTTTAATTGCTTGACCTATTCATAGGTTTTCATATTTTCTAGCATTGTTTTTACTAGACTTTTTTAGGTTTTTAGAATTTTTAGAATTTTCTCTTCAAGTTTTTTAAATATTTGAATTTGATCATAGTGCTGGATTGTTTGTCCTGTTTTATCAAAAGTTTTCATAATTATCATTTCTCTTTCAATTTACCACATGTTTCTTGTCGATCCTAGAAGTTGTAGCATTTTTCGCTAGGTTTGTAGAAATTATTACGTTTATCAATAGCTGTACTCTTGAACAATAAAAGTAAACTCAGGAAAAAGTGATTACACGTGTCTTTATTATTACTGTTCATCTTCACATAACTCAACAATAAATTTTATTACGTTCGTTCTAAAATATCCAAATTACTTCCTCTTTTAGATACCCTGTATATCTGTGATAATTATATACATTTCTAAAAGCAATTTTTTAAATTTCAAGAATTTCTATTTTCTACTTGTTTTTAGAAGCATACCTAAATTTCTAACTTTTTAGTTTTTTAGCATGAATTCTTTCACTATTCGACATTTTTGATTAGTCCTTGCTTTACCTTATCAGATTTATTTATTAATTTAATTTTTAAGTTTGATCCATTTTTACTTTCCAGCAATATCTCTTCCTGATTTCTAGAACTTCTGCAGCAATTTCTATTTTACCTATAGTGCAAGAATTCACTTTTTCAGTTTCAGTTATTTTCTATATTTTTGGATTTTAGAATTTTTTTATCAACTTTTTCTTTGTCTTGACATGTATTTTTCTAGCAATTTGCTAGATTTATTCATAGGTTCTAATATTTTGTAGCACTGCATATTCCTAGTTTCTATAACCTTCATCAATTGTTTTATTTTTCTTTTTTGGTAAATTTCCTTATAGATTTTGTGTTTTTTTCTTTAGAAGTGAATTGCCCGAAATTGTACGGTAATTTTTATTCAAGATGTGTAATATTTTTTAGCAATTTCTGCTCTTCTAGATTTTTAGAATTTTTAAATTTCAACAGGTTCACTTAATCAGAATTAGTCTTAACTTATTTTATCGGAATTTTATTTCCTAATCTGGGAAAATTTTATTCGTAGATTCTTTAAGAAATGTTTATTTATATTTCTATAATTCTTTATCCATTATTTGTATAAATTAGAATTTTATATGTAGTAAATAAAAGGCTCTTACTTAAAATGTATACAATTTTTTATCTTAGAACATAAAAGTGGCTTTATCGCGCAGATGCCATTTAAAACTGGGTAAATTCTCAACCGGAGCAAATTCTTTTTCAAAATTTTCAGCTTATTTTCATTATCTGATGATTTTTTTAATCAGTTTTTGCTTTACCTCATCAGGTTTTTTTTTTAGCAATTTCATTAGTAATTTAAGAAAATTATGGTCGTGGATTCTAGTAATTTCTTTATTACGTTTCTAGTATTTTTGTTTAAGAATTGCCCAAAATTTTTATTTTACAAATTTCGAAAACCATTATTACCGTTTCTATTTAAAAATCTGAGAATTTTAACATTTCTCTTCTAGATTTTTAGAATTTTATCACGATTTGTAAAAATTTTATTACACTTTCTATTTTAAAATCTGAGAATTTTAATATTTTTCTTCTAGATTTTTTTAAAAGTTTTTTCTTCACTTTTTTTCAGAATTTTTTACCAATTTTGTTTTTAAAGGAATAAGTCTAACAATTCGTGGGTTCTAATATTTTCTAGCATTTTCTTCTCTATATTTCTAAAACTCTAATAAATGGATTTAAAATCTTTTCAGAATTCTAAAATTTTCTAGTATATTTTCTTACAAACCTCGTAATTTTACTCTTTTATAATTCTACAATTTCTTCTTATATATTCTAAATATTTTATATTTTACAGTAAATGTTTTGTCATTTTCAATTAAAATGTAATAAACACTGCTTAATTTGTTTATTAACACCATTAACAGTATTTATTCTTATAATGCTGGAAACTATAACACTGTCAGTAATTAAAGTTTCATTTTATATGTAGGGTGGGTGGGTGGCACCTATTCCACCCTCCAACCACTATAAACATAAACCAGAGTTTGTATAAATTATTTCCAAAATACAATATCTCCTAACTTAATTAAAAATTAAGAAACAACAATCATCGAACTTTGAGTGTTCAAAATTTATACGTCTGCAAAACTATGAACATAAAGATAAATTCAGCATAAATTTGGTGATGTTGCATTCATTGGAAGGTGGGATAGAGGCCACCTACCCACCCTACATATATAATGGTACTTTAATTACAGATAGTGGGTTAGTTTCCAGAATTTAAAAATACTGTTTTGATGGTTTGATGGTAAAAACAATAGTTATCATTGGGTTAATAATAATATATAATTTTAGCGCAGTGGGTAGGATTTAAAATATTATACTTACTAACTGCACCAAAAACATTCACTACAAATATATTTTTTAGTTACGATAGTAATAATATTAATATTTATACTACATTTTAAAAGAAAACAAAAAAATTATTACTCCTATAATTTTAAAAGATTTAAATTCTAAATCAACACTAAAAAGTGTATTTAAATTCATGATTATTTCAACAAAACCTTCCCCTATAATTTAGTGATTGGCGGGTGGAAAGTAGGCCACCCGCCCACCCTACAAAAACAATAAAACTTTATTTGCTCACAGTATTAAAATTTTCAAAAATTTATAAAATTTTATTTATTTGATAATATTAATACATTGAAACATTAATTTAGTTTAAGTAATTTCAGAGTGAGAGTGTCACCCATTCAACATATAGCTTCACTAATAATCTTAATCACTGCTTAAATTTGTTTATTTACACCATTAACATTATTTATTCTTATAATGCTGGAAACTAAAACACTATCAGTAATTAAAGTTTCATTTTATATGTAGGGTGGGTGGGTGGCACCTATCCCACCCTCAAATCACTATATCATAAACCAGAGTTTGTATAAATTATTTCCAAAATACAATATCTCCTAACTTAATTAAAAATTAAGAAACAGCAATCATCGAACTTTGAGTGTTGAAAATTTATACGTCTGCACAACTATGAACATAAAGATAAATTCAGCATAAATTTTGTGATGTTGTATTCATTGGAAGGTGGGATAGAGGCCACCCACCCACCCTACATATACAATGGTACTTTAATTAAAAATAGTGCTTTAGTTTCCAGACTTTAAAAATACTGTTTTGATGGTCTTAATAAACTAAAACAATTATTACCATTGTGTTAATAATAATAAATAATTTCGGCGCAGTGGGTAGGATTTAAAATATTAAGATTTTTACACTTAAACTCATCTGTCCCCGCAGATATTCAACAACAACCGCAAATTTTTGTGTTACGTTGTAAGCTTTCTAAAATTAAATGGTATTGTAATAGGAACTTTCAAACTTTGAAAGTTAATAGCGGCCATGTTGTTAAAGCTATACCTGTCGAATTTGCCGTCATTATTTCAGTTTGCTTTGCCAAAACACCATGGACGGTTATAGCGTTTAACAACACGTGCCAAAAAAATAATTGCTAAGAAATTACAGTTGAGAACTTTTATATACAGAAAACAATTGATTTTTTTAAACTTAGTTAAACACTTTCTTCTAAACTTGCTTTATAAGAACAAACAGATAAAATTTGCTCAGTATAGTTGGAATTCAAAGATTAATAATTCAAAATTTCTTCAAGATGTTACATGAAACAATTTCACAAATAAGAAAACATTGAATTAAAAAAAGCACAGTTAAAAATTAAATTTACCAACTAAAAAGATACAGGTTAAAATAATAATTTTCTTAAAAATTAACAATTGAAAATCTGAGCTGAAAAAAAGACACTTTTTTAAGAAATTAAATTAATTACAAAGAAACATTTCTCAAATTGCAAAAAATCTACTCTAAAAGCGCAGCTAATATTAAAGAAAAAAAATGTTAAAATCATTCTTTCCTTAAAAAAAAGTTTCAATTTTACCAAGAATAAAAAAAAAACAATTGAGAATCAGCTGACAAATGACATTTATTAAGAAAATGACAAAACAATAGAATTATAATTCAAACTTTCTAATGCTTAAAAAAATGAAGTAATTAAAAAAAAAATATATATAATTTGCCAACGAATAACCGCTAAACACTTTGTTTAAACTAAATTTAAATTTTACAATAAAAATTAGTTGAAATTATCATATAAAAGAAATCCTTTAACCAATAGATTTCTATAATAAAATATATAGTATATAAATTAAGCAAAAACCTAAATTCCGTGATTCAATTCCTACAATAATATATATTTAAATTCAGTTAAAATCTAAAATTCGAACTTAAATTGTTTTTCAGTTGTACCACGATAACTTCCAAAATCATTATCTAATTAGGGAAATTCTTGCACCAATGGATTCCTACAATCAAATTTATTAAAATCTGGTAAAAATATAAAATTCTAATTTCAATTGTTTTTCAGTTTTTTCACGATAACTTCAAAAATAATTATCAGATTAAGGAAATTCTTGCGCCAATGTATTACAACAATCAAATTTATTTAAATCAAGTTAAAATCTAAAATTCGAACTTTGTCGTAAATTTTAAAATGGGCTTCAGAAATTTTCAAATCATTTTCAATGTTTTTTGGTAATAATTCAAATAATTTTGGTTTATTTAACCGAACGTACCCTTGACCTACGCCAATAAACTATGCGTTATCCTAGCGCTTATTTTCCCGCTTAAACTCCAGCGTACTTTTGACCTACCTCAATGTATAATATGTTTGGGCGGGTCAGGAGTACGAGAGGTCATTGCAGTGTTTGTTGAGGTAGGTCAAGAGTACGATAGAATAAATAATTTACAAGTTTATAAGGTTAAGTAGATATTGTGTTTATTATAGTTGACAAAGCCTTAAACAATTGAATGTCTCGACAGCAAACAAATTTAAAATATTTTAATTTAAAAATTTGAAACCATTGAACATTTTCTAAAAATAAATATTTACTTGAATCTAAAACAAAACTAAAAATTTATTTCAAAACAAAAACAATTGCATTTTTTAAAGAATTTTTTAGAACTTAGAAAATACATTTTTTAATTTGATTTAATTGAAATGTTCCAAAAAGTCAATTAACATTTTCTTGGGTTCTTTAACAAAAAAAATGTTATTATATTTTTCCATAAATAAAAAAAAACAATCGGAAATCATCAACGAAAAAAAGTTGAAATTAAAAAAAAACAATTGAATTTTAAAATTTTATTATAACCAAAATAAAATAATTGAAAATCAGTAGCAAAGATCTGACATCTGCTAAGTAAAAAAACAATTGATGATAAAAAACAATTGACTGTTTACCAAAAACAAGAGAACAAAATGGTGATGTGGCCATCATAGTACTTTCCCTATATTTTTCTCGAAAACTATGAGGCTTACGCAAAAAAGCTATTCTTAATAATTTGTTCCGTTTTAAATTCTCTATAAATATTTATAATATAATAAATAATATAATATAATTGTTAACATATCATTAAGAATAGCAAATTAATTGGATGAGTTACGTGAAGATAAACTTGATTATAAAATAAAGCCCTAAAAACCTTTCTTCACACAATTTATTTGAAATACCAAATATATATTTCGGACACAAAGTCACTTTGTGTCCGAAATTATTTTTTTCCGATAATTTTTTTCTTTTTCTTTTTCAAGTCGAAAGAGAAGAAGTTTCTAGATCTAGAAATTTAGATAAAAGGCAATAAATAGTAGGAAATGTTTGAAAAAAACCATGAAAGAAAATTTTTAAATTATTGAACAATTATAATGAAGCAAATTGCATATTAACAATAAACTCTTAATAATAATCTCGAAGAAATGTATCATTCTCTTGGAAAATTTAGATAAATTGAAGCAAAAAAACTGGTAAAATATTCTAGTAGCTTCCAGAAAAAAACATAATAAAGAACTCCTAGAAAATTCAAATATAACCTCGAGAAATTACTAGTAAATTTAAGAAATTTGTAAAAAACCTGGAAACAATCTAAAACCAAGAAATTATTCTTCTAATTTAAAAGAGATAATTCTAGAAAATCCCGATAAGATAAAGAAGAATTAGTGGAAAATTATTGAATTAAGAAGGGAAGTTGTTGAAGGATTCTTGAAAACTAAATATATATCAATATGTAAAGAGACTGCTGGAACATATTTTAAGAAAAATGATAAGAAAAAGTAAGTAGTTTTAGCAAATAATAGAAGAAAGTGTGCTAAGAAAATCTATAAACCTAGAGAAAAATTTGCTGGCAGTGTCGAAGAAAATTCTCGCAATTTAAATGAGACATTTCTGAAAAATACAGATAAAATAAAGCAAAAAAACTCTCGAAAAACATCTTGCAAAATGAAAGAAGAGAATATAAATAAAATAAAGCAAAAAAAACAACAAAAAACTATTTTTTTACATTTTAGAAACAAATAAAATTCAGGTTAGCTCTGAGCTTTCTATAATTATCCACCCATTTTTTTATGTTATTTTTTTAGAAATTCTAAATTTCAATAATGTTTTCAATAGTTTACGATAAGGCAATGAACGAAAAAGCATTAGGAAGCTGGAAGAAAATTTTCTGGAATATTTTAGAAACCTTGAAGAAAATTTTTCGAATCTAATAGAAGTGAAATTCTCGGAAAATTTTTTAATAGAACAAAGCAAGAAATATAGTAGAATTCCTGAAACTATGTAAAAAATAAATAAATAAGATTTTTGACAAAATAAAGAAGACTAAGCAAAATGATCTTAAAAGTAAGTAAAAAAATTAAAAAAGTATCCTAAAAAAAATCTCTTAATCTGGAAGGAAATGTGCTAAAAAAAATCTACAAAATTCTGGAACTTTAAAGATAAATATCAAAATATGGAAGAAAGTTTACTAGTAATTTCTAATGAAAAAATATCGTAAAGGAAAAATTTAAAGAGAAATTACTCGAATATTCCAGAAATTATATAAACCTACAAGAAATTCTCGTCATTAATTTGGAAGATATTTTCGAAAAATTGATGAAAAGTAGCTAGAAACCTTAGAAGTCTATAAGAGGAATTTCTAGAACATTTTAGAAGCCTCCAAACAAATTTTAAAGTGGACAAATTGTGCAAATATAGATTAAATAAAACAAGTAATCATAAAAGATCTTAGGATGATAAAAAAAAATCTATAAGCATCGAAAACGAATGTCGATATTTGAAGAAAAAAATACGAGAAAATTTAGCTAAAATAAAATTTCAAAAATAGAAAGAAAAATAGCAAGAAACTAATTCTAAAATTCTAGATAATCTAAACAAATTCTCTAAATCTGAGAAAATATACAAAGAAAATTGAGATAACATTGTTGAAGAATTCTAGAACGCTCGAAGAATAATCTAATAATTTAGAATTAATGAGAAAATTAAATGCAAAAAAGTGTTTAAGAAAAATTTGTGGAAAATTCTAGAAACCTTGAAGAAAAAATTTATAATCTGGTATATGAGATTTCTGAAAAATTGAACAAAGCAAAAATTAGTCGAAAATTCTTAAAAATTGGATGAAAAATAAGTAAAAAAAATCAAGAAATCTGTAATAAAAATATCCTAAAAAGTTTATAATTCTCAATGAATATTCTTGCAATTTAACAAGAGAATTTAAAAAAAAATCCGTTAAAATTGAGCAAAGTGTGCAAGAGAAATTTGGAAAATTCTGTAAAAAAGAAGTTTCGAGAAAATTTCTAAACCACTAAGAAATTTATCTTAATTTAGAAGAGTAATTCCTGAAGAAAATGCAAAACAAAGGAAGAAATGGTTAAAAATAAAATTCAAAAATCTCAAGATTTAAATATATCGTTGATTCCTGCAGCAACTACATCGTTATACATTTTTGAATCACTTATGTTTTGAAAATTATAAGTGTCTGGTCAAAACTATAGTCAGCAAAGATTAAATCCAGTTATGCGGACAAACTATTAAGTATTTGTATTGTATTTAAATATATCTTAGAAAATTCAGTTTAAGTTAAGCAAAAAGAAGGTAAACAATTCCTAAAAATTAAAACTAAAATTGTTCATAGTTTTTTTTTAATCCTCGACAAAATTTGACGTAAGATGCATGTGGAAAATTCTTTAAGAATTCCGAAAAATTAAAGCAAAGCATTTTGAAAAATGTATGGAAGTGTTTTGGAATATTCATAAAGTCTAAAATTAATTGTTAGAAAATTCTGGAAAGGAAATTCTTGCAACCTGAAAGAAATTTTTTTTTAATATTTATATAACATAAAGCATTATTATAAAAAGAAAAAATAGAGTAAAAATCTAGAACCCACGATGTAAACTCTCGCAATTTACAAAAAAAAAAAATCTTAGAAAAAACGACATGTTAGAAAACTTTTGAAAACTGGAAGGAATATATATATATATATACATCTTTATTAACAAACGTACAACAAACATATATATAATGCATGTATGGTAGATGATGTTAGTGCATTAGTCCGTTAAATTGCTATCGACCAGCGGTCTTTCAGCCCGGATTTGTCAGTCTTTATATGTCTCGTCAGTCTGTCTCTGATGGTGGTGATGATGATGGATCATGTGATTCGATGAATTCGAATGTTGTGAATGAAGGGGTTTTATATTTAGGGATTATTTCAGGATTTCTGCGCAAGCAGTAAAGGGAAAGGATGTGTTGGTTGAAGGAGTTTTTGGAAAATATTTCGCTAAGGTATAGAAGGCGTTCATTGATGGGAATAACAGAGGTAGTGTCATATAGGAGTAGGTTAGAAGGATTGCTAGGATGGCGGATTTTGGTTAAAGCTCTTAGGGAGGATCGCTCGCTAACTTGGATATTATGGATAGTGGGATTGCTGGAAGGAATATTTTTCTCGCATTCTAAAATAAAAGAAATTCTAAAAAAAGTACATAAACTAAAGCAAAAAAAATCCGATAATTTATTATAATTGAAAAAAAAATGTTTTCGTTTTTTCAAGGGTTCTATAACTCTCCCAGCAACTTATGTAATTAAGATTTCTAGAATTTGCCTGTGATTTTTGGATTCCTATAATATGTCAACAGTTTCTCTTCCTTTTTAGGATTCTAGAATTCTCCCAGGAACTTTCCCTGCATTTTATTCTAGACTTCTATGTTTCACCATTTTTTTTTCGAGGGTTTAATAATGGCCACAGCAACCTGAGTCTAGATTTCTAGAATTTTTCAGCAAATTATTTTCTAAATTTATGTAATATTTCAGCAATTTCTTCTTCTAGAATTCCCTAGCAACTTGTATCTAAATTTTCAGGATTTTATAATTTTCTTTCTTTAGATTTAAATAATATTTCAGCTAATTTTCCTCTTTTTGGAGGTAATAATTCACCCAGCAACTTGTAACTAGGTTTATAGAATATTTCACCAATTTCTCTTCTTTTTGAGGGCTCTAAAACTAACACAGCAACCTGTATTTTGATTTCTAGAATTTTCCAATTTTTTATTTTTCTATATTTATATAATATTTCAATATCTCGATATCCTAGAACTTACTAATATTTTTTTCTGGATTTCTATAATACAGAATTATCTTATTTTTTGGAGGGTTATAGAATTTTGTCAATTTCTAGGATTCAGCAGTTTTTCTATGTTTCTATAATATTTCAACAATTTCTCGTCTTCTAGAACTTGTATCCAGACTTCTAGAATTATTAAGCATTTGTTTCTAGATCATTATATTATTTCAATTTTTTTTATTTTCAAGCGTTGTAGAATTCTGTCAGTAACCTTTAGAGAAATATCAGCATTTTTCTAGATTTAAAATGGTGATGTGGCCATCATAATACTTTCCCTATATATATGTATATAAAAATGTTAAAAAAATTCAGCAGAAATATCGTGATGATGCACTAATCGGAGAGTAGGATAGAGGCCACCCACCCACCCTACACATACAATGACACTTTAATTTGGAATAGTGTTTTAGTTTCCGAACATTAAAAGTACTGTTTTGATGATGTTAATAAATTACAACAATAATTACTATTATGTGAATAATAATAAGGTAAGATCTAAAATATTATACTTCTGGCTGCATCAAAAACATTCACCTTAAATATTTTTTATTGTTAGATACAATAATAATATTTACTCTACGATTTAAATGAAAATAAACACCGTTCATTACTTCCAGAACTTTAAACAATTTAAATATTAAATCAATCACAAACCAAACACAACCCTCTCCTATGATTTAGTGATAGGAGTGTGAAAAAAGGCCCTATGTAGACTTCTATTAATTAAATTAATCCTTTTGATACATTAATAAATTTATATCATTTAATTAATAGAATAAGAATGGGTATTTAAAAACAGTCAACTTCTAATTTCGGTAATAATTCTAAAGCACAATTAATCCGTCCCATCATTCATCACTCTGCATAATAGTGACAACAAATTTCTTACCTTGCAACATCAATTCCAGCGCTAATTAATCTTCTTTGTCGCGTCTTTCTTTCACGCCTTCCTTGCCGGCCGAAGTTAATTGAATAGCGATATACACAAAACTGGAAACTTCTGGGCAACAAAACGCCAGCCATTTTTTGCCTGTTTATAATTCTAACTAGGTCACCGGGGCCGCAGACGATGTTCCCGTGGAAACTGCATCGTTTAAAAGGGGGGCAGTGCAACTTCCGGCGAGGATATCGCGGCATTTGTATTAATATAATTCGGCCGCAGAGTAAAAAGTTCCCGGGAATAAGGTTAATATAATCATAGTTGTGTAATGTAGGTTAATATTATCAGAGCTCTAGTTGTTGTTCTTTGTTAAATCTCTTAACTTGATATGAGTTGCAGTAATATATTTAAAATTATGGAATAATTGTCAACTATTGACCGGTTTCGTTTTGTTTTGGATCTTATCGGAAAAATAGAGTTTTGGGATTAAAATTATTATTTCTTGAATAATTATCTTTTGGTGAAGAATTATGAATTATCAATTCTCTACCGATTATTAAAATTAATCTCGATCAAAAGATAAAGCAAACTATTTTTCATATTAATTAGGGGTAATGTTTCTCAGCTTTAACGTGACACTTTGTAAATATGAATTATATTATTTGAGACCCCTTATGTGAAATTGAAACGTAATTCGCAAGAAGGGTGACGTTATATTTCGGTAATAAACCTTTTATGACGTTATTTTATAAGCATGTACGTCGCTTCGTAATTAGGCGGAAGATATTCACTCGTTTCACTTGAAAATATGTGTTTAATCACACTGTTATATGAACTTATAAGTAATTTTTATTTTTAAATATATTTAGAAAATGTTTGCTGTGAGCGAACACGGATGCTCTAGACACCTAAGAGTGTCCAGATATATCAGAGTACATGAAGAAGAACGTAGTGGATACCCGAGATTGATGCTGGGTCTGATGTTTGCTGATGTTTGGAGACCTGTCTCGCTATATTCGAGGTAATGGAGCGTTATTTATACTTCATTTCAACTCAGTTCTCGATATTGTCTTTCATTTTAGCTTGTCTCTTTCCGCCGAAGCTAATGGAAAATCGATTCTTTCATTGTGCATATGGCAGGCCTCCTACGATCAAAGTAGAAATTTGCCATATTCATTATTAATCCGGCATTAAAATAAACATACGTTACGGAATTAATTACCCTTCGGAGGGACTGTGCTGCCAGCTTTGTTCGGCAAACACGCGTTTCACATATAAACCAACAAGGTCGATTATCGGTTGATCCAAACCCAACAAGTGCAATTAGGACTAAATATCCTTCGTGTTTGTATTAGCTCCTGCTCTCGTGCGGGAATATTTATATAACATTAACTCCGCCTAATAGAGTTTGTCAAGATAATAATTAATTAACGTTTTAGGTAATCATGGTGTTGTCCATTGTTAACAACAGGTACATTACGGTGATTTTAGGTATATAGAGATTTTTAATAATTCGGAATAAATATTACAAATAAAACGGAGTGAAATAAACGGTTTAAGATCTTTCCAAAATATTTTTTCTACCTTTATTTATTTAAATTCTTACTATGTCTGTTACCGGAAATCCAAACGGGAAAACAGTTAAAATAAGGGCAATAAGTCGCCATTCGCGAATCAAATCGTTTTTTTTTAAATTATTTTCAATATTTTTCGTGACGACATCTCTTCAATATTATTTATTATTCATTAATTCAACTTGTATTTTAGTTCCCTTTCAGAAAATAGTTCCTTTTCAATAGACATGGACAAACCTGTACAGAGAAATTCAAAACAAAGATGATGTTGCCTCTTGCATCACCTACACTACGTCTTCTTCAGGCCAAGCACGGTCGCAGAATTCGTACACCAGGCTGCTCGCTTAACAGCTAAAGAAATAGCGCCTATTCCTTTGTCGTCTACCACTAATGCTACAAAGACCGGTCGTCAGGCAACAGTCTATTTATGAGCCGGTACAATGAAGCTCACCACAACCCTAAAAACGTTCACCACCACCTCAGCATTACAGAAACCACAGTCAATATAACCAACATCCCGGTAGGAGCAACAATTACGCGTCTGGCAACAGTAAATATTACCGAAATATAGTTGGGAATAGTCACCAGTACCGAAATGGCAACATGATAGAAGAAAGTGGACATAGTTGCCAACGCACGGAATACCACCCCTCTCTCCGGAGAAAAGCCGAAACGCTCACCATATTTATGGCGACAGAATGCCACTTCCCAGCGAGGAGCAATTCCACAACTTCCAGACCGACCAACCCGCCTCAGATCACCACCGTTTTGTCTGAAGTGTCATCAAGGAAATCATTGGCACAATGACTGCCCAAATACATCGGTAAACGGCCCAAAGTGGCAGGATAAAAACTGATTTACTACAATGTTTCTGCCCCTTCAAAACAACGGTAATTTGCTTCCACCCATTCGACGCCAGAACGATAAATTCGCGCGTCGCGACGCTTAAAATTAACAGACGTGCCAGTCTCCATGACAAGTGCCCCAAAGACATAATAGTGCATACCGATCCTCGCGAAATAGACGCTATAACTAACATAAACCCCGTGTGGGCACTAACTCCAAATACGTCGCAGCTAATACCATTGCCCCTTATTTGTGGAGAACAAACTATATCGGCTTTACTTGACATCGGAGCCAGTCAAAATGGAATTGCTCTTAAGGTATTCCCGCTACAAACCAAGACAAATCTAGCAGGCCAACTTGCAAACGCCGAAAAGTTTAAACTCTGCCTGTTTCGACGAAGAATTTCTTGTAATGCCCGAGCTATGCTGCGATTCCATCCTCGGCATAGGATTTTTCATCAAACACGATGCCATAATCGACTGCCAGAAGCATTGTGTCTATTTCGGAACCAGACCGTACGATGATGGCAGGTGCAAGTGGCGATTTTCCCGTTCCACAGTTAGAAGATGGTTTCAGTGGAGAACACTGAACACATTCCGACCAAAGGACCAATTCGCTCGTCGCCCACAATCCACAGAACATAGGATACAACTCACGACATCGAAACTTATAAGGATCCGGCCCTATCGGGTTAATCCCAAGAGAAAACAGGAGATCGACCAGCAGGTAAAGGATCTCCTTACATAGGGTATAATTGAACCGTAAGTCCATATGCATCTCCTATGGTTCTGGTGCAGAAAAATGATGGCGAGAAGCGATTTTGTATCGAATACAGAAAGTTGAACGTATTTAGATAACGCTAAGTTATTTTCTACGCTACTTGAAAAGTGGGTATTGGAAATTTCCATGGAGGAGGATACTAAGAAGTATACGGCCTTCAGCATTCCTGACTGCGGACATTACCAGTTTTGCGTAATGCCATTCGGTCTAAAGAATGCATCAGCCAAAGGTTGATGTCCTAGGAGGTACTTTCGGGCATGCTGCACGATTTCGTCATAGTCTACCTGAATGACATCATCAGGTTCTTGAAGACACCGGAGTAACATCTACAACATTTGGCGCACGTGTTGGAGAGATTGGATCAATTTGTCCTGCGGTTGGGGGCAGATAAATGTACATTTGTAAAGACCTCCTTTAGATATTTGGAGCACATAGTGGACGCTGACTGAACCAGACCTTTCCAAAAACATCTTGATCAAATTCGAACTCATCCAATTCCAGCTTCGAAAGTTTTTAGGCTTATGCAAATGGGTTCGTCAATGTATACCAAATTATGCAGTTTCGATGGAATACATCCGCCACAGCTGCGATGGAACAGCTCTACGAACAAACAAAGCAACCGTTATATCTACATCGCCCGTTGCCTAATCTCCCCTTCGCAGTGTCTCGCAATTGGGAATTTCAGTGGTTCTGTATCAAAAGGAAGCCGTCGCATCATCTCCTATGACTTCGCTAAACTTACTGGAGCGCAGAACCGGTATCACATTAACGAACAGAAGTTCCTCGCACTCGTTAAGACCTTAAATCGATACCGTCCCCACTTAGAAGGCCGTCACTTCAAAGTTATCACCGCTGACTTGGCTAGAGAACTTCAAAGATCACCAGTCAAAGCTAACCAAGTGGGCGTTTCACCTACCAAGTTTTGATATCAGCAGTGAGCATTGCCCAGGGAAGGACAATTAACTGCCAGATTTCTTGAGCCGAGAACCTGAGGATCAATTGGTCAGAGAACTCCCTGAATTGGATAAGTAATTGTGGAGGCTTTCACTTCGTGATACATTTTGATAAATTCAAAATAAATAAACAATTAACTTTGTTGGTATCACTTTTTATTTACACTTGTAACTATAATTTCGACAACTTCAGCTTGTCATTATCAAACAATAGTACTATTGAATCCCTGAATTGGAACTCCAGCTCTTAATAATATTTCTCTCTCAGTAGCTAACCAAGCAGATGCCCAAGCAGCAGATGAGGAAACGCAGACGAAGATTCAGCTTCTGCAAGATCCCAGCCACTTAGCCTGGGAGGACATTAGCTGCTCCATGTAGATCATAGACGGACATTTGTACAAGAAACCGCTGAAAGGACTGTCTTGCATGCATTTCATGATGAAGCCATTCACCCCGATTACGATGAAACCATTCGGAGCATCAAAGCTAGGTATTACTGGCCAACTATTCCCGCCGATGTAAAACATTATGTTGAATAATGTTAGGGCCTTAAGTCGATGCCGTCATACTAGACGGCCGTCACTTCACTGTTATCACCGCTGACTTGGTTAGCAAACTTCAAAGATCACCGGTCAAAGCTAACCAAGTGGGCGCTTCAACTATAAAGTTTTGATTTCAGCATTGAGCATTGCCCTGGCAAGGACAATCAACTGCCAGATTTGTTGAGCCAAAAACCTGAAGATCAATCGGTCGGAGAACTCCCTGAATTGGAACAAACTTTACCACCAGCTCTTAATAATATTTCCCTCCCAGTAGCTAACCAAGTAGCAGATGCCCACGCAGCAGATGAGGGAAGATTTAGCTTCATCAAAATCTCAGCCACCCAGCCTGGGAGGACATTAGCTGCTTCATGGAGACCAAACATGGCGAATCAGGTAGATGTTTGTTTATTTTGTAACACTAAAGTAGTAAAAGATAACATAAAAATGAAGTGCGTGTCCTGTGACAATGTGTACCATAGAGGATGTGCTACAAATAAAAAAAGAAAACATACAAAAATAATCAACGAAACATCCCTAATTTGTTGTGTTTCTAGATCAGTTAGCGACTCTAACCTAGACGAGAAGAACCCGTTACCCGCTTCTGCATTATCTGAAGAAACAAATGAAGGTAATGTGGAAATTAAATATTTGAAAAACCTATTGCATCATAAAGATATAATCATTGAAGAGCTTAAGGATAAGGCAAATGTTATGAAGCAACATATAGCTTTATTACAGTTTTCTTTATCCAATACTACTACTACCCTCAATCAACAGAAATCTGTTATCATATTGGCTGAACTCGCGCCATCTACTAATGCGGGGTCAAGTCTAGGAAAAATATTAACCTCGGCAAATGCTGCAACTACCACCGCGATCGTTTCTCCTGAGTATAACATGCGCTCGAACGTATTTGATGTAGGCCGAAATGGTGGAAACAAAAACCACAGTGACTGAAACAAAAACGCATAAGCAAACAATCGACTATTCGGAAAGTTTGAAAAAAAATATTTCTCGGCAATAATTAAAAAGAAATGATGATGTGGCCATCATAATACTTTCCCTATATTTTTCTTAAAAAACTATGAGGTTATTCTTAATTGTGTTCATTTAGCTCCTATAGTTTATTAGCAATAAGCAAAAAAAAAATTCAAATTTTTTAAATTAATAACAAAAACAATGTTTCAATAAAACTTTTTCAAGAAAATAACCTTGAAATCTTGAGGAGACTCTTCTGGAAATTTCCTGAACCCTTGGAATAAAATGTCTAGATTTCTAAATGAAAATTTTCTAAAAATTTTAGAGCCTCCTAGAAATTTAGAAGACCAGTAGAAAAAAAATCTTGAAATCGGGAAGAGAAATTAGTGAAAATTCTTTTAAACTTTATCGAAAATAAGAAAAGATTTCAAAGGGAAAATTTTCTAAAAAAATCTAGACCCTTCAAGAAAAGTTCCGCAATTTAGAACTTTCTAAATAAGTTTATAGCATCTAGTTGAAACAAAATGTTAAATTTTAGAGAAGCAATTGCTGACATTCACTTGAATTCTCGTAAAGAAGACGAATTAAAAAACATTTAGAGCCTGAAAAAATCTTTACAATTTATAAGAAAAGTTATAAACAAAATTTAATTTTGGGAAGAAGTTATTGGCCATTTTCTAAACTCTAAAATTTTAGAAAAAAAATTCTAGAAAATTCTAATGCCTCATAGAAAATTTTTGCAATTTAAAAGACGACTTCATGAACTCTAGAAAATAAATTGCTAGAAATTTCCTGAACCCTCGAGAAAATAATCTAGATTTCTAGAAGAAAATTTTAAAAGAAAATCTTTGCGATTCAGAAGACAAGTTGAAAAAATCTTAAAATGTGGAGAAGACATTACTAGAAATTTCCCGAACTTTCGAAAAAAAGTCTAGATTTTTAAAAACAAATTTTCAAAAAAGTCTTCATTTAAATCTTCGCAATTTACTGGAAATTTTCTGAATTCTACAAAAATCTACATTTCTAGATTTTTTTTTAATTCTTAAAATTTTGCAATTTAAAATTTTCAAAAAAATCTTGATATCTGGAGAAATGACTGAAAGGAGTCTAGATTTCTAGGAACATATTTTCTATAGCCTCCAAATATGAATAAAAGTTACTGGAAATGTCTGAACTTTCGAAAAAAGTCTGGAAAAGATTTTTTTTAAATTTTTGAGCCGTGAAGGAAATCTTTGCAATTTATAAGACAATATTAAAATCTGGAAGAGAAATTACTGGAAACAGCCTCAAAGCAAATTCTATAAATATGGAGACGCACTTTCTAAAAAAACTCGCGAATAACACCTTTATTAAAAATTCTGGAAATATGATGAAGAAATTACTGTACACTTTTAGAATCCTCCAAAAAAGTTCTAGAAATCTACAAGGAAAACTTCTATAATCCTCGATCAAAATTCTTTGGAAAGGAATATGCAAAAAACTGAAAATATGGAGAAGAAATTCCTGAAACTTCCAGAAGCCTCTAACTAAGTTCGAGAAATTTATAAAAAAAAATCCTAATAAATTATAAAGTTAAACAAAATCTTGAAAAAACTTTCTGAAAATCTAGAACTCTCGAATAAAATCTTTGCTAAAAATTCTGGAAATATCTATGTATTTATTAGATAAGAAAAAGAAATTACTGTACACTTCTATCATCTGAGAAATTTAGAGAAAAAGTTGAACAAAATATTCTACAAAAACCACGAAGAAATTTCTATAAATAAAAATAAATAATGACTTTCTGAAAAATTTTGAAACTCTTGAATAAAACCTTTGCTAAACTTTGTAAATTTGTAGAATTCTCGATGAAAATTCTTTGGAATAAAAATTAAAAGTGTGGAGGAGAAATTTCTGAAATTTCAAGAATCTTTAAAGAAAAATTGAAAATGTTTTCTGAAAAATTATAAATTAAAATTTTTTTCTCACAAATTAAAAATTTTACGAAAAATTTGTTTCAATAAAAAAGTTATGAGATATTTTTAAAATTTGGAAAAATATCGAGAAAAATCAAAAAAACGCCTCGAAGCGCTTGTGATATCGAATGAGTGGTTTAATGCAAATCAACTAGTACTAGTTAAATGCTTCTAAAACTATCGAAATGCTTTGTACTTTACGAAAGTGCGACCGTGATCCTAATATCTTCTCAAACGAACCTAAATTTTTGGGAGTTGTGACTGATTCCTCACTAACTTGGATGCAGAATACAGACGCATTAGCTGCTAAACTATGCAGTAATATTTTCTTACTCAGAAATTTAGTGAACCAGGTTTCTGTAAACATTCTCAAGTCAGCATATCACGCTACTTGCCATAGCATAATGACATCGTATATTTGCATTGCAGAGACGAGCAGTCAGAATTGTAGCTGGGGCAAAATATCGTGATGACTGCACACAATTATTTAAGTTGTTGGGTATAATGACTCTGCCTTTCCAATATATTTTTGAATGTCTTATCTATATTAGATATCACTATGAGCAGTACAGCGTCATAACATCGATACATGCACACGAAACAAGGCAAAGAGATGAACTATACGTTAATAAAACTATGCTAACAAAAGCAAGAAATGGTGCGAGGTATTGGAGAATTAAGCTTTTCAATAAACTCCCTGCAAATATACGATGCCTACCAATTAAGCAATTTAAAATAAAACTCAAATCCCTTTTGCGAAATAAGGCTTATTTTAGTTGGGAACAGTATTTGGCTGATTCAGACATCGCATCTATACAGCCCCGTTCCATACCAAAGCTGTAGACCTCGTTGGACCGCTTCCATTAGCTCGAGGCAAGAAAGGAAACATTCTAGTGGTAACTGATCTATTCACAAGGTGGGTAGAAGCCTTTGCAGTCGGTCAACTGCAACTATTCTTCAACTACTAGAAAAGCAAGTAGACAGACAAGGAAACAAAGGATACAGGCTGCCAAACGAATGACCAGGACACAGACAAGAAGATACAAGACCCGAAAAAACTAATCGAACCCAAAAAAAGCTAAAAACCTAAAGAGGTAGCAGGACTGAAATGGAAACTCGAAAACTACACTCATACTGAACTTATCAGGGGATCAGTCACAAGGGCGGGAAAAAGCTATGACACCCTCAGAGTCATAGATAGGGAGTACAAAATAGTAGGAAAAAGCAAGAAAAAGAAAATGGTCGGGAGGATAAGCCCCAAATCCAGAAGGAATTGGAGGAGCTCAGAGAACAAGAGTTCGAACCGGGCGGCATAGCCTATATGATCCACTCGACAAGAACCCCACAAAACGATGGCTCCTGGAAGAGCAGCCAGCAGTACTGGCTTTACCTCATGCTGAACATGGAAGGAAACCAGGAGGAAAAAACGGGTCAACTTTTCACGGGTCTCAAAAAAGCGAGAGAGATTTTAGAAAAGGACCACAGATCACAGTTTGCGATTGAACTGCCGGAAATGGACCAGTCCATCGGAAGAAGGATGGTTGAATACATATGGTATGACACAGATATGCAAGTACAAATATACTCGCCCATGCAACAACAGGACAAGACGTCAGACGAGTTTACCACCCTTAAAAAGGGGAGACAAAACAACGAAACGCTAATCATTAAACCAAATGGCAGAGATGGGTATGCGGATATTTTACGTAACATAAAGCAAAATGTCAGCACTGATGGGGTAACAATAAGGGATATACGGAAAACGCAATCAGGCAGCGTCCAACTTAAAGTAAGAGGAAAGGGGAAAGAGGAAATAGCGGCCTTTAGGGATACACTCACGCAGGGGATAAAAGTGGCTCAGGTTACCCCGAGGGAAGACAAACGCACCTTCAGGTTACTGGACTTGGACGAAACGGTGCAGGTGGAGGATATTCGCGCGGCACTAAGGGATACTCTGGGCGGGAAGGCGGCCCTTAGCAGACCACCACATATACGCCTAGCGGACAAGGCAAACATGCAGGGAAAGAAATATGCCTTTATCACAGTTAGTGCAGAGGAAGGCAGACTCCTAGAAAACATGAACACGGTAGGGCAAAATTGGCACCGCTGGAGGATACGAGAGGTGAGAAACCCCCCAAAATGCAAAAAGTGCCGAAGAGTGGGCCATGAAGCAGCGAACTGCCCAAAAGGAAACTCAAATGGGGCCTGCTACAGGTGCGACGAGTAGGGACACATCGCCAAAGATTGTCCAAACGAGCCCAGATGCTACCTCTGCCAGGAGGAGGGGCATAGAGCAGAGACGATGAGGTGCCCGCGCTTCAGAGAGCTAAGAAGACAGCTCTATCAGGAGAAGACGGAAAGAGACAGAGACAATCCACATGCAGGACAAAGCAACTAAACATTGAGGAGGCTGTTTACACGGGCCAACCACACCTCGGACGAGGATAAAAAGAGAACTACCCTCTGCCATTACAAAGAAATGAAGACAACCCTCAAGAAGAGGATAAAACAGGCCAAAACCAAATGCTGGCAAACGGTATGCCAAGAAATAGACGCAGACCTGTGGGGAAAGGACTATAAAATAATAATGGGGAAAATAGGTAATCTCTCGCCCATCTCAATCCCAGACGGAAAACAGCTGGAAATTGCCAAGTCCCTCTTTCCTACGCACGAAGTCAGCCAAAGAACAAGGGTGATAGCTACAGACGACATCACACCATGTACGCTGAAGGAGATCATGTAGGCGGGCAACAAGCTGCGTAAAAAGAAAGCCACTGGACCAAGCGGAGTTCCACCAAAAGTCATTAAATGGTTGGCAACCAAGCACCCAGAGACATTCAAGGATACCTTCCAGCAGCTACTTAGTAAAGGTGACTTCCCAAATAACTGGAAGAAGGGAAAACTTATTCTTATCCCTAAAAAGAATGCTTGCTCTTTGAGCAAATAATAGTTGGCCGACTGCTAGAGGAGCTAGAACACAATCAAATCAGCAATCACCAATAAGGCTTCAGAAAAGGGAAGTCGACAACGGATGCGGTCAGCAGGGTCGTTGAGATTGCCAACAAGGAGAGAGGCCATCCCAAGAACAACTTTGTAGTTCTGGTAACTTTGGACGTGCGGAATGCCTTTATCTCCGCCCCGTGGAAAGGTATTGTAGAAAAGCTACAAAAAAGAAATATGCCACAATACTTGATCAACATAGTGAGTAGTTACCTTCACGACAGGAACATCCAAGTAGTCGCCTGCGAGAAGGATGAGGAGGGGTTAGCACTCAACCTAAAACACGCCATTCATAATGTAACAACCTGGGTGAAGGGGAAAGGCCTGCAAATAGCGCCTGAAAAAACAGAAATGGTAATCTTCGCAGGCAGGAGAACGCTCCGCAACATTACGGTTAGGCTAGGGGACACAGAAGTAAAGAGTCAGAAAGCGATAAAATACCTTGGAGTAACCCTGGGACACAATATCGGCATGGCGGATCATATCAAGAAGGCGGCAGAGAAGGCAGAAAAAGTAGCGACCGCACTAAACAGGCTGATGCCAAATCTCAGAGAACCCAAAGATACACATCAATACTACTCTATGCCGCATCTATATGGGGCACATGGGTAGTAACTGAGAGGTATAGGAAAATCTTGGAGAGTGTCCAAAGGAAGGCAGCAATCAGAATCGCCTGTGCTTACAGAACAACCTCGACCAGGGCGATCCAGGTAATAGCCTCTACTATACCAATATAGTAACAGCATAGCAAAGGGGAAAAATGACACCCGTGAGGAGACATTAAAAACATGGCAGCAAGAATGGTCCAATGAGAGGGAAAAAGGCTAATGGACCAAAAAACTAATCCCCAACCTCATACCATGGGTTACTCGTGGACACGGCAGCGTAGGATACCATCTAAGGCAACTACTAACCGGCCATGAATGCTTCAATGAATACCTGTACAGGTTTAAACCAAGGAAGAATGGAAACTACACCTACTGCGATGAGACTACCGATAAACCAGAGCATACTATTTTCAGATGCAATAAGTGGGAGAGCACGCGGGAAGAGATGGCCCTGGCAACAGGAGGCATAATAACACAGGAAAACCTCATAGAATTGTTATTCTTAGCTTAACCATTAAATTTGAAGCAAATAAGAATTGTTGATTTAATGCGAGAACTTCCTTTATCGTTTGAAAAACCTTACAACGTTCAATCCATCCGAATGTGAAATGTTTTCACCATTAAAATCGTAATGATTAATAGCTTCAATTGTCCTGAACCTCTTAAAGTTGACTGGCGCATACCACGACTGAGAAATAAACGCAAATATCGTAATTTTACCGAAATTCTTAATTAATTCCGCGTCCGTCCGTTATTTCAGCGAATATGAAAAACGACAGCCGATATATTAATGGCTGTCCGCGATGTCGTTAATGCTGAATTATGTAGAAGCCAACATTTCGGAGATTTATCGACGTCAGTCTCCTTACGCGTTTTAAATATTTATCACCCGGAGAACACCCTTACACGTTTATATAATTTATTAAAATAAAGGGCGATTAATCAAATCCCCTCAAGTGGCCAATTAAATAATTCAATCCCCCATTGAAACATTTAAATTAATGCACGAGATCCGAATCTAGCTCATTAAATGCGGCGCCTCAAAGTCATGAATATTAATTTATATTATTACGCATATTCCTTTTAATATTCATATTTGTTGGGGCTCCCGGTGCGGTTTCTGTTTTATTCGATCTTGCGTTTTAGACGGCGCACGTCATTTTTCAGGACCGGTGAAATTGATTTGTGTCGCAGCTGGTTAACCTGTGTGTGCATGTTTCTATTTATTTTCTTCTTGAACCTCATCGGTAACAGGATACGTTTATAAATTGTTTTCAGTGACATGAAACCATCCATAATTCTAACAAATATGAAATATCTATTTGCTCCCCTGAGGTATTTTAAATCAATTCCAGTCCTAAGGTTCTGACATGTTTCAAAAATAAGGACTTTTAAGTAATGGATATTTATTAATTCCACATTATTTGTTCGCGTTATCTCTGTTTGTAAGCATCCTGAATTAATACATTCCAGGCAAACAATGTGTATACAATTCGAACAAATTGCGTTCATTTCGCACCGGATTTCCCCGAAATTAGCGGCTGCTATATATGCATGGAAGCGTACAATGGAAACATTGACCGACGAATCTATGTCTGAATACAATTTTAAGATTCGACGAAAATTAGGGGAATTAAAATTTCTAAAGGACGGAACAATGGCCCCAATGTTTGGCCATTTCTAGGTTCCTATTGATGGTAATGGAAGTCGCTCAAAGACAATCGCCTTCGGCGGTTTCGAGGCCGGATGGAGTGTACTCATCCGCTGAAATGCTGAAAGGCTGGAGTGGTTTCAGAATCGGATCGCTCACATTATTCTGATCTGCGACGATCACCATTATGTAGCCGAATATATATATTTCCTCGTCTCTAATTTATAATCTGAGACACATTCGATTCTGACGGCATTATCACTGGAATTATGGGATAATGGAGCCTGATGAGTTATGCCTGTTTTCCCTCGAATTTCTAGGATGGTTACTCTGCACAGTGTTTGGAATGTACATGGAATTGGTTATATAATTGTAGAAATCCCTATTATTTCAAATATTTCAATACGTTAATGGATTTATTATATTATTGATTCTATAAACTTATTATTTTATTTTCGCCGATATGTATTTATCCAAACGCAGTAAATATTTAACTATGATGTAAATTTAATATATACTCGCAAATAAAATGTATTCTGCTGTATTTCCTTTTTCAGATGCGCCTCTTCGACATTATTCATCTATTGTATTTATGACATCGCCACGCCTTTATTATTTTGTAAGATATATGTCGCATATTTCCACTCAGTCGTAAATTTTCGACGCTATTATACTCTAGAATGATTTACATAACATTTTTTTTAATGATGATTAAAACAAAACATTTCTCATATGAAGTATTTCTATATAATTATATATGATCACAATTTGCTTACTACTACTAAGCACAATAATAATAATAATAATAACACCGAAAACATTTATGCAAAATCTAAGTGTACTAAACATTCTCGCATACATACACACAAAATTACAAAAAGCTGTGGTATTATCAACACTCTATAACACGACAATTCCTAGATAAAAAACAACTTGGCTTAACCCCTTCCTTTCTACCAAACCGGGGAAATAATCCCTGAGAAATCACTTGAACAATAATAATAATAATATATTTTTTATTCTTTATTATGTCTTTATTTATAATAGTTTCATAATTATTTTTCCCTCAGAAAGAAAAAAGTTAGAACAGTAAAAAAGTTGAATACAATAATTTACCTAATTGACACCATACATCTGTTTTTTTTGATTTTTGGAATTGTTAGAATTTTTTTAATTATTAGGATTTATAAAATCTTTAGAACATTTGTAATTTTATTCATTTCTTTAGAATCTTTAGAAATATTAAAGATGGTTAAATTTCTCAAATTATCAGCATACTTAAAATCTTTAATATCACCAATTTCTGGGAATTTAAATTATTTAAAATCTTTAGAATTGTTAGAATCTAATGAAATATTTACATATTTCATGTTATAACTTTGTATTATTTTGTAAGAAAGGAGTACAAAGATATTAATAAATAAAAGCATAATTGCGACCGTTACTACGTGGTAATCTATACTAAATTGAAAAATTGGCTATGTTTTAACTACAAATAATAATTTGCGGTTATAAACATAGTTCGAATACTTAATATTTGTATTTTTGTATACATCGAAGAAAGAGTGACAGTAAAAAATTAAAGAGTAAATAAAAACGTCAAAAAATGTTTATTTACTCTTTAAAATGAACTACCTCCAAATAACGGTCGCCACTATAAATTTCAGTAAAAATTTGTTTGATGCCATAAATTCTATTAGAATTAGAATCAATTTGCTTTTTTTATTGGCATAGACTACCTTGTCATCATATTTGCTTTTTTAAATTTTGAATTTTTTAGAATTATTCGAATTTTTAGAGTATTTAAACTTCTAAATTTTTAAAATCTTTGGAACATTTGTAATCTTAATAATTTCTGTAGAATTTTTGAAATTTCTTAAAATATTTAGAATCATTAGAACCTTCATCAATTTCTTATAATCTTCTAACATTTGTTTTTTGTATAATCAGAATATGACTGTAAAAATTTGTTTAATACCTTAATTTATCTAATAATATCAATTTGTTTTTTTATGATTTGTAAGATTTTTAGAATTTCTGGAATTTTTAACATTTGTTATCTAAATAATTTTTTACAATGTATAAATATGTCAGAACTTCTAGAATCTCTGGCATCTTTAATATTATCAATCTTAAATTGTTTGAATCTTTTAAATCTCTAAATTTGTTTTTTTATACGCAGAAACTAAAAACAGTAAAGATTTGCTTAAAATTATAATTTATCTCTTAGATTAAATCTAATTTCTGTAAAATCTTTAGAATTTTCAAAATTGTTAACTGTTTTAGAATCATTAGAATATTTAATTTCTTAACTTTTTAAATCTTAAAAATCATTAGAATCTTTCAAATCCTTAGTCTTTTTAGATTTTTCAAAATTGTCAAAACATTCTAAAATCTTTAAAATCTTCTGACTCTTTTGAATCTTTAGAATATTTAGACTGTATACAATCTTTCAAAGCTTTATTATGTTTATAATTTTTAGAAGTTAGACTCTAGAAAATTTAACAAGTTCAATAATGGGGATTTTGACATTTCTGTTGGTTCATTTAGCAGTTGTTCTGTTTCTTTTCTTCTATTAATTTCCATGAACTCTAGGGCATCCAATTTCCTTCCTTTTCTTTCAATGTGTAATATTTTTTCTTTTCCAAATCTATGTTTTTTTTTGCGACAAGGTGGGAAATGTTGATTTCATTGATCATCTTTTTTATGTTCTTCTATCTTATCCATTATAGATCTCCCGGATTGTCCTACATATATTTTGAGGCAGTCCCAGCAGTTTAACATGTAGATTCCACTGCTGCCTAGCTTTCCCTTGAACCCTAGGTCGCAGAACTACCGTTCCTAAACACAGGAAACCAGGACGTAGGGATCCTTATCAAATGGCACTCCGTGTCCCGTGAAAAAGAACACCTTCCTCTAGAGGACAGCCGATGCCCATCAATGTAAACCCTTCCAAGAGACAAGCTTCTTGGAAACAAACCACCAATGACGACTTCGACACTACCCTCCTCATGACATATAAAAAGTTACAAATTATAAATCGTTTATACTCGCGATAAAATTTGCTAAATTTATATTAATGTCAGCCTATTAACGTCAATTAAATATAATATTAAACCTATCTATTCTATTTTGCTACTACCATTTCCTAGAAAATACTTACTGCGACTGATACTTTATTGCTACTTTATCGACTTGAAAGTTAGGAACTTTGCCACAAAATTGCATTGTGTTTGTAAACTAAAGGACTTGTTAAGCATATAATATACAGATACCATTAAAAAATGCATTTATATACATAATTCATAAAGGCGTCAATGAATTGTACACTACTCAAACAAATATTTGACCTCTATAAACGGTCTTCGTTTATCTTCTACTACCTTTTAACTAAAACCATTATTATCCTCCATAGCCAATTGCTTTTCCAGTTGATAGTAGTGTCAGTACTAATATCAAGTTAGAGGAGGCTAAAACCTAACTTGGATATTAATCTTGAAATCTTCATTATGAGCTATTTCAAAAAATCTGAATAAGTAATTATTCCTTCAGATATTCTTTGATTTAACTAGTCTCTAAATCTACAAAGAACCGACTTATAAGGTATTAACTGTACTTACAAATAAACAGTTACTTTCTTCTCATGGTTATAAGTAGTTTTAAATAAATGAACAGAACACACAAAGACCATAATACAAAGAGAGCAAATATTACCATTTTGAGTAGACGTAAATCTCTATTTTTACCTTCAACACGACACTAGACACCGTACTTTAAATACGGGCACTTTCCATCACATCCATTTCCGTTGCTGATGGAGAAATAGCATTTCAGGGTACGAAGAAAAAAGGAGGAGATGCACAAGGGGCGATACATCGCGTCGAAGGCGCATACATAAAAATTCAATTGGGTCAACGGGTGAGACGCTTTACAGATATGCAACTAAAAACGTGTATATGAAACGCCGGTAAAGAAGTGCGGCAGACTTCAACACCGCCTAAATTGGATCGACGATTAAGCCTGGTCTATACAATTTATCCACCAGGATCAAATAGGATTTATACGTCTGGCTATGTAAGTACAACACATATGGATTAACTAGATTTAAATATTCATTACCCACAAATGCATGTAGTTACATACAAGAGACTTTTCCACAATATATACACTTGTTGTTTGTTAGAAACAAAAAATATAATATTTCAATTAATATAAAAATCATTTAATATGCAGTAATTATCTAAATGCTTAACCCGTATTAGATTAATCGTGCTGTAGTTCATTTAATACAGGCTAAATATTCAGAGAAAATCGCTCGCCGTGGTATGGACAGTCCAAAGGTTTAGAGGCTACACAGAAGAGATTATTGTTATATTTGCTTAGTCTATAAGTGTGGTGTTATAAATAGGTCTTCGTTATTATTACAGTCGTTAAGAAGTTATAAACCGTCACTATGTACCCCTATAATTTTTGTATATCTAACATAAACAGGATATTGTAAAGTGAAATAAAAATAAATAAATATTGTGTACCCGCTAAACGAACATTCTGATATAAACACTTTTTAGAACGTATCGAAATTTAATTGACGCAGTCGGTAGGATAGTGTTGAGCGAATGTCAGTGGTAGCTTGGCGTATAACCCAATTAATCAATCAAAAACGTTAATCCAATTTTAAAATACAAATCAATAATTTTTAATTGATGTTAAGGGTTGTTGAAAATTAGGCACTTGATTGGTTTCACACGTGATACACGAGAACCAAATTCCACAAATACTAAATTGATGTAAAAAATTGTATTACCTAGGACATATAGTAAAAATTAAAACAAATCTAAAATTACACAAACTACCACATTAAACATTTTTGTATCTGACACATAATAATGATAATTATTCAAGTAGTTAATCAAGTTAATATTGATGATTTTATAGATGAAATAATAAATGTATGAACTTATAAATTTTATAAAATGAGTAATTCTTTTGATTTAAATGAATTATTACTCACTTCCTGTGTATATTAATCAAAAAAATTAATAAATTTGTGCTGATTAATTAGACTGTCCTGGCGCTTCCTGTGCCGCTGTCCAATTGGTGACAAATTTACAGCGTTCAGTACAGACACGCCAAATGATAATAATAACAATAATAAAAAAAACTGCAACCGAGAATGGAATATACAGAATCGTACAAAGTGACAATAAACGAGTGCATTTCACGATGCACCGAGGAGATATGAATATTGGTGGATATCGATTAAATCCGGTGCAGCGGTGCAGAACTCGATTGGCCGTCATATAAAATTTCATATGAATTTCCATCATCCCGCATAAAAAGATTTTATAAATATTTGGCAGTGACATTCGGATTATTACGTTTATTTTATTTATATTTCAATTCGAATATAAAAATCGCAGCTGGTGCGTTTTCCTCTTACATTAATAATGTACTGTAATAATTAAAAAGTGTAATTGCAAAAAAAAATCAATGCTATTAAATTATAGCGATATAATACACGGCAAATATCTGTCGACGAATATTTTCATAGGATAATCCCATCCGAGTACAATCCATTATGTTGCTTTAAGTTTAAATTATCCCTTCAATATCGTATAAAACAACTTAGTTTGCATTCAATGTTCTAGAAATCCTAAATAAACATTTATTATTTTCGACATACGCATAATCCGCTGAACAATGAAAATTTCCAAGGGACATAAGGGTTCGCCTGTTTACTTACTTAACTAACCATATTCGAGAGAACCGGTGCAATCTTATTTGTAATACCTGATATAGTTTTACATAAAAACATGTGGAATCGTTATATTACCATATTAATAAAAAAATAATAATAATTATATTTTTAGTATTATTGTATTATTATTAATACTATTTTTAAGACTTCTACTTTAAAAGGACTCGACAATAATGAGAATGTACATTAAAAAAAAATCAGCTATTATATTCACAGGACTTAACACTATACGAAATGGTGTAACATGTTCTCTTCAAGCATAAGGGGTCAAACGAAAACAAAAGGTGTGGGGGTTGCAGGTCCGCACATAAAATAATAAGGAAAACATATTTTAATGTAGCCAATATAAATATGCACAGATCTGCATGTACACAAAGAAATATGATTTTTGTATCTTTGGTTATTCTGCTATTTTCCGTTTCATGCCGCCATGATTCCTCGCAACTTTGCGCTCGAGGTGATCACACACCACCATTCGTTTAAAAGAGGCTACGGTAAGTAAAAGTAAGGAAAAATAGACATGCTTGGTACAGTCTACTTTAGATTTGTTTCGTTTTAGAATAAAACGGGGAAAGAGAGGAGGAGAGAATGTTGGAAGTTCTACGCAAGTTGTCAAAACTGTTTGCAGCCAATAAAATTTGATGTAAAATGTTGAACGGTCCGTCGTAGAATGAATGTGAGATATTTTTAATGCTATCCCGGCGTATGGCAACGTGCAGGTAAACGTCGAGGTGAACGTAATCTCTACGGTAGTTGGACATTTTGCCACAGGGCCAAATGTCCGCAGATTATCCCTCAGATCATGAAGGAATTTTGAGCTTGAAAGAATCTTTATGTACTCGGAATGTGAGTTAATCTTAATGTATTGCCGTTGATAACTCTGCAGTAGTGATTGAAAGTGATGATTGTTTGAACTTATCAGGAGTTGGGTTACCCAGTTTTTAGGATCACTTCTTATCCGAATTACGAATGTAGGTAGTTATAGATTTGTGTCGAATATCAAAAGTGTTGCAGAATTCCTTTCAAGTGTTGGACTAGAACTGCCGATCTTGGTCATAATGATCATTCCACAGTGTGCTATCCAACAACTTTGCTTTGAAAATAGAATCTGCAGTAATTTTAGTAAGAGAACATGCTTCATAAAGCAATCAATGCATTCCAGGAGGTATCTAAAATTGTTCCTACACATCCGTCTTTCCCATGATGTCCAGGTCTGGGAGAGGTGAGGATGCCAAAAAATTTTCAGCCTGTGTAGACTGCTTGCGGTACCTGCGCACCACCCTGACGTTTCCCAAGAGGTGTGCACCACGCAGGCACCTCATGTCCCCGCAGGGTTTGACACACAATGCACACGCTGTTGCAGACTGTGCTAATTTCAAGCGCTTAACCCCTAACAGCAACTACATTCTCCACTCCACTGAGCCCCCGACAACAGTTAGAATATCGCCTTGGTTGTACTGTCAGCACCTACCGCTGTATCCATTACCTGAGCGCTGCAATTGGGGTTGATGGGTACACCAATCATCTCACGAGTTTTGACACACGACCCGCACGTTAAGGAATGTCAACTTCGATCGCGCAACCCCAGTAGCAACTTGGGCCCGTCATCTCCTTTGTTGCACGGGAAGCATCTGCCGACGCCTCCACTACCTAAGTTCCACAATTGAGGTTGGCCCCAATGCGCACACAAAATCTTAATGTGCAAATTTCTAATATTTTTCCGATATTAAACGTAAATATATTTTAATAAAGAGAATGGTTGCGACCGTTACTACGTGGTAATCCATATTTACAATGTATTGAAAAATTCACTATGTTTAAATATATTTTGTTGTGGTTATATGCAAATCCATTTTACCAAACTCTATCGTTTCTAAGTCTCCTATTAAAATATTTTTGGTTACTTTTACTAAAACTTCGCCTCATCCATGATAGCAATAGAAACCTTTCTATTTTTAGAAATAGAAATTATGAACTCGTAGTTTTCTAGTTTGTTTCTTTCAAGAAACCTATTTCTAATATCTTTCAGCAATTTGTCATCATGCATTTTAAATATTTCTCAACAATTTCTTGTTTTACTTACTTTTTCTAAATTTTCAAAAAGCTATCTTCCTACAGAGAAAGAGGGAGAATAATTTTTTTATTCAACCAATCATATATACAATTAAAAAACATAGGCATTTAATATACGATATGTGTTGGCCTATCAATTTCGCCATCGATTTTTCTGCCCTGTTTTGATTATTTATAAAAAAAAAAAAATATATTTCCAGCTAGCTGATTGAAAGATATTTGATTGGGAATTTGGGATGCAAAACATATTATGAAGACATATATTAAAAAGTACCTTTTAGACCTAGCATTAACAGAAATAGAGTTTGTAACTAGGTGATACTAAAAAAAATGAATTGAAGACCAAATGAATATATTGAACATATGTGAGTGAACTCCAACCCACCCTTCAATAAATAATTATTAAATAGGTAAAAGATAGAAAATTGTGAAACTGACTAAATTAAATTCTTAATTCACTTCTTCTAGCGTAAGTTTTGGAGTAGGAGGGAGGGCTAGTGGCTGATCGTCATTTAGTTTCCAGAGAAATAATAAGTGATGGCGTTGATTAAATTAGTAAAAAAACATCAGCAGTGTTATACCTGAAATAAATCACCAATCAGTAAAATATACGCAAAGATTTTGTAGGTTGGGAGGTAGAAGTTATTTGTGTATTGATAAATTTTTGATATTACTCATCTTTCGGCGACCTTAAAATGTAGGAGAGTTGAGGGAAATATTTTGTTAAATATGGTTTCAGCGTAATCTATAAGAAACAATATTGCTTTTGTTGAAAAGCCTTGATTTCTGTTGTTAATGCTTAAAAATGTCGAGCCACAGTCTTGATTTTGAACTTTATAGATTGTGCATGGGCTTTAAAGGAGACTTGGGAGTAAATTAGGACCCCTAGGTATTTACAAAATTATATAGTCTTTCCAGATTATAAATTTTTTTTTGATAATTGTTCGTTTCAAAAATTCTAGTATTTACTATTAATTTTTCGTTAAATGTTTTGATGGTTTTCTACTAATTATTATATTGTCTAATTCGCGACTCTAATTGCTTTAGGTGTATCGGTAGGAGCACATACAATCCAAAGTATGAAAGATGGCACTTTCTTGGTACTTGACTTAGTGTGTCCTCTCAAGAAACAAGAATGAAGAAAAGATCAGATGCGATTCAGGAGGAGTTCAGGATAAAGGAGAGTTTGTATGGGGGGAAAGGTAGGGTAGGTGTGTGCTTCGTACTAGTACGAATAGGATGGATGCATGAAGTCATTTAGGAGAAGAATACGAAGGTAACAGAATGGATGAGAAAGGTTACAGCTGTTGTAAATATCTTGGCGAGAGTGGTCTGGGAGAAGAAGGTAATGAACAAAGTAAAAGAGAGGGTTTTTATATGTCAAGTAGAATAGAATTTTGTTATTATAAGATTTTATGACAATAAAGGTATTTTTGATTTGTTTTTGCTGTATCGCGGTTATTAATAGAATATATACTTAGAGAGACTCCATTTGGATTGATGACTTTATATATCTTTAAAATAACTTTCCTTACTTTTTAATTTAAATCTATTGCATTTAAGCTCGCAATTTTTATGCCCACTTTCAAAATAGAAAACTTTTTTGAAAGTGGACTTAAAAATTCATGCTGAACTCCCTCTATCCTTATTCCAGACGCCAATAGAAATTTTCCAAATTCTGCTCTTGTTTGTTGAATTGTTTCGTATATTTCCTTTTTAATTCGCCCAAAGTTTTCTAGAAACTTACTTTTAGTATTTTCCAATAATCTTCAATTTTAATATTAGTAACGAATTTCTTGTTTAATTTCAACGGGGTTTTCTCGATGTTGTAATTGTCTTCTGTAATTTAAGATTAGAACACTTGTTATATTGCATATTCTTGTACTTATTTTCCTGACATATGTTTAGATCATTTTCAAAAGAATTACAAATTTTAACTTCTTAAAAATGAGCATATATAAATATTGGAGTTAATTGAGGGAGAGTACTGAAATTGAAAGAGTTGAACTTTTTAGTAATTCGTTGTGGTTATCGCCATTCCCATTTGCTTTCCTCATCTTCAGACCTTCAGGTCCAAACAGGAATTTCTTCGCCTGATTTCTTTTTAGTAGACCATCCTCCCGCTCGACTTCTGTGTTTTTGATATGGCAATGTTTGAGACGTACGTGTACTAATTTCTCTTAAATCAATAGTCTTCATGCCATTACCCTGTTACGTCGGACAAGCAGTTTGAATTCCTGTCCTGTCTGTAGGTGGTGGCTTGCTTTATGATGTCTCACTTTTGGATGTAGTTGCGGATGCACCAAAGAAGATCCCGCAGTGCAGTATTAGCTCTTCGCTTGGCTTTTGGATTTTATCGCACCACCAGTATACCCTCCTTAGATTAAACTTGCACTGCAGAGCTTTTATTTCGTTCTCACTGATGTGAGTCAGAAAGCTCAATTTTGTTTCGCCGAAAAAGCAATTGTCGGAGTCAACCGCTCGAAATGTTGAAAGACGTGACGGTCATGTTCGCTAATGATGATTATGTCATCGATGTGCCCGAAGCAAAATGGTTGTCAGCGCAGTACTGAGTCCATAAAACTTTTTTAAAGTTTGAGCATAATTTCTTAAGCCAAAACTTATCCGAGTGTAGTAGAGGACAAAAGATGTCGTGGTTGGCATTTCTTGTGATGTCCTCTTCAAATCGATTTTGGAAAACAACATGAATCTACAACAATTATAGGCAAAATCGTATAAAAAGAGCAAAGGATGTCGGTCTGGAATCGTGCTTCTGTTAATACCAACGTAGTACCATTAGAGGCATTATGAAATATCTGGTTTTGTTACTAGATAAGAACCGAGTTTTTATCATCTGATAAAGTTGCTGATTCAAGATGTATCACAAACTTATAGATTTAAGTATCCAACACGAGTTTAAGTAGTTTGTCAAACTCTTTGCTTACCGCTTAGGATTTTTGCGGTGGTAACCTTTGCGTTTTGGAAAAACACAAAGACCTATTATATTGATTTGATGCATAACATTGAAGGAAGCTGTTAAATTAGGAAATTGCTGTGGTAATTTTAAATAACTTGAATTTAAAGTTGACAAAGAATTTGGTTCTGCTGGGCTGAATGCGTTCATTATTAATGGGTTGTAGGCAATATCAACAACGTTGTTAAAATTTCGAAAAAAACCGTCCCTAGAATTGAATGGTTAACTTGCGCAAGCATAAAGTTCTATACAAAATCCGCGTTCAGGACGATATTTACCGTCAATTCTGTCGGAAATCAAATTACTAATTACGGTTATTAACAAAAATTTTGCGCGCTCGTGTATATTGACGTAAAATTGATTTACCGTCAAATTGCTAAAACAACAAACAATTTTGTCCCAGAATTTATATCTCTTACGAAATACAAGAAGCCTAAGGCGATCGCAGAATAATGGTCCGATCTTAACCCCTTTTCTCTACTTGCATTTAGGTTTATATTGATGCATTTGTTCAGAATATTTTTGGTGTTACCACCAGTCTTTTTGTTCTGCTTTGGTGTTAAAATGGCCATCGTTGTTGGATTTTGGACGGCTCCTACTCCTCCACTGACGTGAGTAGTTTTTCTTAAGCTGTGCTAGCTGCTGTACTAAAGCAGTAATTTGTAATTTGAGTGAAAGTGGTCATCAAGATTATTTGTATTTGATATTTCCAACATCGGCTATATTGTTGGGCTAAATAAAAATTCGCTGAATATATGAAGAGAGATGGCTTAGGAAGATTTCTCGTAATAGATTATCATCCATAGCAGAATCCTCTAAAAGGTGATGCAACTTTTGTAATAATTGTAATGGTGTAGAGTCACCTAAGATCTCTCTTGACAGCTACTGTTGCATTTACTTTTTTGCAAATAATGACATGCATTTTAATTTATGCTTGTATTGTCTCATATGATAATATCTTAGACGGATTGATTCATCGCTACATCAATGCAAAAGCGCATCCACATCTTGAATCTTACGAATTCCGAAATATTGACTCGATTTGTAGAAACCAAATAGTCGGCTTGAATTTGGAATATGTTGCTAGTTCGTAACCAAAGATATTAACGGCTGCTTCAACCTTTGCTTTTGTGGTTAGTTTTGTAGATAGAGGGCGAAAATAAAAGAAAGGGAATATGGAAACACTATGCATAAACAGAAGGGTCGGGATTGGTGGTGAGGCGGAAAGGTGGATGGAAAGATTGTTGGTGGGTGTTGAGCTGCTGAGTTAAGTCCTGCTAGCTGGCTTATTGGATGGTGCCCAAAACTGCAGCGATTGCGATGTTTTTTTGGGTCCTTGTCAGCGTGACAATTGAAGTTAGGTTGGAAATTCGTTAGCGTCTCTGCCATCCTGCACTCGAATATGTGATCTCGTAGAGGGCCATCTCCGTGATTCTGAGCACCTTCAGTTCTTTTCAGTTCGCGAAGTTGAAGAGAACCTTTACACATTTTTATTGTGCTCAATACAAATCTAACAATTAGTTGACGGTTGGATAGTCACATGCTGAAGTTGTCGAAACTAGAGCTACAAGTGCTGTTAAACAAGTAATATCAAAAAAGTTATTTGCCTTAGAAATCATTAATAATTTAATGTATGTCATTAAGGTGTGTTAGAAAATATGAAATAAACAGAATGCTGAGACTAAGCTAATAAAACACTTCTCCTCTTTACATGGGATTTAGAATTTTGTAGATCATTTTACATTAATAGTGGTCAGGGTAGCAAGAGTATATGAACATGTTTTACAAGGGTTTTGAATTAATTAATAAAAGTTTGAGCTAGAGTATCATAAATTAGCTAAAGATTTTTAAATTGTAATAAAATAAATAATTTAAACTTTATTTTCATCTCATTTATTAACAGTAATAAAACTCAGATTTCGAAAAGTTATTTATGTGCGTAATAAAATACATAAATATTAATGAATCTAATGATGGATATAAAATTAAACTGAGAATAACAAACATAATTCGTACTATAAATACAGCGAGCTAACAATTTACACTTAATACCTTGTACGGTAACCAACTTGCAAAATTAATTAATAACGAAAGTAATCCTGCGGTATTTGTGTTTGTTATATTTGTACGGTACAAAACAGTTTTGAATTTCACCATCGATAATTACACCGCACTGATTAATTAATTACAATTTCCGATGAAGGAATCCTGAATTAATTTTTCAGTAAGACTGGGGAAACATTAAATATTCATTCATTTAATGCAAAAAATGCCTTATTCTGTGGGTCTACCTTTCCTAATCCTTTTGATTTAATTAACTTTTCTGTGTATACGAGCTTCTTAAGCTTACTCGATTTCAAACAAATTAATGGTTACGTTAAAAACCGCCAGAGGAACTGTGGCAGTAATTTTATTTATCGTTTGAAGCCTTTAAAATGAAAATTATATAATGTACTTACGAGAAGTAAAACTCTTGTTATCTTCCATTACTACTATCTACACGTGTTTCGGTCCTTGCGGATCATTATCAATGTTAAAACTAAATTTAGTTTTAACTATTAATTAATTATTATATTTGATATTCTGTAATAACTTAATCTGCGAGCTTTCTGAAGATTAAATCCTGTCTATTTGAACTTATTAAGGCAACTCACTTTCTACTTTTGTAATTTTTGGTGAATAAATCTTTAGAAATATCTAAATTATCGATGATAGCATTTATATCTTTTTTCCTTTGGATTCATTCAGTATTTGATTAAATGTAATAGATCATTATTGTTATATAAAGTGGATCTTGTGTTTTGTGTTAAGTCGAAGATAAAATAAATTGGGAATTGGAATAAAACCCTGGGGAAGCCGGTTAGACGTATTTATTGTACGCAAACAAACGGCCCCGGGCATTTGTTATTGTTTTACAGGAAACACTATTAACTTTTTGTCTTGTATTGAAATTGAATTCGAAATCATGAGCCCTCAAATAAATAAACTGCGCTTTCTGCGTTGTATAAATCAGTCGGGCGCCATAAATTTACGTCGTTAAAACTATAAATATTTACTGGTGTAATTGCACTGTCCTATTACACATACCCTAACGCGTGACCGCTTGTGGACATTGAATTGTGGAACACGCCACTAATTTTCTTTTTATACGTACAAACAAGGGACTGAGCTTGATAAACAGCGTTCCAGTTTCGGACTTAAGTCATAATTTATATCATCCACAAGTGTATAATGCTCGAGCGAATTTTTAAGGGGGCGCAAAAACAGCAAACGCTTTCCGCCTTAATAAATACAGAAGGAGCCATGGCTGGGAGGAATTCATCCGCGAATTTAAAATTAAAGTGTTCGTTGTATGTATAGAGGGTCGTGACTGTGGTGGCCTGTAATATATAATTTTTGCTTTGGCTGCATTTAACATTGCAGCGGCTGCAATTTATAATAGAGCTTTCAAGTTTCTGGCTACTAGCTGGAGCTATCCTGACCCTCGAGTTCCCTCGAGTTCGCCAGGGTTGACCTTAGACCTCAAAGTGCTAAGCTAATCACCCTTGAGATTCCTTGCGAAATGCAATCGAGAAACTAATTATAATTATTTTATTCTAGTATAAAAGTGCAAACTTGAATACATCTGGAGTTTACTGAGACTGGTTTAACGACCCACGGCGTATCGGCGCGGGATTAGGCGTTCTTTCGAAATGGATAGAGTTTATTTCCCTCGTTCGGGATAAAATCGCATAATCTCGACATTACAATGAGATTGTTCGCCGGGCTCGGAAATGTGTTGTGTTTGTTAAATCTCCCGTGCCGCCGTGAGCACGTATCGCGCGCGAAACTACTTCGCACAATCTTAATGTAATTCCTAATATCGGGGCGGTTATGTATACATATTCGCGGCTTTTTCGAGCATTCCGCCGACATAAATCATTCCCGTTGACGTTGCGAAATGACTTCGAATGTTAAATTTCATGATCACTCTCACTCTCCCCCTGCCTTGTAATGATTACATATAAATGTGAATGGCAAAGCTATTTCCTATATGAAAATTTCTCGAGCGAGAGACATCATCTGAATTGATGGTATTATCAGAGTAGGGGTTTTCTTGACATTTATATTTTATTCCACATAATCTACTAGTGTGTGATAGTCGTAGAGTTGAAGTGTGTACGTGGACAAGCATGCAATTACGAATCGCACAAAAGTATTGCTTAATAATAACACTATCTCGCCGAGGATTCCGCACTTGCAATAAACCCAGATAAGTGAAGAATTTAATAAAAGTTCTTGAATGTTTTGTAGCATTGAAACTTGTTGTTGTTTGTATGCTATTGCTTTAAACTATTAATATAAATCAACAAATATTATTGTCTTTATTACTGTTGTAATAATTTTAAATATGTTATGTGGCACACATTTTGTTCACGCTTCCATACAGTTATTTTATATACCCAGCCTATTCCCATTTCACTTCTTGAATTAAATCAGTGCCTGGTTTCGTTTCTGATCTTTTCTTTTCTTATTTTATCGCCTATTCAGAATATTTCTCGCTCATTTGGTTTTTAATGGCCTCACAATAGAGTATTCCCATATATTTCATTTTTTTTATCCTTTGGGTTTTATATGATCAGCACCTCTGTATTCCTGTGACAATGATTGTGTTTGCTAGGTCACAGTCTGACATGCTTGGAAATGCTTTGAATGTGTTCTTTGAGTTCTGTATTTCTGTAAACGTGTTTCTCAAGATATGAGATATCAATATGTATTTGCTCGTTTTTCTTTGATATTTATTTGTTCGTGTTTGTAAGTACCGTCTTTATTCTAGTAAAGGATATTAAAAGAGTGGATGTGTAAACTTTGATATCGTAATGTTTTTACACGTTATACGGGTGTGTAAATAATTGCAAATGATTTATTAATATTACCAGCACGTATTTACATCTGACATTTTTATCTGACCTTATATCTGACACTTGTTTTTTTTTTTATTTCGATCCAGTCGGCACGTCCATGACGTATCCCTTCTCCCCACGCGTTTCGTGACACTGCCCCCTCCCTAAACATGTTTCGTCCCGAAATGAGTCCTCCGGCACCTTATGACGATACCTGCACTGGAACCCCTTTGTATATTTTGACGTTCGAAAGAAATAGCAGTCTATGGGCTTCTCATGTCGTATACCACTGGAATTATAACAGCATACCAAAATCTCGATCCCAGAATTGGCAAAAAGAACTTCCACCATGCTTCTGCTTGTTCTCCAGTCCAATTGGTCCAACCCACAAGCTAGTTTCGGTATTGCCAATTTCTTGATACCCTCACGTAGAAGTGAATCCCTCAACTCATTTAATGATAGCCATACATCCCTGTAGTTTGGCTTCTGATGAGAGTACTTCTTCGTTACCAGATAGTAAATGATCCTTTTCGGTAGGTAGCTACTAACATCTAGGTGGACTATGCTTCCGACTTTAGGACATTGAGTGCGTAGTTCCTCCAACCTTCCAAATTTCTTCCTAAAGACGCTTGCAATTCCTCGTGATATCTTCAAATCCTGGGCCACACAATGGGCAAGACAATAGTGCAAAGATACTTGGAATAGATCTCGTTGTTCTTCTCTCGTTACATCAAAACGACTCTTACGTCCATCAGAGTTCTGAACCATGAAGTCTTCAAATGCTTTCTCGTCACTTTGTTCAACCAGCGCACGAATCGCTGCGCCATCTTCTTCGCCAGCATAAGGGGTGAGACGATTTAAATGGACAACTCTTGGTTTTCCTCGGGGTGGTTTTTGAATCCTGTATACGATGTCATTGATTTTCTCTATTATCTGGTATGGTCCATCCCATGATGTTTGCAATTTTGAAGAGAGACCTGGGCGTCTTTGTGGGTTAAATAACCACATCATATCTCCATCTTTATAACCTCTGTGATCCGTTTTTAGGTCATAATTCTCTTTCATTCGGTCGCTAGCACGTTGGATGTTGGATCGCACATGATTATGGATTTCATCCATTTTTCGTCTCAGGTCGCTCACATAGTCTTCCCCTGCCAAATCTTCTCCCGGAGGGCAGCCGAACTTTAAATCGCATGAAAGTCGTAGCTCTCGACCCACGACGATGCTCGCTGGAGTCTGCCCGGTTGTTTCGTGTACAGCCGATCGATACGCTAGCAAGAAAAGATGGAGATGTTGGTCCCAGTCTCTTTGATGGTCAGAGACTACTTTTGACAAATAGCGATTGATGGTCCTATTCATTCGTTCCACCATACCATCTGATTGTGGATGCAGAGCTGTTGTCCTTGTCTTATGAATCTTAAGGATTTTGCATACCTCTTGAAAAAGATTCGATTCGAAATATTATCCTTGGTCAGAATGTAGTTCTAAGGGAACGCCGAAACGACATATCCACTCCTTAATTAGTACTTCCGCTATTGTTGAAGCCTCTTGGTTTGGTAACGCATAGGCATCCACCCATTTACTGAAGTAATCCATTATCACCACGATGTATTTATTTCCTTGGTGAGACTCGGGGAATGGCCCAGCGACATCAATTGCGATTCGCTCAAAAGGACTACCAACGTTGTACTGACGCATAGGTGCTTTCCTTTGTCGTTGTGGACCGTTACTTGCTGCATAAATCACACAATTCTTGCACCATTCCCTGACGTCTACCTTACAGTTCACCCAGTAGAATCCCTCCCGAAGTTTGTTTAAAGTCTTTGACATACTCAGGTGTCCACCGGAAGATCCACTATGAATCTCTTCCATCACTTCAGGTATTCTACTCTTTGGAATTATAATCCGCTTTCGTTCTTCGCGCCCTTCTGAATCTTTGAATATGCGTTTAAGCAGTCCCTTGTCCAGTACAATAGAATCCCACTGAGCCCAGTATGACTTCAATTCAGGCGAATATTTGGAGACTTCATCCTATGTTGGCCTGGTTCCACTTTCCTTCCATGTCATCAGGGGCTTTAGAACAAGGTCGTCGTCTTGGTCCTGCCGAATTTCTTTTAAATTCTAGTCATCGCTTTCTACAGCTGTTTGGAGTACTTGACTTTCCCTTGATTCTGCGTTGTTACAGTGCTTGCAATTTTCTAGGCATGGACTTCGCGACAAAGCATCTGCATTTCTGTGGATCGCTCCAACTCTGTGTTCAGTGTCAAAGTCAAACTCCTGAAGTCTTTCCAACCATCTTGCGACTTGTCCTTCCGGATTCTTGAACTGAAGAAGCCATTTAAGAGCAGCATGATCGGTTCTCAATAAGAATTTCCTTCCATATAAATATTTATAGAAGTGTTCTACTGATTTGACTACTGCAAGCAACTCTTTCCTCGTTACGCAATAGTTCCGCTCCGGCTTGGATAAAGTCTTGCTAAAATAGCTGATCACTTTTTCCTGTCCATCCTGTATTTGTGATAAAACAGCTCCAATTCCTACATTGCTTGCATCGGTATCCAACAAGAACCTTCCCTCTGACAACGGATAACTTAGAACTGGTGCGCTGGTAAGTGCGTTTTTTAGTTTTTGGAACCCCTCCTGACATTCCCCGTTCCAGAAGAACTATTGTTTTCCTTCAGTGAGGCGGGTTAATGGTTTAGCGATGTTTGAAAATCCAGGAAAACTCCGGAGTTGGTGTAAATCCTTTGGAACTGGCCATTCCCTCACCGTTGAGAGGCCATCGACTGCAATACCTTGGCTTGAAACAATGTGTCCTAGGTACTGCACCTGTTTCTTGAAAAGGTGACACTTCTTTGGGCTGTGTTTCAGTCCAGAATCCCTTAATCGTCGGAACACCTCTTTTAAGTTCTTCATGTGGTCTTCGAAGGATTTTCCCATTACGATTATATCGTCGAGGTAAACCAAACATGTTTTCCAAGATAGTCCTGTTAGTACCGTCTCCATTAGTCTCTCGAAAGTCGCGGGTGCATTACATAGTCCAAATGGCATAACATTGAATTGCCATAATCCATTGCCTACTGTAAATGCTGTAATTTCTTTTTTTATCAAAAAAGAAATTAACCTGAAAATTAGAAAGTATGTTAAAAAGGGAAATGATAATTTTCCATAAAATATTTGCTATACCACCACGCAAAACAAAATGGCAACGACGTAAACATGCGTTTAAAAGTCAAAATTACATTCTTTGGTTTCAAAAATTGTAAAAAAATTATCAAACAATGAATTAACCTCAAAATTATAAAATACGTTTAAGAAGAAACATATTTTTAAATAACCATAAAACAATTGCTATGTCATTACAAAAAACAAAATGGTAACGGCGTAAACATGAATTGTGGAATGAAAATTTGCATTCGGTGGTTTAAAAAATTGTAAAAATTGAATCAAGAAAGGAATTAACCTGAAAATTATAAAATATGTTAATAAAGGAATGTACTTTGAATTTTGCATAAAATAATTGCTATAGAACCACGGAAAACAAAATGGCAACTACGTAAACATGCGTTAAAAAGTCAAAATTACATTCTTTGGTTTCAAAAATTGTAAAAAATTAATCAATCAATGATTTAACCTCAAAATCATAAAATACGTTTAAGAAGAAACCTATTTTTAAATACCCATAAAACAATTGCTATGTCATTGTCATGTGTTTTCAAATAATTCAAATTACTCACAAAATGTTTGTGTATTTAAATTGTTTAAATAAAAACAGAGTTGTAATGGTAATTTCTCTAAATATGTAGGATAGGTGGGTGGCCACTATTACAACTTCCAATTATTTTAACATAAACCAAGTTTTATAATCTGACGTTTTGAAAGGTTATTCAATTATGGTTTTGATTATAAGCAATTTCTTTAAAGAAAACCTTTTCTTAATGTTAAAGAAATTGGAGGGTAGGATAGTGGCCACCCACCTACCCTATATAATTATTTCAACAGAATTTACCTGAGTAAACAGAATTGTAATGGTAATTATCCTAAATATTTAGTGTGGTTGGGTGGCCACTATTACACTCTTCAATTATTTTAACTTGAACCAAGTCTTACTGTTTTATAATCCAACATTTTGCAAGACTTTTCAGATAGAATTTTTATTATACGCAGTTTCTTTAAAGTAAAGGCTCTGATAATGTTAAACTAAAAAGAAACTTGTTTTTTGTGGCATTACTTTGTTGCAATTCAATTGTGAAATCAATAGACTCTATAATTAGTTAATATTAAATATTATTATATTCTAAATTACAGTATTTTAACCGTTTGTTGATAAACACAATAAATTAAATTTCCATTGAACTCTCTACAGCCGCGAATAAATAGAAAGGAGCGTCTCCGCTGTAAATCACTTCGTAAAGAATTCATTTCAAATACAGTTCCTTATTTGTTTTATTACTTATTGGAAGCGCCGGCAAATATGTACCTAGTGTATTATTTATCTTCTGTATAAACATTCGGCTAATTCTCGGAAAACTGAAAGCAAACACTAATAACCCAATAAATAATACTCGATCTTTTCTCAAGGCATTCGATCAGGTGGGTAGAATTCGATCATACTATATTTATACTACTTACGATATTTTATTAATTGCTTTTTTGAATTCTTAACATAATCACAGATATTAGCAGATAATAATATACAAAATTTAATTAATAATTTAAAAGTTTTTCAACCAAGACATCATAAAGGTGCTATCAATTTTCTTAGCGTTGTACTAGTTCTTTGTTTGGGTGGATAAGCACCGACAAATCATAGGGAACTGTCAACAGCGACAATTATAACAATAAGCATATAAATATTAATTATTGTTCCATGTCAACAACAGCCACGGAGAAGTTTCGATCTATTTTTGATCTCATCAGCCTTACCCGAAAATAAAACTCCGTTTCCCCAACTGCGCTACGATGATTAAAACCAAAATACATACATCGAAACCAGTCCGTTGTAATTATTGATTGGGAACAATAATTAATGTAAATTAATGAAATTAATTCATCGAGCAGAATTGTTATTAATATACCTGTCAACATCTGTTAATAATTTCAATCCAGGCCAGCTAACATTTATCATAATATTTAATCGTTGGTGAAATTAATTTTCAACATATTTCAACTTTAATAGCTTCAAACACTATCAGCGATATTTTATAAACATCGGCGCATATCTATCATATAATAGCACACAAAAAACACACACCAATTGAAAACTGTCACAGTTTCCGATATGAATAAAAAACGACGACGAATGCGCGAATCAATCAATTGATTTATGAATTTGTATAATAAAAGGGTATACTATTAATTATAATCGATTCGTGAAAATAAAAAAAAAATAAAAAATACGCGCACACAAACATTCGGAATGAAAACACGGGGGGCGCCTTTTATATATTTATAAAACGTCACCGATTTGTATTGTGACACGCGAACATGTGAACATGATGAATTACGGCGGCGGCTTGGAAATTTGATGAATGCGGACTAATGCAAAATTAGATGGATAATGAACGCTGGCGGCAAACATTTTAACTAAAATCGATGGAAAGTTTACCGTCGGCCGTAAATGGGCGACGTTGGTCATATCATAAGCCAGTTAAACTGCGCTCACTGGAGAAATGGAGCACTTTGTTGTTTGTCACATACGCTAAACATTCCGCCTAGCTCTTATAAACGAATTTACATACCGAGAATGCACGGAATATTCCATAGTTTCTGTTTATGTCCATCTGGTAAACTATTCCGTTCAAATTTAGTTTTACCGCTTACCTAAACATTCATATGCTTAATTGTAATCGCCATTTCCACCACCGAATTAACAATTTCTTCATAATATAATCACTTTTTTCTTTAAATAATTTTAGTATCTTGTGTATAATTAAGTATGTCGGAATATAAAATTATTTGATTGCGGAGGCGTTAATTTAATTTAGAAACGAAATGGGTAGCGTCAAAATATTTAAAATGATTGTAATAAACTTCTTTACGAAATCATCAAAACAATTGATTATTAGTTGCTAGATATGAAACACAGACGCTCAAAATATCCAAAATAATTTAAATAAAATTGCATCATTTAAAAGATTTCTCAATTAATCATTACCATAGGACTTCCAAAAAGAAGATTTTGTCTTACACAATATCGTCAAGAAGTTAAAAGAAAAATATTGTTTTCACCTAAAACCGGACAAAGGTAACAGTGTTGTAATTATAAATAAGAAAAGCTATTTTAAGAGTGTAAATAATTTATTAAAAATTATACAATTTAAAATTAAAAGTAAAATCTCAGAAATGCCTCAGTTATACTGCCTGCAACCCACAAACCAGGCAATAAATTTAGACCCATAGTGTCAAAAATAATATCTTCCACATATAAAATTGCGAAATGGTTAGTTACTGTTTCAGACTTTAAAGAAATTAATTCAGTTAAAAATTCATTACATTTTTATTTTATTAAAATAACTACACTTAAACTTTGTGAGTAACTTGAATTCTTTAAAAACGTCAAACTCTTTTGTAAGTAAAGTTAAAATAAAAACGTAAGGTGGGTGGGTGGCCACTATCCTACCCTACAATTTCTTTACCATTAACAAAAACATTTACTCGAAAGAGATTGCTTATAATAAAAATTCTAATTGAAAAACCTTGCAAAATGTTAGATTATAAAACAGGATAACTTGTTAATGTTCAAATAATTGGAGGGTGTTATAGTGGCCTCCCACCCACCCTACATATTTCGAAGAACTACCATTACAACACTATTTTTATTTAAATAATTTAACCACACAGTTTGTGAGTAACTTGATTTCTTTGAAAAAAACAAACTCTGTTTTTAACTGAAGTTAAAATACACATGTAGGGTGGGTGGGTAGCCATTATCACACCCTCCAATTTCTTTATCATTAACAAAACATTTTCTTTAAAGAAATTGCTTATAATCAAATTTCAAAATAAAAAAATTACATAATTTAAATAATTAATTTAACCACACGTAGACTTTGTTAGTAACTTGATTTCTCTGAAAACAGCAAACTCTGTTTTTAATAAAAAAGTAAAATTAATATGTAGGGAGGGTGGATGGCCACTATCCTACTATCCAATTATAAATTCTAATTTAACAATACATTTACTTTGAAGAAATTGCTTTAATCAAAACTTTAATTAAAAATCCTTGCAAAACGTCAGATTATAAAATAGTAAGACTTGGTTTATGTTAAAATAATTGGAGGTTGTTATAGTGTCCCCTACCCACCCTACATATTTAGGAACGCTACTATTATAACTATGTTTTTATTTAAATAATTTAACAACACATACTCATTTTGAGTAACTTGATTTCTTTGAAATCAACAAACTCTTTTTTTAATTATAGTTAACCTGAATATGAAATTAGAATATTTACTTAATAAGCTAGTAACACGAAATAAAACATTCTTTCTAGTAAGTGATTTTAATATAGACATTTTAAAAATAAATAATACTAGCAATTGTTTTAAGAAAATTTCAAATGCTTTTAATGCTCATTATCTAATTACTGAACCAACGACAATTTCTGTTACTTCAGAGACTTGTATCGATAACGTAATCACATATGTAACATATAACGTTTCTGTACAGACATTTAACACAGAAATATCTGACCATAAAGCACAAAGTCTCGAATATAATTTAAGTGATAAAATTAAACTACCATTTATTAGGAAAATAATATTCTGTGGCGAAAATATTAAACTATTTAGTCTGAAAATAAAACATGAAACATTTGAAGAGTGTAACAGTAGATGTTAAATATAGCATATTTTTAATTATATTCTTAAAACACTTTAATAATAATTTCCCATTTAAACACTCGGTCCACGCAAACTGAAGAAAATCTAACAAACAGATACCCTTAAGACCACAAAATAATATCTATTATTATGTCAAACATTATCAATACATATGGTATGCCAGAATAAATATCTATCTATAAAAACCAGCAGAGGAAATATAACAAATTATTAATTGGAGAACAAAATAAACATATTGAACTAAAAAACGCCAAAGCAAAAAACAAATCAAAAGCAGCTTAGAAAGTGATTCAAGAAGTCACTGGTAAACAAAGGATCTATAATCTTCCGTCGTATTCCGACATACATAACTTGACAAACGATTTCAATAAGAAATTTAATAAAACAACATTAAAAATAACTTCCACCTTAAATATTACAAGTGAAACTACCATTTATTTCATGATCACTCGATTATTTTTACAATTAGTGACTCCTGGGGAAATAGTAAGTATTGTAAACTCTTTGCAAAATAAAACAAGTTCTGGATATGATGAAATACCAATTTTAATGATAAAAAAATGGATTACATACATTGCAAATCCGCTGTGTGACATAATTAATACCATCCTAGAGTCAAGTATTTACCCCGAAGATTTTAAATGTGCAAAGATATTCCTACTGTTTAAGAAAGGTTACCTTAACGATTTAGACAACTACCATCAAATAAATTTATTGCCCGCATTTTCAAAAATAGTTGAACGTGTTATTTATTCATGTTTATTATGTTTTTTATAAAATTTAAATGAATCTCCGAAACACAACATGGGTTCTTAAAAAAACGGAACATAAAAATGGTAATATTTGAATATATAAATTGGATTTTATCGGCTCTAGAAAACCGACATATTGCTTGTAGTATTTTTATCGATTTATCACGAGCATTTGATTGTATTAACCAGTCAATATTCTTGAAAAAATTGTCCAGTATGGTGTCAGAGGTACCGCATATAATCTTATATCACATAGTGTTCACTACACATATTTGGTAGATGCTATGGGCTCAGTTGCTGAATCTGGAAAACTCAGTGTTGGCAGGGGCATTCCCCAGGAAAGTATTTTGGGCCCACTGCTTTTTATCATTTATATCAATGACATACCCAATAAAATAACGCAAAATAGAAAATTATTGAATTATGTTGATGACACTACTGAGCTAATACAGAGATCTATATTTCAAGATGTAATACTGGTAGGTACTAGAACTATGGCAACTGCGGAGAATTGGCTTAAGGAAAATAATTAAGTTCTTAATAAAAGTAAGACTAAGTGTGTTCTCATTAAAACAATAATTCACTAAAAACGCCAACAGAAATTAATCTTAATAGTTCAATGTATACATTTGTTACTGGTGCGAATTTCCCTGGATGAAACACTTACATTTTGTCAGCACATCTCAACAGTTTGTGACAAAATCAGCAGATCTTGTTATAGATTAAGGATACAAATGCATTCAACAAATACTAATATATCAAAACTATTTTATTATGCAAACGTTTATTCATACTCGCGGTATGGTTTTATATTCTGGGGCATTTCAATTCAAAAAAGGGCAATAAGAATTATATGTAAGTTAGGATATAAATACTAATATGCAGAGGTAGTTTTAAAAAAGAGAACTTACTCATGAATGCATTAAATAACTGTACAAACATAAAGAAACATTTAATGACAGTATGATAGTTACACGGCACAATACCAGGCAAGAACAAACATTTACATTGCCATAACATAGGTTGTCGAAGTATGAGAAAGGCTGTTATTATTCTATATTAAAAATACACAGCCATCTCCCATCTTATATTAAAAAGGTTAATAACTTCCCAATATCAGGGTCCAAAATGAGTTTGAGTGTAAGAATATGATTTTGTTGTATTTCTTTTTTGATTTTGACATTTTTGCATGTATAAATTTTTGTAAATTTGTAAACTTGTTAGAACTTGTATTTTTGTTAATATTAATACTTCAATGTATTATATTTTAGATGTTTCCCTGTAATTGGGTGTATTTCTGTTGGAAAATAAATAAATCAATAAATAAATTGAAAAAAGTGCATATTATTATTATTATGTAAGGTGGGTGGGTTTTCAATATCCCACCCACTACTTTCTTTGACATTAACAAAACATTTACTTTAAAGAAATTGCTTATAAACAAACCTCTAATTAAAAAACCTTGGAAAACGTCATATTATAAAACAATAAGACTAGGGTAATGTTAAAATAAAATATTTGGAGGGTTATATAGTGGCCCCCTACCCACCCTTCATATTTAGGGAAAATGCCAGTACAATTATGTTTTTATTTAAATAATTTAACTAAACGTACACTTTGTGAGTAACTTGAATTCATTAAAAACAACAAACTATTTTTGTAATTGAAGTTAAAATAAACATTTTAGGGTGGGTTCGTGGCCACGATTCTACCCTCCAATTTCTTTAACGTTAAAAAAACCCTTATTTTAATAAAATAGCTTATAGTCAAACTTCTAATTTAAAAACCTTGGAAACTCTGTTTATAATTTTAATTAAAATGATTATGTATTGTGGGTGGGTGGCGACTTGGTTTATGTTAAAATAATTCGAGGGTGTAATACTAAGCCCCCACCCCTACATATTTTACCATTACATTTATTTATTGAAAAAAACTTTTTTAGTAACTTGAATTTTTTGAAAACAATAAACTCGGTTTGTAGTTGAAGTTAAAATAAATATGTGGGGTAGGTGGGTGTCCACTATACTACTCTGCAGTTTTTGTAACATTAACAAAATCTTAACTTTTAAAATCTGCATATAATTAAAATTCTAATTATAAAACCTTGCAAAACGTCAAATTATAAAACAGTAAAACTTGGTTTATGTTAAAGAAATTGGAAGGTGTAATAGTGGCCACCCACCCACCCTACGTATGAAGGAAAACTACCATTACAACTTTCTTTTTATTTCAACAATTTAACTACACGTACACTTCGTGAGTAACTTGAATTATTTGAAAACAAAAAACTCTGTTAGTAAGTGAAGTTACAATAAATATGTAGGGTGGGTGGGTGTCCATTATCTCACCCTTCAGATTCTTTAACGATAATAAAAGTTTACGTTTAAGAAATTGTTTTAAATAAAATTTTAATTTAAGAAACAGGATGGTGGTGACCGTTACTATGTGGTATTTTATTTTCAAATGTAGGATTAAATAAAACACGATTTTCTAAAATAAAATCGTATTTTATTTCATCCTACATTTGAAAATTCTAATTGAAAAAACTTGCCAAACGTTAGATTATAAAAAAGTAACACTTGGTTTATGTTAAAATATTGCAAGGGTATCGTACCCTCCAATTTTCTTAACGTTAAGAAAGTGTTTAATTTACAGATTTTTACATGTAATTTTAGTAAAAATACACTTTTACCAAGACCTTACTCGCTGCAAGGAAAATTCTAGGTTAGACCGTATTCAGCGCTAGCGAGATAAGTTTGTCTTTATCAGACGGGATGCGTATTCATAGCTTCGGTACGTTGGGTAGCTGTGTTGGGGATGGTCCTACTCCATTGGTGCGCATGCGCGAGTGCAAGACAAGCGCGAGAGCGCCTGTGTGACAAGATCGGCTGCCAGCGGCGAGCGTCCCTGTTCTTCCTCTTCGACGTAATGGTTTGAGAGGATCGGGGGCGGAATCCGGTCCAACATATGGGGTGATTGCTGACGAGTTGAAGATACCAATCGCAGTAGTAGGATTGCCCAGTGGAGCAACTTCGAAGGTCGTGGGACAACAGACTGGAAAATAACGTAAGGTCCATATATTCGGGGAGCCAATTTGGAGCTTAATCCTTTTTGGGCGTTGCTCAAAGGGTATAGAGTTATTCAAACATTCTCTCTAGGGACATACTGAGTAGTGGCTCTTATGCTTTGGTGGGCCTGTTTCTTCTGGAGATCTTGTTGATGATCCTGCGTCTCAGCGGCTTGGCGTAAATACTCAGTGATTCGGAAGAGATACGGGTTTATCTCTGCAACGAAGTTTTCGCATTCGATGATATCCTTGGGGTGCTGCGTGGCTTCGTAAAGAGTGCGTAGTTCTCTACCGAAGGTCAAGAAAGGAGTGCTGAAACCGGTGGCTTAACACGTAACAGTATTCATGTCGAATCTAATGGCTGGTAACATTTTTTCCCATTGTGTATGTTGTTTTCCGGTGAATCTTCAAATCTCTGTTCTTTCTTTCCACTGAATTTACTTGAGGGTAGTAACTGGGTAAAAGTGTATGGTGGATTCCCAAAACGAACATGACGTGCTGCATGACTGAGCTTACGAACTGTGTTCCGTTGTCGCTAATTACTCGACGTGGGAAGCCGAAACGTAGAAAGACTTCTTCGATCAGGGTAGTAGCACATCGCTCTGCTGTTTCCACATTTCCACACATTGAGAGGCGAGATCTTCTATGATTAGGATGGTCGTCTATTCATCGGAGGTGGTAGGCAGCGGTCCGAATAAGTCGAAAGCGAGCACTTAAAATTTTTGATTGGTAACGCGTGTCTGCAGTAATCCAGCAGGTTTCAGATTTGACACTTTATATGGTTGACATGCTGCGCTTTTCTTAATGTACTGTCCTACACTGCTTTGTATTTCTTTCCAATAAATGTTTAGTTGAATGTGCTGGATTCCATAATGTCCTGCTGTTGCATCATCGTGAAAGGCTTCTAATATCAGTTGAATCTCTTCCTTGAGGACCACTTGTTGTGCATCTTCTTGCTATCCTTGCGGGTCATACCGGTACAGGATAAAATTAGCTATGATGTATCCTTTTCTGGTCCAGTAGACAGTATTTTCGGTGGGTTGAGTGGCTTCTTAATCATCGATTATCTTCTTTAAATCGTTATCCTTCAGCTGCGGCGTTTCTGATGTCGCTCTATTGCGGGATGCCATGTCGATGGAAATCTTCTTTATTTCCCAGGGATAAGGATCATCGTCGTCAGTGACGGGGCGGGACAATGTGTCAGCTTCCCGGTTCGCTCGTCCTGGTATGTAGTCAATCTGAAGGTTGTAGGCTTGCAACTGCAGTGCCCAATCGTGCCAATCTTCCTGTCGGCGACTGTAGACTCATCAGCCAACGAAGGGGTTGATAATCGGTGGCAACTCTGATTTGCGAACCATTCAGATATCCTCTAAATTTCTTCATCGTCCAGATGATGGCCAACGCTTTCTTTTCAATGGAGTCAGCAAGCGACTGGTGTATTCAACAGGGTGTTCCCCCCCTGGAATAAAACTGCTCCAACTGCATAAACATTAGTATCTGTCCTGATGATAAACCGTTTTGTTGGATCGGCCGTTCGTAGCACGGGTGCTTTTGTCAGCGCCTTTTTCAATAACTCGAACGATGCCTTTTCTTCTTCGCCTTTCTTCTTCCTGGTTAGGTTGCTTAGTGGTTTCGAAATATGCGCGAAATAAGGTACAAAGAGCACGTTTGTAGGAAAGAGGTTAGCTGTTTACATTTAGAAGGCTTTGTCCTTTGCCGGATCGCTTTGGCCTTTTCTGGGTCGGGGAAGAATACGCACTTCGTTATTCTATTCCCTAGGATGCGTACTGATTGACAGAAGAACGAGCTCTTTTGTCGGTTGATGCGGAGGTTGCACTTGTTTAATTCCGCGATCACGCTGGAGAGGATGTCTAGGTGTTGGTCAATTAAGTCCGATAAAATTATTACGCGAACATGCATACATCGGGAAGTCTTCCTCCTGAATTTATCCATTAGTGTTTGGAATGTAGATTGCGCGTTCCTCAGACCGAACGGCATTCGTTTGAATTGGTAACACCCAAAAGAAGTAAAAATGACGTTTTTGCTTGATCTTGGGTTGGAAATATATCAGTATCCGGTGCATAAGTCGATAGTGCAAAAGTTAGATTGTTTACCAACGGCGTGCAGCATATCGTCCACGCGGGGATGTGTATAAACATACGGAATCGTTATTGCATTTAATTTTCTGAAATCCACACACAGTTTGGTTCCTCCATCTTTCTTGGGGACCATTACGACAGGAGCGGCTCAAGATGATTGGCTTTCTTCGATGATATCCTGGCGCATAATTTCTTCTATTTTTTTTTCGTACTTCGGCTTTTCGAACGGAGGACAGTCGATATAGACAAGTAGCTATTGGGGTATCTTGTGTTACAGCGATCATGTTTTCTATCTCTGTGGTTGCTGGGCCCCATAACTCAAAACAGCCAGAATTGGCTTAGAGCATTTGATTAAGTTCTTCTTTCTCTCGGGTGTCAAGGTCTCACATTAACAGTTGTATGGCACCATCCCACTTAGACGTTATTCTCTTCACACCTTGCCACCTTAATGCAGTATTGTCCGTGAACAGGAGTAGCAGGCCTTCTATAGCGTCTTCGTCTGATACTTTTCGATATTCTTATATACTTTGATGATGTTGATGAATCCCTCTACTTCCACAGAGTTCCTACTTAATCCAAAAAATGTTCAGTACAGTCGGCAAATGATCCTGGTTTGTAGTCTGCTTGCGCGTATTAAATCTTGGAGTTGTTCCGTTATGAGTATGTTAACTTCGGTGTTTCTGCGTGCTTTTTCTCTTGTGTAATATCCGGTCCCACGTTGGGCGCCAGTTTGTAGGGTAGGATTTGTATATGATGAAGAGACGTTGATTTTTATTCGTATATTAACTCAATTTACAGAGGTTTACATGTAATTTCAGTAAAAATACACTTTTACCAAGACCGTACTCAGTGCAAGGAAGATTCTCTAGGTCAAGCCGTATTCAGCGCTAGCGAGAAATTTCTCATTGAAAAACTAAGCAAAACCTTAGATTATAAAACATTAAAACTTGGTTATGTTAAAATAATTGGAGGTTGTTATAGTATATGTGTATTTACCATGTCTTAACGTTGCAATAGATCCCCCTTTAGCTGAATATGTACGGAGAAATCATAGGTAACTTTTAAGAACGACAATTGTAACAATAATAATGTAAACATTAATTATTATTTCGATTTCGATCTATTTTTGATTTCATCAGCGTAACGCTGAAGTTAAATACAGAACCTGAGCTTCACTTTGGAGTTTCTAACAAAAAAAATAAATAAAAAACAGAACACAATAGTTTGCCGATAGCTCTAGCTAAAGTTTTTACGCCGAAAGAAAAAGACAAGTACGCCCATTAAGTCTACACGCAGCAATCGATATGATTTAATTTACTTTAATTCCGAACGGGGAATGAGATAATTGAGTTTGGAAGTGTTTTGCCTGCACTAAACAAGTTTTCGCGTCGGATTTTGAATTGAATTGATTGTTGGAGAGAGCATGGGTATGTAAACGCTTTGTACATGAGGATAATTAGTTTTATAAGTTTGCGCGGATACGCCGTATGGTAAATATCTTAAGGTGGTGCAGATAATGCAGCGATCTGCAACTCCACTCGAAGGCACGCTTTGTCATTCCATTAGTACACAAAGTGCTATTGTTTGTTTGCTTTAAAGCTCCTTCCTCGGAAATGTAAATATATAGTTACTACTGCCAAAAAAAACATTAAATTTAAATAGCACAGAATACTTAACATTAGTCTTATTCATTTTTACTTTACAATATAATATTAAAATAAGGTAAACAAAATTAATGTATTTATTACATTAAAAATTACAAAAATGTAATACAGAGGACTTTCAGGCAGAGTTCACCATGTGTTATTCCACTTAGGACCCTTCTGCTTCAGATGAATTAATTCTCAGCAAAATATTTTTTTACCATTTAGTTAATATATTGTATTACATCTTATATTTTATTCAACATGCTTACAAAATATATTTAGATATCCAATTAAACATTCTCATTGGTATTTTTGGAGTCTACGGAAGGTTTTTAGATGAAGAGTCCTTGCTTTGATTAAAATTTTAAGTATAATTTCATATTTTATAATATAAATTATGTGTTATTTTGCTAAAAAGGAGTACAAAAATATTAATAAACAAATTCTATTGATATACTCAATGTTATTAATTGAATAATATCTTCATAATTATTGTATTATGAGTATTTATAATTTATTTTATTATTAAAACGTCACAATTGATATTTCTCTTATTATTTACAAATATCTTTCACTCGGATCTTATAACAATTATTTTTATTCAATTTGTGCCGACATAATTTCATCGTTCGCGAAACGGAATTCAGTTATATAAATTACCTGTCGGAGGTATAGAAAAATCTGTGCCACGAAAGAGAAAAAAAATATGAGAGTATAAGAAATCATAAAAATAAATTAATGAAAACATGTTCGCAGCAAATAATCGTAAACTCCACTCGGCGGGGCGATAAAGGGGAGAACAAGGACGCATTTACCTATCTCGACGAGGCAATAAAATAGCAATGCCGTCGGGAAAATATTGGAAATTCATTTAGAATCAATCGGCATGCCCCGCTGTGTCTCGAACAAGAAATTAGGGCATATTTTAAACACGCGGAAAATCTCGGGCGAACGGCACCCGTCTCGAATAATAAGATATTCCGTATTGATTATCATACTTGATTGCGGCATTATGATTCGGGAGGTTTTGCTGCATTCACAATGATGATCAAAATATGTATAGAAATATTTTTTCTACTGAAATATGTAATTTATGATTTGAGGAATAAAGCACTAGTAACCTACCTTCACAATTTTATTTGAATTACCAAATATACATTTCAAATTACCAAAGGTAAAATTTAAATAAAATTGTGCTGAAGTGCTTTATTCGCCAAAATAACTTGATTTTCACGTAACTCAATCAACCAATTTATGTAGTTTAGGAAGTGGCCAAATAATTTAAAAACTCTTGTGTTTTTCTGTGTAAGCTCCTAATTAAATTTAGATTGTTTCGCATATATAATTTGCATGGAATATCATGCCGTCATTTTTACATAGCAATATAAATAGTAGTTTAATAACGGAACCTTGAGGAACACCCACTCGCTTCTCTGCCTTTTCGATTCTGGATCGTACTCAAACTTCCAAGATTCGATTCCGGTTATGACTGAGTTAAGAAAATCCGGTTCATTTTGAATCTAATGTAACAATTTAAACTGTGCGAAACTTTACTTCCTTTCAGGTCTTGCGTCAACTCTTTCAAACTCTTTCAAATGTGGACATGTTTAGGGTATCAGTGATTAACTGCATGCATTAAAAATATAACCTTGACATTAGATAAAATGTGTTTTACTTGAATGATAAAAGCATATAAGAAGAAATATTTTTGGGTAGAGCCTTTAGAAAAATAAAAAGCACAAAGGATAATAATTAAAAAAAAATGCTTTAGTTAATGTATAGTTTGTTCTCTCAAAAGTTTACAAATAATTTCTGTGAATACTACCTAATTACTTCAGTTAATTGCATTTAAACATTCTTCTTAATTATATTTTGAAGCTAAGCAAAAATCAGTTATAGTTTTGATTCATTTTGAAAGACAAATAATCATTCTAAAGTTATAAAAAGAAAGATTTGCCTTTTGAGATTATCATAACTCCAAAACCCTCGTCTGATCTTCGACTTGTAGCCTCCTCTATATGATTAATACTAAGATGAAATATCTGAATGTGAATCACTCCCTATGATTAATATGAGTTTCAATAGTAGAAGTCATTAGATAATTTATATAGATAAACACTGCAAGTTTTAAATGTGTAGAGGTACCCACATCAAGGGTGTATCATTCTGTGCCAACAATACTATGAACTGACTGACGAGGCACTTAGTTGAAAATCTGTATTATATTAAATTAATAAGTTGTTTATTTAACTCACTACATTTGAATTTTGAAAATTACACACATCTTAATATTTAAATAGAACTAACATATAATTTGCGTGTTTATATGAATTCATAATAACTATGTAATAAATAAAAATGACTTCCAAAAGGTTAATGTCCTAAAATTTATATCATAAAAGTTCAATCATTTATTACCCTTGGTAATGTCGCTGATTTTATTAGATGGCGTGTCCGGAGTTATTAAGGCGACATGGGGAAGTTGATTTTAGTGGGTATACCTGTTCTGAGAAATCTCATACTCTATCCATAGAAGATATGTTACCTCCCGCCTACAAACATAAAAGGTTAGGTTAGGTTAAGTTAGGTTAGGTTAGGTTAGGCTAGGTTAGGTTGCCCGCAGGGTTGGTTGACGTGCACAGCCATTTGGGAGTAGCGACCCCACGTACCCGAGCCGTTCATTGCACACACACGCACATCTTACACACACACACACGACACTGACACCCCGTGATGTTATGCCTGATGGCGGTTCCGCGGGGTGGCACACACACACACACACACTCATCATACACACGCACACATCACCGACACAGACGACACCCTACACCCCGTGAAGTAATGCCAGACGGCGGTTCCGCGGGGTTTCAGGGCGACTTGGGGAGGTGGTTTTTAGTGGGTATACCAGTATAGTTCTGGGGACTCCCACACTCAGTCTATAAAATATTTTCCACCTCCCGGCCACAAAAAAAAGGCTAGGTTAGGTTATTTTAGGTTAAGTTAGATTAGGTTACATCACATAATTAGGTTAGATAGTAATGGTGCAATAATTAATGCATGTTGTATTTATTTTTTGCGAAAGCTATTTTTTAAATTCGTTATATTTTTTAAAATCGAAAATCAAAGTATTAACTTTAGTTAAACACATGTTGAAGTATTTTATCTTGATGGTACTACTACACAGTAAACAAAGGTAGACTTGAAACGTAAGCATATGTATAAACAAATAATACTATTACTTTTAAAAGGCAAGATTTTTCAAGAATTTTCAAACTAATCAGTTCATAAAAATAATGAAAATTGAATAGCACATGTTTCTAACTTTATAAATATTAATAAAAAAATATAAGCCAACACAAGTGTCATTAAATCTAATATAAAATTATGAAAATTTCATGTCACGTGTCTTAAATATTGAACATCATTATTAAAGGTTGTAAATTAACACACCTATGCAGAAACTATAAATAAAATCATGGAGGTCTTTTTGAGAGGTTTTTCAAACTTGAAGATGTGGTTTAAAAGTTATAAAAAAAGCACATTATTTTAATTAATAAAATAACTGTCTCTAGAAACTGTATATAAAATCATTTTATAATTTTATATACAGTTTTTCTTTATTATTATATAAAAAACGCATGTGTTTAAAAAACAATTTCTATTTATTATTTAACACCTGTGTTTTCTTATAATCTTTGATAATGAATCGAAGAAACGATACATTTTTTTTGAAAAAATTCGATTTTCTTTCGCTAACTTAAAGATTATTATAACAGCTTTAAGCAATTTGATTGATTATTGATTCAATTGATTTATTAACACAGAACAAACATCTCCTGTTGGAGATGTGCTTCTCTAATGCCTGTAATTACTGATGGTTCCTTAATACTTTTTAATAAAAATTGTTAACCTATATGCACTGCGGGTGGAAATCACCATCTTTTTATTCTACACTTTAAATATACTAGAGTATATATATATATATATATATATATATATATATATATATATATATATATATATATATATATATATATATTCTTTTCACAAAATCTCTTGTAAGAATATAGTTAGAGCAAACAATGGATAAAAAATCTTAACTTTAAACTATCTTGATTTCAAATAACCTTGAAATGTTTATTATTGTTAGATAACCTAAAATTATTGTCATATAATAAATCAATTAAAAAATTATTGTAGATGAACTAAAAAATCTTCCACTACCGTTGGATGATCTTGATTATCTTGAATGATCGTTTTATAATCCAGAATTTTCTTTCGATGATCTTGAACGATCTTGAATGACGATCTAAAATTACCTTGAACGATCATTTGAGGATTCTTAATAATTGTTGGATGATCTTAAATAATCGTTGGAAAAACTTGAATGACTGGATAAACTAAAATAAAATTGAATGATCAGAAGATCTTGAGTTATTGTGAGATGACCTTGGGGAACCATTCGATGATCTTACATCATTGTAAGATGACCTTGGGTGACCATTCGATGATCTTGCATTATTGTAAGATGACTTAGATGATCTATAATATACTGAATTATTATATATCATCTTCTGTCATCTTACAATAATGTAAGATTATTGAATGGTCACCCAAGGTCATAGATATTCTTAAAATTACGTTGAATGACCTTGAATGACATAGACAACCTTAAATAACCCTGAACAATCATTTGAGGATCCTTAATTATTAGATGATATTGAATGACTTAATAACCTTAAATAATTAATTAATTATTTAATTAATAATTAAATAATTGTTAAAAAATATTTAATTAATGTTACATGACCTTAAATGATCGTTAGATAGGCCTTGGATGACTGTTAGATCTTGAGTTATTGTGAGATGACCTTGGGGAACCATTCGATGATCTTACATCATTGTAAGATGACCTTGGGTGACCATTCGATGATCTTGCATTATTGTAAGATGACTTAGATGATCTATAATATACTGAATTATTATATATCATCTTCTGTCATCTTACAATAATCTAAGATTATTGAATGATCACCCAAGGTCATAGATATTCTTAAAATTACGTTGAATGACCTTGAATGACTTAGACAACCTTAAATAACCCCGAACAATCATTTGAGAATCCTCAATTATTAGATGATATTGAATGACTTAATAACCTTAAATAATTAATTAATTATTTAATTAATAATTAAATAATTGTTAAAAAATATTTAATTAATGTTACATGACCTTAAATGATCGTTAGATAGCCTTGGATGACTGTTAGATGATCTTAAATTATTGTTTCATGACATAAAGAATCCTGAATGATTTTATCATCCTTTATAATCCTAAATGATATTAAATTAACATTGGATAAGCCTGAATGATCTTGAATATCTTAGATGATTTCAAATTTGAGGATCCATAATGAATGGCAATTCGAAGATGTATAGTTATTGATAGATGACATTAAATAATCGCTTAATAAACTTTAATGGCTAATCGATGTTCTTAAATTATTGTAAGATGATCTAAAAATATTTGATGTTCTCTAATAGTCTTAAATTATCGTTTGATAGTTTTGAATTAGCGTTAGATGACCTTGAATGATCTTAAATGACAAAAGTTCTCAGACAACATTGAACAATTGTTTGAACATATTTAACTATTGGATTGATGAGGCTTTTATTTGGTGAAATTCCGTTTTATAGGTGATAGATAAAACTCTTCAGTTTTGAGAACTTACACAGTTTTAATATTGATGCACTGCAACAATTGTTTCGCCCCAGAGTAGCTTCTTTAGGCAGATAATACATGTATGTTATAAACTACAATTATTACTTAAATACTAAAATGTTGTTTAGGAGGAGATGAGAGTACAAAATTTAAGGTTTAAATAAATTAAGGTTTTTACAAATTTAATAGTGGCGAATTGTTGATATTTGTTTGATCATTTAGTATAAAACCGCGATTATTAAATTTATCAATTTCTAATTGTTCGAAAAGGTTTTAATTTTTACTTTTAGCGTACGTGTGCAAGATCTTAATATTTTTTATCAAAGTCTTGATTATTGTCAATTAGGTGGTTGGCATATGTAGACTTGTTTTCTTATTGAAAATATCTTTAACTGTCGTCAGGTGACCTTAAATGAACGTTATATAATCTTAATTGACTGGATAACCTCAAATAACTTTGAATGATTTTTCAAAGGTTTTATATTATTGTCAGATGGTTTTAAATAATCGTTGGAAAACTTTAAATAATATTGAATGTTTATTCGATCATAATTGTTGTAAGATGACTTCAAAAATGGAATGAGTTAAATAATCTTTAATAATTTTGAATTATAGTTCGATAATCTTCTAATTTTTATTGGATGACCTTAAATGATCATTGAGTAACTTTGAATAAGCTTGAATTACTGTTGTATGATAATAAATTGTTTGTAGTGATCTTAAATAAGTTGAAATAATCGTTTTACCTTCTTGAATGATTATTATATGATTTTAAATGTTCTTACATGACCATATTATGACCTTAAATGACCTTGAATAATTATTGAATTATTGTCAGATGATCTTAAATAATTTTAAATTATACCATTAAGTGATCGTTAAGTAACCTCGAATGATAATTCAATAATCTTAAATTATATCCGTTTGTTATTGACGATGAGTTTGAATGTTGGTTAGATAACCTTAAATAACCTTGAACGGCCGATGGATGCCTTTGTGTGATCGTCAGATGACTTTAAATTATCTTAAATTAATCTTAAATCATATTAAATGATTGCTCGGTGATCTTGAATAAAAGATGAATGCTCTTATCATTAAATAACTTTAGAGTGACCGTTAAATCATTTTGAATTTTATTGATACACTATTGGCTTGACTACCTTTTCTCATAATAATCTAGGTTTTAAATCCTATCTGCGAATAGAAATAATCATTATACTTGTCATTCTTCAAAAGTTAAAAGTCTCTTAATATATGCACATCAATTGAATTTTAGATTATATTTATTTTTATTGTATATTTAGGAGGGATGTAAAAACTGATTTAGAATAAATAAGAATACTTTATATGTTTCAATATTTACTAATGAATACGTGGATAGTTTATATTTTTCTTAGATTAGATTAGTCGGGGTCCTTTGGTAATAAGCAGCTTTGCAGCACTTCGACCTACTTAGATTTTTTGTACTAGTACCCTACTACTAGTATTTTTTCAGGAATAGGATGTGCTCCGCCGTTTCCTCTGTCAATCCATATAGTCTACAAGTGGTGTTGCAACTTTATCTATATATTGAAGATGGTACGTCACTGGGCAATGACCTTTTGAACTACGCCCTTCCTATGTGCTTTTGTGGGCAATACATGTAGGATTTGGTCATGGTAGTCAGCTCCTTTCCTGACAAGTACATCAACATGTTCGCTGCCAATTTTAGCTGCGTGGCCTGGTACTCACATTAGAGTGAGCTTGTTGGCCCTGGCCAAATGATTCAGAGCTTGTTTACAGTTCCAAGTAGTTTTGGAATTGAAGCTGTATACTTTGAGGTTCTTGAGGACAGTCTGACTGTCTGTTATCAGACAGATATGTGTCTCTTTGTAGCCCGTTACAAACTTGAGCACATTTTTCCAATGCTATTGTTCCATCATGTAAGACAGATGCGCCTTGTTCAAGAGAAACTTATTTCCTGTATTTAGGACCGGATATGCCTACATCGGAGCCCCGCTTCCGTTTTTGATGCATCTATATACTAGATTACAGAGTTATGTTTTAGGTTTGTTTGATTCGGTTCGGGTTTTTTTGGCGACATTCAATAATCACATCAAAGCGCGATACGAAATCAAATTTGGTCGATTGTTAGTTCCAAATGTCTGGTTTAATCCGGTTCAGAATTTCTGAGTACTCGAAACTATGTTCTGTACCATGTCAGGTGTCAGTTCAGTCTCGTCGGACTTATTAGACCTTCTTTTCTAATTTATTAGTGAACGGAAAGTAGATTTAGTAAAGCTTCCATTGCTAAAGAGAAAGTGGTGTGTATAGCCTCTGTGATGCCTAGATAGACCATTCTCTGAAGGGTTTGAAGATTCTATTATGCCGTTGCTTGTTTAGTCTTGACCCACCTTACTAGTAAGGTATTTTTAATACTGGATCTTACTACCATAATATATCCTACAGCCAATGTATCATTTTGGGTTTAACTCACCATGATGTTACAAAGAGTACAGGGTCCTGCAACAGTGCGTCAAGCTTTCCTAGCGCCTTTCTCGTAAGAGATAGAAAAAAATGTTTCATATAAAAATTTATTGAATTAAAAATCTCTATGCCGTAAAATTATTTTAAAATATACAGGGTGTCCCAATTTTGCGTTATAACAAAAGCAAACATTTTTTTAAATGGAACACCCTGTATATTTTTTCATTTTATAATTTGGATAGTATTTTATAACTTAAACCTTTTTTTGGTTTTTAATTTCGATATGGCATTTCCGAGTTATTGACGTTTTTCTGAAAAAAATGTAAAAAGCGGAGGTTCACAAAAAAAATTATTCTGATGTTGTATTTAAAATTTAAGAAATTTTCTTTTTCCTATGGTTGGTCATAAGTACTGTTTATGTACCAGTGTTAAAAATTTTCACTTTTGAGGAACCCTGCCTTTGTATCAGACACGCCATTTTCTAAAATTTCAAATTGTCGTAACTCTTTTTTTTTAAATGGAATCATATATTTTTTTAAATTTTATATTATTCTACATCTAATTTTCTACAAAAAATGTTAAGCATACCCTATACCTAAAAGTGATAATTTTCCAGATATAAAAGAATTTATATTTCAAACGGTCCTTGAATGCGAATTTGTTTTTGAATAGATAGCCATGACTGAAAAAAATGCATCTGTCAATTAAACAATTAGTTTGACATGTAAATGGGAGGTGTGAATTACAAAAAACAAAAGAAGAAAGCCTATCATCAACGAGGAACCAAAAAGACATTGGTGAAGGAACTGGCATAAGCGAGAGGTCAGTAGAAAGCATTCTGAAGAAAAATCGATATCAAGCATATGATATTCAGTGCTATTGGTGATTCCTTATAAACAATTTCAGGTTTTGTTAGATCCTTAGATCTAGCAGGTCATTTGGTGGGTCCATTCCTACCAATCCACTGGTTGGGAAAAATGAAATGCCCTCACGTCTTGTGAAAATTGGGCAGGTGCTCCGTCTTGTTAAAACCACACCCTGTTTCTTGTTAGTTAGGGTACATAAGCTAACGTTCCGGGTAATTCAATTTGAAAGAAGTATAAATACATAGACCTACTGAGATGGCCCTCGAAGAAATGTTGACCTACAACATGGTTTCCAAAAATTCCGCCCCAGACATTCAATGCTGATGATCAACTTGTCTCATAACATGCGGATTATCAGTTAAATAATAGTGAAAACTGTACCTATTGACAGATCCGTTGTTATGGGATGACGCCTCATCCGTGAATAAAATATATTGGAAAAACGAAAGATCCTCCTGTATTTTCTGTCTTCCCCAGAAACAAAATTCTGAACGAAATTGAAAATCAGTATTACTCAGTTCTTTATGTAGCTGAATATGATATGCTTGATATCGATTTTTCTTCAGAATGCTTTGTACTGACCTCTCGCTTATGCCAGTTCCTTCACCAATGTCTTTTTGGTTCCTCGTTGATGATAGGCTTTCTTCTTTTGTTTTTTGTAATTCACACCTCCCATTTACATGTCAAACTAATTGTTTAATTGACAGATGCATTTTTTCAGTCATGGCTATCTATTCAAAAACAAATTCGTATTCAAGGACCGTTTGAAATATAAATTTTTTTATATCTTGAAAAATATCACTTTTAGGTATAGGGTATGCTTAATATTTTTTGTAGGAAATTAGATGCAGAATAATATGAAATTAAAAAAATATATGATTCCATTTAAAAAAAAGAGTTACGACAATTTGAAATTTTAGAAAATGGCGTGTCTGATACAAAGGCAGGGTTCCTCAAAAGTGAAAATTTTTAACACTGGTACATAAACAGTACTTATGACCAAGCATAGGAAAAAGAAAATTTCTTAAATTTTAAATACAACATCAGAATATTTTTTTTTGTGAACCTCCGCTTTTTACCTTTTTTTCAGAAAAACGTCAATAACTCGGAAATGCCATATCGAAATTAAAAACCAAAAAAAGGTTTAAGTTATAAAATACTATCCAAATTATAAAATGAAAAAATATACAGGGTGTTCCATTTAAAAAAATGTTTGCTTTTGTTATAACGCAAAATTGGGACACCCTGCATATTTGAAAATAATTTTACGGCATAGAGATTTTTAATTCAATAAATTTTTATATGAAAAATTTTTTTCTATCTCTTACGAGAAAGGCGCTAGGAAAGCTTGACGCACTGTTGCAGGACCCTGTATAATTAATACATTACATTTTAAAATTATTTCTCTTTAAGGAATTAATTTTGGATTAATTTTGGTGTGATATAGTACTAAAAGATTGGTTATAATAGCGGGTATTTGTATATCTACTTCCCTTAGGTTTGTAAGGAATATGTTTCTATCTATGTTATTTATTTTGCATTGGAATAATATACAGGGTTATTCACGCTATACGGCACGGAATATTGTAGCTAAAATACGTAACTTTGAATAAGTTTCACTTTGGGGATATATGGGGGTCTATTAGGGCTACTTTTTAAAATTACTTTCATAATATACAGGGTGTCCCAAAAACCCTAAAGGTATCAAAGTTGTGTTTTTTTTAATGAAACACCCTGTATTTTATTGCAGTTTTGGATCCTTCGATCAAAATAAGTGTGTATTTTAATAAGGTTTTTATTACCTAAACCTTAAGGTTTTTGAAATAATTTGAATTTTGTAAAAATTTAACCTAATTTTCATGTTTCAAATACTTAAAAATTAATTAAGTTATGCATACCAAATTTACACTGAAATGTAACAATAGATTATATTTTATTTTCCAAGTATAATAAATTTGACATCTTATACCGGGTGTAAAAAAATTGGAATTAAACAAATGAGAACTTTAAATGGCTATAACTTCAATTATTTAAATGGAACGCCATATTTTTTAATTTGTCAGCAAATGCACTTTTTAATTACCTATCTTATGGTATTTATATCTTAAGTCTTAAGTCTTCTCGTTTTTACAGAACATGCCAAAATATTGTTTATTGCACCGTTTTAGTACTTTTTAAGTAAAAATTTTAATGTATCTAGTTTTCCATCGTATTTAAAATCGTAAGATAATTAATTTAGTCTGTTACTTTAGTTTAAAAAGTCTGTCTTTTGTTATAGTTGTGTTATTTTGCGTTTTTGTGCTAGATCGTTAGTAATCGTTATTGTTTGAACATCGTTGTTGTATTTAATAGTAAAAAATGAAAATTTACACAGATTTTCTTATACTGGGGTTTTTATAACTGACACTTCCAATTTCTTTAAATTGATTTTTTAGTCTCTCAAAAATTGCTGGCTTAGGGTTATTTCTTTCGGGAAACCTTTAAGTATAAACTCGACAAGCCAATAAACAATTTTGATGACATTCTCCAAGCATAAAGATAATGCCAATACCTCCTTCTTTTGAGTAAATCTTCATTTTTTAGCAAAAAATACAACAGCGATGTTCAAACAATAACGATTACTAACGATCTAACACAAAAATGCAAAATAAGACAACTATAACAAAAGACAGGCTTTTTAAACTAAAGTGGTAGACTAAATTAATTATCTGAATTTTTTAAATACCATAGAAAACTAGATACATTAAAATTTTTACTTAAAAAGTACTAAAACGGTGCAATAAACAATATTTTGGCGTTTTGTGTAAAAACGAGAAGACTTAATATTTAAGATATAAATACCATTCGATAGGTAATTAAAACGTGCATTTGCTGATAAATTAATAAATATAGCGTCCCATTTAAATAAATGAAGTTATAACCATTTAAAGTTCTCATTTGTTTAATTCCAATTTTTTTATACCCGGTATAAGATATCAAATTTATTATACTTGGAAAATAAAATATGATCTATTGTTACATTTCAGTGTAAATTTAGTATGCATAGCTTAATTACTTTTTAAGTATTTGAAAAATGAAAATTAGGTTAAATTTTTACAAAATTCAAATTATTTCAAAAACCTTAAGGTTTAAGTATTAAAAACCTTATTAAAACACACACTTATTTTGATAGAAGGATCCAAAAATGCAATAAAATACAGGGTGTTTCATTAAAAAAAAACACAACTTTGATACTTTTAGGGTTTTTGGGACACCCTGTATATTATGAAAGTAATTTTAAAAAGTAGCCCTAATAGACCCCCATATATCCCCAAAGTGAAACTTTTTGAAAGTCACGTATTTTGGCCACAATATTCCGTGCCGTATAGCGTGAATAACCCTGTATAATTTGTATGACAGTACACCCAACAGTTTCAGAGCGGGTTGTTTCCTAATTAAAAATAATGTAAATGCGCTGGGAATCCCCCATTATTTATTTTTAGTGGCGGAGTAATACCTGCTTTTGTGTTCCCTGAAAATATGGTCAACTTGCTTTGATAAGAAAGTAGGTAAGCATCTTAAAATAGTAGCTACTATGTTTCTTACTTAAAATTTCTCAATCATTTTCCCATTATGTTTGAATGACTTCACAAAACTTTACATTTAAATTCTCTGCTGTGACATTCCATGTTTCTATAGTTTTCTTCCGGGTTCCTATTTTGGTGTATTGATCTGCTAATTAGTTACCCACCATGTTTTTGTATCGATTAACACATACAAAGTGACAATCAAGGTCTAGCTCGTACAGATTATGATTTGGGCTATAGTTTTATGCTTCAAAATTTTGACTCCTTGTTGTTTTAAACAACTCAAAATAGGTAATGAGTCTGTTAATATGATGATAGTCAATTTATTATCTATCCCACATTTGACAGTCTTGATACACGAAAAATGAAAGTGTCTTCCTATAGTTATTATACTCTTTAGTTTCACTCTTTAGAATGTGGAATATATAAGCCAAAGCCAACGCTGTCCTTATTTTTAGAGCCGCCAGTATAAATTCATCACAGAGGTGATAGAATCCCGTCTTGCGGACACCCTCTTGCTGTTTCTGCTGCTTATGAAGCATATTTTTCTCTTGAAAGAAGTTCCTTCTACCGTTGTCTATAATTTTCTTCATGATTTTTAAGAGAAATGAGGTAAGATTTGTCCTTATTGCGTTGGGGTTAAATATCATCCTGGCCTCTTCTATTCCATTGGAATAAAACCTAGCGTAAAGATAGCTTAGTGGAATATCTGCCTGTAGGGGCATTATATCTAGCAGCGCAGGAAAAATGCCATCTAGGCCTGGGCTTTAAAAGGTTGAAAGCTACCAACTGCCCATTCAAGTTTTTCTTTGGTAATAAGTTTACCAACCATGATTTTGCTTTTTGTAGTAGTTTACATCTGTAGATTGAGCAGTGTTTTCTTTAGCAGCACATTGAGATGTCCCTTAAGCCCCTCTGCATAACTCCCATCAGATTTTGTATCAGCCTGATGCCATTGGAGTGGTCTTTGGATAGGAGTTTGCCAAGCCTGGATATTAAGATTATATCACCAAACCTTCTCCAGGTTTTCCGTTTCGATTTCCTAAACTCCTTATTATATTGCCAATCTATAGGCATCTTAGAAGCTGTGTTAAAAGCTTTCTTGGTTCACATTTTGAGGAGACCTAAATCCTAAATATTTCTGCGTCGAAGAAAAATGATTCGTTTTATTATTTTCAATGTTATTTCAAGTGAGCATTCATAGAAATATATTTCGAATTCGAATTACCGTTTAAGGTATAAATCGAGGACCCCAAAACGACTTTGATGAGAGTCAAGATATCAGTCTGGTACACGAATGGTGCCAAGAATACCAGAGGTACTGAAATAGGCATTTATGGCCCTAGCCAAAACCACAGAAGCTTCATGGCTCTGGGTACGACGCTCAAGATTTTGCACCATTGCAATTGATGTGCGCCAGAGAATGTTGGGATAGGCACCTAAATGAACAACTTGTTGACCCTCATGTGGGTCCCAGGGCATAAGGATATTAAAGACAACGAAGTGGCCGATGAACTCGCAAAAAGAGAGGCAAATGCCACTCCTATAGGATCAGAGCAGTTTTGTGGACTCCCCATGGCGCACAGAAGAGAGGTAGCGCAAAAAGTATTGGAACAATGTACCAGGTCTAGGTCAATCAAAAGAACTCATGAAACTCGATCACAGCTACAAGGTGCTTGAACTCACAAGGGACGAGTTAAGATACCATTTGTGGAAAAAGAGAAAAGAGGAAAGTGGAACCTGTAGATTACTATGCACTTGTGTCGCGATTGTTCAGAAGCGTCTTTCACACTGCGGTTGGGACCGATTATACCACGAAGAAGTGAGCAATATCACCCCCCTAAAAGTGACCAGGTTCATAGAGGACGTGGGACTGATTTAGAAGTGATTGGTTAAGGGTAGAACAATAGATCTTTTAGGTTGCAGTTCAAGCGAGGCTAACACACCTTACTAGCACCCTCTGTTAACCTATAACCTATATGAGGTTATTTTATAAATGGCACTTTTTATGCAAGTGTATTTTTATAATGAGTACTAAGGTAAGTATTTAAATTTAAAATGTGCATACATTAAATAATTGAGTGTATGAAATAAATTGCAAATAGTGATATAAATCGCTTTCTATATGATTTGTTGACCGACTTAGTTATGATATAAAAATACGGGAATGTGTTATCATACTTTCCTATTGAGTTTATGATGAAACTTGGACGAGGCTTTGTAGATATAATAGTTTGTTAATAAATAATATGGTAAATAATTTTATCTTATTTATATCAATACGATGTGATAACGGCAAACATTATTATCTCAATAAAAAGTTACTAGTTTATTACGTGTTATTTGTAGCTAGATATATTATTTTTAAAAGCTTCTGTGTTTACTCATAAATATGTTTATTATGACTATACTAAATATTAACTACTCGATGGAATCAATTTTATCTCGTGTAACCTCATTACGGACAAAGTAACGTTTAGTTGATTTTAGTCAAACGCCTCCAGGGGGTTAACAATTCGTACAGCTCAGTAAACCCATCACTTCCCAAATAGGTATTACCAATAGATCAATACGCATCGGGCAATTTGCACATGCCGACGCCGTACGACAAAATTAAATTTACCAAAACGGATTTCAAAGTCGCATTATGCATGCGGAGTATTTTCATCGGCAAATAAACTGTTTCAGCTCACTCACGGCCCTAGCGAATTGTAGAAGTGGAAGTTTTTCGCATTGTTTGCACTAGCATTGGAACGGCGCGAAAAAATTAATACTTGAGGGAGCTCCGGGGGCACTTCTAGAATTGAAACGGATAGTGCGGCGAGGAATAAATTTTTATACCTTACGTGAATTTATCTTGCGTCCCCCTATATATATTTATTTTTTTCACACGCGCTCCTTATTTCTCGTCGGCGAAAATGAGCCGTGCGCGCGGTTTTTTTTTTCTTCTCCACCGTTCCCAAAATTGTGGCTGGGGAATAAATTAAAACCCGCAGAGCGCTCCGGCGTTTCACTAAATCACGTTATGAACGGCCATAATCAGGTTTGGATGTTTGAGGTGGAATATATTTCCCATTGCATTATTCCGGTGTGGATTTATTAAAAAAAAAAAAAAAACAAATGGGTACCAATTCCATCCTTATGCGATATAGAGATAATTCCGAATTTATGCCCCCCCACTTTAAATTCAATTTTACAAAATGTACTCACCTTCTTATATAATCAAAAAATTAAATGAATGTAATGAAACCGCCGCATTTAATATATTTCATCATTTAAAGTTATGTTACGTGTGGAATATAAATTTTCGAATAATAATATCACTAAATTTTAAATTCGATATTGTTTCGGTGTACGTCCGACTGTAAAATATTACGACCAGAAATATGATGTGCGAAATTGTTATTTTAATCTATAACGGCGCTGCATCGTAAAACATGGCGTTGTGATGAAATGTAATGCAATTTTTATATTTTTAATATGAACGGATTGCCTTTTATGGAATTTCATTCCGTTATTAAATTTGGATTTATTGTGTAAACTTATTAGTACCCTTTTACGGCAGTTTTATGTTACCCACATTGAAAATCATTTAGTTATTATGTAGACTTATAATGGATTTTATATTTTCATTTAAATAACAATAAGTATTTCATGTTAATTTTTATATTTTTCCTCTATTTATAATAATAATTTCTACATTAATGTAAAGTTTTTCACTGATTCCTGAGGCATCTACATTATTATACATTTTATACAATAAAAATACTTAATAGATTTAAATCCAGTTATACAAACAAACTCTTAAATATTTTTAAAGTTTTTCACATCATAATTTTATTCATATAAATTTTTATAATCTTTAGCATTAATTTTAAATTACTTTTTTATCATTATCTCATTTGAAGGGCAAAGTATAAGGATTTATTTTACATAATCCCCTATTTTTTTTCCATATATAAATATATATTACCCCAATTGTTCCGATTTTTTTCAACCACTATTATTTTAACAAACCACCTGCATTTTCTACACCATACACTTTCGCGTTTAATTAAAATAAATACAACCCGCAATCAGGCAACAAAAAACACCACCCTTGCTACGGCTTATTCTGCGCGTATATTATTTATTTTTTCCTGCAGGTCAACGCAAAGGCCACAACAAATATTTGCGCGTTGCGTAACATTTCGCCGAAATCTTACGCGGCTTCGGTATTTTATGGGAAATTTATAATTAGGTCAGATAGCGAATGAAACGAACGGCGAGGGAAGAAAAAGGCCGCGATAAATACAAGTTCGGTATAATTTACGGTCAGTGGGTGAAATAATAAAGTAAGATAACTACGTGAAAGGGTTATTAAAGTAGGGAGATTTAGGTACATTACTGCAGGGTAGAAAGTGGCAAGAAATCACCGTTCCAGACAATTTCATTTATTTCGAATACAATTTATACATCTGAATCGCTTAAAATACTTAAACGGGGCTTAGTATTGAAACGTTTAATGTAATTGCCGGGATCTTTCGTTTATTCCCAGGTGCGATATATCAAATATTCATCGATTTTTGGGAAGACATCTTAAAATAAATAAATTAGGTTTCCTAGCTCAGTAACTAATCCCTTATAATTATTAGCGGAATGAAAAAGTGATATTTGGGATAAATACGAAATTAGAATATTCAAAATAATGTGTACCAAAAGTAAATATATTTAAATGGTTAGTTTGTCAAGCTAAAAGGCACTCTCTGAGAAATATATACGATATCTTTAGTATTTTCTCTAACTTTGAGTGAGTTAACGATTGCATTACAATTCATCGCATAACATCATTCAACATTATCACACATCGGCATTGACAAATCCGGGATGAAAGTCTGCTAGTTAATAGCCATTTAACAAACTAACACTTATCATACATGTATTATATTTATTTTATCTATATTTTTGTTTGTTAATAAAGATATTGTATATATAATAAATGTAAAAATATTGATGGGCTTCGATGTGACGCAGTCAAAGTCGTACGGAACGCCACCTAATTAAAGTTGACGGAAATCTTTAACCTGTGCATAAGCAATAATATTTTTCTAGAAGCATTAAAAATTCATTTGTAATTCCAATACCAAAAAATGTGAATATCTGGGTTATAATTTCTCAGGCGCAATCTTGAAGTTTGTGACTTGTTTAGAAAAGGATTAATTTTAATGTAAAGTTTTCTAGACTTGACAAAAGCTATGACTGTGTCTCACATCAATTACTATTGATTCTAGACTTGTCAAAAGCTTTTGACTGTGTCTCACATAAAATACTATTGCGTAATCTCTATTTCTGGAATCTACATCTGAGTAGTTGTAGATTAATAATTTCATACCTTTCATAAAGAAAACAGAACGTATTATCGTTGAATGTTTATCAGATTTCTTATCAAGATATCAAGAATATATGGTGTCCCACAGGATTCTATCTTAAGCCTTCTACTATTTTTAGTATGTATGTCAACGATCTACTAGACTCAACTTTAAACGCAAATATGATCTTATATCTGCTCTAATGATTCTATGATTGTAAATCAATCTAAACAACAAGAGATTGTCACTAAATTCAATACGACAACACAACAAATGATATAGTTTCTAAGCAATCAGCTTAAATTAATCAATACCAAATCGACGACCCTCACTATTTCTATTTGCAGAGGTGCAACTGAAGCTACATCAGTAATATCGACAACAACTTGACATGGGGAATCCACTCAGATTATCTGGTTATGTTCGAACATATTTTTTATACGGAATATCTCAATGATAGTTTTAAAGGAAAAAATGATGATGTGGCCATAATAATACTTTACCTATATTTTTTTTCGAAAACGCAACCTAATCAATTGGTCAATTTTTGAATTCTTTACAATTACTTGTTGATGTATTCATACAAATATTTCAAATAATTTTTGATGATGTTTTACTGATTGAATGGTGGGATAGAGGCCACCCACCCACCCTACATATACACGATTATTTTCGTTACTGATCGTCGTTTAGTTTCCAGCAAAACAAATCATTAAGAAATCGATGTATTTACCCAAAAACCATCAACATTGTTTTAATTTAAGTTAATGTATATATGTAGGGAGGGTGGGTGGCCATTATCCCACCGTTAATTTTTAAAACTTGCGCAAGTATTTCAATGAATGTTTATTTTGTTCTAAAAAGTTATGTACTTTATTTATTGTGAAAATATGCTTTAATATTTGCATTTAATTTTTTATAAATCGTTGCTCGTGTTTTTGGAATTGGAGGGTGGGATAGTGGCCACCCACCCACCCTATATATACATTGGTATTTAAATTAAAACACCGCTTTAAATTTTTGAAATACATTACATAGAAAATCAGTTTTTTGAAAAACTAAAGGTAAAACAGTAGGCGAAATAAATATTTAATGTAGAATGGATAGCCAGTCTTTATCCCAACCTTCAAATCGGCATTTTGTTTTATTCATACATTTTGTGATTTTAAATTTTTAATATAATTTTAATATTAGGACTTAAATAATTTTCAAAAAAACTAAAATAGTGTGATTTATGAAAGGTTTTGTGCATATGTAGGGTGGGTGGGTGGCCTCTATCCCACCCTCCAATCAGTAAAACATCGTCAAAAATTATTTGAAAAATTTGTATGAATAAATCTTTAAAAATTGCAATTATTTTGTGTTTATTTATATTTTACAACTTTTAATTAAAACTCTCGCTTATGTTTTACTGATTATAATAATAATAATAATAATAATAATAATAATAAATTTATTCATGTTATAACTAAGGTTTTACACTCGTCAGGAACATATTACATAAAGTGCTTAAATAATAAATTTACTGGATAAGTAATTAAAAATATAATAATACAAATTATCTATTAGAAATAAATCAGGCATTCTACAACTATTCGCGTTAATTTACGTGTGTATACTAATATATAATAATATATAACAGAAATAGAGATTCCCACAAATGTATTTAAATTGATTCACCGTGTAAAAATTCATTGATATTATAAAAAGCTTGACGTAGTAAGTGGGATAGAGGCCACCCACCCACCCTACATATACATATTAACTTTAATTACTAATCGTTGATGATTTTCTTGCTAAAAACAATAAAACACTTTATGTAATAAAAAATAAAACAAAATCAAAATTTGATTTAAAATATATATGACTTTCAATAGCTTATCTTATCTAATTTAATTTTAAAGTCTGTCCACCCATCATGCATTAAATTTTTACTAATTTACTCATTCAAAGATTTTACCTTTTAAATTTCTTTTTTATTCAAAAAGTTTTGTGATTAATTTTATTAAAAACCGCGAGACGATAAAGGATTAAAGTTTTTATGTATATGTAGGGTGGGTGGGTGGCCTCTATCCCACCTTCCAATCAGTAAACAATAAGCGAGGGTTTTAGTTAAGAGTTGTAAAATATAAATAAACACAAATTAATTGCAAATTTTAGAGATTTATTCATACAAATATTTCAAATAATTTTTGATGAATTTTTACTGATTGAATGGTGGGATAGAGGCCACCCACCCACCCTACATATACACGATTATTTTCGTTACTGATCGTCGTTTAGTTTCCAGCAAAACAAATCATTAAGAAATCGATGTATTTACCCAAAAACCATCAACACTGTTTTAATTTAAGTTAATGTATATATGTAGGGTGGGTGGGTGGCCACTATCCCACCGTTAATTTTTAAAACTTGCGCAAGTATTTCAATGAATGTTTATTTTGTTCTAAAAAGTTATGTACTTTATTTATTGTGAAAATATGCTTTGTTTGCATTTAGTTTTTTATAAATCGTTGCTCGTGTTTTTGGAATTGGAGGATGGGATAATGGCCACCCATCCACCCTACATATACATTGGTATTTAAATTAAAACAACGCTTTAAATTTTTGAAATACATTACATAGAAAATCAGTTTTTTGAAAAACTAAAGGTAAAACAGTGGGCGAAATAAATATTTAATGTAGAATGGGTGGCCAGTCTTTATCCCAACCTTCAAATCGGCATTTTGTTTTATTCATACATTTTGTGATTTTAAATTTTTAATATAATTTTAATATTAGGACTTAAATAATTCTCAAAAAACTAAAATAGTGCGATTTATGAAAGGTTTTGTGCATATGTAGAGTGGGTGGGTGGCCTCTATCCCACCCTCCAATCAGTAAAACATCGTCAAAAATTATTTGAAAAATTTGTATGAATAAATCTCTAAAATTTGCAATTAATTTGTGTTTATTTATATTTTACAACTTTTAACTAAAACCCTCGCTTATTGTTTACTGATTGGAAGGTGGGATAGAGGCCACCCACCCACCCTACATATACATATTAACTTTAATTACTAATCGTTGATGATTTTCTTGCTAAAAACAATAAAACACTTTATATAATAAAAAATCAAACAAAATCAAAATTTAAATTTAAATATATATGACTTTCTATAGCTAATCTTATCTAATTTAATTTTAAAGTGTGCCCACCCATCATGCATTAAATTTTTACTAATTTACTCACTCAAAGATTTTACCTTTTAAATTTCTTTTTTATTCAAAAAGTTTTGTGATTAATTTTATTACATACCGCGAGACGATAAAGGATTAAAGTTTTTATGTATATGTAGGGTGGGTGGGTGGCCTCTATCCCACCTTCCAATCAGTAAACAATAAGCGAGGGTTTTAGTTAAGAGTTGTAAAATATAAATAAACACAAATTAATTGCAAATTTTAGAGATTTATTCATACAAATTTTTCAAATAATTTTTGATGATATTTTACTGGTCAGAGGGTGGGATAGAGGCCACCCACCCACCCTATACATACATATAAACTTTAATCCCTTATCGTCTCGTGGTTTCCAATAAAATTAATTACAAAACTTTTTGATTAAAAAAGAAATTCAAACTGTAACATTTTTGAGTGAGTAAATTAGTCAAAATTTGAAACATGATAGGTGGGGAGACTTTAAATCTAAATTAGAAAAGATTAGCTATGGAAAGTCATTTATATTATTATTATATAATAACATGTATAACGAAGTAGATGCCTCAGGAATCAACGAAATTGAATTCTATCACAGCAGAAGGCAGAAGGCTTAAAATATTTATCTAATTTAAACTTTCATTCATTAACAGAATTAGTAGGAATCGATACAGAAATAACGGGCAAGATCATGACAACACATTAACGAACATTAAAATTGCAAAATTGATTGCACAACATAAAAGTAAATATAAATTATAAGAAAAACACCAAATCAGAAGTAATACTAATCAAAAACATTAAAAATAAACTCAAAAACAATAATTTAGTCTTGAGCAAGGCCGATGAAGGTAAATGAGTCACAATTTTAACGAGACAAGAATATATTGATAAAACCGAAATGTTACTTAAATCAAATAGTTTTTATTAACTTCAATTAAAGTAAAAGAAAACGTGAGTTTGAGTGGAAGAACATGTTACAAGATGAAATCCGTCCTTCAACTTGCCATCAAAATTTGTTTGTATGTTTTCAATATTTTATATCTATTTTGTAATAACTGCTGTTTTTTGAGCAAGCATAGCAAAGAATAAATAAATAAAAGCAATATCTGTTCCTGCTAACGCAAAATTAATATCATTTGACGTAGAAAGTCTTTTCTCGTCAATTCCAATCAAAGACATAAAAGAAATATAACAAACATTAGTGAACAAAAGCGACCAACTAGAATTAAATAAAAAATACATGATGGAGTTCACCAATTTCTATTTTAAAACAAAATTACTTTGAATTTTACACTAAAATATACACGCATAATGATAATCTGCTAATGGAACTCACCTTTACCTGCAGAAATACTTATGTTGATTTTTGAAAAACAAAACTATTTTTAATAATATACATTCAAAAATTATAATATTTTGGGCTAGGTATGTAGATTTGCATTTGGATAGGTACCACACGACAAGTAAATTCTTTTGAAACATATCTAAATTCAATACATGATGACATTAATACGAACATAATAATAGCCCTAACTATAATGAAATCACAAACTAATAAATTACAATTTAAAATTTATAGAAAGAAAACATTAAGAGATACAATCATACCAGGAAATTCAAATCACCCAAACTAAATAAATAGTACATTTCACGCTTTTTTGCACAGAGAAATAGATATTCCACTGAATAAAAGAAACTGTTTTGGTAAGTTAAATGTTTAAACTATCGTGACAAACAACGGTTATAATATGACGTCTATAGATAACTTATTAAAAAAGAAATAACAAAAACAACTTCTAAAATAATTTTATCCACCACAATAACATTATAAAAATAGTATAAAATCAGATTCGTTAATGAATTCTTACATAAAATTATGAACTGTTCTAAAGGGAATGAATTCATTATAATTTGCACTAACCTAATAAATATTGGCAAAATATTTATTAGTAACAAAATTAATGTAGACAGTGACAAAAAATGTTGTATATATGAGATCTATTGAGGACAATGCATTGCAATTTACTTTGGCTATCAAATTCAAATCTTACATTCAGGTAATAAATGACAGTATTAATTATTAAAAATAAATTTTATTTTTATTTAAAATCAATTTTATAATAAAGCTGTACTGAAGAGAGTTGAAAGTTCAAAACACGTGTCTGCAGATGATTATAAACTTGAATGCTAGATTTTTTTAATTGCTTTTGCTAATTAAATTTAATGAAATCAGTTTAAAATTCATTTTTCATAATTTTTCATGTTATAGTTATATTTAAACAATCTAAAATACATTTTATCATTTCTTAGTTTATTCAACAGATATAATTTCATTCAAATTAGTGTTGCTTTAATAGTTGTACTATTTGTAACACGCAAATTAATTTGTATTATTCAATGTCTGTCGAAGTATTAGCTAGAGAAGTAGTTGTTTCAAATTAATTTGTTTTGAAGTCTTAGTAAGACTCATTGTTGTAGATTCACGAAATGTTTTCGTATTTTTAAATTTATTATACACATATTATATTTACTTTATCTGTATTTTTGTTTGTTAATAAAGATGTGATGCAGTCAAAGTCGTACAAAACACCACCTAATTAAAGTTGACAGAAATCTTTAACCTGTGCATAAGCAATAATATTTTTCTAGAAGCATTAAAAATTTATTTGTAATCGCAATACCAAAAAAAGGTGAATATCTGGGTTATAATTTCTCAGGTGCAATCTTGAAGTTTGTGACTTCTTTGGAAAAGGATTAATTTTAATGTAAAGTTTTCTAGACTTGTCAAAAGCTTTGACTGTGTCTCACATCAATTACTATTGATTCTAGACTTGTCAAAAGCTTTTGACTGTGTCTCACATAAAATACTATTGCGTAATCTCTATTTCTGGAATCTACATCCGAGTAGTTGTAGATTAATAATTTCATACCTCTCATAAAGAAAACAGAACGTATTATCGTTGAATGTTTATCAGATTTCTTATCAAGATATCAAGAATATATGGTGTCCCACAGGATTCTATCTTAAGCCTTCTACTATTTTTAGTATGTATGTCAACGATCTACTAGACTCAACTTTAAACGCAAATATGATCTTATATCTGCTCTAATGATTCTATGATTGTAAATCAATCTAAACAACAAGATATTGTCACTAAATTCAATACGACAGCACAACAAATGATATAGTTTCTAAGTAATCGGCTAAAATTAGTCAATACCAAATCGACGACCCTCACTATTTCTGAATAACAGAAAAACGTTTAACTTTTTTATACTACTTTTTATTTTTATACAACACTTTGTGAGTAGTTTCGAAACTTTTATCAAACTAAGTTTGATAATGATTACTGTGTAATTCGAAACTAGTCACAAAGTGTTGCATAAAAATAAAAAGTAGTATAAAAAAGTTAAACGTTTTTCTGTTATTCATTAAAAATGTACTACGAAGTGAACGCCTCCAAAATTCAAGATACTCACTATTTCTATTTGCAGAGGTGCAACTGAAGCTACATCAGTAATATCGACAACAACTTGACATGGGGAATCCACTCAGATTATCTGGTTACGTTCGAACATATTTTTTATACGGAATATCTCAATGATAGTTTTAAAGGAAAAAATGGTGATGTGGCCATCATAAAACTTTACCTATATTTTTTTTCGAAAACGCAACCTATACTTAATCAATTGCTCAATTTTGAATTCTTTACAATTACATGTTGATGTATTCATACAAATATTTCAAATAATTTTTGATGAATTTTTACTGATTGAATGGTGGGATAGAGGCCACCCACCCACCCTACATATACACGATTATTTTCGTTACTGATCGTCGTTTAGTTTCCAGCAAAACAAATCATTAAGAAATCGATGTATTTACCCAAAAACCATCAACACTGTTTTAATTTAAGTTAATGTATATATGTAGGGTGGGTGGGTGGCCACTATCCCACCGTTAATTTTTAAAACTTGCGCAAGTATTTCAATGAATGTTTATTTTGTTCTAAAAAGTTATGTACTTTATTTATTGTGAAAATATGCTTTGTTTCCATTTAATTTTTTATAAATCGTTGCTCGTGTTTTTGGAATTGGAGGGTGGGATAGTGGCCACCCACCCACCCTACATATACATTGGTATTTAAATTAAAACACCGCTTTAAATTTTTGAAATACATTCCATAGAAAATCAGTTTTTTTGAAAAACTAAAGGTAAAACAGTGGGCGAATTAAAAATTTAATGTAGAATGAGTGGCCAGTCTTTATCCCAACCTTCAAATCGGTATTTTGTTTTATTCATACATTTTGTGATTTTAAATTTTTAATAGAATTTTAATATTAGGACTTAAATAATTTTCAAAAAAACTAATATAGTGCGATTTATGAAAGGTTTTGTGCATATGTAGGGTGGGTGGGTGGCCTCCATCCCACCCTCCAATCAGTAAAATATCGTCAAAAATTATTTGAAAAATTTGTATGAATAAATCTCTAAAATTTGCAATTAATTTGTGTTTATTTATATTTTACAACTTTCAACTAAAACCCTCGCTTATTGTTTACTGATTGGAAGGTGGGATAGAGGCCACCCACCCATCCTACATATACATATTAACTTTAATTACTAATCGTTGATTATTTTCTTGCTAAAAACAATAAAACACTTTATGTAATTAAAAATAAAACAAAATCAAAATTTAAGTTTAAATATATATGACTTTCTATAGCTAATCTTATCTAATTTAATTTTAAAGTCTGCCCACCCATCATGCATTAAATTTTTACTAATTTACTCACTCAAAAATTTTACCTTTTAAATTTCTTTTTTATTCAAAAAGTTTTGTGATTAATTTCATTACAAACCGCGAGACGATAAAGGATTAAAGTTTTTATGTATGTGTAGGGTGGGTGGGTGGCCTCTATCCCACCTTCCAATCAGTAAACAATAAGCGAGGATTTTATTTAAAAGTTGTAAAATATAAATAAACACAAATTAATTGCAAATTTTAGAGATTTATTCATACAAATTTTTCAAATAATTTTTGATGATGTTTTACTGGTCAGAGGGTGGGATAGAGGCCACCCACCCACCCTATACATACATATAAACTTTAATCCCTTATCGTCTCGTGGTTTCCAATAAAATTAATTACAAAACTTTTTGATTAAAAAAGAAACATTTTTGAATGAGTAAATTAGTCAAAATTTGATAAATGATGGGTGGAGAGACTTTAAATCTAAATTAGATAAGATTAGCTATGGAAAGTCATTTATATTTAAACGTAAATTTCAATTTTATTTTATTTTTTATTACACAAAGAGTTTTATTATTTTTAGCAGCAAAATCGTCAACGATTAACAATTAAAGTTATCACCTATATGTAGGGTGGGTGGGTGGCCTCTATCCCACCCTCTAATCAGTAAAACATAAACGAGGGTTTTAATTAAAATTTGTAAAAAATACATCAATTAAAAAATGCAATTATTTTGTATTTGTTTAGATTTTACAACTTTAAATTAAAACCCTCGCTTATGATGTACTGATTGGGGGATGGGCTAGAGTCCACCTACCCACCCTACATATCCATGATCACTTTAATTGCTAATCGTTGATGATTTAGCCGCTAAAAACAATCAAACCCTTTATTTAATAAAAAATAAAACAAAATCAACATTTAAGTTTAAATATAAATGATATTCTATAGCTAATCTTATCTAATTTAAATTTAAAGTTTCCCACCCATCATGCATCAAATTTTTACTAATGTACTCAATCAAAAATTTTACCTTTTAAATTTCATTTTTATTCAAATAGTTTTGTAATTAATTTTATTGTAAACCGAGAGACGATAAGGAATTAAAGTTTAAATGTATATGTAGTGTGGGTGGGTGGCCTCTGTCCTACCCTCCAATCAGTAAAACATCATCATCAAAAATTATTTGAAAAGTTTGAATAAATCTATTAAAATTTGCAATATATTAGCTTTATTTACGTTTTATAACTTTTAATTAAAACCCACCCTACATATACGTGATAACTTTAATTACTAAGTATTGATGGATTCTACATCTTTTTTGTTTACTTTTTAATTGTTATTGTTGTTTTTGTTGAAAAATTAACGATTTTTTTACCGTTTTGTCGTTCCCTGATGCCATTTTATTTTTCAAAATTTGACATGAATATTTCTGCTAGTTAAGGTGGGATTGGGAATCCCATTGACAGACCATCATTATGCGTGTATATTTTTATTGTTAAATTGTCTTTTTAAGACAGAGATTGATATGCTCCATCAATTTTTTAATTTAATTCTGGTTGCTCGTTTGTGTTTATCATTGTTTCTACTATTTCTTCTAATTCTTTTATTGGAATTGACGTGAGAAGACTTTTCACCTCAAATGATATTAATTTTGCGTTAGTAGAGATAGATATTGGTTTTAATTTATTGACTAAATCTATAGAATTTTTAATCCCGTATGGTGAAATAAACTGGATAAAATAGGGGATTATTTGATTAACTAGTTTACATACATTATATGCAAGTGCATATATGTAAGATACACCGTGTCTCATAGGTTAGTCCATATAGTACTGGGATCCTCGGATTCATCTTTATTAGTCGAAATCTTTTTGAATCTTTTATTAAGTTGACGCACGATTTTAACGTTTTCTTCAACTATGATTAAAATTGATTGGTCCGGACCTTAATTAATATTTTCCTGGATCTTAACGGCGTTAATTTCGTGGTACATTTCAACATTAAGGATATTTAATTACTTTTTTATACCTCTTTAAATTATATTGATTTCTTTATTCTTAATTAGTATTTTGTTAACATGTCCTAAAATTAGTACACTCATAACCTGCCTACATCCAACCGAATTCGACTCCATTAACATCACACTGAGAGAAGAAGCAAAAGGCACGATCAGTAAAAAATCCAACTTGCAAATTTAAAACATCTACGAGAAAAATATTCAAAATTACGCATTGTGAAGGGTTTACTTCACATAATAGTAAAATTTAATGCAGTCATATTGAATTCTATAATAACAATACTTAATTCTTTGCCTGTATAACTTTAATTATTTTATATATAAAAATACAGTTATACAGACAAAGAATTAAGTATTATTATTATATAATAACATGTATAACGAAGTAGATGCCTCAGGAATCAACGATATTGCATTCTATCACAGCAGAAATTTCCTTTCTAGAGAAAGGCTTAAAATATTTAGCTAATTTAAACCTTAATTCATTAACAGAATTAGTAGGAATCGATACAGAAATAACGTGCAAGATTATGACAACACATTAACGAACATTAAAATTGCAAAATTGATTACACAACATAAAAGTAAATATAAATTATAAGAAAAACACCAAATCAGAAGTAATACTAATCAAAAACATTAAAAATAAACTTAAAAACAATAATTTAGTCTTGAGCAAGGCCGATGAAGGTAAATGAGTCACAATTTTAACTAGACAAGAATATATTGATAAAACCGAAATATTACTTAAATCAAATAGTTTTTATTAACTTCAATTAAAGTAAAAGAAAACGAGGGTTTGAGTGGAAGAACATTTTACAAGATGAACTCCGTCCTTCAACTTGCCATCAAAATTTGTTTGTATGTTTTCAATATTTTATATCTATTTTGTAATAACTGCAGTTTTTTGAGCAAGCATAGCAAAGAATAAATAAATAAAAGCAATATCTGTTCCCGCTAACGCAAAATTAATATCATTTGACGTAGAAAGTCTTTTCACGTCAATTCCAATCAAAGACATAAAAGAAATATAAAAAACATTAGTGAACAAAAGCGACCAACTAGAATTAAATAGAAAAAAGAGATGATGGAGTTCACCGATTTCTATTTTAAAACAAAATTACTTTAAATTTTACACTAAAATATACACGCATAATGATAATCTGCTAATGGAACTCACCTTTACCTGCAGAAATACTTATGTTGATTTTTGAAAAACAAAACTATTTTTAATAATATACATTCAAAAATTATAATATTTTGGGCTAGGTATGTAGATTTGCATTTGGATAGGTACCACACGACAAGTAAATTCTTTTGAAACATATCTAAATTCAATACATGATGACATTAATACGAACATAATAATAGCCTTAATTAACTTACAAGATCTAACTATAATGAAATCACAAACTAATAAATTACAATTTAAAATTTATAGAAAGAAAATATTAAGAGATAGAATCATACCAGGAAATTCAAATCACCCAAACTAAATAAATAGTACATTTCACGATTTTTTGCACAGAGTAATAGATATTCCACTAAATCTAAATGTTCAAACTATCGTGACAAACAACGGTTATAATATGACGTCTATAAAACTTATTAAAAATGAAATAACAAAAACAACTTCTAAAATAATTTTATCCACCACAATAACAATCTAAAAAATGGTATAAAATCAGATGGTTAATGAATTCTTACATAAAATTATGAACTGTTCTAAAGGGAATGAATTCACTATAATTTGCACTAACCTAATAAATATTGGCAAAATATTTACTAGTAACAAAATTAATGTAGAAAGTGACAAAAAATGTGGTATATATGAGATCTATTGAGGACAATGCATTGCAATTAACATTGGCTATTCAAATTCAAATCTTACATTCAGGTAATAAATGACAGTAATAATTATTAAAAATAAATTTTATTTTTATTTAAAATCAATTTTATAATAAAGCTGTACTGAAGAGAGCGAAAGTTCGAAACACGTGTCTGCAGATGATTATAAACTTGAATGCTAGATTTTTTTAATTGCTTTTGCTAATTAAATTTAATGAAATCAGTTTAAAATTCATTTTTCATAATTTTTCATGTTATAGTTACATTTAAACAATCTAAAGTACATTTTATCATTTATTAGTTTATTCAACAGAAATAATTTCATTCAAATTAGTGTTGCTTTAATAGTTGTACTATTTGTAACACGCAAATTAATTTGTATTATTCAATGTCTGTCGAAGTATTAGCTAGAGAAGTAGTTGTTTCAAATTAATTTGTTTTGTAGTCTTAGTAAGACTTATTGTTGTAGATTCACGAAATGTTTTCGTATTTTTAAATTTATTATACACATATTATATTTACTTTATCTGTATTTTTGTTTGTTAATAAAGATGTGATGCAGTCAAAGTCGTACAAAACACCACCTAATTAAAGTTGACAGAAATCTTTAACCGGTGCATAAGCAATAATATTTTTCTAGAAGCTTTAAAAATTCATTTGTAATTCCAATACAAAAAAGGTGAATATCTGGGTTATAATTTCTCAGGCGCAATCTTGAAGTTTGTGACTTCTTTAGAAAAGGATTAATTTTAATGTAAAGTTTTCTAGACTTGTCAAAAGCTTTGACTGTGTCTCACATCAAATACTATTGATTCATGACTTGTCAAAAGCTTTTGACTTTGTCTCACATCAAATACTATTGCGTAATCTCTATTTCTGGAATCTACATCCGAGTAGTTGTAGATTAATAATTTCATACCTCTCATAAAGAAAACAGAACGTATTATCGTTGAATGTTTATCAGATTTCTTATCAAGATATCAAGAATATATGGTGTCCCACAGGATTCTATCTTAAGCCTTCTACTATTTTTAGTATGTATGTCAACGATCTACTAGACTCAACTTTAAACGTAAATATGATCTTATATCTGATCCGATGATTCTATGATTGTAAATCAATCTAAACAACAAGAGATAGACACTAAATTCAATACGACACCACAACAAATGATATCAAGCTGGTTTCTAAGCAATCGGCTTAAATTAATCAATACCAAACCGACGACCCTCATTATTGCTATTTGCAGAGGTGCAACTGAAGCTACATCAGTAATATCGACAACTACTTGACATGAGGAACCCACTCAGATTATCTGGTTATGTTCGAACATATTTTTTACGCGGAATATGTCAATGATAGTTTTAAAGGAAACCATATGATTGGCACGTTTTGCTCTCATACAAAGCCACATTTCATACGGACTTCTTGTATGGTAATACTCTGCTATCAGATACCGTATAATTAGGTTACAACGCAAAGTGTTGATGATACGGATAATATATAGGTTTTATAACTAAAATCACTATTTTTTTTTATTTTCTAACTAGTTTTGGCTTATTGCCATTATAAAGAATGCAGCCTACCAGATGTGGATTTCATTGGAAATGAAAAAGTGGTATAAGCAGGGAGACGTTTTATCAGAATTCTTAAAACTGCTACACACAAGACTTGTCCTAAAACTACCTAAGTGATTAATGAGAAACAAGTGTATGATATACCTAATAAGATACCTAAAAATTTCGCATTTACTGTGAAAGCATGTATAATACTATATAATACAATTGATTGTGGAGTTAGTGTTTTGTTGCTCGCTTTGTAGTAAATACGGTTAGTCTTTTCTGAGATAATATAAGGCTATTTTGGTAAAACCACTCTTTAATTTTTTGAATTAAAATATTTCCCGTTATGGCTATCTCAGCAGGAGTTGTACCATATAAACTTATGTTCGTGTCATCTGCATAGCCAAGAAAATTACAATTGTTTAATATGCTGTTTAAATCATTTATGCAAATAATAAACAGCATGGGCCCAAAAATGCTTCCCTGCGGTATACCAATGTTGGTATTTGCGATATTAAATAGAATGGTTGTACTCCTACTGGCAATAATTCTTGTCTTACAGATATGACTTAATCCATTTATTTTCCATTCCACGTATACCATGGTGATGTACTTTTTTTGCCAGAATTAAGTGATTAACAGAATCAAAAATCTTTGGTTTGATTTTTTGTGAGTTACGTGAAGATAAATCTTAAAGCACTATTATATCTTGTGGGGACGAAACTTTAATATAAATCTTTAGGTCATCTGCAAATAATAAGTATTTGGTTTTAAATATCATTAATGAAGAGATTGAAAAGTATGGGTCCTAAATGGAATCCCTGCGGAACACTTGAGGACACTAGGATGTTATGCCATTACAGATAATTTGCTGACGTCGATTTGTCAAATATGATTCAATCCACAGTAAAATAATTCAATCAAACTCAATTGCAGTTAATTTGCAAATTAGATATTTGTGACTGACTCTGTTAAATACTTTTGCGAAGTCCGTGTAGACTAAATGTACAGGAAAATCAGATTCAAATTAACCGAGAATATAGTTAACTAATACAAAAATTTTGATGCTGTTGAACGGGAAGCGCAAAAGCCATGCAGTTTATCATATATTATATGTTTATACATTCACTAACGAGTTTATCCAACATTTTCGGTATGCATGATTCAATATTAATTAGTGTATAATTAATCACGTTACTTTCACCGCCAGATTTATAAATTGGGTTGACAAAGTTTAACTTCCAAATTTTTGGAAAGTGACCAGAGTTTAATCATTTCCAAGAAAATCTTTACAATCTTTGGTAACAACAGGAGGAACACCATCAGAACTAGCTCCTTTATGGATTGGCACATTATTAAGATGTACCAATTTTTAATATGGGAATACATATTATTTGGATTACTCGTTCATTTTTTTCAGAAATCCTATAGGCTGAAAATACTAAAAACTTTACTATTAAAAAAATAACCTTTATTTGCATGTTGGCATGACAACTTTAACCCAGTCGGGCCAAAACAAAAATAGCTTGCGCCAAGGTAATCTTCTCTACATTTGAGAAAACACTATTGGTCAAGTACCCTGGTACCCTCACATACACCCGCTACTTTTAATACCCTGGATTGTATGAACTCCTTCCGATACAAACTTGCCCTTCCTGCATCTCAACCTCCTTCCACTTCTCTATCATCTATATCTGCACATTTACTCCATTCTCCAACCATTCTTTCACAATATTCTCGGATTCTCCCGGCCTTTCATATATATTTTTACGTTCTATGCTCCACTCACTCCACTGTATTCATATGTACGTTATCCATACCTCTTTCACCAATCTCTTATTATTAAATCAAACCAAATTCATCTCATACTTTATCACTCTCTCCACTGTCTCTTCATGCACACTCAATCTATTTGTTTCCTGAAGCAGAATGTACCCAGGCATTGATCTTTCAACCCCCAGAATCTGCTTCAGGAACAACGACTGCTCTTTATCAATGCATTCATATTTCCTTATTCACCACGTTTCTACCGCATACAGCAAAATAGGCTTCACATACGCATCCCACAGCTTGCATGCCACTTGAAAGTTGCCTGAGAACCATTTTTCCCACTATGCCCCATACTTTTCTGGCTTTTCCCTGTATCTAATTCCCTTTTTCGCTTCCTAAATTGGATCCACTTTGTTTTCCTTGCATTTACTTGCATTCCTCTTTTGTCCATATGCCTCTCGCCAAAAACACCTTATCATTTGCATACTTTAGCAACCAAACCTTCTTTTTTCCAATCACTACTCCGTCCGCTTGCCCTTTTCTCAAAACCTCTTCTAAAACACTAGTATATATGTTGAACATAGTGTGCTCTTTCGCACTCACCCACGTTCCCTCATACAGCCTTCTACTTCATTCCACCATTTATGCACTCACTCCTCTCGTTCTCAAACACTCCACTAATCTTTCATTCGGTACAGTATCATACCTAGCTTCAAATCCAGTAAAACAGTGTACATACTGTCCTTTTCTTCCAACATTCTCTCCCCAAGTCTTTGTGGATTGACTCGATCCTTATATCAACAAATAGCTGCATTACGTCCTATCATCCCTGGATGTTTGAATGTAATATAGTTAATGCGCATTGAGGAAGATAACGAGAAACCATTTAAGTTATTTAGTTATTTTACCTTAGCTTGTCATCATGGATAAGTTCTTATCAAATAAGTTCGTAGTTTCAAGCTTCCCGATCAGATCTTCGGGGGGAGCGAATAGGTACAGAAACATGAGTAATAATAAAGTGAAAATCAGATAAACTGGAAAAATATACACATGGAATTCCAAAACAGTGAGAAAATTCAGAATGCTTTGTTTAAAATGGAAAGACTGGGTTATAGAAATTATGGGAGCGAGTGAGTGGAAATGGCCCGGTCATATCTACTGTGACATAAAAAATTACAGAGTATATTATTCTAAAACAACTAATGCAAGGTACGAGCATGAAGTGGCACTGATTATCAGTAGGGATGTTGCCAGGTATGTCAAACGAAAAAGTCATTTTCCTGCAATTGAATGCGTCACCAGTAAGCACCAACATAATCCAGGTATATGCACCTACTAATGATCATAGTGAAGAGGAAGTAGACGAGTTCTATTCTTAGATTATAAACCTTATAAAGAAACTCCTTAAACAATAACTTCTCATCTTGGTAGGTGATTTTAATGCTAAGGTATGCAAAGCAAAAGAAGGAAAACACATTGGACCTCACGGCCTTGGTTTTAGAAGTGCAAGAAGGAAATCTCTGTGTATTTGCATTCGAGCACCATCTTGTAATAACGAACACTTTTTAAAGGTTACCAGATAAACAACTGTACACCTGAACATCTCCCAGGGATAACGGAGAAGACCATATCATCCGAAACCAGATCGATAATTTCTTAGTGAATCAAAGATATAGAAGAATCAAAGATATAGAAACAGCTTCACAAGCGTGAAGACATACCAGGATGATGATATACAGTCAGACCACAGTCCACCTATTGGAGAGTATAGATATAATCTCATGCTCATACAATGTGCAAAGAGATTGTAGAGGAAATTATTAACAACAAATAAAGATTCTTACCGAAGCAATAATGAATATCAAAGAGAAGTATGGAACGAAACATAAATCCTGGATGACAGAAAAAAAATGTTACCCATAAGAGAACAAAGAAAACTAAATAGCAAATCCTCAACATACAAAATCATACAGAAATCATGCCGAGATTAATTTGAGAGGACAAACAATAAGAATTAGATGAAAAATGCCACGAAATCAAATTTTTACAAAGCAGATTTAATGAGTTTAATGTACATGATGTAGAAGAGCTGATTTTACATAGAGAAGATTTAAAAAAACTTGAAAATGTACATAGAACCGTTATGGGGAGTCCGAAGTGGTTCAGGTAAAAACCCCTTGACTGAGAGTGAGCCAATCCGTAGCCTCGAGCACGGTCGCGCATAAACCGGAGATGTCGTCTTTAAATATAGACTAGTTCTGTTCGTCATTGCATTTGGCGTTGGTGCATGACATAGAACCGTTATGTATGTCTGAACCTAGTATTATGATAGATTAAGCCAAAGCCGTCAGGCTCCATGACCAGATGGGACACATTTAGAATTCTTCAGACTATGGCGATGAATCCATTAAAATTTTTAATTTTTAGGCATATTCAATAACATCTATAATACTGAGAACATCCCGAAAGAATCTCAGAATTTATTATGTTATTACAGAGAGACAAAAGCATGTGGCGGCTATAGAACGATTAGCCTCATTAGTGACATGCTAAAGCTGATTCTGACAAGCATTCAACGGCAAGCTATTCGAAGAAAGAGTAAGAGACACACAGTTTGGCTTTATTAAGAATTTGGGTACTAGGGATGCACTGTTCTGTCTGCAGGTACTTTCTCAGAATTCCAGATGGATGATAAAGATCTTATGATAATCCAGAACCTATTTTGGAATCGATCAACTATTATTAAGATGTATGCATAGGAGCAAAATAATGCAGTCAGTATTCTTTGGGGAATTAGGCAACGTTACATTTTTCCACGGATCATATTTAATCTTTATTAAGAAAAAAATCAGAGAAGCCCTTAAGAATACCGACATAGGAATCCTGCTAAACAAAGACATCATACTGTGAGATTCACCGATAGTATGAACAGCTTACAAAAACTAATGAACAGAATAAAGTATGCCAGTTATAGTTTAGAAATTAACATTAGTAAAACTGAATTCATGGTAATTATAATAGTAAAGAGGCAAATGAAAGGTGTGAACTAATGATCAACAACACACTAATATAGAACATTTATCGCAGTTTTCCTACTTCAGAATCATGATCAATGAGGATTGGGACCATTAACAGGAAATTAGACGCGGAATTGAGAAAGCAAGAGCTGCCTTTAACCAATTGACTAAACTGTTCAAAAGTCACAGCCTCAGCATCGATGTAAAAATCAGACTTCTTCGATGTTATCTTTTTCTCGATACTTTTCTATCAAACGAAATCATAAACAAGGCTTTCGACATGTGGCTACACAGGAGAATATTGAGGATCTCTTGGGTAGATAGAGTGAGCAACAATACAGTGATGGAACGAATGAAGAAGGAGAAGAAAATTAGAATACCTTGAATACATTATGAGAAACAAGACCAAATTCTACCTTCTAAAAACTGTTTTCTAAGGGAAAGCATATGGTAAAAGAGCTTTAGAAAAAAATTCTTTTGGGACACTTTGCATATTTATCTTAAAATCGTATTCAAAATTACTACAGCTAATTAATAACCGATTCCAAAGTTTGTTCGTTATACAAAAAAGATATCAACTACATTTTGAACAACCAACTGATACGAAAGAGCTATTCAAGTATCTTACTAAAAAATTCTGAAAAGCCTTGAAAACAGAAAACTGTTTCTCCAGAATAATTCATCTCTATCTACATACATAAAAAGTACTTTAATCTATCAAAGTTCGTGGGATTTTGAAAGAAATTACTTAAGTAATCGATACTTGATATTTTAAGTGCTCTGGTTAATAAAAAACTAGACAATTATGCCACCTTCGCAATTACATCTACTGAATTTGATATCGGTAACCAATATCAGCACTTCTTCATAATCATCATTAACACCAATATCTAGCAAATTTCACTAGTATGTAATTCAACACTTCAATTTATTATTATAAATTCAACACGTAATACAAATCAGAAACTTTTTACTCGTAATACACGATCACGTAATCAATATCAGTACTTAGCGTCTCGTAAAAACCTTAAACATTTTACGACTCCGTCTCACCCCCCTCCCTGTACATGAACGTGTATTCTTGTACTCGATTTATACTTCACCGACGGTTTTATTTCTGTTTGAATACAGAGAATACACGTTTCGCGCCCACCCAGCGAAGATGTATTTTACAATTTTCTATCTCTGAAACCTACATAAACGTAGTTTTACGTTCGAGCCGCTCCTGGCCCTTAATGCAAACTAGCTGCATTTGCATTTCGGATCGTAATACCCCGGGAAACGACCGTTAGTCGATGTGTATTTAAGGTAAGTTTTGAAATTCATGATACTTTCGCATGTATTTACTCATTACCATTCCGACCTATAACGGCTCAATCTAGTTGCATTACGGATGCATAAATTACTTAATGGATGGGAATAATAAAACAGTTACGGCGTATAGTCTGTGCAAGTATCGATATTCATTATTGACTGTTTCAATAATGCGCATTTGCAATATTTCTTAATAGTTTGTTAATTAGCGTGGATTTTAATTGTTGTGAGAATTACTATCATTAGCATAAATAGTAATTTAATATTACATCAATTTAAGTTAGTGTTATTGATATGTGGGTTTTAACTTGATGTAGACCTTTTCCCAAAAAAAATATACGAATGTACTTCCACTGCATGGAATCTTGCTCAGACATGTTTGTAGTGATGAACATAAGTTTCATCCCCAGTATCCATTCGCTCCAAAAAACCGTCCTTCGCTTCAATACATTGGCGGTGTGAGCAATCTAGGCATTCATCTTGCACTTACTTTTGACATGCTTAGGTGATTATGGAGGACCTTAAAAATGGTTGTTCCAGATACTCCAACCATTTCTGCGAGCTGTTTTTTCTTCAAACGTGCATTCTCCAATATAATTTTTTTGATTTTGTTGATGAGATCTGAAGTGGTGACCTCAACAGACCTCCCAAATGGGGAATCATCTTGAATTGATTCTCCTCCTTGCTTAAAGAGGTTGCGTTACTTATATACCATAGATTTTCCTGGATAAGAGTCTCCATAAATAAATGGCATCTCTTCCAATATGGCTTGAACAAAAGGAAAAAGTTCCTTGCTTGGTAAGAAGTCTTATAATTCTATTTTCTCCATACTTCAAAATATCTTCCGAATTAACTTGCTTGATCGACGATAGTTCAAAGACTACTGATCTCGGTATGATATACTAATGATTAGTAACTGATTACGTTAGGACTAACGTGAGCGCCCCCCACTACCATCCATCCCCGCCATTCTGCGAACTTGAAAACGCACACTCGTAAAGTAAATAATCTGCTGATTTTGTAATTAGATCATCTTAATGTATGACAGCGAAATTATTATATGTATACAAATATCAATATCTCTATATAACAAACACAGAATATAAATAGACCAATTAGTGCAAATTCGGAATGCCGATCAGAATCATTACAGTACAATAACGAAACCGAATACAGCAGAGGCGCACGTTTGATTCAAAGCGTAACAACAATACGCAAAAATAACCATTATTCACATTAAATTTGAATGCCGATAGCGCTTTGAATTTAGAGTTCCCAATTTATTATTTCCAATCGTCAATACGCTGGAAAGGCAACATTTTCCGCCTCATTAAACATCGCGGCATTATTGCACATATAACAATATAATAAAAATCAATTTCAAACGGGAAACCATTATCGCAGAATACCGCAGCGGACCCGCACCCTTTTATTGTCCACCCGCACAATAAACCCACCTCATAATATAAGCATTAATGCCCCCCCCACGACACATATAAGAAAAAAATAGGAAAGAAAAACCCCGAACGTTATTTACTTTTAATAAAAATGTTTACGACGCCTTGATGGGACATAATGGAACACTGTTACCGAAACGATACCGTTAATCTATAAATAATCGGTGATATTCATTTTCGTTTCTATATTGCTATTATTTTAATTAATTTGAAATCATATTGAATTTAATCTTATACTTATTTCCTCCTAATTATCGACTCTCTGTCCACGAACTTAATTATAAACGAACAATATTATTGTAACGTTTTTCACGTTATAAATTAAATAATTGCAAATGATTTATTGAAGTCAATTAATATTACCAGCACGTATTTATATCTGACACTTAAATCTGACACTTGTTTTTTTTCTTTTTTTTTTCGATCCAGTCGGCACGTCCATGACGCATCCCTTCTCCCCACGCGTTTCGCGACACTGCCCCCTCCCTAGGCATGTTTCGTCCCGAAATGAGTCCTCCGGCACCTTATGACGATACCTGCACTGGGACCCCTTTGTACATTTTGACGTTCGAAAGATATAGCAGTCGATGGGCTTCTCATGTCGTATACCACTGGAATTATAACAGCATACCAAAATCTCGATCCCAGAATTGGCAAAAAGGACTTCCACCATGCTTCTGATTGTTCTCCAGTCCAATTGGTCCAACCCACAAGCTAGTTTCGGTATTGCCAATTTCTTGATACCCTCACGTAGAAGTGAATCCCTCAACTCATTTAATGATAGCCATACATCCTTGTAGGTTGGCTTCTGATGAGAGTACTTCTTCGTTACCAGATAGTAAATTATCCTTTTCAGTAGGTGGCTACTAACATCTAGGTGGACTATGCTTCCGACTTTAGGACATTGAGTGCGTAGTTCCTCCAACCTTCCAAATTTCTTCCTGAAGACGCTAGCAATTCCTCGTGACATCTTTAAATCCTGGGCCACACAATGGGCAAGACAATAGTCCGAAGGTACTTGGAATAGATCTCGTTGTTATTCTCTTGTTACATCAAAACGACACTTACGTCCATAAGAGTGCTGAACCATGAAGTCTTCAAATGCTTTCTCGTCGTTTTGTTCAACCACCGCACGAATCGCTGCGCCATCTTCTTCGCCAGCATAAGGGGTCAGACGATTGAAATGGACAATTCTTGGTTTTTGAATCCTGTATACGATGTCGTTGATTTTCTCTATTATCTGGTATGGTCCATCCCATGATGTTTGCAATTTTGGGAAGAGACCTCAGCGTCTTTGTGGGTTAAATAACCACACCATATCTCCATCTTTATAACCACTGTGATCCGTTTTAAGCCATAATTTTCTTTCATTCGGTCGCTAGCACGTTGGATGTTGGATCGCACATGAAAATGGATTTCATCCATTTTTCGTCTCAGGTCGCTCACATAGTCTTCCCCTGCCAAATCTTCTCCCGGAGGGCAGCCGAACTTTAAATCACATGGAAGTCGTAGCTCTCGACCCATGACGATGCTCGCTGGAGTCTACCCGGTCGTTTCGTGTACAGCCGATCGATACGCCAGCAAGAAAAGATGGAGATGTTGGTCCCAGTCTCTTTGATGGTCAGAGACTACTTTTGACAAATAGCGATTGATGGTCCTATTCATTCGTTCCACCATACCATCTGATTATGGATGCAGAGCTGTTGTCCTTGTCTTATGAATCTTAAGGATTTTGCATACCTCTTGAAAAAGATTCGATTCGAAATTTCTTCCTTGGTCAGAATGTAGTTCTAAGGGAACACCGAAACGACATATCCACTCCTTAATTAGTACTTCCGCTATTGTTGAAGCCTCTTGGTTTGGTAACGCATAGGCATCCACCCATTTACTGAAGTAATCCATTACCACCACGATGTATTTATTTCCTTGGTGAGACTCGGGGAATGGCCCAGCGACATCAATTGCGATTCGCTCAAAAGGACTACCAACGTTGTACTGACGCATAGATGCTTTTCTTCGTCGCTGTGGGCCGTTACTTGCTGCACAAATCACATATTTCTTGCACCATTCCCTGACGTCTACCTTACAGTTCACCCAGTAGAATCTCTCCCGAAGTTTTTTTAAAGTCTTCAGGTATTCTACTCTTTGGAATTATAATCTGCCTTCGTTCTTCGCGGCCTTCTGAATCTTTGAATATGCGTTCAAGCAGTCCCTTGTCCAGTACAATAGAATCCCGCTGAGCCCAGTATAACTTCAATTCAGGCGAATATTTGGAGACTTCATCCCATGTTGGCCTGGTTCCACTTTCCTTCCATGTCATCAGGGGCTTTAGAACAAGGTCGTCGTCTTGGTCCTGCCGGATTTCTTTTAAATTCCAGTCATCGCTTTCTACAGCTGTTCGGAGTACTTGACTTTCCTTTGATTCTGCGTTGTTACAGTGCTTGCAATTTTCTGGGCATGGCCTTCGCGACAAAGCATCTGCATTCCTGTGGATCGCTCCAGCTCTGTGTTCAGTGTCAAAGTCAAACTCCTGAAGTCTTTCCAACCATCTTGAGACTTGTCCTTCCGGATTCTTGAACTGAAGAAGCCATTTAAGAGCAGCATGATCGGTTCTCAATAAGAACTTCCTTCCATATCAATATTTATAGAAGTGTTCTACTGATTTGACTACTGCAAGAAACTCTTTCCTCGTTACGCAGTAGTTCCGCTCCGGCTTGAATAAAGTCTTGCTAAAATAGCTGATCACTTTTTCCTCTCCATCCTGTATTTGTGATAAAACAGCTCCAATTCCTACATTGCTTGCATCGGTATCCAACAAAAACCTTCCCTCTGACAACAGATAACTTAGAACTGGTGCGCTGGTAAGTGCGTTTTTCAGTTTTTGGAACGCCTCCTGACATTCTCCGTTCCAGAAGAACCGTTGTTTTCCTTCAGTGAGGCGGGTTAATGGTTTAGCGATGTTTGAAAATCCCGCAACGTAACGACGGTAATACGTGCATAATCCAAGAAAACTCCGAAGTTGGTGTAAATCCTTTGGAACTGGCCATTCCCTCACCGTTGAGATCTTTTGGCCGTCGACTGCAATACCTTGGCTTGAAACAATGTGTCCTAAGTACTGCACCTCTTTCTTGAAAAGGTGACACTTCTTCGGGCTGAGTTTCAGTCCAGAATCCCTTAATCGTCGGAACACCTCTTCTAAGTTCTTCATGAGTTTCTTATTACAATTATATCGTCGAGATAAACCAAACAAGTTTTCCAAGATAGTCCTGTTAATACCGTCTCTCTTAGTCTCTCAACGTCGCGGGTGCATTACATAGTCCAAATGGCATAACATTGAATTGCCATATTCCATTTCCTGCTGTAAATGCTGTTTTTTCTCTGTCCTCGGGAGCTACTTCCACTTGCCAATATCCGCTTTTAAGATCCAGTGTGGAGAAAATAGTAGATCCAGCCAAGGTATCCAATGTGTCGTCAATTCGGGGTAAAGGATAACTGTCCTTTTTGGTCACATTATTTAGTTGACGATAGTCAACACAGAAGCGAGTTGATCCGTCCTTCTTCTTTACCAATACCACTGGCGGGGCCCACGGACTACTAGATGGTTCTATAATGCCTTCGCTCCCCATGTCCTGCACAATCCTATCAGCTTCCTCCCGCTTCGCCAGTGGAATTCTTCTGGCTGTCTGCCTAATCGGTCGAGAATTTTCGGTATCAATTTTATGTTGAACGATATTGGTTCTTCCTTTTTGTCCAATATCAAATACGTCCTGGTATTCCATGATCAACTTTTTTACTTTGTCTCTTTTAGTTGGATTACAATCTTGGGTCGAAAGGGAAATCAACTTGTCTAGTTCCGGGTAACTCATTTCATTGTTTTTATTCTCTGCTGTGGTTTTCCGCAATATCGATGAAGCAGCAGAACAATGTCCTAGCGGCACTTCCTTCCTCAAATGAACAGAGTAATAGTTAGTATTCATTATTCTAACTAATACATTGTTATCGGTGCAAACGAGAAAAACACTCGTTGCTACTCCTCGTCCCAGTTTATCGTCATCAACTATAGGTTCAAAGATCATAATGTTTTTGTGATGGGATGCTTCTTCCAATTGGCCCTCAATAATTACTTCACTTCTCTCCGGAACTGATGTTTCCGTTGGAAGGGTTGCCCGGACTCTACCAATATTCCGTCTGTGGAGTACCACCTCCTCTCCATTAACTTTTAGGATTCCATTCTTAAGATACAATGGGAAGCCTCTAGTATTTATGATGTCCATACCGAGAATTAATTCGTCTTCAATGTCAGGTACTATGAGTTGGTGTTGGAATGATGTGTTCCCTATGGTAATCGTGGATTTTATTTCACCATGAATATTAGCAGGTTCTCCTGTTGCTGTTCGTAATTTCCAGGTCGTTAGTCGTACATTTTTCGGTTTTGACACAATATCAGGTCTTATAATTGTCCTAGTAGCACCCGTGTCTAGTAGCAGTCGACAAGAGTTTTCAGCAATGTTTCCATCCACAAAAACCGTACCGACGTGGTGTGACAAGTATGCTACTTTTGCAGTTTTTCTAGGGGCTTGATGTTTTTTAGACGACGGACACCCCCTGAGGTCGACTTTTCATTGGTGCGATTATTTGATCTTTCCCTGCACCGACGTTGTATACGACCGTGTTTTCCACATTTCCAGCATTCCACTTTCTTCATGTTTGCTAACGATTCCTTGATGATATCTTGTATCATTTTTCTAAGATCATCCAATCCTTCTCGTGAATCTTCTATTTTCCGAACACGGCCTTGACTCCTAACTGTACTTTTCGCTGCTTCTATCTCGAGCGCACGAGACAGTGCGTCTACTAATTTAATTGGTCGAGCGAGTATCAATGCCTGATGTATGTCTTTATCCTTCAATCCATCTAAAAATGCCTGCACAGCTAATGTTTCCAAGATGTTCTCTGTTGCACCAGGATACGCCAGACGTGTTAATCGAGCTATATCTGCTCCAAATTCTTGCAAACTCTCATCAGATTTCTGGCAGCGATTTTTAAGCTGTGAATGGTACACGTGTTCAAGGTGTGTTTGACCATACCTTATTTCCAGATGCTTGATTCACTGGTCGTAATTCATCTCGCTCTGGGACACTCTCTGCAAGACATTTGTTGCATCCCCACGCAGTGTTAGAATTAAAGCTGTATCCTTCTCTGTTGCGTTCCATCCATTGGCTGATGCTGCGGCCTCAAATTGTCTAAGGAAATTATTCCAAGAAGTTTGGCCATCAAAATTAGGTGGTTTCATTTTTATCGAGTGGACAGGATAATTATTTATGTCATTTAATTCAATTCCTCCGAAATTTCTTTTTATTTCCGTTAATTTTTCTTCCATATTCCTAGAAATTTCCAGAATTTCTTGTTTCATTTTATCGGAATTTTCTGTAATTTTCTGATATATTTTCTTTTCCATGAGTTCCGAATTTTCATTAATTTTATATTCAATTTCGATAATTTTCCTTGAATTTTCTAGAGATTTTTCTTCCAAGTTTTTAGAAATGTCTAGCATTTCTTGTTTCATTGTATCGGCATTTTCCGTTAATTTTTCTTCCAGATTCCTAGAAATTTCCAACATTTTCTCTGTCATTTTATCAGAATTTTGCCTCAATTGCTCCATAATTGATGCTGTGTCGCCTCCGATATCAAATAAAAATGTGTCTGGATCATGGCCTTCTTCTTGCAGCGCTTCCTTAAGTATCTGTTGTAACACACTCTTCTTGCCGCTCGTATCCAAATTCTTCCAGTTGCACTTTTAATTCAGCCACTTTTAGGTCCGTTATTGTAACGCACTTCGCCATTTTGTTTGCAATTTTATACACCCCAAACCTGACACCAATGTAACGTTTTTGCACGTTATAAATTAAATAATTGCAAATGATTTATTGAAGTCAATTAATATTACCAGCACGTATTTATATCTGACATTTATATCTGACACTTAATTCTGACACTTGTTTCTTTTCTTTTTTTTCGATCCAGTCGGCACGTCCATGACGCATCCCTTCTTCCCACGCGTTTCGCGACATTATAATAAAGACAAAACACAGAAGACAGAATACAGAAGGCAGAAGGTGGAAGGCGCTTGGCAGAAGAAAAAGGCAGAAGACTGAAGGCTGAAGGTAGATGACGAAAAGCGGATGGCAGAAGAGGAAGGCAGAAGTCTGAAGGCTGAAGGCTAAAGGCAGAAGGCATAATGCAGAATGCAGAAAGCAGAAGGGTGATGGCAGAGGACAGGAGGCAAAAATCAAAACACAGAAGGCGGAAGGCGAATGGTAAAAGAAGAAGGCAAAAAGCTGCAGGCAGAAGTCATAAAGAAAAATGCGAAAAGCAGATTGCAGAAGACAGAAGGCTTAAGGCAGAAGACATAATCCGCATGTTGAAGACAGAAGGCAGATAACAGAAAGCATAATGGAAAAGGCAGAAGGTAGAAGGCAGAAGCAGAAGGCAGAATGCAGAGGGCAGGCGGCCAAAGGCATAAGGCAGAATGTATAATGTAAAAGGCAGAAGCCAGAAGGCAGAAGGTAGAAGGCAGAGGACTAAAGACACAAAAATCGTCTTAGCAAAATTGTTAGTCTGAGAAAAAAGCGATATTTACCATTAGTTAAAAATTGTATGTTGTTTCTAAATCAGTCTTAATAAGTATTAAATAGATAACGTCAATACAAAACACTATATTAGTGTTAAATAAGTTTTTAAATTTTTAGCTAAAAAATCTGCTTTATCAATTCATTTTTTCTTTCGCTCTTACGACGACGCAGTAGATTTCAAAGTATTTTTTTTTTATATTTTCACGTCATCCATCTCCTGTGATGTTGATTCCAGTATTCGTACCGAATCTCTTACAGCTGAAAGACATCGAGAACGAATCGGAACGTTTTATTACACGTTGCCGAGGGTCTATTAATATAGCTTCAAATTTTCTTATCTCAACCAGGATTCAGACTGTTTCGCAGACAATTGATGGTCCTCGAAACGGACTCAAGATGCTTCCACACTATCTAGCAGCTTTCCACTTCTGCAAATCTTTTCGCCGGGGAGGGCGATTTAGTCCTCTGTATAAAAGTAATTGTGTTTCCGAACTATTCAATCTACCTCGCCGATGACGCGATTTATTTGCTCTGCCCTTCATAATCTCTTAAATCTTCATTGAAACTTATATATAGGTTTAAATTTATTTATTATATATATATATATATATATATATATATATATATATATATATATATAAATGTATATAGAATCAATAAACTTTCATAAAACACATCCTTCAGAAGTTTGATGCCGCCATCCATTTCATCCGGCAGCACTAAAACAAAGCGGAAGCCGTTCGACAGGAAGGAAAACCGTCCCACGAATATAGAATATGAAATGTAGAAAATACCCAAGCGCCCTTTCGAACGCGCATTTATACCGTTTCGCATCCTACACGTTCGTTTCCTTCTACTTCTACTTTTTTTTTTCGTTCGTTGTTCCTTTCCACAAGAATTAAATCACAAGGGGTCGGGACGACGCATGTAAAGACCTATAAAATAAACAGTAAATTACAATTTACCTTTACGATCACGCGACGGTGGTATTACGTGTTGCATTTGGAAATTACACCTTGGGATTTTATGTCACACACTAATTCCGCCTATCTGTGCGGTAGATTTTGCGGCGGCGATTACTGACAGAGGCCGTGTGTAGAGTGCTGCATAATGTGCGTTCTGGTTTGCAGATAAGGGAAATGGAACTAGGACTGGCATTGTGTAGAAACATAATATGAAAATGCATGCTACTTTGTTAGTGGTCAATTAAGTTGATCATGTAGAAACGAAACTATAACTGTAGTAAAGTAATGGTGAAGTTGAGGTCGAAATACGAGGGCCATCCGAAGAGTAGTACCTTTGAGAATATAAAAAAATAGTATATATTAACGTTTTATTTGTAAATAATATACCTTAAACTACTTCTCTATATAGTCACCCTGCAAATTCAGGCATTTGTAGTACCGTGTGACAAGTTTTTATATACCAGTTTAATATTTCTCTGCCTCCAGTCTATTGAGATATGTAATCTCAGCTTCCTTCAGTTCTTCATCTATGTCTATAAAGTCCTTGAATTTTGTTAACAGGTGAAAATCCATAGGTGCTAAGACTGGATTATAGGGTAAATGATTCAAAGTTCGTCCGTAATAACTGACTGCAATTATTTTCACTCTAGATTCAATATTAAAAACATACAAAGGTAAAAATTGCTGTCTAAATATAATATTGAAGACATTATGGAAACAGAAATTTCTAAAGAAATACTTTTAGATCCCCAATCAAGCATTGATGAATCAATACTGATCTTAGTGACTATGTAGACCTTTTTATTAGCACTCATAGAAAGAGAAGGAGATTCCTTTCTAGCTCAGAAGATAAATAGAAACATGAAATAGATAAAATTACACAAAGCAAGATGACTCGACAATGAAGTAATACTGACAAACCAGCAACAGCTGAAATACTTTTTCTAATTCTGACCCGGTTCAACACATCAAATCCATCACCGCATGATATTTGTCAGAGCTCAAAAATTTAAAAAAATATTTTTTCAAAAATTTCCAATAACTCATATTCACATTTGGAAACTATAGATTTTTCTAGAAAATCTGTTCTAGAAATCTAGACTCTTTTCAGTCATTTCTCCTCCAGATATCAAGATTGTTTTTTCAAGCTATTTTTTAAAGTGCGAAGTTTTTAGAATTTTCAACATTTTTTTTTCTATATATTTAAATTTTTAAAGGTTTCTAGAAAAGTCCAACAATTTCTTTTGTAGAGTTCTAGAAATTTCTCTAAGGAGTCTACTATTTTTTTCTTAAATGTTATTATTGGTTGTATATTTAGGTTGTAGCATTTAATTAATGATTTTAGAATTTGCTATGAATAAATATTTCAAAAATTTTAGTATCTTCCGTTAATTATTTAGATTTATTTCCTTATTTTGTTGGTTTTTTTCTCAAAAAGGTCTGTTAATTCTAGTATTTTTGAGCAATTTGTTTTGGATATAACAAAGCAATTTTTCGAGAGTTGTTTTTTACAAATTTCTGGAAATTTAGAAAATTTCTTGTATCGTTATATCGACATTTTAGGAATTTCTTATCTAAATTGGGGGAAAAAAATTCAAGATTTTTAGTTCATCAACTTGCATTTGACGTTAGGAATCATTTCGTAAAAGAATTTTTTTTTAAACCGTCCTTGCTATGAAAAGTTATTGTAAAAATACTGAAAAACAATTGAAAATCAAATTTCTAATTTTTAGAAATTTAACTTCTCTTCGTTGCTGGTAATTTATTAGCGAAAGAATTTTTGTAATTTCATTATTATTTAAAGAACTAAAAAAAATTAATAATAAATTTTTGATTTTTATTCTATCAATTTGAATTTGATGTGTAAAATGTAGGAAATTTCTAGTAAATTGCGAAGATTTAAATGAAGACTTTTAGAAAATTTGTTCTAAAAAATCTAGACTCAGTAAATTTCTAGTAATTTCTTCTCCACATTTCAAGATTTTTTCAACTTGTCTTCTAAATCGCAAAGATTTTTTTAGAGGCTCTAGAATTTTTAGAATTTACTTCCAGAAATCTAGATTATTTTCTCGAGGGTTCAGGAAAATTCTAGCAATCTATTCTCCAGAGTTCAAGATTTTTTTTTTAAGTCGTCTTTTAAATTGCACAAATTTTCCTTGAGGCATTCTAGATTTTTTTTAAAGTTTAGAGTTTATAAAATGGCCAATAACTTCTTCCCCAAATTAATTGTTTTTTTCAACTTTTCTTATAAATTGCGAAGATTTTCTTTCAGCCTCTAAATGTTTTTTTTAATTCCTCTTCTTATCGAGAATTCAGATGAATTTCAGTAATTGCTTCTCTAGAATTCAACATTTTATTTCAACTAGAGACTATAAAATTATTTAGAAAGTTCTAAATTTTTTTAGAAAATTTTCCCCTACAAATCTTTTCTTATTTTCGAGAAAGTTTAAGGAATTTTCCGTAATTTCTCTTCCCGATTTCAAGATATTTTTTCAACTGGTCTTCTAAATTTCTAGGAGAATTTTTTAGAAAATTTCCAGAAATTTCTCCACCAGATTTCAAGGTTATCTTCTTATCTTATAAAATGCAAAGATTTATATAACAATTAATTGTGAAGAATTCAAAATTGAGCAAATTATTAAGAATAACCTCATGGTCTTCGAGAAAAATATAGGGAAAGTACTATGATGGCCACATCACCATTTTATCCAATTAACATGCTCCTTATTGGGTGAAATAGAATACATAATATTTCAGTTGCCAGTGGATAAGTTTGATTAGCATAGGCTATTTATAAATTACAAACTTAACCGACGTAGTAAAAAAAAATGGTGGCATCACATTATGTTCTATAATTTGAAAGCAGCTATTGTTAATTCATATATTGTTTATAAACAATCGCGTCCAAACATGGAGTTTAAACATTTCAATAAGCAGTGCGGTGTAGAATTTGTTGTCCAGGCTTTAATTTAAAAAATGCAATATCAACATCTGCATTTCTAATCAAGATATCAAATAAAAATCAACTGTTTTATAGGAAATATGAAAAAAGGATTCAAAACATCTACCAAAATTACTACCACTCGGAGAAGATGTGCGTTATGCAGCACCAAAAAAAGAAAATTCGTACTTCGTAGTGCTGTACTGTCTCCAAAGTTCCAATTTATTTTTGGTACAAAGTTGTATTTTAATGAATATCAGTTAAACAATAGTTGCAAGATGGGATTATACATAATATGTTCTACCCTATATAAATAAGATTTGTTTAATTTTGTTTTGCATTAGAAACCATAACGTAACATGTCATTTGCAGACCTTATGGTAGAGATGAAATACATAAAGCAGAAAAAGAGCAAAAAAAAACAATAAAAGTACTATGAAAGATAGGCATTTGAAGAACAGAACGAAATACGCTATAAAAATATACGTAGTAGCAATTGTAGACTAAGACTAAGTTAATAATAATAATAGCACATTCTTGTATATGCCAAATGTATGTTCAAAATATACGTGCAGCGAATATACAAGATGACATTATCTTTCAAATTTTGGCAACCCCTGTGATATGAAAATTTACTTCAAAATCTTTTACTTCTTATCACTTCATAAAATACTAACACAGTATATGGCCTCAGATACGTTTTTATTACTCTACAATAATGTTTCAAAATATATTCATTTTTCATCTACATGATGAAGCCTCTGTGTTTTGTTATAGTGTAATAAAAACGTTTTTGAAACCATATACTGTGTCAGTATTTCATGAAGTGATATGGAGTTTTGACAAGTTACAGCCTAATCAATCCAGTATTTTACTTCTTATACTTGAAGAACTTCAAGACTAAAATATTGATTCTCCTAATGTTAATGATGCATAGTAAGATAGTCCATAATTTAAAAAAAAATCATGTATTGTAACTTTTTAGAGAGAAAGGATCCATTATATTTAAATTGAAGAATTACACGTTTTTGTTCATACTAGATTAAACCTGATTGTCCTGTAATCTTTGATACATAGTATATAGACTACAGTATCAATTATAATTTTAGATGCAAGACATAACAAAAAGTTTAAAAAAATCAGGTTAAGAAGAGAAAACAGTGAAAGTAAATTAACAGCAGTGCCTCGAATATCCTGGTATTTTTTAGGCAGGGCAAATCCGAACACAATTGCAAACGATGTAACCACATATATAAGGAACAATATATGCCCCACCGGTTTTCTCGAAGTTACACCGTTAAAAATTTCCAAAGATAATGAAATCGCATTTAAAATCGGCGTGGATAAAAAGTTCGAGGAAATATTTCAAGATGCCGATATATGGCTGTTAAATATGTTAAATTGCAACGGTACTCTTTGTAGATTACACCGAAAAAAACATAGATTGTTTTGAAAGCGGTGAATTACGTATTACCACATTCTTAGACCTTTCCAAAGCCTTTGACTGTGTATCCCATAATATTCTATTGCGTAAATTATTATGTTATAACTTACACCCTGAAAGTTGTAGGCTCATTATGTCATATCTGTTTAATAGGACACAGTGTGTATTTTATAACGGTGAAATCTCGAAACAAATGTTAATTAAATATGGTGTCCCACAAGGGTCAATCCTAGGCCCAATCTTATTTTTAATTTACATTAATGATTCCCTTGGACATATGGCAGAATCTTCAATATGTCTTTATGCTGATGACACTACAGTCAGTGACTTTGGATCCTCTTTTGATACCACAATTTCAAAAAGTAGGCAATCACAGTCAGAAGCCGTTTCATGGTTCAATAGTAATAGGCTTCAAATAAATGCAACCAAAACAGCAATTTTAATATCATCGTTATCCAAAATTAATATGGGTGATACTTTAACAGTTAATTTTCTGCTGACATTTCTAAATTTAAAAAGCGACAACTGTGTTTGCACTATGTCATTCCGGATCTAATAGGATCCCTTCAAGTTAGGGCTGGGAAGTACAAAATTATCGTAAAATATTTTATTGGCTCTCAAGATAAATTCTTTAGAAAAACATGGGGCAATCAATCAAGAATCATGTGATGAATTCGACACTGTTAATGTAAAATTTCAAAATGATATGACTGATTTTTTAGGAAACCATTAAAATAAACAGAGAAGAAGTTGCAAAACCAAGAAATGAAACTACAAACTTTGTCTTTGGTGAAACATGAGTTAAGGTTAATGTAAATTAGTAATTAATATCACTTGATTTTATTTGTTTCACAATTTTTTAAACAAGTTCAACCAAGTGATACCAATTACTAATTTACCTTATCGAAGAAATCAGTGTGAAACCGATATAATTATCAAGTACATACACGGGAATACATCAATGTGAATTCTTTAGGTTAAGGAAGGTAATCATCAATTTTCAACAATTTCAAAATGTATTTAATATGATGTTATTTTAGTGAAAACGTAGTCAAATCTGGATTAAACCATAGGACAATGAAGTTACAGTTAGCAGGCCCCATTATACTTCTCCAGAGAGAGTAGAACTTGCCCTCCAGTCACTCCACCTCTTTAATAAAGTCGAGGATTTTACTGGCCGGTTTTTGGCGATGATCTCCCCAGCAGGATCATATTTTTCTTATTTTTTTATCGAAATCAACGAAATAATTATAATTACAGATTGAAAAGTTTGCAAACAAAGAACTAATTATATAATACTAAAACAATCAAAACGATTCTTAAGTATAAAATGCAATGACTAAGAGAGAAACATAACATTACAATAAATACCCAACAATCAGATTAAAAAACGATTTAGCAGATCTACAATTAATATAATCAACATCAGGATGTTTGGCTACAATTTGATTATAGGTATAGGTAGATTATACTGGTTATTTCACCGTGGCTTTTGTTTTTGGTATTGGTAAGTGGAATAAACGGTTAGCTCTTGCATTACTAAGCATATGAATTTGTTGCCAAAGCAAAACAGTAGCACAGGATATGCTCCGCCAACTTCGCTTCCTCGTTGAAGCCTGTACATTTGGGATTTTCAGTGGCTTCTGGTACATATAGGTGGTTTTGTAACAGACAGTATCTAGTTAGGATACCAGTCAGAGATTTTAGGTTGGACCTGCATAGATTCACATATGGTATTAACATACTATTGGATAACTTTAGCGTTGGGTGATCATATTTTGTTTCTGGAATGAGCACAAGTGAAGAAATCTTTCCACCTTCCTTTGTGTGAAACAAGAGTCATGTTTTGAATTATGTTTGTGAGATTGCTTTTGGATAGGAGCACAGACCCCTTAACGGTTTTCATAAGATGCTCCTTATTTTGCTAGAACGTCCGGCCTATCAAGTTTTAGTATGCGTTGATCTACAGGATCTGGCAGGGAAATATGATTTTTTTGAACATCATACCTAACTTTTTGGGAATGGTTGGTATGTGACCACTCGACCTTGCCATTTTGCTTGGTTTAGTCGTTATGGAACCTTGGATGCACGGTCGTTTTCTTACGCGAAAAAATCCATTCTGAAGTGGTTCAGAACTTCTGTACTAGAGGATAGTTGGAGCCTGCAGTAACTCAAGGTGGAGAAAGAAGTGTTGGAACCCCTGAAAGTATGGCTCGAGATAGGGTAGCTATGGAAGCAATACTACGTTGATCGGTAGTACAGCATGATCACGCACATATTGACATTAGAAGAGTCTTTATTCAGCAAGACTGAAAAACCTCAAGGGAGTCTATGGCATTTTTGAGAGAACATTTTCCAAGGCCAGGACCGTAGACTCTTGATCAGCTGTTCAATGCTATCACATGAGTAGTAAAAGCGATTCCGACCAATATGTTGGAAAGATGCATCAATAACTCATCAATATGGCGAAAGGAACGGATATCACTTAGATAAAATTATGTTTCTTGCATGAATGTTTTTTAACATCTTCTTTAGTATGGATAAAAAATGATAAATCCACACCTACCTACTTATCAAATAAAATTTAGATATAATTGAAAATTATCTGAGTTATGATTTTTTCAAAAACATCATACTATAACACATCCATTTGCCAGTCTTAATGAGACCGTGGGATGTGCTAAGAAAGACTTTACTGTCTGTGTAGATTCAGAGATTTTCTCTTTTTATCACCAATACAAATTTGCAATTCTACTGGAGGAAAAGGCAATAAAACCTCTATTGCTGAAATAGGTGTTGAAAGAATAGCACAAGTCATTCATTAATGCTAGACTTTGATTACTTGTTGCAGTTTTAGTTTACTTGTTGAAGTTTTAACTTTAACCCTAGACCACTATATAATTGCTGCATGTCCTAAAACGCGTTGTCAAAAGTTCTCTGTATGTAGATAAATAGACCTAATTCAGATAATATATTTACCAATACCTACTCAATGTGGGTAGCCACATAATGGAGTGCTGATTCGGCTTAGCGTCCTAGTATTTATGCGTGTTGATTTGGGTGAAGAGGATTCGTCTTTAGAATTTGGTCCTTGACGCTCTGATCGAAAGTTTTCATCATAAAAGATGTGAGGTTAATCAGTTTAAATAATTTGGCATGGCTGTAGTCTTTATTGCCTGGTTTAGGTATAAATACCAGCTTGACTTTTCTTAAGATGTACTCAGGTGTTGATGAATAGGTTCTCATTGCTGGAGAATGTTTGAATGGCACATATATCTTGGATCTTGTTGTTATGTTGAAGGTTATGCTCTAATCTTCTTTTTAAAGAAGTATGAATTTTCTGCTGGCTTTCTTTTACATCCACTATGTTTTTACAGTAGAGAAAATGAATTTTTAAGAGTATATTCATTAACTCTACGAGGTTGTCAGTATAACTGCTCCTCCTTGTTAATTATTCAAGGCTTTAGCTTTTGGGTTTTTGAAGAGAATTTTTTTGGCTTTGGTTGTGTTCTCAATTTTTTGACAAAAGTTTCTACAGGATTCCCTCTGTCGTAGACCTTCTTTTTATATAGACTATTTATAATAGATAAAACTGATTTAAAATTTAGAGTGTTAGACGCTTTTTTTGGTTGCTTTCTCATTTGATTGAGTTCTTTATTCCACCATGGGTTAGTGGATTTCCCTTTACCCAACTTTAGTAGACATAACTTTTTATATGAGGTGATGCAAGCATTATACAGAAGCAGGTGATTGACTTCAGCGTGCGTTTTTTATCATACGGTTTTTCGCTTCTTGTAGTGATTGCTTGAATTATTATGCCATTAATGCTGAATTAGGTTATACTACTTTTAATATCTATAGAACTTATGAATTGTTGTGATTATACGATAGAAACTAGAGGTAGTAATTCTGGAATCACGTAAATACTATTTGCAAAATATAATAAATTTTCGTATAACGATACCAACAATGATATTGCTAGTATGGATACATTTATTATTGTATAATAATTTTTGGGGTAAGTGTTAATGACTTATTTAATAGAATCTCATTTTGTTCTGACTCACATTGTGTATGCCCTGATGGGATACCTAAATATTTTCTAAAATGTTGTGTTTGTACAGTTGTAAAGTCAATTCAAGCTATTTTTAATATGTCACCTAACTTTGTCATATTTCGGATGTCTGAAAGCGTAGTATTTTAGTTCCAATTTTCAAGAGTAGCTGCAGATCAAATAAAACAAATTATTGAATTATTTGCACTCAGATAAATGACAAGCTTTGGTTTGGAGTGGAAGATCATCGAGAAGCAGGGAACTTCCAATGTGATTCTGCCGCCAAAATTTTTGTAGTTTTTTACGTATATATTTATTTAAATATGTTAGCAGGGATAACGAAGCTAATAAAGAATAAATATGCCCAAAAATTATTTCCTAAAATTGGATTTTCTTATGAAGTAAACAAAATAAAATCATTGAATCAAATTGAGGCTAATAGTTGATTTTGTTTATTTTGACCTTAAAAAAATCAAATTGCTACTCGTCAATGTTTAAAGTGGAAATGATTATGCAGCACGAAATAAATTGTAATTACGTGTTTGTGTGCCCGTCTTGGGGGCCGTTAAATAATTTCGAGAGTTAGTTCCAGTTTAAAACTAGAAATTTGCATGGGGGGCGTTATTCCAAACGAGTTCCGTAGTGCGAAAGTTTTAAACACATTCGAATTTCGTTGAGCGGCGGCGCGACTCGTGATAAAACATTTACACAAGAAATCACCCATTCAACGTTAAAACTATAAAAATTCCACCGCCTGTAATCTTCGCCACATTGTGGCACTGTGTGAACGGTGAAAGGGAACGTCCGCAATCCAAACAATGTATTTAATGGTGAGATTTCGCCGGTAAAGCGCTTATGACCAGATCTGAATGCGCGATAGATTGGAATATGTTAAAGTTATCTGTTATGTACATGTGGACTTGTTGATGAGGTTATAAACTAGATATTTTTTATGTAAACACGTTGTATTTTTTAACAAATATATAAGCTTGTAATTTATGCAAATAACTTTATTTGCACCTTGTTGGGGTACAAATGTAAGGGAGTTAGAATTACCTATGACAATGAGAGAACTTGTTAAAAAAAATATTAATTAATAGTAGAAGATTTATTTTATTCATTTATTTATTTATTACATCTCTAACAAAAATTATATTGCAACATTTTGAAGAGAGGACGGATTCACTTCTTCAAAGGATCTTCCACTCAAACCCATAAATAAATAGATGTAGTGAAATAGACAAGAAAACTAAATTTAAAAAGCAAACCTATGTGCCATTCTGAATCGAATTAGAAGTTTTTAGCTTTCTATTAAAAACATATCTTCTTATTTCGTAAAATTGCTTAATAGTAGAGGGAACTAGCCGATTCTAGAACCTCCTCTGACCTTGAGGGTCGTGAGGAGGTTCTAGAATCAGTTAGTTCAAGGTCAGAGAGTACGCTTGACCTTCACATGACCCTGACCTTCAAATGACCTTGACCTTTAAACGACCTCGATATTCAAATGACCTTGACCTTCATTATTTTGATTATGGTAAGTAGGTTAATAGATTTTGCTTAAAATTAAGATTAGCTTCTAAAGTACGCGTTTATCTAAATTATATAAGAAATTTAGAAAAGGCTGCTTAACAATGAAGAAGTTGGCCTTTACATATTTTGTGGCGAAGCTTCGCATCAATAGTATTTTTAATTATTCAATATCACAGTTAATTCTGATAAAACCACATCCGAATTTTACTAAAACTAATTGAAACAATCCGGCACCTACACACACGCCCACACACACACAAAAAATGTAATTTTATAGTTAGCGCCCGGCTGAATGTTTGTTTTGTCAGTCTATTGTGCGACCCAGTTTGAAAATTTTGTATTTGAACGAATTTTATTTTATTCATGCAGCACGGTAATTGTTTATCGGCCGGAACAATCTGAAAATTCACAGTGCATTGCTAATGTGGATTAAACGTTTCCCTCGGATAATCCGCTAGCGTTTATTCGCTAACGGTATTTCTTAACACGAAACGTAGAATTATACTCGGAAAGTAGTAAAATGTTCCTAATTAGAATATAATTATTATTAGAGTACTTAATAACGTAATCTAAAGCGGTTCTTAGTTTTAAATGGTTATACTATTACTGAAAGTAAATGATTTACTATATATATTTTTTTGAATTTAAATACAACACTTACGTCGTATACTCAAATTTATTATTATTGAAGAACACACCCTTCTATATATAAGGGAATCCTGAAAAAGTCCTTATGGGGAACCGGGGGCCATAATAAATAGGCACGTCCCCACTCGACAATCCCCACTTGGCACATCGAATTGCCCCATCAGTGGATCTTGATATATATCGTATGAAAATAATTTGTTTTAAAATAGGGGCTGCAAGTTACAATTTGAAATATATTTTTCATTATAATAAAACACTTTGTTTGTAATAATATTATCATTTTTATATTAAATTTCGTTTTACGAACGTAATTGTGTATAAACGTTATAAATTTTGTTAGTAATTTGCGAGATTTTTTCTTTTAACCAAAAAATTATAAAATATTTCGTCATAGTAGAATTAAAAAATTAATCATTTTTCCAGAGGAAAATCAACTACCTCTTCTGGTGATGAAGGTTTCTGCACAGTAAGTCGCATTTGAAAACCACGAATGTCTAAAAAGCGACTAATTTTAACCTATATCGAAGGAGTTGAGGTTTGTGCTAATTCAGGAAAAGACGCTGAAGACAAACTTAAATATAAATAATAAATAGAAAAAACACGAAAATATATTCGTAAAATCTACAACAAATGAGTCTTATTAAGACTACAAGAACAAATCACTTTTGAAACAACTACTTCTCTAGCTAATACTTCGACAGACATTGAATAATACAAAAGTAATTTGCGTGTTACAAAATAGCAAGGCTATCAAAGCAACACTAGTTTGAACGTATTTCTTTCTGCAAAATGAACTAAAAATGATTGAATGTACGTTTTTAGTTCATTTTGCAGAAAGAAATACGTTCAAACTAGTGTTGCTTTGATAGCCTTGCTATTTTGTAACACGCAAATTACTTTTGTATTATTCAATGTCTGTCGAAGTATTAGCTAGAGAAGTAGTTGTTTCAAAAGTGATTTGTTCTTGTAGTCTTAATAAGACTCATTTGTTGTAGATTTTACGAATATATTTTCGTGTTTTTTCTATTTATTAGTGAATTATCTACAACGTAAAGGACTTATATATTTTATTATTTAAATATAAATAGATATCATAAGGATTGTGGCGACCGTTACTACGTGGTAATTAATGATAAACACTTAACTAACGCACTTACTATGTTTTAACCACTGGTTAAAACATAATAAGTGCGTTAGATAAATAGATATGTCTAATAATAATTCTTAGGTAGATATTAAAATATCAACGATACCATAAGATTGGTTTAGACTAGTTTAGATTATTAACTTGCATTGAGGTAAAAATGTTGATGTCATCCACTAAATACAGTTATGAGGAGAACGGCAAATTATTTGTCTAAAATATTAGATATGACCTAATATGTTATATTTGACGAAATTTTGATTCAGTCTGGTAGGATAAGAATGATCAATTACTTCATGTTCAAGCTACATAGGAAACTTACTGATTGGTTCAAAGACAAATAAACAAAAAAGATGGTATCTACGAGGATCCCCTTGGCTTGATGCTAGGACCCTTCTAATAAAACTTTAACTAAAATAATGTATTCTAGGTAGAAGTTTGCCAATGGCTCTGTTAAGAGCACTACCACGAAAGGAAGTAATCAAGCAGCTCAAATTAGGGTTGCTGCATCGGACACCTCTATGCCAGACGACGACAGCAACGAAGACCCAGTCAGAAGGTGAATGGTAGAAAACAGCAACTAGGAGCAGGAGGAAGGATGGCAGCGGTTAGCAGACCCGTGAAGACACTTTTATTTCTGAAGACCATCTAAAGGCGGATAAAGCCAGTTATTCAATGGCAACTAAAACCAAAATTCTTAAACCTAGGGTCCTCGCGAAGACCGGCAATATCATGTACGTACAGACACTATCCAAGCTCAAGCAAACATACTAACTCCATCTGCAGGGCTAGGAGAATCGCTAATAATGATCAGCAGCTGGAACTGGATCCTGAGGATCGAGGCAGCTAAGCTTATAGCGGAATGCTTGGCCACCATAACTAGACTGCCAGAGTTGAGTAAGTTAGTAATGAGCTTTTCAAATTTCCGGGTTTAGTTATGGCGGCATAAGCCGGTACTCTGTGTCAGGTGCAGGTGCTATGGGCACTCGGGTAACGCATATACAAGGACCGTGCAGGTTCAAGTTGAGCTACAAGTGTCTCCCTCTGATTACTTTCGAGGTTTGTGCTTGATCGAAGAGACGCATCGTGCAGGTAAGGAGATATAATGTGAAGCTGCTGGACCTCAGGGTACTGGCACACCCTATGGGGGGACAAGAGGTAATACCCAAGAATCCTGCAATGAACTATCGTATGGATGCGGCTTCCCGGGCCAAGAAGGAAGCGGCTGTGCTGATGGTACAATGAAGCAGCGGTGGTTACGGATAGGGCAAATATGGCACGCAGAGCAAGAAGTGCCAGGGCTTAAAGCCTAGGCGAGGAGGCAAGGGTCACCTTTGAGGTCTTAAGAACAGAGATTGCCAGGTCCTTGCAAGGATCAGAAGTCTAAACTCCTCATACATGAGGTTGACAGCGATATCTGGGGCAGCCATACTATATTGTTTCGAAGATAGTTGCAGCGGCAGAAGCCTATGCCTGGGCGGCACTCGTGGGGGGGGGGGCTCAGGGTAATTGTGTAGGCCCTGATTTCGGACAAGCATATACCGAAGAAAGCGACTGCGTGCCATCCTTCACATTTATGTAACTCCACTGAAAAGTGAGTCAGCCTTAAGCACTCCTCATCAAAATTACCCCCATCGTCATGACAGCCGCTGCTTTAAGAATGCCATCCCAACACCATCTTTTAACTAGCGGAGTCCAAAGACCGTACGTGCGCCTCTCTTAGTATACATCTGACGTACCACAGCGGGCACTTCGAGGAAGTGGAGGTCGCACTTGACTGATTGACAAAATGCTTGGCAGTCCTCTTACTAGACTGTTTACCAAGGTGTCTCATAGCCCATTGAGCTCGAAGGCTGACAAGTTGGCGTTGGCGAAGCGGAGAAGCTGACGTCTTAGCGATGTAACAGCAACACAACACGGACAGATGTAACTAGAACTACAGTTTGACTAAAGAATAAAGCCTACCTGTGAGTCCTCTTCTCAAAATTTAGTGTATTTTATGTATGTATTTATTAATATATTTTGTACAGGTAATCCAAAGCATCATAATAATAATAATAATAAATAAACAGGCTAAGTTGATCGGTTTCGCAGACGAACTGTTCCTTATCATCTAGGAGTGCGACATACACGTCCTCAAGGCAATAACTGAGGAGATCACCACGAAAGTTCGTGAGAGTGAGAGCTCAGTAGCGTGAGACTTGGCATACAAGATGAGCGCGGTTAGATTATCCACAAGAAGTGTTGGATAGAGTAGTTATGAGAAGATCCAGCTTCTAGGACACAATGTGACGATCTCTCAGGGCTTGAAGTACCTCGGTATCATGGTCGACTCAAATAGATACTCCAGCTCCCAAGTCATTAGGGCAGCCGAGGGTGCTACAAGAACGAGTAGAGCTGTGGCCAGGTTAATGGCTACCTCTGCAGGTCCCTTCAAACGGAAAAGAAGAGTTTTACCGGAGGTGGTCAGGTCAAGCCCCCTTTATACCGCTCCGGCCTCGGGTGATTGCATCGGAACTAGACGTAAAGTCACGTTAAAGGGGGAGTGGACGAGGAGGTTGATACCAGACAACAGTACATAGGCGTGGTGCGAAAACTCTGGGCTGGACCATTTCCTAGTCCATTTACTCTTAGGTAACAGTTGCTTTGTGTCCTACCTAGCCAGAATTGAGAAGGAATCATGCCCTATGTACGGCGTGGGTGTGGGCTCTCCTGGACACACCCTCGTGGAGTGCAGAGTATGGTCAGCTCCTAGAGAGACTGGTGTCCTTCCTCCAACTCGGTATTTCGCCACAAGGATACCTACATTAGTCCCAACGCGGCGGAGTAGATGTTGGACAAAAGATTATAGTAGTAGCGGACTGTCCGGGTACCAGATATGAAATTCGCGAGAGAGACACTAGTTCTCTGTAGCAAGAGTGAGAGGAGGTTTAATGGGCAGGGCCTATTTAGTAAGACGTGCATAAAGCATTCCTACTCTCAAAAAAAGGGAGAAGTTGGCAATAACATCAGTGTATTTATATTAACAAATGATACTACATTAATGATTAATTCCAAGAGAAAATCGAAAGAAGAGCAAAAGCAACCGAAAGAAATTATCTAATCGAAGTGAAAACACACATATCTTAATCGTTATTCAGGGAGATTTTAGTAAGACAATTACGGTTTCGGGGGATAAGAATGTTTCCAGGCGTACAAAAAATGTTTAAATTCAAAGTGATGGCTAATTATTCATACCCCACAAAATATACTCTAAGTTTAGCGACGATAAATGTGCAAACGAAGACACGCTGGAACTCAACGTAGCAAATTTATTTGAAACAGTACAAGCCATGGGGACAGATCATAAAATCTAAGCAGGTAGAAAAGCAAACAACCTAAAATGAACTAAGAAATTGTTAAGAAAATTTTGTGCTAGTATGAATTAAATCGTAATCCTTTCTTACATACCCAGAAGAATTGTCCGAGGGTATCAGTAGATAATGAGCGAAGAAATGAAATTAAGTCTTATAAAAGCACGTTAAAGAGTAAGATTAAATTAGATTATAAATATAGCAATATAAAAATATAACGGATGCAAAGTTTCTTATTCTTATCCATTACATATTTTGTTTTGTTATGATTTAATGAATGCTTACAACACTAGAGTAAGTCTTCCACTCACTTAAACCCTTTCTTTACTTAGCGATTTGTTACTTTTCTAGGTATTATGGATAGGTTTCTTCACAGAAGTACCCGGACATTAATCTAAAATATTTCTTGATATTTTTTCATTCTTCCTCTTTTCTTCTTCATTTTCGTTAATATTGCTATTGTATTTTTTGTATTAACTCTTATTTCTGTACGCCAGGCAGAATATCCTTAATATGGTGACTTTGTCTTCTTCAACAGTATTTTTCTATATTTTAATTTCTCTATGCACTTATTACTATCTTTGTCACCAAAGAATTATAAGATAAGTTAACCATATTAAAAACTTTGGCATTTCTTTAAATTCAAACCAATTCCAATATTGTTTCCAAATCCCATCTAATTTTTTGGGTTTTATTAACCGCAATGAAAAGATTTTATAGACTGTCGTACTCTAGTTCTTTATAATGTCGTTGTTCATCCACAACTAGGATATTGTTGCAGTGAGTGCACATATAACCATGATAAACCATATTTAGACTCTAGACTCAATATGTCTGTGTTGGGAACTGTGTTTCTAGTTCTGCAGATGTTACTGTCATTCCACAAGGATCTCACCTAGGAATGCGAAGTTTTTTTCTATTTGCAGACGTTATGAAAATTTTTATTAAAATTCAATCCATGGAGGATGCGTCATAACTCTATTCCGGCTTAATATCTTTTGGGCATTTCTGTAATAAAAATAAGCTGGGGCTTAATTTAAAATAAAAATACAATGTGATCCCTTTCTCTAAATGACAATACATATTGCGATATGTCTACATTATTTTGGGCCAACCTTAATCAGAAGTTAACCATATTAAAAACCTTGGAAATAATTTTAATTGAAATTAATTCTAACATTGTGGCCAAATCCTATATACTTTTTTGGGTTTTATTAACAGCAACGGAAAAGATTTTTTTGCCTGTCGTACTTTAGTTCTTTATAATATCGTTTTTGCCATTCAAGTGTAACGACTCTCTTACCAACTTACACTTGCAACTTTTAAGAATCAAATTGGATCTCTTGTTTGTCATTTATCATTTATCATCTGTTGTATGTTATCTCTTATATTTATTGTTTTAATTGTCAACTGTCTACTGACAACAAATTTATTTGAAACAATACTCCAAGTTATAGGAGGCAGACTAGCTCAAATCTAAAGAAGTCCAAAAGCAAATAATTCAAAATGAACCAAGTTGTCGTTTAGAACAAATTGTGGTAATTTAGAGATTAAATGAATTGTTGTTCCATTATAGAGGCCCAATCGAGATGAAAAAATCTTTTAGTAGATAGTGAGCACTCCTATGAAATATTAAAAACATTTTCTAGTCTATCTTAAAGTTACTTAGTCCAATATAACTTATCTTTTACAAACCACAAACTCATCTTGCTGATTATTAGGATACAAAGTGTCCCAGAAGAAAGTTTATATTTCTTTAGCTTCCCGCATGCCCGCAATAAATCCAAGGGGTGCAGGAGGGATGTCAATCGGATGTTTCACTTTTAGGAATTTAATTGCTACAAAGCGTTTCTCGCTAAAGTACTGCGCATATTGCGTGCGAGAGTTTTACAAGAATTGTGATTGTGCGACTGCATCGCGTAGATTCTGGAATATTCGAGATTGTAGCCCCTTAAATAATGACACTAAACATACTTCAGAACCATTCAGAAATGGTTGAAGAAGTTTAAAGTGACTGGTATAATATAAGAAAACCCAGAAATGGGCCGAGCAAGATCATCTACGTGACGATTAGAACCGTTCAATTCAGAAGAGCGCATGCGCTTTAAATGTGGACAAAGACATAAAGCATTACTGCTATAAAATTTAATTGGTGTAAGAATTAAAGCTTAATGATGCTGGTCCAAGACTTGATTTCGTAACCAAAGCAATGGAACCCATTTCATTATTAATTTTTATTTTATTTATTTTCATAGTAATGAACATGTGAATAAGTAGAACTACAGCTACTGGAGCATGACAAATCTAAAACGCAGGCAACAGATCCTTCTACATTTGCCTAAAGTTACCGAAAGGGTAGCGATGTCGGCACGAGGAATGATAGGCTCATACCCTTTTGAAGATAATAGGAGACGTTCTGTTAAAGTCAATTCGGAGCGTTATCTAGAGATGTTGGGTAACCTCTTGGTGCTTAAATTGTTTTGGCCATAACAAAGGAACATAATTCCAACAGGACAGAGCAACGTCACATACGTCCGACTTTGCTACGAGTTCGTAAAATGTTATTTGGCAAATTCTCTTCGAAAGAGATGGCAAAAATTGAGCTTCTTCTTGAGATTTTTCCTGTGAAGTTATCTCAAATTTGAAGTTTACACAAATTGAGAAACATATATTTTCTTTATATAGATGAGAGAAATTTTTTATGAACACCTATTATGCTTCTTTATAATAGGTAATTTGGGATTCCGTATAGTTTTTTCTCTACCGCCTACCCACTAAAACTCCCTTGAGACACTACTGGCATGATCTTCTGATATTCTTCAACAGCACCCAATCGTCTTAGACGGCCTGGCCGCCTCTTCTTTCTCCATTTCCACTTCGTCCTCTTTCGCTCTTGTTCTTTTTATCTCTTCCGCATCTGCGATCTTCCTTGTAAGCATCATCTCGGGAAACTCTTTTATGGCTCCCAATTTTTTCTCACTCGCCAACACATGGACCAGTGTGTCTTCTCTGGATACTTCTCCCAGCAGCTTCCCCACAGCCACGCCGCCGCTGTCTTCTCCTGTGCCACTTTTAGCCCGATCTCTTCTAGCCACTCGATCACCCTCCCAGTGGCCTCTCTGGTAATGCGTTCGAGACTTTTTTTATTGATCCATTTAATAATTGCATCGAAGCATTTGCGTATACGATGGGTACTGAAGTACTTCGAAGAGTGAAAACTGAAAAGCAAGTGATTATTAATTTATTTATCGAAAACAAGTGGTAACGGCAATCAAATGTCATAGGGAATGTACTAAGGGGCGAGAGATACCAGCTACTCCAATGAATAATTATGGGTAAGATTGAAGGACAGAGAGAATCTTGCAGCAAGCAGCAATCGTGATTGAGGACTGACATAAGATTTGATTCACATAGTATAATTATTTAATTTATATTTTTGATAATCATCTCTAGAATATCGACTATTTTCAAATTTTAGGTCAAAGTTTATTTGTATATTTGATATAAAAGTATGAACAAATAAATATGTATCGAAATATCACCAATTTATCATCATTAAATGATTTCCCATGGAATCGACACAGAAACGCAATCCGAGATAAACCATATTTAGACGTAATACACACTATAAACTCGTATTCAACGTACAAGAATCAATTGCAACTAATTGCAATTTGATGGTAGTTGCGGCATTCAACAGCCCTGAATAACACGGGCCGCGTAACTATGAATTAACCGGGAAAGCTGTAGTTCTACAATAAACACGCCCTAATTAATGTCTGAACTGCAAGTCGGGTTGCTTGTTAATGTTCTTAAAGAAAACCATAATTATTTGCGGGCGCTCCGGATAATGCAATTTGTATTGATATTCCCATCCGTGTTCTAATTACGGACCGAACGCGAAATACTTCATTTATTCGTGGTGTATTTCATAGGTAATTGATTCGCAATATGCCACGTAAATTAGATTAGGCACGCACAGCTTCGGCGTGTTACGCGTGCTTCGGAAATAAGCTATCGGGATTGGAATTTTCGATATCATTTTTTTTTTAGAATTTAATTATTCAGTTTTCTAATTTGTGTAATGCTTGGTGTTTTAATTAAGGCTATACCTGGCCGCTGTAGACGAAAAAAAGTAGGTTAACATAGTGTGCACGTAGTGCTGAAGTTATTAAATAAAATACACGACTTCCAACTTCGTTTAATTATGCCCTAATTAGCAGAGAGTAACACAACCAAATTTTAATAAATCATCAACACAATTTCCTGGCAAAAATAATCAACTTTAATGTACTTCGAGTCCCCGTGGCACCGAACGCGTCTGAATAAAATACGACGTAAACGCCGAATGAAACTAATTTTCCTGCACTACAAACCGTACCAAAAAAAATATATACGACCTAATCTAAGTGATACTAATAGGGCGATTCGTGCCATACATTTAATCCGGCGGGTTAATTTATACAAAACTTTCGCATTGTGCGGACCGGTTTTTGCCGATGGCCGGGCATTTCTCTCGGGGATTTACTGTTGTGTTTGACCGTGTGACGGAAAATCGAATTTCGAACTCGCGAACAGGAAGATATTTTAATCGGCACCGCTGCGCACTGATGGTAATTAGTCTCGGAACTCAATTCTTGAAATAGAGAGGAGTTCATTAAACTGCACGCTGAAATAATTTCTAGTACTGGAATTACGCAATCAACTTCAATTGGAACGTATTGCATAGAAACGAGCTTGTTTACGGACAAAAAAATGACCAATTTCATTTAATAATCGAAAATTGTTTGATAAAAGCCAATACATAATTCAGTACTTATTGTGAGACCTATAAATTATGCAATACTCTAATGTAATGAATTTCAGCGTTACATTAATATTACAAACAGTTTGTAAACATTTGCAATTTACAATAAATATTTCGTCAGTATTTTTTGTCAATTAAGTTTTTTGGGCTTTTTGATAAAAAAAAACTCGTTTGTTATGTTCGTTGTACTGTATTATATGAGCACATAGATATAATCTACGAGGAGAGTTCAATAATGAATTCACTCTTTTTCAATATTCAATATTCCCGCTTCGCCTCGTACAGTTACATTGATTTCCGATAGGTGGCCGCACTATAGCTTTTAAAATGGCGTTTGTAATTGAGGTGCGTTCAAAACAACGGGCAGTGATTGAGTTTCTTTTGGAGACAAACCTGAGCATCTCAGATAGGCGCTTGCAGAATGTCTACGGAGATATGGCAGTTGCCAAAGCACGGTGAGTCGTTTGGCAAAGCGTGTATCATCATGGTAATAACGTCAAGTAAAACTGTCTGATCTCCTATATGCCTGCTAGTCATGCACAGCTGTGACCTATGCAATGTCGGAGCGTGCAGATACTCTCATTCGAGATGATCGATTGATCATAATCATACACACAGCTTCTCAGCTGGATGATTCTGTTGGTAGTGCTCTCATAATTGTTCACAAGTTGCAACATACAAAAGTTTGTTCCCGCTGTATCCCGCAATGTCTAATAGAAGACCATACAGAGCAAAGGAGAATCTGTGTGGAATTGCTTGTTCGGTAAGAGGCTGATGATGACAATCGTGACTATTGTTACAGGCGATAAAAAGTAATAAACTTCGAAACCGAAACAAAACGGTAATCAATGAAAGAAAAAGTTTAAATCAGCTGGTAAAGGGATAGCAACGGTCTACTGGGACTCTGAATGGGTTATTTTGTTTGATGTCTTTCTCTATGGTCCTCTGAAGTGTATGGTGCTGAAACAAATTCAGCGTGTTCGTAAGGATAAAGCCCCAAAGGAAACTTCTCTTTCTCCATGAAAACGCCAAGCATCAATGTAATTTAAATCGGCTGAATCACTAAATAAATAGCAGCAAATATATCACTGCTAAAGAGAAGTAAGAAAAATTGTAGGAAAATTCTGAAACGATTCGAATAAAAAGAAAGTTTCTCCAATAACTAGATAAAACTATAAAAGGTGTAATACTTCTGAAAAATAACATAAGAAAAGCTGGATAATTTTTCTGAAAATCAATATATTAATGCAAATTCTTAAAGATTAGACTACCAAATAAGTAAATAAATTGCTGCAAATACTAAATGTATGACTGAAATATGAGGACAAGAAAAAATCTAAAACCCTTGAAGAAATTTTTTGCAAGTTGAAAGCTATTTAACTAGAAAATTTTGATTAATGGTGGAAATGAAAACCGGCTGCTAGAAAATTTTGACAAGTTTAAGCAAGAAATAAATGATAATTCTCAAAAATGAAAGAAAAACTGCTGGAAATTTCTTCGAACCAAATTACTAGAAAAAAGGGGTAAGAAAATTTTAGATTAGTTTAGTTTAGTTTACTTTATTAGAAATATAGAGGCAGGTTTTTTTCAGAAAAATTTAAGTAGTAGAAAATTTCAAAATAATCAGAGAAGAAGATTTTCAAAAAAGCAGAAATTCAAAGTTGGAAAACGAGAACATTTAGCCAACTTATTTTGATATTTAGGCCTGTTGAATCAGCAAATACATTCAAATATAGACTAAATATCTATCACAGCAGAAGGTACGCACAAAAGTTTTAGGAAGTTTGAACAATGCTAGAAGAATTATTTTGCAAATTCCAAGGAACATTTTGAAATCAAAAATTGAAAATTTCAAAAAAAATTAAAAAGAAAAAAATGGAAAAGAAAATTCAAAGATAGATTCAAATTAGAAATAAAATAAATCCTACACAATTATCTATTTAAACACAATATATACTAATTATCATATTATATCATAAAATAAAAGTGCAATTCTATTATTTGGAAAATAAATGGCTCATTTGCGAATGTAGAGAAATTGAAAAATTGCAGGTACTGCATGATGACTTCAATTTGCTTAAAAAACTGAAAGAAACAGCAGGAGTTGGTAGAAAATCTTACCCTCACCATTCTAGTTAATCAGAAGGAAGATATAATATTCGATACTGAAGAGAAAATGAAAGTTTGGTAACAATATATTAAGAATTTTTTGGCAAACAAAAAATTAAGCAATTATAATATTGACTTTGAATCAAACTTAACCGACCCATCAATTAGTAAGGATTAAATTGAAAATACTGCAAAAATCAACAAGTCTGCAGGTAAATATGAAATTACATCGGAAATAATTAAACTACTCGATGAAAAAGGTATTGACGTGCTGCAAAAATATTCAACAAAAACTATGATACTGACCATAACCCTACACAGGAGCTGTTATCAATCTTAGTTCTCTTGCCTAAGAAGGTAAATGCCAAAAAATAGGAAATGCCAAAGTGCAATCAGTGCTCGTTTAATTAAATTAATGGAGGTGCACTTAAGACTGAATCTCACTGTTCAATTAAGAGTTAAGACTGCGTTCAAAAAACTGAATTTACTAAGACACTAATGAAAGTAATATTAAAGAGCTGAAAACCCTGTTACATACCTCGATGATATCGTGATGAGAAAACATAGAAAAAAATATTGAGCAGTTAGAAGAGAACCTTAGCATGTAAGTGATTTCAGACTAAAATTAAATCATCCAGCTATTGTAAAGTCTATTTCCTCGACAAAAAACTGAATATATACATATTTTCAAAATGTTGGTGGCCTTTTTTTTTCACAGCAAAAAGAAAACGTTTATGTTTAGTGTTCATTTGTGCGCGGGTGACGTAATTATTTTGATGGAAACTTTGTTGGATGATGTTAATAATTCCAATAATTCCCATGACCAAAGAACTTTGAAATTTACAGAGTTGATAGGTCTTCTCACAACAGCACAAAAAGTAAAGGCGTAGGAGTCTTATTTGCTGTTTGAAATGAATTAAAAAATACCACTGTATTATGTGTGAAAAAACCTTAAAAAGCTGGCTGTTTGTTAAGATTAACATTAAAATTATAATTGGCTCAATATATAATCCATCTACATCTAACATTTGCAGAAGAAATTGAAACTATCTGTAACGCCTATCCAACGTATGACTTCATATTCTGTAGTGATTATAATCTTCCAAATGCAGTTTGAATAAACTCTGGTTATAATGTACTGCATGAGAACAATATCAATTATCACGCTGAGGTAATGTCAAACATTGTAAATTTTTACCACTTCATCATCAGGTGAATTAGGCTCCAAATGCGTGAATGTTTTTTTTTTAATCTAGTGTTCTCTCATGTTATGGATATCAAGGTTTGTCAATCTAGTGATACTTTGTGCAATACAAGTCTTCATCACACGCCTTATAATACAAATGTACCATTTGTGCCGATAGAGTGTGTAACTGGCAGTGACGATTGGATATCCGACTTCTGGTATGCAGATTATGCACAAATTAATAATTTTCTTACAAGTACAAATTGTGATGAGGTATTTTCTGGCAATTGTTGATCTCTCAGAAGCTTAAATGGTTATGCGTTGAACTGTTACACGGATTTATCTATGGAAGAGCAAGTGTGATCAACTTATTACTATACCAATCACGTCTGTTGGATACATTGAAGAGTGGTTTATAAGTTGACTACACTGACTTCTCCAAGGTATTAAAATGGTAAATATGTTCTTACACTGAAACCCTTTTTTACCATGATGTTGAGGAATCGAATCTAATATCCTCCTCTTCGATATCCGGAATCTTCAATATTTACTTTGTTTAGAATTTCTGTCCTCTTCTTATAGAGAGAATTTTCTGGCTGTTAATGTCAGCATCACAGATATATAATTATGTAACATTACTAAAGCAACAGAACTCAACGTGTACGTATTGGTAAATACCTCTCAAAATATATACAAGCAGCATCAGGGGTACCGCAGGGTTCATATTGTGGTCCGATTTTATTTATTTTTTTATTGCTAACATCGAGTTATGGCTGAGAACTAGCGATTTCCTTTTCTAATCATTGCAAGATGATCTCAATAGTATTGCTCTATGGTCTCAAGAAAATCATCTTGAATTGAACTTAGATAAATGTTTTTCGATCTCATTTTGCCATGTGTTGCGACTCAACTATGACCACTTTCCTTATTAACATAAAAAAAAACATTTAGAACAGGGTCTGTTCTGCGAAGCGGCCCTCAATATAGTTGTTAAGTCGTAACGGGATTAGAATTTTACGGTGAAGGTGCGGGAACAAATACTCTTTTCTGAGAAGGGTACAAACATCTGGGTACCAGGCGCTCGGCCCTGGTCACCCGAACGGTCTGCGAAAAACCGGGTTGTAATTACCACCATCCTCACCCCCACCTTCAACCCCAAGGATATTAAGGAGGAAGACGAGAGAAAAACTCGAAACTTGAACGAGTAATAATAAGTTGTAAATTTTATTAATTAGTTTCAATATATTTATATTTGCGACGATTATTATTATTTGCAAAAAAAATTGGAGAAAAGAAAATACAAAACACTTTGGATCCAGTAGTAACTATGATTATGTAATTGAAAATTATCGATTGCACATAATTGAGTCACACAACTGAAATTAAATTGATTTTTACATAAAAGCTTCCTTGCTTCTTAGATGCTATTACTTAATTCATTAAACCACCTTAGATAATTAATCTCTTATTAGAGGAAGAAATACTGGAATTATAAAGACAAGCATTTCAAAATAAGGTAAGAGATGTACACAAAAGAAGTTGCTGGAAAATTGTACAATTCTCGAAGAAAAGTGTTTAAGAAATTGAAAAAAAAACAAATAGTGAAAGAAATTAAAAGTAATATTGTAAGAATTAAATCCTGCTCATGGAATAAAATTGTATACAACTTATTTTTGTGGTCAAACTTTCTGGAATCTATTATTGATGATGATGATCATATAGTCAGGCTACTGGACCAAGAATAATCATGCCTATGTCGAAAGTGTTTAGCTTTCTAAGCTTAAAACCATTGTTAAAAATCTGATGAAAGTTTGCAGGTAATTGAAGAAGATATTGCTCGTTCATCAAGACTTGCAAATCCGCATACAAATAAGAATTCTTTAAAAAGATTAGCTTTGCATGTATTTTAGACAAACTGAGGGATAGAGAGACACAATAGACGTAGATATTTGCTCAACCAACTAAATTAGTAACCTAACTCTAGAGCTTAAAATCGAAGCAGTAAAAACTACTATTAAAAATCAAGGCCAAGTTATAAAAATGAATGAAGGATACGTATAGCGATCATTCAAGAAATCAGTAGCATTATAAAGTTATTTAATAGTCCAATTAACAAATTGGGCTTGTAAACTAAAAACTTGCAATTCAAAATATTACAGTAAAATCTATAAGACCGAAATTTGCTTTAAGAACACAATATAATTCAAGGAAAACTTTATTTGTTCTGGATCATATAAATTAATAATTGTGTGTTCCTCCATACTTCAATACGAAAGAAAATTTAGGCAAATAAATTAGTGTAACTTGAACAAAAATTAATGATTTAACGAAAGTAATTCTGCATTTTGTTGGGTAAGTTTCTGCATCTCTGACAGTATTAATTCTGAATTCCCCTACATATTTCTAAATTTTCTAACATCGGCCAGCATGTAGTAGTTAGTATGTTAATAATCAAAAATATCATCAATTGTGATTGATATTGATAAGTTCATAACCTAAAATAAATACGCGAAAGCGCGATTTACTCGCCGATCCCTTCGTCCACCGCGGACGAGACAGTATTATTCAATTCCCTATTGGAAATCGAGATTAGCCAATTATTTCCGGTCCCCGGACATCCGGCTGGAATCAAGTACACTCGTATATCATCATTCGGGTAACAAGTATAAATGATGTCAATCAGGACTAGAAACGCGCTAATCTCTGTACTTGGCTTAGAGCACAATGCAATTGCATTCAATTTGGCCGTGACAGTAAAGGCTACATCCTATTTGTGATGCAAATTGGAAACTAACATTGTGTCTAATAACTTATCCTGCAAGATACTGCTATCCAAACAATGACCGCGAGCACAGATATTGTTACCAGTCCGACGATCAATAACAGTTCAAATGGGTTTTACGCTCTGTTGATTTTTTTTTTATATTAAAGTAAACAATAATTCATAAGTAATGGAAACACCATTAGGGAAATAATTATTATATACACACGTATTTATTTAAATAACTTGTAAATTGTATTTTTTTGCTAAAAGTTACTAAATTACTATATAAAATTCTAAACTTTCTATCCTGAATCATTTATTTCTTTTTTTACTAAACAAAAAACAACCATTAAATACTTACAATGCTTTTACTACTAAGAAAAGCCCTAAAAAAGTAGTAATTATTTTAGTTTATAGTTCATCATTAATTACTTTGTAGTAAGGGTCGCATAATTCATACCGTTAATAAATTGTTAGAATACGTTTTACACATTTATATTTCATATAAAAATATTATTGTTTGTATATTTCGTAATAATACAATTATATTAAAAAAAACAATTTAATGTTTATATAAAAAAAATATTTATAAATTGATTTGGAAATTAATACTGTATTAAATATAGATTTTTAATGGTGGAAATATTTTAGCGGAATATTAAATTAATTATTGTTTATTTCATTACGAAATTCCTCCATTTAATATATTCGTACCTTTTTTTTTATTTCAATTAAATTTTTGATGGTAAATACGTTCACTTATTACAATTATTAAACATTATTAATACCGCCACAAACATCTTTTTCAAGTATTTATATTGCGTAATAATACCAACTACACAAAATAATGCAATAATATTTACTCTATATTAGTGAAGCCGTATCGAATTTTATTAGCTGGTTTGAATTGGAATTCACAATATCGATAGGTATGGAATTAATTAAATTCGACCATTATGGAATTAATATGGCATACACCGAAATATTTACAAATTTAATATATATATATATATATATATATATATATATATATATATATATATATATATATATATATATATATATATTATACATGCGGACTTTCCATTGTACGGCAGAATTCCAAACAGGATTGATTTCAATTTTAGTATGCCGGTATTTGTGAAAAACAGTTACAATGGCGGACAACACAATTACCCACTATCGAAAACACCATTCGGCTTCCTGTAAAATAAACGAGTCAGTCGGATATCGTATGCGTTCATAAAGGCAAATAAATAATGTTGCGTTTATGTGTTAATATCGATTATGTTTGGGTTTTGTTGTAAACAGTTGCTTAAATAATACCGTCAGTTGTGGCTGGTCAACATTGCAAATGCTGAGTTTTTGAAATTATAATTATATTAAAATTTTAATTTAAAAAACACATATTCTCTTATAAATTCTCATTCTATATTTTTCTCTGTGCCATATTTTTTAAAGACACTAATTGTTTAAAATTGAAGAAATTACACTTGTATAGGGTTTTCCAATAAGAGGTTTCATTTTGAATAGCCCGCTATTTGGGCAGCTGTCATCTCTTAACATTTAACAAGTAAAAACTACGCCATTAGTAAAAATGCAACGATACATGCTTCAACAACGCATTGGAATTGTTAAAATTCACTACAGAAATGGCAAAAAGTTTGAAGTTACAGTTCCAAGGAGTGTTGGAACTGAAACCGTACGCTTTGAGGTGTTCTTAAAGGCAGCCTTAGACAGATGTTTGCCCCTTTGTAAATATTTTGCGTACAAACTTGAGAATATCTTACCAAGGTTATTATGTCAGCTTATAGGCTTAATAAGCCTTATCCGAGATTAACTGATTTTCTGTAATTAGGATTCAGTCCGCTTCCGCTTTTGATGCATCTATATACCAGATTACAGAGTTATAATTAAGTTTTTTGTTTTTGTTTTGATTCAGGCTATCTTGGTGAATGCCAATAATCACTTCAAAGCGCGATACGCGATCGTATTTGTAGGAACCCTTGTTTAATCAGGTTCAAAATTTCTGAGTGCCGGAACCTACGTCCTGTACCATTCTAGTTCACTCATTAGATCTTTTCTGATTTGTTCGACCATTGGAAATTGGTTTATTAAGGCTTCCATTGATACAGAAGGGGTGGTGTGTACAGCCCCTGAAATGCCAGGACAGGCCATTCTTTGAAGCTTCTTTTGTCCCGTTGCTTGTTTAGTCTTGACTCACCATACTAGTGAGTCTTATTACAATAATATTCAGCCAATTTATTATTTTGGTATTTAGTTCCAATGATCTGCCATATATTTCACCTGATCGGACAACGCAATTTCATGTTCATTTAATAAACGTAGTAAACGTACTACCACAGTTTTCATTTCAATAAGGTGTTGGGAGCATCTTGGGCTAGGGAAGGAATGATATGATCCATCTTATTGTGGTTACATTAATGATCCCTTTTTCCACGGTTTTGAAGGTTGTGTATCATCTTTAATTTTGTCAAATTATTTGAAATTATTATTATTAATCAATTAAATTCCTTTTGTTATAATACTATCACAACAAGACAACACGATTTTATGACGAAGAGGTCTACCACATCAAATTTAGTATATTTCACAGAATACATTTCACGTGCGCTTGATAATCGATCTCAGGTTGATGTCATTCTTAAAGACTTCAGCAAAGCCTTTGACTCTATAAATCATTTCCATTATTTTGCAAAAACTTGAAACCATGGGTTGTCATTATAACATCACAAAATTGTTCAGAAGTTATCTCTCCAATTTTACCCATGTAGAATATTAAGGATGACGTTCTAAGATATAAGCCCTTATTGTTTTTGTGTTTTATTAACAACATTACTGATAATCTAACCTCTGAAATATTAATATATGCTGATGATGTGAAGTTATTTAGAACTGTTGCATCGAAGAGAAAGATTGCGATATTCTTTAGAATTTGATAGGAACTCAGCTTTAACACGCATATTAATAATATTTGTGCTGAATGTTATAAACTGCCCGGTTTCAATAAACGCAATACTCAGAATTTTAATAATACGCGTTCAATAATTTTACTATATTTTGCAAATGTAAAAAGCAAATTGAAATATGGTTTACTCAACTTGAGCCTAGATTTTTATCAATATATAAATGTAATTTAAAAAGTGCAACGAAAATTTCTCAAACAACTTTATTAAAAAAAATACAGACATTGTCCAGATAATTCTGTTACATACGATAATTTGCTATCAATTTAAGCAAGCTCAGATATATAAATTCAGTTACTTATTTATACAAAATTATTAATGAGACAGTTGATGATCCAAACATTCTCAGATATTTTAATTTTAATCTTTGACAAGTCGTACAACATTAAATCTAAACTAACCACTGTCTAACATTATTAGATTATATAATCGAATCCATCATTTAATTGATATCTTTGAGGATTGTATTACTAAACTTTGTGAACTATTGTAATTATTTATCATTTTCTTAAACAGTTCAGTTACTTTTAAAACCATTATTAAATATAGCGAAATTTTGTTATGCAACTTTCACTTCTATTTTGGTATTTTTATTTTTCGTTATAATTTATGTTAGATATTTTGTTTTTTATACTTAGTTTTAATCATATTTTTTCTAGCATATTATTAATTTTCCCTGCAAATAGAACTATTATTTCTGTTGGGAAACAAATCTATTATTATTATTATTGTGTTGTCAATGCACCTTCAATATCGAAGCCATGAAGTGCATCCACAGTAGATTGCCAGGTCGATAGGCAAACTGCTGCCTGCTATGGATTTGCTTTTAGGGAACTGCTCCTTATATCGTTGTCTACAATTTTCTCCGTGACTTATAATAAAAATGTGACAAATATCACGCAATTTTCATTCCATTCCATTGGAATAAAGTAAAGCTAGCTTTATATACCTTCTGAAGGCAGAGGGCTATTATATCAAGCTCCTGCTACTGCATTGTACAGGAAGAATGTAATTTGGGCCTGGTGATTTAAAGGGTTTAAAGCTATTAACTGCCCATTTAATGTTTTCTTTTTTAATGAGTTTACTGGCCTTGCTATTGTTTTCTCTGGTAAGTAGAAATATGCTTCCTTCCATAGACTTAATAGAGTTTTCTGTAAGTCTACATATGTTGAGCCTTGGAAGTGCGCCTTTAACAGACCCACAATGAGATTTTTCTCGATTCCCGTGGAGTAATTCTCATCAGGTTTTTTATTAGTCCGATGCTGTTGGAGTATCATTAGATAGAAGCCACGCTATTAAGGTTTTATAAGTAACTCTCTCGCAGTACGTTCTTTTCGATTATCTCAACTTGCCTGTTTTCTTTGCAATATTGAAAGTTTTTCTAGATTGTACCTTGATGCGACCTAAGGCAAGTCTCTTGATGGAGTTGTCCTTGCTCTATTTATAAGCAGAACCGCTTGTATTACTAGCTCTTCTGTGACTTGGATGTTGAGGTAAATATCGTCAGTTCCCATACTTAAGCACATAAAGTGTGGCTCCAGTCTGTGATATTCTGATTTAAACTTCACAGTGTCTTCCTTTGCTGTAAGTCGAAGACATTATGCCGATGGTACGACAAAAACGGTTTTTCCACATTTTGAAATGCACTTTCAAATTGTTAGAGATAATGAAATCAAGGAGTTTCTTATCTCTATAATCGGTATCCATGCTGCCTCATGCACCATGTTGGAGTCGTTAGAATCATAGCTCAAGAGGAGATGTTTATTGCCTCGTTCTGCATTACTCCACGAGTCTACTTATCTCCACTGGTAGTAGTTTTCATCGATCTCTTCGATATCCTGAAAAATAAACAGAGGCTATGACAAAATGCTTCTTGAGTTTCTTCGTGGGAATGTCTATTAGGGCTGCTGCTAGGACCCCTGTGGTGAATTCTGGAATTAAAGAATTGTGTCTTTCCTGAGCATTAAAACTTCACTTTAGGTAATGCAGTCTGTTTTATATAATAGACTACAATTGTCTTGAAGTAGGCCCTTACCTGTCCCTAATTAATCCAAGGCTTTTTTGAGTCTCTTATAAAAGGCACTTCATCCCGCTTTAGAGTGATGGAAATTCAACTAAATACAGCGTATGCCTCCCAATAGTATGATTTATACCCCACTGTCATCATTAACTAAATTTTGTGTTTCACTGCGTTTTGCCTTTATGGTTTCTCTTCTATCTCATCCCTTTATTAATATGTATTAAGAATACGCGATACAAATTTATGGAGATAGTTGATAGTTGAGTACACTAGAGCGATAATGCATTTATTGCGATAGGTCAAGAGTACGCCATGATAACGAATTATTTATTGGTCCAGATTTTAGTAGTAATAATTGAGGTGAAGAGTCCGCTAGAATAATTAGGTCAATATTGATGAAAGGCAATATTTAATTAATTATGATAGGTCAAGACTACGCTAGGATAATAAATTATTTATGGGTACAGATCAATATTACATTAGGGTAATAAATTATTAAAACAATCAACTTTGCTGGTATTACTTTTTATTTACACTTGTTATTATTAAACAATTAATTGTTTGATAATGACAAGCTGAAATTATCGGAACTATAGTAACATGTTTAATTAAAGAAGTGATACCAACAAAGTCAATTGTTTTATTTATTTTGCATATTAAAATGTATCACAATTACTTATTTAATTTAAAAAAATATATTATGATGAAGAGTAAGCTAAAGCAATTAATAATAAATCAGTAGACGTCAGGAGTAGGCTAGAAAATTTAGTAATTAATTATTCTAGGACGACGAAAAGATAATAATTCATTTAATTGAAAATAAAAACTCCTGAGTATACTAAGACGTGGAAAATTTATTGAGGTAAATCCAGAGTACGTTAAAACATACAATACTTATTTGCACTAGTTGTATTTCATTGTAACAAAGTCAATAGTGTATAAAATATATTTTTTTAGTTGTACTATATTATTCGAGTTAATTCTAATCCAACAAATCTAATCTTTTGCCTCTAGAGATAATCTGATTCTCCAATATTTTTTTAATAATTATCCTTCCTTAAAGTCTTAATTGTATCTTCAATTGAGAAAGACCCCTTGATGGCAGAAGATTAAGGTTTTCGTCCATGTACGTCGCTTGACTAGATAGGAAGAGATAATAGTATATTACATAACGAGAGTTGTAAGTCATATATTACGTACGAGTGTAAAAAGTTGCGCACGAGCCGTTAGGCGAGTGCAGTAATTCCACGAGTACGTAAGTGACTTACAACTCGAGTTGTGTACTATACTTTTTCTACTCCCATTCATTATAATTTGGAATACTTTGCAATATTGAGGTTATGTTTACTATTAAAACACTTCACAGCATCGAATACATGGCCCAAAGAGATGAAGGTTTGTATTTCTTACTTATTTCCCCAAAATAGGCTAATAACACATTTTCCAAAAAACACTGAACACTATTCATACGCTAATCCATGAATTTACCGTAAACCACTTCATAACGCTCTTTGGATTTTTCTGGGAGAAGATCCGCTGCGGTATGTTCTGCTAGTTGCCTAATTTCTGGTGGAGTTCCAACAATTTCTTCTGTGGAGTCACTTTCACTCATTTTAACAATTAATAAATGAATTATTAATAATAATTAAACCAAAATAATGTCAATGTAATATGTATTCAACAACGATAAATGTCAAATTCATTTGTCTAGGCTACTTGATTTGAGTTTCGTAATAATAATAGTTACGTAATATATTACGAGCTAGTTTTTTCTTCATTACGTGCATGTATCATAATGCCATGGTTACTAATCAACAAACGATTGCGTTATTGCCTACTTACTACTATGGGAGTAGAAAAAGGTCCATTATAGCAGTACCCTGCATCCCATAATACGGCTAATAAAACTTGGGATCGCCTGGTACTCAGAGTCGGCATAGATCAGACAAAGCTTCCCATACATCCATCGGCTTAATGCTGTTCCACCTTGGATGGAGGTATTTGTTTTTATGGTTTTATTTTCATATTGATCCTGTAGACTTGCTACCCGGAAGGCATAATCACGCCAAGTTTTATATGTCAGGGTAGATGGTTATTAAACTCAAACAGACCTATTGGCATATTTGGCCAAGTTCCCTAAGCTACAATACTACAGCCAAGCAGGGGTAGGGTAGGAACAGTTTTTCTGACCCCCTCCATCCCTCGAAACTTAATAGACTAGGGGGCCAAATAAGGCTCAGTTAGGCCGAGGAGTTTGTCCAAGGGATGACGGAAGATTATAATAGTGACACAATTAAAGGGAAACCCTTAGTACAGATTGTACTTGATTACAGAATCTCTTAGGAGTAGCACGATCCTAAAAGTGGTTTACATCCTAAGAAGGTCATCCTAGTGGTTCATCGGTGGTATGTTACACCCTAACAAGGTGCACTGATTTGTAAGTTGAGGTATACAAACCAAATATTGAATTATATTAGCCAGATAAGCTCCCAAGATAATGTATTAAACGAAACCTTCTCTGTTTTTATTTGATTTGCATTTGTAATTCTGCTTTATACATTTCAGAACTCTAAATATTTCAAAATAAATCTTGAAATTGAAGATTTTGCTCAGGTTTTAGTCCCATTAATTGAATGTGGGTATTTAACCAACTGAATTTTTATACTTGATTGCAGCGGCTTTAATTTTGTGATACATATTTTTTAACATTAAATAAAATATATAAACATCATTAGAATCAACCGAAAATTTTCAAAAATAAAACTGGTAAAACACTTTAAAATATAAAAAAGCCTTTTTTTATATCGCACACTTTATTATTCTAAGTGCCTATAGTTTGATAATGATCAGCTGAATTGTGTCAAAACTATAGTCTCTAAGAATAATAAAGTGTGTGATACAAAAAATGCTTTTTTATAATTCAAAATGTTTTACCAGCTTCATTTTAGCAAATTTTCGGTTGATTCTAATGTTGATTATATATTTTAATAGTCTTAATCACCATTGGATTGTAATTTTTAACATTTTTTAAAGTATTTTTCATTTCATTACATTGAAGTCTATTTTAGTAGCTTTAAATATTCTTGGATACTTAAAACAGTTTGGTAATATTTACATTTCTTGAAAGAGTTACCTTATTTTTGAGAGTTCTAACTATTTAAGCAATATCCATTAGTAAATTCTCGTAATTTCGGGGCTTTTTTAAATTTAATTAACTTTTGCATCATACAAATATATATTTTGCTACTTTCAAAATGTATCGTTTCTTTGTTTTAACGGGCCTAGTGAGGCCTAGGTGCTCTGGTCAATGATTTGATCACCCTAGGCAAACTCAATCCAATACTTATCAATTATTATTCGATTTAAAAGAGGTCAAGGCCAATTGAGGCCAGTAAATAATCTATTGTGATAGGTTAAGAACATGCAGGGTTAATGAATAACTTATTGGGCTAACAATAAATCGTTTATTAGCCTAGGTCAACAGTACCTTAAGGCAATGAATAAATAGTTGGAATAGGTCAAGAGTACGCTAATGCAAGAAATAATATATTAACCTAGGCCAAGAATATGCTACGATTTCCGCAAAATGGCAGTAATTATAATATAATTGCAAACGTAATAACATTATTAGTTTTTTTTTTTTTAAATTAATCAATCAATTTTAACACCATTACTATGGTGTTAAAATTGATTGATGAGGCACACAGGTGTTGAAAATCCATACTTGATATTAGGATAACGCAATTGTTTGTTTCTCAAATATTGGCTTCTTCACCTGAAGTGAAGATTTGTAGTGTTTAATAAACCAATATTTAAAAGTCAAACAATTTTGTTATCTCAATATTAAGGTAGCATTTATTTTAGTCTACTAGAAAAAAATCAAAAAAAGAAAGAAAATTATTCTTCAGTATTTCTTCTCTTCATTGTATCATAATTTATTATTACTTATAAAGTTGTAACATCAACGTCGACATTTATAAAAGAAAACACTTAATTAAACAAATAAACCATAATTTTGTATTAAGGAAGAGGTGGCCGATATTCACAAAATATACAATTCGGATGCAAACACTGTTGAGATAAAGTTTATCACATGCTTACACGTAGAAAACAGGGATGTATAGAAACTCTTTGTGTGCTTACGTTCATCTGTCCGATTTATTTATTTGCACGTTTGGGAAGAAATATGACTGCGTCGATCTCGTCCATTCCATCGTAAACATTTCTACGATTAGGTGGTAAGAAGTTCGATTATTCCAGCAGTAAAATGACGTTTAAATATACTTGTCCTATCGGCACGAAACGTATGTAAATCGAAATCGACCAAAGCCGGTTTTATCGTTTATTTCTAAGCGTGATCAATCATATTTACCGACTTGGAAATTCCAGTCCTCGTGCTTTGATATAGATTTTTATAGACGGCCATTGTGCTCGTTTCAGATTAAGGATGATGAATAGTTGGGACTGATTAATATTAGTTTTTTTTCAGACGTTTCCTTATATTAATATTTCATTAGAAAATACGTCAGCAAAAAAATATGTTCATTATGTGGACATAGAAAGGTAAGTGTTATTTATTTTGTAGTTTTATTTCATATAAATTTATAAAATATTTTATTTTACGTTATTTTGTAATTAATGTGATTTACGTCATATCATTACAATTATTAGTTATGTAATCTAATAATTGTGGTGGTTTAGTAAGATGAGTAGTTGTTTTAACTATTAGCTGTTAGTTTTTACAAATTTGTTGCTCAAAGAAATTTATTTTCTTTTTAATATCTTTAATTCCAACAGTACTATATCGGTAAATTAATATTTTAATTAAATTACACACACACGTATATATATATATATATATATATATATATATATATATATATATATATATATATATATATATATATAATATTTGTAGCTTTTCTAAGGCTATCGTGAGATTAGAGCCACCACGTAAAATATAATCTCCTTAATAATGGCACAAAAAAAAATATATATATGTGGTGGTGATAATGTAATTCCGAGCAGTAATTAATATCGATTTAACGAGATATGGAGGAGTTTGATTCGATTACGTCCGCAATCCGGCCGCGGATTAATTTATTGCACGCCACAAGAAAAGAATGGCCCAAGACACGCCGGATGTAATCAGAATTGATTCATTAACGACTAAATTAATTTGGAAATTTGATAATGCGATTTCTTTTGTTACGCCACAGCGATTATTGTGTGTTATGATTAAAGCGATAATGAGATTATTAATTGATTCAGTTTCGAATGGATCGATTAATTAATCAAGCTGCTAATTAATTGATAATGCATTAAAAGCAAAACAAAATCATTTCTTCGCCTGAAGAAGACACATTGTGTTGAAACAATTGTCGCAAACAGCAAAATAAATATTTGAAACTGTTATCGTATTTCATTCACGAAAATTTACCAAAGTGATTAGAATATGAACTTACAACAACTAAGAGCCTCAACTATTCAGTTATCAAAACTAGTTAAATAAATAGAGTTTTAATTTTGAAAGAAACCAAGTGGCATTTAATATAAACTTTCATCAGTAATGGTTCAAAATATTTCATCAAGTTATACGTGAGAAAGTTATTTAAGAAACTGATAATTAAGTATAATGAAAAAATTATAAATATTTTTCGATCATTTATTAATTATTAATACAATTCAAAACGATTCGGAACGTAATAGAAATTTCAATATATTTTTTTTTTGTCGGGCCCCGATACCGAATATAAATCATAAAATCAAAGTCCGCCTCTTTAGCTTCATAAGCACTTTCTCGGCTTTTATTCACGCTTGATATATCCGCGATATTAGTAACTCAATATTCACGAAGTTTCACTCGGGGATGGAAAAGAAAAATTAAGGATGTCCGTTCATGCGCGAGTAATAAAAATCGATCGTGATTATGTATAATGTCAATGGAGGGTACAATGGGTAATATTTTAAAAGAGGGGAGGGTCCCTTTGTTGTTTTTCAAGTAACTATTTAAAAACATCAAAGGGACGAGACCGCCATTATTCTTACAAGTTAATAATGAAACTTCTAGAGAGAATGTACGTGATAAAACAATTAATAGCGAGGAGAAGCCGAACACTGAACGGGATCCGCTGCCGATAATTAAAATTCCCTTTATTCTCCCTTAAATATCCCCGTGAAAAATGGCCGTGTCGTTACTAAAGGGGATGGTAAAAATTTATCGCCCGCGCGAACTTCCTTCGCAGTTCGGATGCACGCACAAATACTTACACTATTTAAAGTTAATAGATTTTATATACGAGGGCTTTTTGTAAATTAATAGTTATTTAAAGTACAAGTGTAAAAAGAGATGTTTTATTGCACGAACTGGAGTGCAATAAAGAAACTTTTTACACGTGTGCCTTACAAAATTTTATCTTCGATCGTAAAGGATTTCGAAGAATATATTCTTATGAGTAATATTTTAATGTCATTTCAATAATTCAATTAACAAAAACATATCCGTAGTGCACTAATGAAAGCGTTACTTAGCAACCAGTAAACAAGTTGCACAAATGTCGGCCGCCATTATTATTTATGGAAAAAAATGTTCGCTTTATTGTAATCGCTTCGACTTGTATTAAATGAAATCTTCAGAGTTCTTAAATCTGCCATTTCGTTTGTGTTATATATTTTATTTATAATTTATTAGTTATTTGTATCAATTAATAAAAAAAATTAGTTTTTCGTCGAAAATTTGTGCTATAATATATTCATCAGTCAAATTTGACATATCTGTGCAATAAAAACAGTTTGACATTACCGTGTAAAAAGCCACTTTTACAATGAAAAATTATGCAAAAAGTGTCTACTTTCTTTACGATCGTAGATAAATTAATTTGGTTGAGTGGCTTATCAAAAAATAATTAAATAGATATTAATATGTAATAAATTATTTAATTTCGATGTTTATGATTCAATAATCATTCATTAAAATATTTATATGTGTGTTGCTGATCAGAGGGTGAGGGTCGGATAGAGCTTGCCCACCCTACACATACACCAAAACTAATCCATATCGAATAACGATTTAAAAGAAATAGTCAAATATTAAGGTGAGCGTAAATGAAACAATAAGAAACTGTTTTTATATTATTTCATTTATTAACATAAAACAACTTTTTAGATAAAATATTATATAATTTATTAGTAAAAATCATTTCCTTAGACGTAATTTTATATCTCTTCAAAAGATTTCTGAAACTCTAGTCTTCAACTCAAAAGTTCTAAAAAATTTTCTAAAAATTACTACAAATATTTTGACGATATTTCAAAAAACGTCTTTTTTTTAGATCCCTCTTAACAGTCTTTAATCATCTATCTTGAGATGAGATTTTGAAGTTTGTAATTTTCTAAAAATTCCCCTAAAATATTTTTTTGCAAAAAATTTCTTCCAATTTAATTTTAATCTATTTTATGATTTAGTTTTTTTAAAGACTTGTGCATAATTGCTAACTAAGCTTTAGTTCATATTTTAAAAATTGCAATTTTCTGATTTATTATTTCAAAAGATTTTTGAGGAATTACCTCAAATTTTAAAGTTTGCAATTTTATTGAAAAAAAAAAATCATTTTGAAAGACTCCTATGAAATACTTAGCTAGTCTTCGGATCAAATTTTAAAGTTTGGAATTTTCTAAAAATTTTTACAATAATTAATTACTTTTCGAAAAATATCAATGGTTAAGATTTCTCCTTTCAAGAAATTATTCCGAGTACGAACACGAGCTATAATGAAAACCTCTCTTTTGTTAACTGACTCGTGCTAGGAGATTTCCCTGCATTGCTGGGTAGGATTCCTTTAAAGTAATAAATGTTATCTACATTATTTATATATTTATTTCTAGCTGCACTATCAACTAATCTCCAATTGAGCAAAGAGAAATAAACAAATGCTTCTAAAACAGCAATAACACTGTCATGGTTTCCATACAAAACAGCTATCACACTCTTGCAAGTATATCGATACGACTATATCTTATTAGTCCATGTAACCTTAACTGCGTTATTTAACATCCTAAATAATAGAAAGAATATTTTTCTAGAAACTCTCCCCTAGTTTTATCGAGTTTAAAACAGTAATTAAAATCAGTGTGTAATACTTTTTGTTTAACCGAATTAACATTAAATTAGAAAGATGCAGATCTTCCAAACCTAATTTGTAAGTGTCATATTTATAATGGCGTAAGTTATAGAGAGAAGTTTCAAGAGAAATCGTATTTTGTGTTTATATTCTGCAGAAAACTCGTACATCTACTTGTGTGTGATTTTTTATCATTTGCATTTGAGTAGATTTCGAAAGTAATTTTTAAATAATTGAATTAAAATTAAATAAATGGGGAATTAACAGTATGCAAAATTATTAGAACATCGCGTTAGAAAAATCAACAGTAGAGTAAATTATTCGATTTAGGGCGACGAAGTACTTCCAAGGTCACCATGTGGTTGATAAGATAAGGATTTCCTGTTTGAACGGATGTTGCGGTTTCCGGTGGATAAGATAAAGACTTCCTGTTTGTAGCTGAAGTGATTTCCGTTTGTTGGTGTTGGTGGTGGTGTAGGCGTTGATGGTAGGTGGTGGTGGTGGTGGTGGTGGTTTTTTAGGTGTTAGTGGTGTTGTTGGAGGTATAAAAATAAGGGTGTGTCGCACTAATCTATTTAAGATATTGAATTGACGAGGCGGATACATGATGAAACTCCATAACAAATTGAAATAAAACAACACAGTTGGGAGGGTTTCACATTTATTGTTGAACACTGCAACATGTTTCGCCACACAGTGGCTTCATCAGGCAGATGAATAATAATTTAACAAATTACAGGTAAAAGCTTATATACTATTAGAACTACGGGAAGGAAGGGGGGGGGGGCGTTGTTGTACAAAGGGGCAAATTATTTGAAAATTTACATATTGTAATTGTAATATGTAAATTTTCAAATAATTTGCCCCTTTGTACAACAACGCCCCCCCCCTTCCTTCCCGTAGTTCTAATAGTATATAAGCTTTTACCTGTAATTTGTTAAATTATTATTCATCTGCCTGATGAAGCCACTGTGTGGCGAAACATGTTGCAGTGTTCAACAATAAATGTGAAACCCTCCCAACTGTGTTGTTTTATTTCAACTAATCTATTTACTTTAATTTAATTTCTTGAGATAAATACGAGATAACATCATGTACAGGTAACTTGTTCAGACGCGCTTCAACAAGGTGGTGTATTGAGGGTATGATGTGGGACAATGTGGGTGAGTGGCCTGCATCAATGTATAAAATAAAGATGAACTGGAGAATAATAGAATTCTGAAACTTTTTATATAAATTTCTTATGTTATCAACATTCCTGTAATTTGTCTAAAATTACTCGGCGTTACAAACATTGCCCGCCTTATCTACTTCCGCCCTTATCAACCGGAAACGCTTCATTTTATCAGTCGGAAACACCTTATCTTATCAACATTCGTTACAAACAGGAAGTCCTTATCTTATCAACTACAGGATGATTCAAAAATATAGGTTTTTTAGATAAAGAGACTGATTGAGAAAAAAGTTCATTCGTCAAAGGTGAATGACATCAAAAGAAAAATAATTAATCCTCAACGAGTTATAGGAAGACAAGTGTTGGCTCTAAAATAAAATCGTAATGAAGTTGATAAGAGATTGAAAAAAATACCAACTAGTCACGGAATCTTTGCAATCCATTGTTAAATTAAACAAAAATATTAAAACCAATGAAGACATTAAGTAAGAAAATCAAGAAATTAAGAGAATCATAGATTTTCCTCATTCATCACCCCTAAAGCAAAAAATTTAGAATTCATAGATGATGGAGATGTCTTTACACACAAACCTTTCTAATCTATCAACAATTTCTTTTCCTGATCCAACAGTACTTAACGAATATTTGGAGCAATTAGCACTATTACTAAAATTATTGATTGAAGGTGAAAATGATTTTGATTTCCTGGTATTAAATTTAATAATGATGATGCTAAATTAAAAATTGGCAACACCGTAATTAATTTGGACGGAAATGATTTAATATATAACCGACTTACATACAAAGCTACATTCGGACTGTATGAATTATTGTTTAGAAAATATCCGTAAGCATACATAGAAGATGATCGAAAAAAAAGTATTTAAAAGAACTAATTCTCTACGTCATTTTATCCAGAACAACAACTACAACTCACTCGGTCATACAACTATAGAAATATCAATAAATCTTTATTGCCACATTTCCAAACAAAACGGCCAAATATGTTGAATGCTCGAAGCCATCACTTTGTGATACATCTTGAATCAGGAACTTTAAATGAAAATACACTTCGTTGATATCACACACAGGACTGTATGTATGTATGCCTTTTAAAGGTTGAAACTATAGTCACGTAATAAATCCTGTGTGTGATATCAACGAAGTGTATTTTCATTTAAAGTTCCTAAAACGGCCAAAGTCTGTAGGTGATCGGAGATCACAAGATTACCAAAAATGAATTTTATCAGATTATGGCTATTTGGATTCAACAGCGGCACCTGAGCATAGTTATATCGGAAGAAACATTTGGACTTAAGAATAATTATGAATTACAAAATTTTTCACTTAGTTTATTTAGGGCTAGATGTTCATTTCGGTTTTGGCACTTTTTTCACTTTACATCAAGCGATAAATAAGCCAAGTGAAAAAAGTGCCAAACTATTGTTTTATCTAACTATAAACATTTTCACGTACTCTCCAACAAGTATTAATTACAAGTTGAATGAATTGAAAGTGTTAGAGTTTTATCCATATTATAATTGATGCTCGATTAAATATGTCTAGTGATTTGTATGTGAATGTAATGAAACTAATTTCTTCACACAAACATTTTCAAAACGCCTATTTAATGTTGGAGTGTTTACATATGTACTTTAATAAAATGTGTTTGGATTTTGAGGTTATGAAAATAAATTGTAATTATTTTTATTAAATTAACTCTTTTATTTACTCCCACCAGGAATTCCTTTCATATATTAAACGTAAAATATTATTATAATTCAATTGTAGTAGATGAAGAATAAAGTTGTTAAAGCAATATAGTCAATTTATGAAAATAGCCAAAACCTGAATAAAGGGAAGTTTTTACCAACTTATTTATTATATCGGCTAGAACTTTTGAAAATTTTGGATTCCTTACTATTTCAATATCAGTAGAGTACGAAAAAGAGGCTCACGTGTTTCGAAAATTTACAATTTGGGAGAAACACAAATTGATGGACCACTCTTACCAAAGAATCGCTGCCGAAAGTGCATTTGTATTAAGGAAACAAAATGAGAACATCACCTCGAAATCAATTGCCCAATTCCTAAATTGCGCTTGAAGAAATTGAACAACTTGCGGTAAACTTATGGATTTCGTTTTATGCATTTATTTCAGTAATTTTATTTATTGCAATTTTTTACAATTCGCTATTTGTGTAGAAGATACAGAAAATAAGTATTTATTATGACTAGAGCATTTAATTATCTCAAAATCACTTTCGCTCTCCTTATCAACGACAATTATTCATTCTAATATACAGGATGTATTATAAATGAATTATTTTTAAATTTCCCGCGATTCATTTGATTTATTTGGAATTTTTTGACATTATCAACATCCTGGTTAATTTAGTGGAATTTGTCTAAACTTGCTTGGCGTTCTTCTTGGAATTTCCTTATCTTATCAACATCCGTTATAAACATGGACGCCCTATCTCCTTCAGCCCTTATCAACCGGAAACGACTTATCTTGTGAAACCGAAACGCCTTATCTTATGAACCGGAATCTGCAACTTCCGTTACAAACAGGAAATTGACCGCCTTATCTTATCAACGGGAAACCACAACATTAGTTACAAACAGGATGACCTTGGAAATATTTCCTGGCTCCAAATCTGCTATTATACTCTATTATCATCTCTATCCTTTTTAGATGAAATATAAAACTGCCACAAATGTTGAAAGAAGTCTACAGGAATTAATGCTTATCCCGCACATAAACGTTTGAGTGGTTTAAAGAAGGGCGTGAAAGGACAAAAGACCCAGGATGGGCATCAACGTCAAAAATGAATGAAAGCATTCGCAAAATGGTCAGACGGTAAATCAACATTCCTACGTAGAGGCTCTGCGTGAGCGTGTGAGAAGATGAAGACGCGATTTGTGGAAGACCAGATCTTGGATCCTTCACCAAAACCATGCATTAGCCCATTCTGTCTTATCTGCGAAAGCGTTCCTCGCAAAATACGGCAAAGTCGTGTTGGAACATCCACCATATTCGCCTGATCTTGCCTTCTGTGACTTGAAAGTGAAAGTGTGGAAGCGGTTAACAAGATTTGAAAGTGTGGAAGCGGTTAAAGTAAAAACGATGGGGATTCTTAACCAGCTGACAGAAGAGGATTTCCAGCACTGCTTTCAACAATGGAAACATTGCATTCAGTGCTGTAGGGACCGCTAAGGGGAGTACTAATATAAATCACTAAATAATTTAACTGGATAATGGCAATTGTGGATATTTTGCAAACCTTACTTTATGTAATGATTGGTAGACTAAACTCTTACGGTGACAAAGATGTTTTCTATCGACCTGTCTTGTGTAATCTGGACTTCTTTCTTCACACCTGTTGCTTATACATGTGGTTCTCCCCTTGGCTGCACTCAGAATTGGCTATGGGGGATGTTACTTCCATTGCCATTACTTGGAGCGGCTCGTGGTTGCCGTTATAACTTTAATAGCTGCTCGTGAAGGAATGGGCCTTGCTGGTATGCCTGCATATACAGCATGTAAACGGCAGCTTGCCTTGGAGAGGATGACCAATACAGTGCCCATCAAGTTACTCCCAGAAGAATTCGGATAGCGGTAGCTCCGTCTTATCCAGGTAGGTCCACTGTAAATCTTCTTACGGATAGTATAATCAATTACAAAATAATAATTAGTTAATATGCAAGCTAGTAAGAGCAGCTAATAAAAAATATAATACTGTTACTGAAAGCAATTGCAATAAAGCGAAAAAAACGCGCTGAAATAACAAGTAAAATATACCCAGTATATGATTCAAAAATGGAATTAAATTACTTTACCTGTGTTATGCTCAAATTAACACAGATTAAGAAGCATCAAAAATAAATTTACTTGTCGCATCGGATAATCTCACGTCAATTAATCGAAATAAAAATCGTTACTACCACCGTTATACATGCAGACTCAACAAAAGCTGTAAGAAGAAAAGAAAGTCTGAGAGGCATTTTCCGCTTCGTAACTGTTCTTGTAAAATATTCTACCAGCCAAAAGTGACAATAAAATTCACCATCGGATGACGCGACAATTCAGAAACCGTTATAAGTGAACATATTTGTGTCTTTCACTAGAATTTCCGGTTCAAAAGTTATTTTGAGTGCAGCCACCTGCTTTCTTCTCAAATCTTGATCAAGAGGATTGCGTGTTGTAACTTTCTTTAACCTCTTGTAAATCTTCACTCTCATGCTCTCAACATAAACGTGTCCAAAAATGTTTGATCAAACCCGAATATTAGCGCCACCAAACGCATTTGTACACTGTTTTGCTCCTTCTGTACCATCACGAGGTCGCCTATACTTTATAATACTAATAATAATAATAAATCACTTTATAGGTAATTGCTGAACAAATCCAGAAAGCTATGCATTTTGACGACTGAAATCGCCCGTATTCTGAAAAATGTCGACTGCAAAGATCTATGCAGTTTTTTTAACATCTACGGTCCTATAAAGCTTTTACCTATAACTAATTTAACATATGTGTCGATATAACTCGTACCAACTTTTTGACCTTGAAATTTCTTTCCTTTAACGATTGCGCGGATTGAAATCAACTAGATCATTTGCCTACGTTTTCTTAAGGACTACACCAGAATATGGAATACTGTCTTCCAACTAAACTTATAAAGATAGGTTTTTCAACCATAATAGCCTATCTAAATCATCGGCGTTCTCATAGTTTACTTGAGAACTTTTTTCAAGACTCTAATGTCAAGCGCCATTCGTAACATATTTCTTTGCTCGGTATCTTCTTTTTTTCCTATTATCCTTAACTAAAATATGCAGGATGTCACAGTAAGGCATCCAGTCAATAAAATATTATTTCTTATGTAGTAAATGAAATGCTTTGGTTGAGAATTGACACAGTTTTAATGTTGAAACACTGCAGGTTGAAGCCACTGACATTAAAAACTCTTCAAATCCTCAACCAGAGCATTTTATTTATATATACATATAACCATAATATATCAAAATATGTAAATTAATGAGTACTGAAAATGATTTTACTTCTAAAGTAGTAAATTTAAACTATTCCCATATTATCGATCGAACGGAATTACGGATACATTTCCATGCCGGATTTAATATTGTTTACACCGGTTCATAATGTTATTTTGATTATTTGCCATCATAAACAACAGATATTTCCCGGCGAACTAGTTTACAGGTAATGAAAACTCGGTTGCAATTTTATAATCGTCACAAAACTGTAAATGTGTAGATTTCAATTTCATTTAGGCCTTTATCTATTTAATTTATGTTATAAATGTAAAAAAAAACAATGTATGTTACATTATATAATCTATGTAAAGATTCCTTTTTTATGATCTTTACAACACTGTCATTTTTATTAGTTTGCTGGTATTAAATCTAAGCTGTGATGTAAAATAGAAAAAATGAATACTAATGAAAGATATTTTCTAGGTAAATGTATATTAATACACACCGTTGGTGGCGCATTCGGTTATGACGTGCAGCAACATTGGTTCGGGTCAGTAGTTGGATGCGTAACCGGTACCATCCATCATTGGGATACAATTAATTGTGCTTTAGAGTGACGGGGGCGATCCTTTAAAGTAACAAGCTCATTTACACACACAAATACATAAAGCACACGGCGGAAGGACCACGTGGTCGGTAGCCAAACACTACTACTACTACTACATAATTAAAGTATGTGATGTAATTTATTTATTGTATAAATAATAAGTACCTTACTATTTGAATTGATTGTCCCGGCGCATCCACCATTAAGACTAAAATTTCAAAACATTTATCTTAATATATAATTTCAAAATTTAAAAATAATTAATTAAGAAACGTATAAATTAATAGGTTAGTAATTGTTCATTATTTAAATTATTTCAAATTCTTTTATATAATTAAAAATTTTATGTCTATAAATTATAATGAAATTTTAAAACGTTATTATGTTATCAACAAAGTACAGATTTATTATTCATCTGGTTTTTATGTGTTTAAATTATTTCATTCTAATTGCTATAAAGATGCGTTAAAGTCAATAAACAAAAAATTCTAAAAATAACAACAGCAATTAATTATCAAGCAGTTTTCTTTATTAATTAATAAATAGAAAACCACCGAACCTTGACTAAAACAAGGGGCGCCGGCTACAGACGAAAAGAAGTGTACAGTCTTTGTGTTAAATTTAATTATAAGACATTGTACGTATTGTGTTTGAAAATACGGATATAAAGGTAAACAAAAGGGCGACTTTTTCGAACGCGAGCAGCTGCTTTAATTTAGCCAGGATTTCCCGGGAGCAATTTAGGCATTAATTGTATTTTTAAACATACTAAAATGTTTAAATAATAACCTAGCATATTTTTCACGTTTAATTAATTTGGATAATATAAAACCAAATCTGTAAACTTTAGAAACATTTAATTGTAAAATAAATCTAATATAATTCTATATTTTTAATACTAACAATAATTAAAATAATTAAAAGTTAAATTCAAGATGTATCACAAAGTGATGGCTTCAAGCATTAAACATATTAACAATAATTATGTTTTACTAATGAAGAGTTAAACACATTTCATATTGATATTGTAGAAGTTAGAACCGAAGAAGGGAATCTGTATTTATTTGTATTAATTTAGACTTAATCTCACATATTCTATCTGTACGGTGTAAATTTCCTAATACATTATCTGTAATAAGTCACAAATTTGTACTAAAAATTAATGATAGGCGTAAGGAATTGAATACCAAAAGGAAATTTTCAGGTGTGAATCATCATAAATTTATCTAGAACAACATTAACATAATATTTGTTTGAACCATCAGTTTATCTAAATTTAGTCATTAAATTTTTGTTGGCGCAGTCGTTAGGATAGTCAATTTTTTAAGTCTTTAAACTCTTTAAAACAATTTGAACCAAATCAGAAAATTCAAATAATATTATTTAAACATGTAATATTATATATTTTTAAATTGAAATGATATTTACGGCCTAAAATGATCGATTAATTAATGCGTTTCAGAAGTTAACAATAACAGATTGATTTGTGTACGAGTAGATTTACATCATTTTATATCAAACGCATGGTGTAAATAATTTACTCCAATTACAATCCGATTTGCAAACAACAAACATTATCTACATTTTAATGGCTGGTGTAATTGAAACAATATATTTCACCAGTTAATTTAGATTAAAGTTTGATGATGCGGTGATACTTATTTATACAACGTTAACAAATCTATTCATTAGATAATTAACAGAATTATTTATTATTAATTAAAATGAAGAATAATTTATGAAACTTCCTTCTAAATAAAAGTAATTATTTAAAACTATACACCCATACATCTGCGCCGAATTCACTCGAAACACAATAAAAGTTTAAATAAAATTTAAATAAATTTACATTATTAATTGAACCGTGTCCCTACAAAGAGTTGAAAATATTTGAAAGCCCCACCACTCCGTACCGTCGCGCATACACTCTTAAGCGAATTTCCAAGTAGAATCGAGTTTTATATCTAATTACGCACGGATTAATTTCGTTTTCGGGGATTTTGTAATTTTCTTTTGTTGCAGCCGGCGCTAGAGCGAGAGGCGCCGCTAAATCGCGGATGAATTTTCCTGACAGTTTAAAAGAGCGATTAATTAGTTTACACCGGCAAATGGAAAGTAAACGTACGCCGGAAATGCTCGAAACGGTGGAGGGGGTTGGAGGGCGTCCGAAGCCGTTTATTGAATTTTGGACGCACGCAAATAACGCCGGATGCCCTTCTGCCGTTGTCGATTGTTCGACAGAGTGGATTCAGGCTTGACTTTATCGTTCGATCTACACAAGTAATTCTACAAAACTCAAATTCAGAATTAACCTTGCTCGACATATTGACTTTGCTCGGAAAAAAAAAAGAAATCGCTGCTTAGTAAAAGTACAAGGGTATCACAATGGCCAGTGGAGCAGACTAATGCAACGTGCCAGAAATAAAATATTTGAGAGAACTTTTGTTGTTATAAGAACATCAAAATATGCTCTGGTGAAATAGAACTGGACGTTCAAACTCCATCCCGTATTTGTCCAGTAATAGTGGTATTGGTGAGAATACCCCCTTTCACATATCTCGTTTTCATCATTGAGGATTACCTGCGTTACCACGAGATTACCTATAGCATGAAGGGCCAACATAGGTGATCGACGGAGGTGTTACTCAGGGATCTATGATTGGTTCGCTCCTGTGCAACATCATCTACGACGACGTGCTAAGCTTCGAGATGTCTGCGGGCGTAGATGTGGACAGCGTTGCGAATGATATCCTTATCATAGTACAAAGAAGAGATTTAGAGGACGTGGAAGTTACTGCCAAAAAAGCGACTGACTGGAGAGCTCACTGGATGTAATACATGGGCCTCAATATGGCCGCTCACAAGACCGAAACCACGTGGCTCTTCAAGCAGAGGCATTCTGCTGTTTAGCCAAGACGAATAGTAACCCCCTAAATAAAGTACCTGATGGTCCAGATCAAGGTTAATCCAAACTTCAGCAGCCAGGTAAAAATAAACAGCGACTGAAGTAGTGCGCACTGAAGTAGGTGAAGCGACAGCAAAGTCGAAGTTGCTGTCTACAACAAAAAACAGCGGATTGAGGACCAGCTACGACGTGTTCCAAGATGATCTTCGAGGGGACCGTGAAAGTACTAGCTTCCTCTCCTCCACCAGTTCTGGAGATAAATTCGAAGACCGAAGGCCACTGCTAAGAGGGATAACGCACAGGATGTCCAAGCGCAAAGCCAGGCAACATCTGCTAAACAACTGGCAGAGCAGGTAGATGAAAGAACGTGGATACCAAAGGCGAAGATATAGTTACTACTACCACACCAGCTAGTTTCTATCCGCATTCTAAAATAAATATAATAATTATAAATCCATTTTACACATGAATAAATATTTATTTAGTCCATAATCCTAAGCAATAATAATATTTCTATAATCCGCAAAAAGTTTTCAAATGTGCGCAGAGTGTATCACGCGGATAATTGCTTCATAAAAAAAGCTCGTATGGTTGGTCATTGACCAACGGTAATACAGAGATATTCACGTACGCTTTAAAGCCTTTTATACCCCATCATCAAGTCATCCCCTTTGTGTGGCGCGATTCGTGCATATAAATGTTAAAATCCGCCCGTGATGTTGAATTGAGTGCTAAAATATTTCCCTCCAAAATAAAAAAAAATGCTTTTAATAGTTTTACTTCATAATATATATGCATTATTCAAACATTATTTCAGCATTTATATTATAAACCTATATAATCTGTTTTCTATATTAGAGCAAAAACCTTCTTTTTAGGTTTATATTTTTAGATTGAAAATAGTTGTTCATCAGCGTAAACTCTAGGCTTAGCAAGTTCTCTCATGAGGGTGAAATTATATAGTTCATGTTTACATTTACTTCCCGTTCTTTATAAATTATGCGATGACATAATAAAACTAAACTCCATAAAACTTTATGCCACTTTCGAAACGATATATACATATATATATAATATATACGTATAAGGGCGCGTTTTAAGGGGAACTGCGTTATTGTGAAAATATTTCCGTAGCACGTGAAAACGCAAGGCAAACACAAACATTTCATATATTCATAATCCATGGGATCAGGCTGCGCACAACCTTCGAATATACAACGGTCGTAATGAAGTATATTTTTATAAGGTAAAAAAAAATGTTGTCGTATGAAAGGTAAAGGTCCTCGAAAGTAATGATAATAAATAACAAATATATACCTAATGCTTACATAATTTTACTAATATTACTACCAAACTATGAATATGTGCGTAGAGAAGTTTTCTAATTATAATTCTATATAGTGACCGACTACATTAGTTAATTAAGCGGAACTTAATTAATCAATAATGTTGTACGTTGACGGCAACACTAATAATTGTATAATTAAATTTAAAATCGAACCTATACTGTATTTAGGTATATAGTATAAATGTATATATTCGTAATGCATTGATTTAGTTTATAGTATATTTTGCAAAAAAATAGAGGTATAACTTAAATTTGTATTAAAAATTGCAGATGACCTAGCTTCTCTCTCCTTCCACCTTCTTGGTCGACATGATGCCTGTTTAGTCGTGAAATAGAACGATAACTGCATCGTGGGGGTTTGTATTTTAGGGGTGTCAGGCACTTGGTCATAGCACTGAAGATTGGGCGACACAGATGTTATTTTTGTTGTCAAAGAAATTGTTTCCGAAGTTGCGTATTAAATGGAAAAAAATGGTAATTACTACTTCTACCCCCGCAATTTAAACGTTTGTTGAATTTTTAAATAAAGAAGCTCGTATTCAGGAAGCATCTCTAAATGTAATAAGTTTGCTTCAATCAAGCGAGAAGAAAATGATAACTTCAAATAAAACAAGCCAAGGTAGTACTAATTACAAGACTAATAGTACTACTTTATTATTATCAAAAAACATCAGGGAAACACCATGTGGGTTTTGTAACAAGGCAATAGATTGTGTATCAACTGTTTAGAACTAGGACATTTTGTAACGCAATGTTGGCCGCAAGGTTCATGCAAACATTGTACTTCAAAACATCATAGTTTACTTTATAAGCCATAACTACTGGTCCTCAACCGCAACCCTTAAGAAGGAAGAAAGTTGCTCCTGGGAAGGCAATATCATAATCTACTTTATCTAGGCCGATTCCAATGGTGGAAGGCACGACTGAAAACACTCATATTTCGACTTTGCAGACCAAGGCAATATATAAGCCTTCCGTTTTCTTAGCTACCGCATAAGTGTTCGTATTTGATTATCGATGTACTTAAGTTAAAGCAAGACTAGTTATTTGATAGTGGAAGCGAAGGCATATTCATAACTAAGTCTTTAGCTAATCGTCTTGGGTCACCGTCACGAAGCAAACACTTGCTTGGTAACGGAACGGAATCTGGAATTGTTAGAGAAGCCGTTCATTTGGTGATAGATTCTGATGTTAAAAATTTTAAAACGGATGTCTTAGTTATTGATTTCAATCCATGAATGTTAAAAATCAAAATTGGCTTCATCTTCGTGGTCTTAAGTTAGCAAATCCAGAATATTTCGATTCGAAACCAATTGACATTTTATTGGGTGCCTCAGTTTTAATTGTATTGTCGATTCCAGGGCTAATAGGGACTCCAAGTGCGGTGAATACAATTTGGGGATTTTGCTTGCATCAAATCAGATCAAAGGGAAATCCAATCTCTTTGCATGTTCAGCGATGATCGCATCGATAATATGTTACAAAAGTTTTGGGAGAGTGAGGAACCACTTAATCTGAGCTGAGTCTGAAAGATAAACTCTGCGAGAAGTGGTATGCTACAACTACCAAGAGGGATGCGTCGAGAAAATACATTGTGGAATTTCCCTTTGACTCTTCCCTTAGGAGAAAGTCATTCTTCGGCGTTAAGGAGGTTTCGATTGTCTCACAAAACACTCAAAGTTAATGTCGTCAAATAGAAAATTTATGGATGATTATTTAGAACAGGGGCACATTGTTGTTGCGAGAGGTAAATCAAAGGAAGTAGAAAGGACCTTTTACATTTCATCTATCGGGATGGAGAGATGTTGTCAAAATTTCGTGTGGTGCTTGATGCCTCGATGGTTTCACAAAATCGAATTTCGTTGAACCAGGCCTTGTTGAAAGGACCGAAATTTCAGCTAAATATTGTGGATATAATTCTTCAGTTACGTCTTCGTGGTGTCGTACTCATCACTGACATTCGTCAGATATACCGTAACAAAGATTTCAAAAATATTGTAGCCAAGCTCACCAAAGGAAGAACTTCAGGAGTACCAACTCACGATAGTGACTTTTGGATTAAAGTCATCACCCATTTTAACGATAAGGACCTTACATCAATTAGTGGCTGATGAAGGCGCTAGATTTCCAGTCGCATCGAAAGTTTTGCTGTCTATCACTTATATAGATGACATCACTGCGTCGGTAGCTTCAGTCGAGGAAGAATTATTACTCCAAAAACAATTAATTGAATTGTTATCTTGTGGAGGGTTTGAATTGAGGAAGTGGATACGCAATAGGCAGGAGATACTTCAAGATATTAGATCAGAATATTATGCCTTTGATCGAGATATATTTAAAATTCTAAAATTATACGGATCTGTCAACTAAGATTCTCGGTTTGGTGAGGGATCCTAGGCGAGATGGGTTTTCCTAAAGGGTTTATTTGGAAGACGAAATTATCACTAAAGGAAGTATCTTGTCGGAGTTAGCTAGGTTGTATGATACTATGGCTTATACAGGGTGACTGACGAAAAACCTTTGGTGCTGTATCTCGCTTATTTTTGATCCGATTTGAATAAATAAAACATCAAATTAAATGATTTTTAAAAGACTTTAATATGAACTGTACTGATATTTTTTCTTGCATCCAGTTTTTGACAAAAGACGATCAACTTTTTTTTTTCAAATTGCACTGTATATATATTTTGTACTGATCCGCAAGGAGATTTTTTTGTGAATCTAAATTTGTAAACGATTTTATCCATTCATCAAACCAAAGTCGAGAAATTGAGGATTAAAAAAAAAATTAAAAATCAAATACCCATAGTAAACAATATACAGAGCCTATTCCAAATGTCAAAAGTGACAGTGTCAGTCATTGGTACAATACTGCAATGATTTTTAATAATTTCATAATAAAAATTTTGCAAGATTTCAAAAACTGAAAAACGATTTCTGTAGAAGCACAACATTCTAGTACAGTGTTTTAAATATTGCAACATTTTAATTATGAAATAATTAAAAATCGTTGCAGTATTGTATCAATGGCTGTCACTGTCACTTTTGACATTTAAAATAGGGTCTGTATATTGTTTACAATGGATACTTGACTTTTTATTTATTTAATCCTCAATTTCTCGACTTAAGTTTGATGTATGGATGAATTTGTCTACAATTTTATATTCAGAAAAAAAATCTCCTTGCGAATCAATAAAAATATATATACAGTGCAATTAAAGAAAAAATGTTGATCGTGTTTTGTCAAAAACTGGGTCCGAGAAAAATAACAGTTCAGATCCTATTAAAGTCTTTTAAAAATGGTTTAATTTGATGTTTTATTTATTAAAATCGGATAAAAAATAAGCAAGATACAGCACCAAAGGTTTTTCGTCAGTCACCCTGTATTAGTTCTGTATATTTCTCGGAAAATGTTTATTACAGCATCTCTGGCAGCTTGGGATAATGAACCCTCTCTAGAAGTATGTAAAAGGTGGAACAGATTGCGCAAAGAACTTCCATCAACTTCCATGAACTTCTAGATTCAAAATTGATTCGTAATGTGATGAAATTGTTAGAAACGGAATGTTCCATTTCTAGAGTCAAGGTTTGAACAGATTCTATGTGGTTGCGTTAAGATGGGCCCAATTATCGCCTCATCGCTAGACAACGTATGTGGCAAATCAAGTTAGCAAGATTCAAGAGCACGTTAGATAATATATGTGCCCTCGTTGTTAAATCCAGCAGATTGCGCTTCAGGCTAAATTGGTTAGCTTTGGAAGAAACCGGTCGTGAGCACCGCACAAGAAATCACTGACAATCGAGAAGCTCGAGTATCCACCTTCAAGATTGAATTAGGAGTGAGCGTTTCAGAATGGCAGGTGTTGCGTCCAGTGTTAGAAAAGTATAGTTCATTTTCACAGCTGTTATGAACAACAGCGTACGTTTTAAGATATTGTTTTAATTTACGTAATAAATTTGAAAAGCATGCTGGATTTTTGTCGTCAGACGAGTTGGGGGATGCACTTAGATTCTGGATAAAATTAGTGCAAATAGATACTTTTCAAGACGATATACGGGAATTGCAAAATGGTCGTCAAGCTAGTCCTAGACTCAGAAAATTAAACCCCTATTTGGATTCGGACGGCTTGTTAACAGCCGGAGGAAGAGTTCGATACGCAAATTTGTCAATTGACCAGAAATATCATTACCATAATAACGGGTGTCCAACAATTATTGTAGTCCCGGGTGGCGTTGAAATGAGCGATATAGGACGATAGTTTAATAAATCCGTTTCATCACTTGTTTTGTAAATAGGTAAAATAAGTGCTGTTTTTAGTGCTGCTGGCACAATGCCCGAAGTAAAAATGATATTTATAATAAATGATAGTGGTTCCGAGATATTTTGAGCAATGACCTTTATAGTTTCAGCCTTTAAACCGTCAACTCCGACCAACTTTTTATTTTTTAGCTCATTTATTATTTTCATACCTTCCTCTTTGTTAGTTTCTACTAGGTGAAATGAATTCAAGGTGGTCTTATTTGGTGGATTATAGTCTGGATCTTAAGTTATATTTGAAGCTAAATCAGTTGCTACGTTTAGAAATTTATCAATAAAATATATAAGTCCTTTACGTTGTAGAAAATTCACTAATAGAAAAAACACGAAAATATTTTCGTAAAATCTACAACAAATGAGTCTTATTAAGACTACAAGAACAAATTACTTTTGAAACAACTACTTCTCTAGCTAATACTTCGACAGACATTGAATAATACAAAAGTAATTTGCGTGTTACAAAATAGCAAGGCTATCAAAGCAACACTAGTTTGAACGTATTTCTTTCTGTAAAATGAACTAAAAATGATTGAATGTACGTTAGATTAGTTTGTGAGTATTACTAATTACTATGGTAATTTGGAAACAAGAAATGAATTTAGGTTAATGTAATTAAAAATAAATTAGCAAAAGCAATTAAATAATTCAATACTCAATTTTATAACCATCTGTAGACACGTGTTTCGATATTTCAATCTCTTCAGTACAGCTTTATTATAAAATTAATTTTAAACATAAATAAATAAAATTATTTTAGTAAACGTTTTGTTTCGTTGGTATACAACTGAACACAATTAAGGCACTATTTTAGGCATAAATCACTATTTACTACCGACGCTAACTGACACTTCTAACCAGATCCTGATTTCGACCCCTCATATAATGTCATTTGTTCTCTGCCTGTTAAATAAGATCTTAATAAATTAACAGACTCTACACTAATTCAATAATATGAAAGCTTGCTTAGAAACAGTTCATGAGATACACAATCAATGGCCTTCGATAAGTCATAAAATATACATCTCACGTACTCATTTTATTCAAATCGACTGAGGATATAGTTTTTTAGGTCGAGGATTGCATCACAGGAATATTTATTTTGCCTGAAACCAAATTGATTTGCATTAAAAAGGTTGTTTTATTCAACGAATGTATATAATTGAAATTTCAGAACATAAAATTGTTATTATTGCAATGAGGTTGTTTATATTATCTTTTTCCTAAACCGGTATGATTTTAGAGAGTTTTAAATCCATTGGAAATTTGGACTTTTTTATACATTCGTTTATTAGTTTTGTTAGTGGAATTATTAAAATATCTTTCGCTGTCTTTATTATTTTTCTAGAAATGAAACACACTAATAACTGTGTTTGTATAACACGAAATATACAAACAAAGTTATTACTGTGTTTCATTTCTATTCAACATGTATAACGAAGTAGAAGCCTTCAACATCAACAATATTATTTTTGTGTTAGTTCCATACGCGTCAGTGCAATTTTTATTTTTCAAATTATTAATTACATCCCTAAACTAGTTGAAACTAACTGGTTTGAAATAAAAGTTGCATTTTTTTAGGCCTTTCATATATTAGTGGATTAATATTTGATTTAGGTAGACGCTTTATTAGTTCTTTCTGTGCCTTGATGAAGTAATCATTAAATTCATCAATTGTTAGATTTGATTGTTTTGAAATGGAGTTTATACTTTTATGTTTATGATATAGAATATTCTAAATTGCTTTTTGCGGATAATATGATGTATTAATATAATCATCATTTGGCTGGCGTCGCCTACTAGCAATTTTTGGGATGTAATATTTCTTTTTGAAGTTTGTATATTTGTAAATATTTTCTTTGGTTGGGTGAGCTTTACTCTAATCTTTTAAAAAATTTAATTGTTGGCGCATAACCTTGAGTTCCCCGTCGAACCAGGAGGGTTTATAACTTTAGTTTTACTTATTTTTTCGTAGAACGCCCTTGACATAGCAGTAGTGATATTACTGATATAAAGCTGACATTTTTCATTTAAATCTATATTTAAATGAACAAAATCATAAGATGCTAGAGATAGATCATTATAAAAATTGTAACGACCTTCTGAGGTGATTTTTCTGGAGACAAAATTATCAGCTTGAACCCTACTGTTGGGAACATCAACCTCAAAGCTTTATGGTCCAAAAGGCAGGGCTCATGAAACTTTATGCTAAGTATATTCGTTCCAATATTTGTTATTATATTGTCGATACAGTTACTTCCTCTTGTAGGCTACTTTACTAGGGCATCAAACCCATAACAGGTGTAAGTGTCGGCAAAATTTGAGTTAGAAGGATTTATCGTTTGGAACTTTATATTAAAATATAATTTTATTAGTGCAATTTATAAAAACTAATTCCATAACTGATAGAAATATTTTCAAATTTGAAAGAGGTGTAAACAGTAGTGATTGTCATTTTGTTAGTAGTGAGTTCTACTGCAGATAATTCACAGTTGAGTTCGACGGAAAGTTGTTCAATATCCTCCCGTCTTTTCGATTAAACGGTCTTATACACATAGATTACTGAACCTCTATGTTTCTTTGAGGATCTGAAAAAATATGACACTAAATTATAACTTTTTATGTTTATAATTGCTACATTTAGCCAATGCCCTTTAAAACATAATACTTGATACAAGTCATTTGAAGATAAAAATGCATGTATTTCACCGATTTTATTGAATAATGACCACATTATAAAATATGATAATATAAACAGTTTCTAAAACCTCTTTCTGTTGATCAATTATGCAAGTTGTGCCCACTTGTGTTTGCACCGTTGAAACTATCGGAGATTTGATACCAATTAAGAGAAATTTGGGTTTGTTTTGACTACCAGTTACTGAATTCACAGCTGATAATTTCGGCGAAAAAACTGATCCAAGATCTAAGAGAAGGGACTTAATCGTTTCCAGATGAAGCTCTAAGATGCTTTCTAAAGATTAGATGATATTAAACAATCTGCTGGAGTAAATCCTTCTGCATGGTAAAGTTTTCTTTTATAATTATTTATGTGTAGAAATAAGCGATTGCTATTTTTGAAAAGATGCATTGTTTAGTAGTATCCTACAGTCTTTGCTAATAATACATCGAATTATTCTAATGACTTTTTTTAATAAATTTTGAATCATGTGAGTCAAATATGGATATGTTAAGATCTTATTAAGTACCCTCTAAAGATTTAGCATTCTTTCGCTGTCTATGAAAGATGATTATTTATAAACCTGCAAACACGTTTTATTAGGTGAAGATTGTCTTTACAATTTTACAAATATAAACACAAAAACACATAATTTAAAATTCATAATTTGTATTAGCATGAAGCTTTTATCAACAATGATTCAAATTAATTTTCACTGTGGGTTTGATTATGGCTAGTAATTTCAATTTGCAATATTTATCACATAATAATAATGTTGATTATTTAAATGAACCATTAATAATTAATACTGCAACTGAAATACATAAACAAAATAAATCGTAGAACACAAAACAATTATTAATTTCGACGCGTTAGCAATAATTTTATTTATTTATACGCACGTAATATTCGGTAGAAACGTTCGGATATCAGGAAGGAATCCAAACACTCATATGATCTTATTGTAACTTATAGAATGCAACTTAAAATTGGAGGGGTGTCGCGTATAAAGAAACTCGAGCTTTTATTGGGGGCGTTTATATTATGTGGCAGCTATTGTGAAGGAAGTGTGTCGCGGTTGTATTTTGAAATTCAAATGCCATCCAATTCCGAGCTCGATATAATATCACGTATCAATCTATTTTCGAAATTGATTTACTCAGCGCGGCAACATTTTGATCTTCTCGCGATCCGTTCCTTTTTTTCCCTCTCTCTCTTTCTCTCTCTGCTTTTCGCGACAAGGGGTATTTTTCAGCGCCTATAGACACAAAGTCTGTTGAACATACATCTTCTTAATAGAATTAATGACATCAACACTTTTTAAAGCGGGGGCCGAAGCTCGGCACTCTTTTCTCTTCTCAAAGAAAGATTGATTGTGCTTTTTTTTTGGTTTGGGAAGAAAAAAAGACGCGATGGTTTTCCCCTCGGTTCAATTAATATTTACTTTTTGCGGAACATATTACATTGTCATTACGAGTTTCTTGTACGTAAAAACAGGGGCGACGTTTGCATCCGCGGAATTACCCGCTTGATATTAATGATTGCCGTATGTTTTGTGAATTCTATAGTAATGGATTGTTACGTTCGAAATACGTGTAATTTTTATTGTAAAATAAATTAATTCACGCAAAAAATGTATATATATATATATATATATATATATATATATATATATCATGTAATAACTGATCACTGAAGAATGTAGATTTTATTAGGGGCTTTAAACCTATTGCAAAATATTTTAATTATAATCCAATATGAATTGGATTTATTTTTAACACGTCTGGGCTTTCAAAAACTACTAGAAATGATATCTTTGAAACGTGAACAAAAACTTGTCTGAAGATATAAGCAAAATCCTACACAAAATCATGGATTGCATAACTGATCTTCAAGGTTAACATTTTTTATATTGAGAAAATTTGTAACCATTTATTTCTTTATCATTTCAGTATTTAAAGAATTGTTGTTTATATAATAGGAATTTTGCAGTAATTTCAAAATCCGCATTTTTTTATCATTTCTTCTTTTAAATCGTGAGAATTTAGCAACATTTTTTTAACGTTCTATATTTTTCTAATATACAATATCTCTTGCAGTGTTCGAAAATTAATTAATTAATTTTTCTTAAAATGTCTAAAATTTTCTTAAATTGTCTTCAAATTTTAAGCATTTTCTTCAGAAGTTTTCTATTTTGCAGCATCAAATATATTCTTATAGAATTTCGTCTTAAAATTTCTAGAATTGTTAAGAAACATTTTTTTTTTAATTTCAAAGAATTTTCAACTTCTTCTTTCTTTATCTTATCGAAATTTTTCAACGTTTTTTGATTTTGTTCTTTATGTTTATGTTTATGTTTATTAATCTTTAGCTTTCATTCCAAAAAAATAAATACATATAAATATACACAAATATAAAACAAAACGTACAAAAATTTTGACTGGATGAAGCTGGGCAATTCAATTTTTATATTTCTAGAATTATCTAAGAATTTAGTTTTAAACTGCAAGAATGTTTTTCGAGAATTCTAAATTTTTCTAGAATTTTTTAGTAAGTTTTATTAATGGTAGATTTATTTTCAGCATGGTTACTGATAGTTTTAGTGGGTTGAAAAACCAATTATACTTCTGTTAATTCATCAAATAAACACCCGAACAAAAAACTCAAAAATTTCTAATGTATTTCTTACAATTTTCAAATATTTTTCAACAGAATAGTCTTTAAAATTGTCTAAACTTTCTTAAAGAATTTTCCAGCATCTCATCAACATTCCTATAATATAGTAAGAACAATTTTTACGCTTAGGCTTTTTTAGTTTTTATTTATTCAGCTTATACAGTTTGATATTATTTATTAGATATGAAATTTTTCCTCAAATTCCTCGAACATTCCAGCATTAACTTTTTTAATTTGCAAAGAATTTTTCAATAAGTTTTTCTTCTAACTTTAAAGAAAATTTTGTTAAAATTGTCTTCCTAATTGCTTAAATTTTCATCAAGGTTTATAGAATATTTAAAATATTCTTTAATGTTTTATTTTTTATTTTTAAAGATATATTTACTATTTATTTTATATCTTATCGGAATACCCAACCAATGTATTTTATCTTGTATTTTTCAGCATTTTGATTTACGTTTCTACGATTTTTGTTTTCAGATTGCAAACATTTTCTTCAAGGTTGATAAAATTTTTCACAAAATTTTCTAAAATGTTTTAACAAATATTCGTAATTGTAGATTTGCTTTTACAATGGAAACTTACAGAACAATCTTTATGCCATTTAGTAAACATTTTATGAATTTAGGTAGGATAATAAGTTTTTGTTCCTTTGTCAATTCTTCTACAAATGAACAGCCGAACTTCAAATCAAAAGAAATACGTAGCTCTAGAAAATTTCAAATCTGTTTTTTTAAAATAATTTTTTATAGAAAAGGAAGGATGTTGAATGGAATTGAGGGTTGGAGTGGTGAATGATGCAGGGAAATTGGCTTAAGCAACTAGGATATTCAGCCACAAACCGATTGTTTTTAATTAATTTTCCAAATTATATTTGAAAATGCATGATGCTCACAACATCCATGCCCGGAGCTCGGATTCGAACCGAGGACCCCTCCGACTACAGTCGGCGCGCTAACCACTGTACCAACGGGGCAGGCCCAAACATTTCAAATCTAATTCTTATATTTTTTGAAAACGTTCAAATTAATTAATTCTCTTTAAGTTTGCTGAAAATTTTTTTTGCGAAATTTCGAGCATCTCCTGCCTCATTTGTTAGAATTCCTTATCCAAATTTTTGCAATAAGTAAGTACCTATTATCTGAAATTTTCATAAAAAAATGAGTGACGAATTCTTGGTGTTCTTTTACTTATGGCGGCCATTATATATTTCCTTCTAGTTTTCGAAATTCTCTTTAAAATTGGATAAAGTTCTTCAAGGTCTTTCTAACATGTCTTGGCCAATTAATCAAAAATTTTTTTACAATATTCCATATTGAGAACATCTTCATCCATTAATTTCTATATCTCATCAGTTTTCCATGAATTGTCGTTTAATTTGAAGAAATTAAACAGGTATTTGTTTCTCAAATCCCTTGAAGTTTTCAGTATTTTCTTTTTTTAGGTTACCATATTTTTCAAACAAAGTTCTATGGAAATATGCTCTATGGAAATGAACATCTAGCTCAAATAAAAATTATTTGTGAAGCATCTATTACCTTTCTATAGTATTTCGCTTTTATCTTTTTATGTTTAAAGAATTCTCAACCACTATTTTCTCATACCTTATCGGTCTTTTCCAACAATATTTAATTCATGTAATGTAATTCATTCACATTTCTAGATATAGAATTTTGTCTTCCAAATTCGAACAATAACTGTGACATATCAAATCTAATTAAAGTCTTCTCTTCAGAGGACAATAAGCCAAATTTTGTAAGAAAATGGTGGAACAATCTCCAATAGAGATCTCATGTGGCAGCAGTTTCTTTGAAGCAGCAGAAGGTCTATTAAAGTTTCTAAAATGTTGCAACAAATTCTATTGAAATTTTTACCGCATTTTCTTAATCGTAGATTCACTGTAGTTCACATAGTTACAGATTAATCTTTATGATATTTATCAAATATTTTGGGAGGTTCAGCCGTTATCAAATGTCCCCACATTAAAAAAATAATGATGGTCGTCGACTACTTCTTTTTTGGTGACGGTTTGGATTCCCTGGCTGTCTTAGCCTTGGCCTTTGCTTCACTGGTTACCTTAGCGCCCATCGACGAACCAGAAGTCAGCTTGAATGATCTGGACGATGGTTCCCAAGGCCATATCGACATCTTTTTCACGTCCACCTTATAGTTGCTGTGATGTATTTCTTGATGGCTTACAGAGAAGGTCCGCAACGTTCTTTCATAGTGTTACAGACCGTCTATGAGGTCGTCCTGGGAATTTTCCCCTTCCTAGGGGAAGCAACCTTCTTGGCACCGAAGCGGCCTGAACTGGAGTAGCTACGTCGGCCATATTTATGGCGTTGTTTGAGATAAACGTTTACAAATAAATAAACAAAAGAACGTACGTGCATGCAGCGTACGTCTAAGACTCTTCTTTAGGTGTACATCTAAATTTAAAATTACAAGGAAGGCTTACCTCTCAACACATGAAGTAGCTGACTAAAATCTGTCTGTTTGTTTGACTTACAAACCAAGCACGAGATCAAATGGCAAACTCTATACAGGACTAAGCGAGTTTCGTAAGAAAAAAATAATTTATTCACCAAAACAAGACATGGTTCTGCACGCTCAGAAAATTAAAAACAATCACAATTGTCGCGCAGCAGTTTTGTGTGTAGCTGCATACGTAAATAAAATAAACGTTGTTACAAGCAATAACTCAGTTAATATATATCGCATTAATAATGAAAGAAAAATGCAACTCTAAATTCAAGATTCAAATACCGCTTGTTTCTTACCTGTCGCACACAACCAAAGGCTCGACACCATCTGCGTCTCTATAATCTCTCATAGTAATCAATAGGAGTAGCAACGGCATATTCATAAATATTCATAGAACAAGGTAGCCTTCATAATTTAAAAATTGAATCAAGGTGACTCGAAGGTCAAAACCAATTGAAGGTAATTTTAAAGTCAAGGCCACTTGAAGGTCGAGGTCATTTGATGATCAAGATCATTTGAGTATCAAGGTCGCCTGAAGTTCAAGGTCGTGAGGAGGTCAAGGTAAAGAGCCTCCTCTGGTCTTTAACGGCTAGTTTTAGAACCTCCTCTGATCTTGAGGGTCAGTTGCCCCTAATATCAAGCAAGCAGAAAGAGATGAAGATTTCGGTGGCAGTATCAAGGTGACTCGAAGGTCAAAACCATTTGAAGGTAATTTGAAAGTCAAGGCCACTTGAAGGTCGAGGTCATTTGATGATCAAGGTCATTTGAGTATCAAGGTCGCTTGAAGTTCAAGGTCGTGTGGAGGTCAAGGTATTGAGCCTCCTCTGGTCTTGAACGGCTAGTTTTAGAACCTCCTCTGATCTTGAGGGTCAGTTTCCCTTAATACCAAGCAAGCAGAAAGAGATAAAGATTTCGGTGGCAGTATTTCTAATTGTTAAATAAATATCGGCATCATCACATCTGTTGATAAGTGTAAAAGTGTCAAAATTAAAGATTCTGCATGTTTTATTATTTTTTTAGAGGGAGATCTACGGGATGACCAAAACAGCACTCGCACAGTTAGAGATGATGTTGTATTTTATTTTAACATATAACTTAACTGAGGGTTTAAAATTACTGCTTACGTCTTGGTGATTTCTAGTAATCTGCCTATTACTTTAAAAGGATAAATTTCAGATTTTCTTTATTGGCATGAAAGCTTTTCTAACGAAACATCGAAACGGGATATTCAACATAACCAATATTTATTGAGTTTGCAATCTAGTATGCCTTACGGGATGATCAAAACACATACAGTTAATTGTTGGGGATGATGTTGCACTTTATTTTAAGATATACCTTAACTCTGAGTTTAAAATTACTGCTTACGTCTTGCCGATTAAAGTATTCTACTTATTACTTTAAAGGGATTAGTTTCAGATTTTCTTTATTGGCATGAAAGCTTTTCCAACGAAAAATCGAAATATTCAACATCGCTAATGTTTATTGAGTTTGCAATTTAGTATGCCTTAAACCATCAACTGAAATACTTCATTTCTGCAACTCATGTGTTTCCTTGATGAGACTAGAGAAATTATCCAGCAAAATCATTCAAATCAACTTAGTTTTGGCGTATATGTTTATTCCTACATTGCTGTGGACAGAATCAAGTAACTACTGAAATACTTCATTTCTACAAATTATGTGTGTCCTTGGTGAGACTAGAGAAATTATCCAGAAAAATCATTCAAATCAATGTAGTTTTGGCGTTTATGTTCATTCCTACATTGCTGTGGATAGAATCTTGATTGCAAATCACCTAAAAACGTTACAGTTTCTCTAGTAGATTATCTTCTGTAGATTGGATAAGGTTCTCTGCAAGTTTAAGTGTCTACCAGAAGATCCACTCTGTATATCTTCTATTACTTTTGATATAATGCTCTTTAGGATAAGAATCTAGGTCTCTTATTTTTGGCCATTTGAATTTATAAATATCCATTGAATACTACACGGGAATATTAATACAAATTTTCTTTCAAGTTTCATTCAATATTTCATGTTGAAGGGCATATCAATTTTTAACCCAAAAACCTCTCTCCTCTTTGTAGCAACATATGATGCAAGTCGTACTAAACGAAAATTCGTGCAGATTTTCATCAGATTTTATATTGAAGATGTGTTTAATTATAAATTTTCAGATTCGACACAATGTCAGAAGTACTTTACACTTTTTGGATATATCTTGAGAACCATTTGTCCTACGTTCAAGTAATTCCTGAATCAATGTTTCGGCCTTCTCTTCTACAACCTATTTTCATTAGCTAATGAAAAAAATTATGTTTGACAATGTCAGTTTCAAAAGTTTATAAAATGCATCCTGAAATCAAGGGAAAAATAAGTATCTAAATGCTACACAAAATAAGTATCTAATGCTTAATAGGTTGAAACAGAGCAAGAAAGGAGATATTGTGTTGGAATGGAAGAAATTTTAATGCAAATCAATTTCGCCCTTCAGCATGCTGAGAAAATTTATATATTTTATATGTTTATACTTTTCTGAACCATTTTTGTTAATATTCTTTTAAAAAAGCATGTATGATAAAGACGAATATAATATAATATAATATAATATAATAAACTAAAATTGTCTAAAGTAACAAGTCAAGTAAGATGGACTATCAAAAAGAGATAAAAATGTAATCAAACCTATTTCATTATTATTTTGCTTCCTATTGTGTTATTTTGTGTTTCTTCTGTTGGACAAATAACACTTTATACTTCTAAAATCTTTTGGACATGTTTCTTCAAAACATCTGTTGAAATTTTCTTGAAGGCAGTGCAAAATTCTTCAAAACTTTTAATATTTAAATCAAAATGTAAAATTGGTTTAACACAATAACTAGTCAGTAATATTTCCAAATAATCTGATGATAATGCGAGAGTTAATACATTTAGGTTTATACTTTTAATTTTAATAATTTAATTATAAATATAATCAGGATTTGTATACAAGGCAAAGAGTGAAAATGAAAACTGCAAGGAATAAAAACCTCTAAACACCTTAATATCATTAGATTAAAGTAACGCTGTATGTGTGGTAGCCCTGCTAAATTGCTGCCTGAAATTGGTGTATTATTAAAATGTGTGAAGCTTTTGTATATGATTCTCGAACTGAAAAGACTCTTATCTATTAGTATTCGTGCTTTCAGGGTCGATTTTTGTCAGTGCTTAACGTAGGTAGAAAATTCTTCAGTTTTTGGATTGATCTGCCAGAGATCCTACCGACTGCGCCAAATATGTTTTTATCCTTGTCAATCATATTTTTAAAGGTATTTTATTTTTATAGCAAAACATACACTACTATAAATCAAAACTCTTCTGTAACATTGCTTGTATAACACTTTTTATAAAGAATAGATAGCATTAATTATATGTAATATGAATTTATTTAGGCTCAGGTAATTTATATATGTTTTTTTTATATTACCTAAGAGTATAAATAAATAATTTTAATTATAAAAATAACGTATTTTTCGAACAATATAATTATGAGTGGCAAGGGTAGTGAAATGCTGGCAATTACTTCCTCACTCTCTCTCTCCCTCTCTCTCTTGATGTAGTGATGAGTGTGAGACAACCCCATTCTTTAACGAGAATGGTCACATGCATTTTGTATGCTAAGGGGAAATTAATGCCCTTAATTAACCTTTACTTCTGAAACAAATGTGCCTAATGACATGAAACATCCCGACAATTTGTCTGAAAGTTCCCCGCATAATTTGTTCGTATTGTTGTGAAATTCGTTTTTTTTTATACGTACGTTAAATTCGAAAGTTTAGAGATTTGAGAAAATAAAAAATAATTAGTTGTGAAAATTCAAGAATATATCGATGTTGATCATCGAGAGATTTTTTTATTATAAATATATTGCATTAATCACGTTTCTACAGTTATCATGTACAAGATTTTCTCATTTACGATGGAGGCTTCTACTTCATATTTCAGTTATACAAACAAACTAAAAATTGTGTTTAATTTATTATACAAGTACAAACTAGACTCAAATGTAAAATAGTAGAACCATATTTGTAAATAGCTAAATACGACAGTTGAAATAAATTATCAACCTATCCAACATGCAAATAATCTTATATAATTTTGTAGAAATAGAAGATTGTATATATGTAACAATTAATTTACGTTTATTAAAAAACCTTAACACGTAATCAAATCCTGCATTGGACGTGCACGTATAAATTTATAATTACCACCGGAGTTAATATTAAAATTGATACATTCGGAGGCGGCGCGAAGGCGGTGTGCGAGTTCGAATTCGACTGGCAATTTCGTGAACACGAATCCTTACTAATGAGAGTCACTCGGAGCACGTTTCAAGATAATGGCAACTCGTTACCGTTAATACTCAAATATATATAAGAATGGCGGAGTGCCGCTCAATTTTCCGGCGCACAAAAGCAGTTATTTACGTCCCGCCTGTATTTATCAAAATCGAGTGTCTGTGCGGGTGTGTGTGGGTGTGTATGAGAGCACAAAGGGAAATTTCGGCCCGCCATAAACATATTTAAAAGCACTCCGTCGAACATTAGCACGTGAGGACTCCTTTTGATTTTATTTTTCAATCCACTTCGCCCTCTTATCACCACAGGCACTCAAAGTGCGGATATGTGCACATCCGAAGGAAATTCCTCTGGATATAGCAAAGAGCAAATGTGGATGTGGATCAATCGAATATTTTTATCTTTTATACTCCAGGGTACATTAGGTCTTCAGATTCGCAAAAAGGGAAAATTAAACGTAAAGTCAGAAAGCGTTCATTTCGTATATGTTTTCTACTATCATCATACTAGTCACGTAATAACGTAATGAATTTACTTTACCTAAAATTAATAATACATTTATTTATACTGTACACTATATTTGGAAACTATCGTTGATTCAAACACTTTACTCTAAATAATTAGAAAAAACACGAAACATATTTCGTAAAATCTACAACAAATGAGTCTTATTAAGACTATAAAAAACAAATCACTTGTTGAAACAACTACTTCTCTGGCTAATACCTCGACAGACATTGAATGATACAAAAGTAATTTGCCTGTTACAAAATAGCAAGGCTATCAAACATTATTACTTTACTCTAAATATTAAATGTGCCTAATCATGTCAACAAAATGTAAAAACCATTAATATTAACTGCTGTTGAAGTAGAAGTGCCTTGATGTCTTGTTTTGTCTTATTCAATGGTTCGAAGGATTATTTTGAACGTTGCTGTATTAACTACAAATTAGCATAATTCTTGACAGTCAAAAATTAACTTACATGAATTTTACAATGATCTTCTACAAAAAACAGCATGGTAACAGCAAAATCAGTAAGTAATCCAATATTTCTCGATTAATTTTCTCACTTATCTTTTTAATGAAACATTTCTTTACCAACTAACCCATCAAATCCTAAAAAAACAAGTAACTTCATCAACTATACCGTCATAGCAGTTCAAGGATTTTTCAAATCAATTAATCTATCCATAGCTAGTTCTTTACCAGATACATTCAGCTTCCTCACTTTGTGTTTTAACTACGACCAAGTTCCTGATATGCATGATGCAACCACCAAGGGGATATGCTTGGTTAAGGAAGAAAATTGGTTTCAAGTTATTCCTTAATTAATTTAAAGAATTGACACACCAAAATCACTTTCAGGTCGATACATCACTTGTTGATTAGCACTGGTAAAATCTGTAATTAGTCCCTTAATCGTTGTACTCTGATTATGCGAAGTTCCGCTGCTAATCAAATTTTGAAATCCACGAGCGACTGGCCTGTACTTGTCAATCAAGTAATAAGCTTCAGAAGGGCTTATCGCAAATATGGCATAAAGGACTAAAGGAAGTTTCAGTATTATTTTTCATTGAAGATGATGTATAACTAATGTTCAAAGCATTAGATCCATTAATCGTTGTACTGGAATAGTGGGAAGTACTGCTTTAATTGAAATTTATAAATCCTGTTCGTGTCAATCAAGTAATAATAGATAAAACACTTTGTAACTTTGTTTGTATAACACTATTTATTTTCTGTTTACTATAGTTTCGGCATCTCAACGTGCCATTATCAAAACATACAATGAGTTAAACTACAATTACAGGTATATATATATATATAGAAACAAAATTTAACAAACAGCTGTGAAAATTGGAGTGTACATCAGGTCAATCTGGTCGTTAATTAGGGGTATTCCCGAATTAGCGCGTGCCTTGTGAATTTCAATTGATTCTAGGAGGTCCATTTTTCGCCCTTTTTCTACGTAATGGATTATGGAAAGTACAACCTCGCCAAAAGAATGATTCTCCTCAATTAAATGTTTTGCAAACGTTGATTTTTCCATTTGATTTAGGCGAAAAGAGCGCAGATGTTCTTTTAACCTGATACTAAAATTCCGACCAGATTGTCCTATGTACACACCTTGACATTGTTGACATGTTAACTTGTAAATACCAGATTTGCTAAAGGCACAATAGGACAATCTGGTCGGAATTTTAGTATCAGGTTAAAAGAACATCTGCGCTCTTTTCGCCTAAATCAAATGGAAAAATCAACGTTTGCAAAACATTTAATTGAGGAGAATCATTCTTTTGGCGAGTATGTACTTTCCATAATCCATTACGCAGAAAAAGGGCGAAAAATGGACCTCCTAGAATCAATTGAAATTCACAAGGCACGCGCTAATCCGGGAATACCCCTAATTAACGACCAGATTGACCTGATGTACACTCCAATTTTCACAGCTGTTTGTTAAATTTTGTTTCTATATATATACCTGTAATTGTAGTTTAACTCATTGTATGTTTTGATAATGGCACGTTGAGATGCCGAAACTATAGTAAACAGAAAATAAATAGTGTTATACAAACAAAGTTACAAAGTGTTTTATTTATACTCAAACATGTATAACGAAGTAGAAGCCGCAAAAATTAATAAAGTAATAATAGCTTCAGAAAGGTTTATCAGAAATTTAAATAAAGTAAAACTCACTTTGTTAACATCACACTATCAATAGTGTGATATTAACAAAGTGAGTTTTACTTTATTTAAATATTCAAGATGTATTACGAAGTGAACGCCTCAACCATTAATCAAGTTTATCAGAAATGTGGCATGAAAGACTGAAGCAAGATTATTCAAGATAATATGGAAGAAATGTTCAAAACGTCAGGTCCCTTCCATGCTAAGCTGGGGACCCAAAACTTTCAAAGAAACCAGCTCAAATCAAGCTGAATTTAATATAAAATTTAGGATTATTGCCAATTTACTATTTAAAATAAGATGAACAATTCAAAACGTAATTTGCTATCATGTTTTTAGGAGGATAACTCCATCTCATCTCAGTCAATAAGTCTCATAAAATCTATTGGACAGTTACAGTCCAGGATGAAACCTGGTACAAATTTCATAAACGCATCCTTCTCTTGACTTTATTGATCTTAAACCATGACTTCTAAAACGGAAAATCATGGAAGTAGTGAAAAATATTACACGTTTTTACTTAAAAGTAAGAATAAAATGAGAGCGTGATGCAAATGTTTGGTTTTCTGAACACACTACTGCTTAAGAATCTTACAACATTCAAGAGAAAGTAATGTATCGAATTGACGAGGCCGTTACTTAGTTACTTATTGAAATTAAATTTTATTAAAAATCCCTTAGATATTTATATTTATATAATAAATATAGAAATATTTATATTATGAAGATATCACGGCTTTCAGTATAAATACATTAAATAACGCTGGGAAAATAAGAGACTTTTTAATACTTTATATTTCCATTTATTTTGTTATAAATATAAACTGAGTTTACTCTGTATTCCGGACTAATTTTACGTTCATATATAAATGGATAACAACAATGTAATATTATTACATTTTCTACTTTTTTGTATAATTTAATAAAACTTTTTAAAACATCCATTTATGGTAGAGTATACGATGGTCGATCAATAAGTTACAACTGGACGAAGCGTCCTTATCTTCAGTCCTTTGATAAAATTTGAGCCTGAAGGAGTAATTTTAGGTAAATAATTATAAAATATTATGTCGCTGGGTAAGCGCGATGTGTTACCATAGACGTATACAGATGTACTACCCGATTTAAAAGGGTCCGAATTCCTAATAAAATTAAGAGAAGATGAAATACCCATTCCTTTGATTATTGCTCATTCTGATGAAGTCTTTGTCTACCAAACCATCACATTACGAAAGATAGGCGACTGTGAACTTATGTACCAATCGAAAAATTTACAGAATTCTTTCCAAATGTTGAATAAATAGGGATAGAGTTACGTCTACATAAATAGTTGTTTTGGTGCCTGGCAAAATGAATTCCTCAAATTTGATTTATATACTGCCATTATCCAAAAAAAATTGTTCGGATTATGATGAAGCAAGATTTAAAATTCCAAAATTCAGGTTTCGGCACCTGGTACAAATCCGACGCCGATCCGATCCGATATTGATGACTAAAGTGTTACTTCTTTTAAAATTTTGTGTTAGTTCTGAAACCTAATTTTGAAGTTGTTTTACATCTGATTCATAAAACCTTGTCGATGTATTAACCCTTAGCACTCAAATATAATTCATATATGCATTTTAGTGCAGTAATAATTATATTTAAGTAAAACAAGATTATTTAAATTTACGTTCTGTGTGGTATTTTTTGAGGCAAACTCCTCGATGTAGACCAGGTTTTTAGGAACATATTTTACCTTCGAAGAACCATCCAATTTAGTTATAAAATGTGGTTCCCGAGCAAGACTTTCTTCTTTATTTAGGGAACTTTGTCTTTCTCTTTTTCTTGAGTATTTCCTACTACTTTTAACTTTAAGAATGAAGAATGACCTGATAATAAACGAATGGAACATAACAAGTGTATTACTTCTCCCAATATGAAAATTTGGTTCCATCAAGAATGTAGCAAAACAAGTATCGAATTTATTTCCTACTAATTTAAAATTAGCTGTTTTCTAAATTTTCTAGTGTTTCGCTTTGGTTTTATTGTTTTATTCAAGGTGTTGGTTGTTAATTATGAAACTGTTGATAACACATATTTCTAACAACAAAAAAAGGTTTTCTCCACCACTTGCAGGTTCTTCTTTGAAAAGGGTAACTGGTTCAATGATGGTCCGCTCTATTCATAGCTCCAATTTTAGCAGTTTGTTCAATGATTGCTACCGGTTTTGAATTTTTTCGGTTACTCTTGATACACCAGCTTTATCTGTCTACAGCTTCCAAATCCGCATTATGGAAAAAAGACAACATGTTCCACTGCCTGTCAAAGCATACACTCTCATCTCAAATTTCTGCGGCTTTTGCAGATTATAAACTTTAAAGATCGCTTTTCCTTTGAATTCAACAGTGGATTTGTCAATCGCAATTTTTCGGGAAGGTGAAAATACTTCTGTGCATTTGAAATCCAGATATAGCACGAGTTTTTAAGTTTTATGTCGTCTAATTCTTGGAGCATTTCTCTGATTGATATGTAAACTCCAAAATATTTGTAAAAACCTTGTTCTTTTCATAATATACGAAAAAAAATACGCGTCGGCTGTCACCAAACAGCCGAGTTAGAGCGCTAGTAAATCAACATATCAAGGGATGAACTGAACAAATTACAGTTAATTTGGTCTGCCTTTTCATCGAAACTGAGCAGTGATGTATATTTTTGAGAGAAAACTTCTCTCGGCAGTTTGTCAACAATAGGTGTCCTGTAAAGCAACTGTAACTGGTAAACTATAGTACTGAGCACCAAGAGTGTAAACAGCGTTATATATACGCGGTAGTAGATCTTGATCCTAAAAATTATTGTCGCGAAATTAGGGAAGATTCCAGAGTTAAATAAAGTTAAAGCAGTATGCCAAATAAATTAAAATAAATAGCCTCCTCTTTTCTGACAAAAGATCACGTCGAAGGAGTATCTAGTTTTATATGTTCAAATGGTGAGGCTGATGGGCAGTCGACGAGCATACATTTTTCTGGGAGTTCTTCAATGTTGATTTGTGAGGAGCTCGAAGATCCGTAAATTTGTGAAAATGTATAAATGAAGCCAATTGTTTTTGAAAAGCTCAGACGGAGTTGCAAGAATCAAGTTGGGTTCCTGAGAACAAACAGAGAACAAGCATTTAGAAGTGTTAATAGAAGTTGATTCTTGTTGCTACTCAATTTAAATTAATAAAAGAGGGCAACATAAGGTAATAAAGAAGAAGTTAAAAGAGTGCAAAGGGATGTCACCTTGCAACTGAATGTGTAGTCCGGATGTTGCAGGAAATGATGACGTCCTTCTGAAGTGCAGTAGTTGAGATGCTCTGCTTAGAAATGTTGCGCCCTAATGAAAGCAACTGGAATGGCAAGCGATCGGTCACAGTAATATTAAGTATGGGCAACTGCGAAAGATCATTATTCGAAAGGCAACTGAATATTTCGGGTGTCACTTACCTCTTTCAGCGAGACTCGATTTAACAAGATATGTTATTTGTGGAACGAAATACTATACTAGACGCTTGAAATCGGAGGATAAATTTGGCGTTCTCGCATGCCACTGGTATTAAAAACAGGATATCCAGAATATAAGCTATAAGCATTCAGCTTACTGTCATACTGTCCATGACAATGGGACTCTCAGAACTAAAACAGGAGGTGAATAACCTCGACAAATCTAAATTTAGTTGTAGTCCACAGAGATAACGAAATTAAAAACGTAACTTTTAATAACAAAATGATTAAACAAAATGTAAAAAAAACCGAAATCAGCAAATTCATAAACCTTCAATCACTTTATAATTAACGAATCTGCAACTACTGATAAATTCTTGAGGTACCTACGGTTGCATATAGTAAGATAGTATCTTCAAATAAGAAAAAATTAGATACATTTACTGCGAAAACCATTCCATTGTGTACATCAGAGAGATCTTTGTCATAACTAACCACCATGCTTGCTGTCATGGATAATACTGAAGATTTTATACCAGTGAAAGAAGACGCAGACATAAACCATCCCGTATTGGAAAGTCTATTGAAGAAATGGGAATCAAGGTCAAGAAATTACTGTCGCCCTTCTATATTTGTGGACTGTACCCGAAGGTAACGCTTGAGCCTCTAATGCAACATGTATCCTTTAACAATGTACACGATGCGGAATGTATGAAAATGATCTCAAAGAGTCCACACGAATACTCTTCCTTCTAGTTAAGTGTATCAAGAGCAGAAGCGAATATTATTAAAACTTTAACATGTGGCTTTAGGGTGTTTATATAAATAAATTTTTATTTCGCCTGTAGAACAAAAACAATGTTCTAGCAGCGAAGCCAATAACTATCAGCCCATCTCCATCTTACCGGTAATTTCCAAGATATTTGAAGACCTACTCCAGTGGCAATTAATTGACTACATAAATAGAGCAAATATTCTATCAAACAGCCAATATGATTTCGACGTACCCGATCAACGACAACAGCTACTTTTAATTTGACAGAAAGAAATCGTTCAAACAACATTTTTAGATTTTAATAAGGCTCTTGATAGCATGCGCCACGACAGATTACTACAAAAATTTTACTTTTATAATATTCATCCTTTAATCTGTAAATTAATAATAACATTTCTAATAACTAGAAGACAATCAGTTAAAATTGAAACCAATCTATCTGATGAATACTCGGTAATTGTTGGTGTACCTCAAGGATCTACAACTTTAATATGTCAAGGGGAGTTGTATCATGACGTAAATAAATATCACTCTATTAGTAACGTATAAGTGGAGAATTAGTTTAAATTGAGAAAATTGTTAAAAATATCCTTTTTGCATAAACCCCAAAGTTTTCGAGAAAAATTACTTGATGGCCACATAACCATTTTTTATTAGGTCATACTTAAAAAACAATGGCTTGAATGCCAAATGTATATATTTAATGTGCATGGATGGACCCTAGTCCATCCTCCAATTAATAATATTTAGGCATAACACAAAAAAGACAGAAAATTATAAAGCCGATTAAGTTCAATTCCTAATTCACTTTTTCTAGCGTAAATTTTGGAATTGGAGAGTGGGATAGTGGCCACCCACCCACCCTACATATTCATATTAACCTCAATCACTGATCAGTGTTTAGTTTCCATGGAATCAAACAGTGGAAACGTTGATTAACTTAGCAAAAATCATCACCCACTAATCAGCGTTTAGTTTCCTGAGAATCAAACAACGGAAATGTTGATTAACTTAGCAAAAATCATCAGCAGTGTTACAATTAAAATAAATAGGTATATGTAGGGTGGATGGGTGGCCTCTGACACATCTTAGAATCAGGGAAACATACGCGAGTGTTTTTTAATTTATTTACTTAATTACTACCAAAATATCTATACAAATGATATCAGGTGAATTAATTCATTTGTAAATGATTAAATTACAGAATTACGAAACTGATTAAATTATATTCTTAATTCACTTCTTCTGACGTAAGATTTGGAATTGGAAGGTGGGGTAGTGGCTACTCACCCACCCTACATATACATATTAAGCTCGCCCACTGATCAGCGTTTTGTTTCCACTGATCAAACAGTGGATACGTTGATTGTCTTAGCAAGAATTATTAGCAGTGTAACAACTAAAAAGTTAATGTAGGGTGGGTGGGTGGCCTCTGACACACTTTACAATCAGGAAAACATACGCGAGTGGTTTATAATTTCATTACTTAAATACTACCAAAAATATCGAAACAAATGTTGTCAGGTGAATTAATTCATCTATAAATTATTAAATTACAGAATTATGAAACTGATTAAATTAAATTCTGCATTCACTTCTTCTGGCGTTAGTTTTGGAATTAGAGGGTGGGATAGTGGCAACCACTCACTCTGCATACGCATATAAACTTCATCCACTATCTGCGTTTAATTTTCACTAAAACAAACTGTATAAGCGTTGATTAAACTAGTAAAAATCATCAGCAATGTCGTACCTACAATTAATAGATATATCTAGGGTGGGTGGGTGGCCTCGGACTACCCTCCAATCAGTAAAACCTACACAACGGATTAGCAGTTTAACTAATTGATTACAACAAAAAAAATGCATGCAAATTTTGTTAGATGCATGTCAGCGTTTAGTTTCAAGGAAAACAAACAGTAAAAGCCCTGATTAGCGGAAATCATCACCAGTATTTTACATAGTCAAGTGAATTACTTAATTTGAAAATTATCAAGTTACAGAATTAGAAGGTCAAATAATTAATTAACCTCATCTACTGATCAACGTTTAGCTTCAGAAAAACAAACAGTGAAAGCGTTAATTAAATTAGCAAAAATCACTAGCAGTGTTACCTAAAATTACTAAATATATGTAGGGTGGGCGGGTGTTCTCGAATCCACCCTACAATCACTTAAACACGCGCCAGGGTTTTTCTGTTCAATTAATTAATTATTACAAAAGAAAATCGATAAAAATTTTTTTAGATGCATAATTTCATATGTTGTGGATATTTCTCTTGAGATAATTGTAATAGCTAGAGGGTGAATTAAAAGATTCACCCTACATATACAATTCCATCTACATCCTAAATATACTATTTCATTCAAGTTAAAACTTTGCATTATATTTTTAAACAGCAAGAAATTGTATTGGTTACCACATAAAAGTCAAAAGAACAGAGGCTTAAGGCTAAATGTAAATATTTAATTTATGTGGGTGGATTCTATCCCACCCTGCAATTATCAATATTTTAGAAAAAAACATGAAAAAGATATAGAAATAGGAAACTGATTTCATTAAATTTTTAATTCACATCTTCTCGTAAAAATTTTAAAATTGGAGAGTGGAATAGTGGCCACCCACCCACCCTACATATGCGCATTAAACTCACCCACTAATCAGCGTTTGATTTTCAGGAAAACAAACTGTGAAAGCGTTGATTTAACTAGAAAAATCATCAGCAGTGTCGTATCTAAAATAAATAGATATATGTAGGGTGGGTGGGTGGCATCGGAGTACCCTTCAATCAGTAAAACCTACACAACTGTTTTGCGGTTTAATTAATTAATTACAACCAAAAAAATGGATACAAATTTTGACAGATGCATAACTTCATTAGTAATGTTTTATTTTTAACATTGGATATTGATTTTATTAGTTTTTTATTTCACTTATACTTGCGTAAGTTTTTTAATTGGAGGGTGGGATAGTGACTACCCACCCTACATGAAGAAATTAACCTCATAAACTGATCAGAATTTAGTTTTAATTATTACAAAAATAATCGATAAAAAATTTCTTAGATGCACAATTTAATTTGTTGTGGACATTTTTGTAAACTCTTGAGACAATTGTATTAGTTGTATTAAAAGACCCTACATATACAATTTCATTCAACTTAAAACATTACATTATATTTTTTAAGAGCAAGAAATTGATTACCAATTAAAATTTAAAAAAAATGAGGCTTAAAGGCTAAATGTAAATATTGAAGTTATGTGGGTGGATCCTAAATCACCCTGCAATTAATAATATTTAGGTAAAAACATGAAAAAATAAGAATTGGGAAACTGATTTTATTAACTTTTTAATTCACATATCCTCGCGTTTGTTCTGAAATTGGAGGGTGTAATAGTGGCCACTCACCCATCTTACATATGCACATTAACACCATCCACTAATCAGCGTTTAGTTTTCAGGAAACTAACCGTGAAAGCGTTAATTAAACCATCAACAATCATCAGCAGTGTCGTACCTAAAATTAATAGACATATGTAGGGTGGGTGGGCGGCCTCGGATTACCCTCCAATCAGTAAAAGATACACAACGGTTTTGCAGTTTAATTAATTAATTACAACGAAAAAATTGGATACAAATTTTGTCAGATGCATAACTTCATTAGTAATGTTTTCTTTTTAATTTTGAACTGTGATAGTGTTATTTTTTTTCCACTTATTCTCACGTAAGTTTTGTAATTGGAGACTGGGATAGTGGCCACCCACCTACCTTACATATAGAAATTAACCTCATCAACTGATCAGAGTTTAGTTTTCAGGAAACAAACAGAAAAATGTTAAGTAACAACAAAAATCATCAGCATAGTTATACTTAAAATAAATACACATATGTAGGGTGGGTGGGTGGCCTCAGACACACCCTCTAATCAGTAAAACATACGTGAGGGTTCTACGGTTTAGTTTCAGAAAAACAGACAGTGAAAGCGATGATTAAATTTGCAAAAATCACCAACAGTGTTACCTAAAATTAAAAGATATATATAGGGTGGGTAGGTGGCCTCGAACCCACCCTCCAATCACTAAAACATGCGTAAGGATTTTTCTGTTTAATTAATTAATTATTACGAAAGAAAATCGATAAAAAATTTCTTAGATGCATAATTTTATTTGTTGGATATTTCTGTAAACTCTTGAGATAATTGTATTAGCTGGAGGGTGGATTAAAATAGGCACCCTATATATACAATTCTATCTACATCCTAAATATACTATTTCATTCAAGCTAAAATATTGCATTATATTTTTTATCAGCATGAAAAGAAATAGTGTTGTTACCAAGTAAGTGTAAAACAAACAGAGGCTTGAAGGCTAAATGTAAATATTCAAGTTACATGGATGGATTCTAACACACTCTCAAATTAATAATATTTATGCAAAAACATGAAAAATTTATAGAATTATGGGCAGAAAGACCGCAGGTCGATATTAGTTAATTATGAATTAATAATCTGGTTTAATTAAATTTTTAATTCACATCTTTTCGCGTAAGTTCTGAAATTGGAGGGTGGAAGAGTGAGCCACCCACCCACGCTACATATGCACATTAACCTAATACTAATACTAATTATCGTTAATTTTTCAGGAAAACAAAATGTAAAAGCGTTGATTATACAAGCAAAAATCATCAGCTGTGTCGTACCTAAAATTAATAGATATATGTAGGGAAATTTTATTAATTTGTCATATGTATATATTTTTTTGTTATATTCTTAAAAATCAAAATAGAGGAATGTTAAAATAAATAATAATTGAATAAAACTTAAGTTATTTCTTATATAAATATATCAGAGAAACTGACAAATATGAATTTTATGAACTACTTGTCAAAACGATAGAAAAGCAAACAGACAATTTATCGAAACTTATAGACGGACTTCAAGAAAAACTTACCGAAAGCGAATAAAAAAATAAACGTACTACAGGGGGGAAACCGAAAGTTAAAAAAACAGATTGAATTATTAGACAGAGAAAATAGGAAGAAAAATCTATTTATCATTGGAGTGCAAGAAACACGCAAGGATTATCCAATAACAGTGGTTAATAAAATATTTATTGACGTTCTAGGAATTTCCATGGGTCAAAATGATGTTTCCGGTTGTTATAGATTAGGAAAACATAAAAGAAATATTATTGAAGCTGGTATCAACTGAGAAAAAATACATTATTTTGTCAAGCGCGAAAAAACTCAATAGGATAGATATTGTCATTGCACAAGATTTATCACCTGAAGATAGAGAGGATAATAAAGTCCTTCGCAAACATCTTAAGAACGCTTGATTAAATAATCAGGGTGCTTTTATAAAAAAAATTAATCTTATAGTCGAAATATATAGTGTTGAACAATTAAAAGATTCTGAGATTCCAGGGTCTTGCAAAAGAAAAAACAGGAAAGGTAAAGGGAGCGACTCGATATAGTTATGTACATGCTTATTATTTCGAACCCAATTTAACAACGGTCGATGTGACTGGTTACTTAACGAGTATCGGTTTTCATCAACTTAAGTGTGAGCAACTAAAATCGAAACGTCCCGACGAGTATTCCTCCTTCAAAATTGGGGTCCCTGAAAACAAGTTTCAAGAACTCAAAAACCCGGAAATATGGTCTGAAAATGTAAGAGTAAATAATTTTTTAGACCGCATCGGGAACAAACTCCTAATTCCTTAAAAATTCTTTTTTGAAATGCGCAGTCAATACGAAATAAAATTATTGAATTGGAAGCATTTATTATTGATAAGTATTTTACATTCATTGGTATCAGTGAACATTGGTTATCAAATGAAGAATGTTCCATATCTCGAGTTGGTAGTTTATCTGCCAGAGCTTTTTATGCACGTACCTCCGGAAATTATGGTGGGTCTATAATCTACGCCAATGATAGCATTCAAACAAAAGAATTTAATATGCTCACAGATAAACTATCAACCGAGAAAGCTTGTGAAATGTGTGTAGTTTTTAATGCTGATTGTAACCTTTATATTATTGGTATATATCGTCCACCGTCAGGTAACTTTAACATATTTTTAAATAATTTAATGTCTCTGATCGATAAATTAAATCATAATAGTTGTAATCTTATATTGGGAGGAGATTTTAATATTCACTTTAATTCTAATGATATCCGTGAGCAATATATTATTGATTGCTTACTTACTTACGGCCTTAAAAAATGCGTGTACACAAATACTCGAAAGAAAGCCGCCTGCATTGACAATATATTCACAAATATTGATCTTGATTACCTCAAAGTAGAAACTTTAGATGCAGCAATATCCGATCATTTAGGTATTATTATCGAAGTAGTATTAAATGAATGGAAAGCGGAGAACAGCAATTACAGAATTATATTCTATAATACGATGAACGATACAAATTGGAATTTTGTTTATGATGATGCGCTTGATATCAATGAACAACTTAATATTATGCTTAACTTATTAAATCAAGGTATAAATGCCTCATTTCCGATAAAAATTAAAAGTAATAGTACAAAAAATAAAAATATTTTTGGTTCAATACTGAACTGAAAGTTATGAGGGAAAGGATGAGATTTATAGACGCCTGCTATAAACAGAATCCAACCATAAATACAAAATCCATTCGTGATAATTACCGTTTAAAAAATAAAACATCACTTTCGAGAAATATAATAGATGCAAATAACACGTACATTAATTCTGCTAAAAACAAGCAACGTGCCTCATGGAAAGTTCTGAATTCACAACGATTAATAAAAAACAAGGCAGCAGATTGTAATATATCATGTGATGAATTCAATGATTTTTTCGTGAGTATCACAGATAAATTACTTAGCAAAAGTGGCCAGCCCATGGGTCAAGGTGTTACATTAAATGGTGTAACAAATGAACAATTTAATTTTAAGGAGATATCTCACATTAAAGTCTTAGATACGATAAACAAATTAAAAAGTACCCAAAGTAGCGATATATATGGAATTACAGTGGAAATTATTAAGACTGTTAAATTCATTTTAATTCCACATATTACAACTCTAATAAATAAAATTATCAAGTCTAGAATATTTCCACAATCCCTAAAAATTGCAAAAGTCGTACCAATATACAAGAAAGGGGCCGTAAACGATCCAAACAATTTTAGGCCCATATCACTACTACCTATTTTATCAAAAATTGTAGAAACAGTATAAAAAGATCAAATAGTCGAATATCTTGAACGGAATAATTTATTAGATAATAATCAATATGGATTTCGATCTGGTCTCTCTACAAGTAACGCTTTGGTATCTATAACAAATACCATAATAGATAGCTTTGAAAATAAAAATTCCTGTATTGGTACGTTTATCGATTTTAGTAAAGCCTTTGATTGTGTATGTCATGAAATGCTTTTTGCAAAATTAAAAATGTATGGGTTTTCCAGCATGAGCTTGGATTTGATGCGGTCGTATATGATAAATAGGGAACAAGTTGTTTACTTTAAACATAAACAATCAGTAGGTTGAAACGGGGTGTTCCTCAAGGGTCAGTATTAGGACCTATACTATTTATTATATATATAAATGATCTACCGCAACAAATTCAAGCAACAAAAACAATACTCTTCGCAGACGATACAACCATATTAAATACAGAATCCAATATAGATAAGGCAGAAAATCAAAACAAACAGACTTTAAGCGAAGTGTCAAAATGGTGCTTAAATAACAAATTGCTATTAAACAAATCCAAAACCAACAAATTGATTTTCAGTCTTAAACCAAATGATATCGTATGTGATACCACAACTCGCTTTCTTGGAGTTGAATTAGATCAGACATTGAAATGGGACAGCCACGGTGAAATTGTGGCAAAAAAACTCACAAAAAATATCTTCTGTATAAACAACTGCTAATCTCTTATTTTGCCTTATTTGAGTCGCAAATTCGTTATGGTAGAATTGTATGGGGACATTCCTTTTCAAGGCATCGCATTTTTGCGTTGCAGAGCCAGGTTGTTAGAATTATCACCGGTTTACCGTACCAAAGCGATTGCAAAAAAGCTTTCATTACTGAAAATATTTTAACCCTACCAGCAATTTATATTCTAGAATGCCTGTTGTTCGTTAAAACACACATCACTGAATATTATCTACATGATCATCACAATCACAATACAAGGACGAAAAACGATTTACTACAAATACAAATAAGATTACAAAAATCAAAAATGGGACAAAATTATTATGGTATAAAATTTTTTAATACACTGTCAATGAATACTAAAATTTTGCCAATTCGACAATTTAAAATTAAAATTAAAAAATGCCTCATTGAAAAAGCTCCATACAACTTTGATGATTTTATTGCAAACAATGATATAATTTAATGCTAAATTTTAATTGTATAATGTGTTCTTGTCTTTTTTATCTTAATGTAGATTGATAATTTTTAATGAACCTTTTTTTAATTTAAATCTAGTCAGCATGAGTTTATATACGCACTTTTTAATTTTATTTATTAATATAATTTTTATTTTTTGTAATCTTAATTTTACCAATCAATCATTTTAATAGTTTAGTTAGTTTTCATTTATACTATTTATATTTATTTAAATTAAATTTTTACCATTGTCTTGTATAACATATGATTTGTATGTCTTAATCTAGTCATTTTTAGTCCTACATATTAATTATCTCCAATTTAAAGATACTTTGATACCTGTTCATAATTTATATGGAATTTTGAATATATTGTCGTCTTCATGGTACTTATGACAACGTCGGAAATGTCTATCTAAAATTTAAATCTTCTCCCAATAGAAGAATCCATTACAATCAGCACTATGTTAAGCATTATATGATTCTGTCGTTCTTAATACATGTTCGTGCGCCTTTAATTAATATATGCAATTATTTATTGTTTTCTATATTTCAGCTGATTTTTAAATCTTTTGTATTTATGACGTGTGTAAATTTATTTTTTTAGCACAAATAAAGTTATTATTATTATTAAACTAAGACTGCAAAAACAATAAGCGCACCAGCAACTCCTAACATTAGAAATGTAGATTTGGATAATGTATTTGATAGTCAGATAAGAGATGTCCAAATAAATGAAAATGTTACACAAACTGAACCTACTATTAAATCAGGCCAACATACACATGGTACGCCTACTCATGTTCCAAATATAAAAAAAGAAGCCCCTAAATCAGTAACCAATGCCAATTTAGAAAAGAACCTTTAAATGCATAAGATCAGGGCAAAGTAAAAGCTAATAATATTGTCATATATATATATATAATATAGATACGATGTATCAGTTTAATCGAGACTTGGAATCCAAAATCTAAAAATTTTACATGACTGTACCAAAGGTACAAAGCTTAATCTCCTCGAATTTGCCGAAATTTTCAAAGAAAGTAATAATCCTCACGTTAATCTGCTTAACGAGCAAACAGATTTAATGTACACGCCACTTTTCAAAAACCTATAATCCGTTAATAATGCGTAATCCCCTTCTTTTATCTACCCGACAATAATTACCCCCAAACCACTACACATTAGTATAAATAGAACTCCTTCATTAATTTGCTTCACTTGATAATGACATTAAACCGTCGAAACTTAAGTCGTGCGTTTTTGTAATATATGTATATATATTACATAATTTTTAGTGGTTAAAACATAGTAAGTGCGTTAGTTAAGTGTTTATCATGAATTATCACGTAGTAACGGTCACCACAATCCTTATGAATAATATTACCACTAAGATTAATGAGCAACTTACTTCAAAATATTATGGAGTTACTATTGACTGTCACCTACGCTGGCATGAGCACATAAATCAAGTTATTAAAACACTACGAATGATTATTTTTCCGTTCAAGAAAATTTGAGAAATACTCAAAGCTCACACTGTTAAAATGGTATATCATGGAATAATAGAATCACATCTACTCTACAGTATAATATCATGGGGGAGTGCAGCCAAATGTTACATTAACAGCATATCCGTTTTGCAAAAAATTAAAAAAAAAAATACGCCAAGGAATAATATAAGATTATTATTATTATTATTAACTGCTTCTATACAATCCTTAAAATATTATGAAGCCAATTTTTTTATCGTCAAACTCTGTTATGTCCGAAATTCCTTATAAACCCGCCATAATTCCACTTCCAATAAATCCGACCTGACACCGCGGCAGCGTCGACACGTCCGTCCCCATCCAGAAACCCTTTTTTGACGGAAATAAAACTACTACTACCCGGGCCACGAGGCATTATGTTTAGTTGACTTATTACGTGCACGTCGTTTCATGCACCAGTTCGCCCCGGAATGAATACGTCAGCGTTTAAATCGCGCCCGCTTTAATCGTATTTAATTCCTAGTTGGCAATTATGTCCCCGTGTTTTACATCTGTTAACATCAACAATTTATGTAGCAATTGTTTAGGCGCGGAAGTGCCCCCCGGCAAAAATTTTATGGAGCGATTACGCCGCGGCCGTAGATAATAGCTACCTATTTACCCTATTTGCCACTAATAAATTTTACATATTGCACGCCGTTCTGCAAATGCATATGCATAAAGACACATTCCGCGTTTTAAGTTTTATTTAACAATCACATTTTTAGAATAGGAGGACTGAAAAGTATGGAGGAAGGAGGTAACAAATTGTAGTTTATTGTAGTAGGGCAAGAATACGCTAAATTATTAAACTTCATCAAGAGTACGCTAGGTCAATACAAAGTAGAATGGGTTAATGGAAAGTATATTGAATTAGGTCGAGAGTACGCTAAAACAATACGAAATTTATTGAGATAGGTCAAAAGTATGCTGCAGTATTGTCTATTGTGTTTTTGTTACTATTTTTTTTTTGCTTAAATGCATGGTATGATACATAAGGTTAAGTTAAGAATTTTGCTTTATTAAGCTACAATTGTTTAACCACACCGTAACTTCATCAGGTAGATTATAGTTTTGTCAAATAACCGTCATCCATTATATAGTTTGTTTTTTCTGAACAATTTTTGGATGTATGGAGAAGAGGCAATTTAATGATTGCTAAAAGAGAAAATTAAGGATAGTTTAAAATATTTGTACATTCCAAAACTCTACAGGTATAAACATTTAAAGACAAGCATTAACAATCGCCAAAAAAAATATTGTCACGTCTTGTCTCACCGCAAGCTCGTGATTGGAATTCGGGATCACTGATTATTCTAATAAATACTCAATTATAAAAACTACTTACATTTATTCCATTTTTAACACTCTTTACACTGCTTATATTTATTACCGTACTACTTCAAAATCTACCACTTCAAAATATAAACGCTACTGCCTTTATGATTAAAAACTACTTCACTCAAATCCAAATCTTAACTATCTTTATAATTAAAAACTACCTCATTACTTCAAATCTACAACTTAACTAACTTTATGATTAAAAACTACTTCACTCCTTCAAATCTACATGTTAACTAACTCTTGGCTTATCGCCTGATCGGGTCATCCCCGTTGCTTGTTTTCCGATCCACCAATAAACGGCTTCCATGTCAACAAATGCTTAGTTAGTACTAATTGTCGGCCGCTTATTGGTGTACCTGCAAACAACGCCGATGTTGCTAACGCCGATTCCCGTGGGAATGCATATCAGCGTCTAGACTCCGCACCAGGTAAAATTCCATAAAATGGAATTCGACTCGGACCGGATATCCATACGTGACACTACTCCCCCGCAAATCAATCGCTGCCCCAGCGATTAACCTAGGGTACCTAACCTATGTGTATCAACCTAATTTAACAGATTACATTGCTAACTACCTAACTTATCGCGAACCGCCATTTCAAGAGCGCAGTAAGGTCTGGCTGTTTCCACCGACGAGTGTATCCACGCGAATCTCTCGTATGCCTATGCTCGTGGGCTGCGAACCTTGTTATATTCTGCAACCAGTTCTTCATCTTCTGTTGATCCGCTCGCACTTGCGGACCCATTTCCAGCTTGTATCAGGGGTTAGTGCAGGTCCTGGACACCGCTCCAGCAATTCCCTCGATAGATAACCACGCTTCCACCACATTCCGGTTTGATCTCGTTCTGGATAAAGTAATCGGAATTCTCCTATCCCGACAACAAAATAAGTCAAGTGCCTCCAGTAATTTAATCACAATTGGGCCATGAGTAAAAAGTCTCTCCATTCGTCGAAACTGATGTTCAAGCTACTATCTTGATCCATCATCAATAAGAGACTAGTCATCTTCTCCTTTTCCAATGAAACGCCATTTTGTCGAGTGTGCTGAATATCTTCCTAAGCGTTTCCTATCTTCTTAGGGTAGTTTGTACCGGTAGTGGTGTGGTATCACACGAGTGGGTCGTCTGGACTGATTTTGCACTAGTCGCCATTCCCCCAGTGGGTTTCCCATTTGCTGAATGCATGTGCTTGTTGGGTGGTAACATTTCCTTCTAGGCATCGTTTTGGAAATCCCATTGCTCTTGACATGGTCGGTTTACATGAAAAACGAAAAAAAACTAAAGTATCCTTGTATTTACTTAATACCAATAAAAAGTATATAGAAATATATATAAACATGACATTTCAGAAAACTAAAATAAATTAAACTAATTATTAACTGTCCTAATTCTAATATTTTAATTCGATACTGGTTGGAAAGGCCACTTAATGATTCCTGTCAGAAAAATCTAATTTATTGAACACTATCAATTTATTTGGAACTACCAGGTGGCGTATCAACATCCCATTATCAACATTATACTGTATCTTCTGATATTGGTACGACACGAATACCCTCGGCCAATTGTTGAGGTGTTACCCTTAACTTTTCCCCGTTTGTCAACCTGAGGGAAATGTGTCTTCTGATCTTGGGCCTTTCAGTCTTATATGTTTTACATCTGTTATAGATTATAATAATTGCAAAAAATAAACAAATTAAAATAACGAGTGAAATGCCCACACTTGAATAAACAAAATAGTGATTCAAATTTTTATTTTTTTCGAGAATAATCTTCATTTGTAAAGTATCAAAACTTTCAGAATATTTAGTCAATTTTTCCGAAAAAGTGTTCACGTTTGTAAATTCCATTGATGGTATTGATTTTAGACTCTTAATGCTAATTGATTCTTCTGTAAGGTTCGGGAGCATTGCCAAAGTTGAAAATGTTATAAATAAGTCAGACGTGTCGTTGATTTCATTATGTTGTGGCAGTAATGTAATCCCTTTTGTATGTAAGGTACACCCTTCCGAAAGAGATATTTTCCCAGAACCGATTAGTTGAAAATGGTTATGCTTCTTCCCACAAGATATGACCGCATCTTGTTGATTTGGAGCCACATAAACCCAATTATCCGCAGAACCAAAACTAAGAAAGAAAGCACTCTCTAATAAAATTAATTCTATATCGCACTCAGAGGGGATATTAGTTAGATTGTGGCTCCAAAATATGTTCATTTCACAGAATTTTGAGAACTCTGAATAACTAATCATATTATCAATTTTGCAAATTATAGATTTCTTATCCATTACTTTACATTGATTAAAGGTTTCTTTAGACAGCGGGACAATTTCATTATTACGATTATTAATTAAAAAATAATGTAGAGTTGGCTTTACAAAGAAATATAAATTATTTTGGTATTTTGACGGCATTGGAACGGGTCTAATCAGGTCATATTGAACTTTAAGAACTATTGGTACTTTAATCGAAATAAATAAAAAGTGTTTAGTTTTATAGGAATTGACTTGCCAAATTTTCCTAATCGTTTTAAAGCTGCTTAAAGTAAGATTAAAAGGAAAAACTTCATCATCTCGCAGTTTTACATCTTTTAAGCTACTTAAAAGCTGTTCAGGAGGCAGTAATGAGGGGTGAACGATTCCACTTTCTAGCAATAAGCAACTCTCAACTAGTTTATTAAGGGTTATATCAAACTCAAAGGTTTCAATAGACAATAGTGATAAAACTTCTGCGATTTTGGTTTCCAATTCTAATGGAAATATTATTCCACTCTCTAATTTATTTATATGATCGGTTAAATTGTCTAAAGCTGATTTTAAATTATTTTGATTTTGTTTAAAATTCGCAAAGGACGAATTTATTGATTGGAGCGATGACTTGACTAGACTAGTTTCCTGATACATCAAATTTAATTCTTGTTTCGATGAATTTTCTAATTCTGATAAGATATTTTCGAAATTATGCCTGTCCGATTCAGACATAGTCCCAAAAAGTGTATTAAATAGTTCACCAACCCCATCAAAGTAGCCTCTTTTTATACGTTTCCCGTCAACATTAGAGAAAGTATTTACCATCACCTTTTGCATATTCCTGATAATGTTGTTAATGACTGGGACGTCTCGACTGCATCCTGGTATTTCGATTGCTGCTGATGCATTTCCACAAATTGTCCTTGTTTGGCTGACGAGTCTTTCAAGTCCCTCAAACCGCGACTCCATCTCCCTAAAGTCCACGTGGGCTATTACCGTCCATTCCCGGGATATGATGTGAGCAGGCTGCATTCTTTCGAACACTATTCCCGCAGTAAGATTTAATGGTGTTACTTGGAATTCCCTCGTTAATCCTCCCACACAAGATAATAGCAAGAACACGAGTGACAGCATACTAGAACAGGGTATTTACACATACAAAATTAGAACAGTGTGGCAACGATAATTAAACCTAACGCTAACGTAAATATGTATTATTAACCTAATTTAACTCGTTTAGAGGGCTTCTACCTCTCCCAGAACGGGGTTGTCTTATTCTTTAGCCGAGAACAACACGGCTATACCTTATCGTGAATTTTTGAATTTTCTGAGCAAGGCGTCCAGGGGTCAAAATATGGAGCAATCCTACTCACGTGCACCACGTCAGTTTTTGCACTTTTTGTTTTTCCGAAACGAACCAAGTAATTGACGTCTCCCCGTTTTTCTTCAATAAAATATGGGCCAAACCAGCGCAGGAGCAATTTCTCGCTTTTGCCCACTTTTCGGACTGGTGTGAAAACTTTGACTTGCTGCCCTGGTGTATACTCTACGTGTCGGTGTCGGTAATCGTATCTCTGCTTATCTTTAATCTGTTTCTTAGAGATGTTCTCGACGGCAAGTGCTCGGGCTGCAATGATTCTTTTAAAGTGGTCTGTAAAAGAATTATCTAGCATGTGATTTAACAATTGTCCATCTGCTGGGAGTACAGCTTCACGGCCATAAACTAGAAAAAACGGCGACATTTGTGTAGTATCTTGAACAGCTGTATTATATGCAAACGTCAGGTGGCTTAAATACTCACACCAGTCCTTTTGGTCAGTACTAACGAACTTACTCAGCATCGCCGCCAAGGTGTGATTAGGCCATTGCAGCTAGGATGGTATGCTGTGGTAAAGTCTCGCCTTATCCCCATTCCATTCAAAAGATGTTCAATTAATTCAGACCGAAAGGTTGTTCCTCGATCGCTTAAAATCGATCGGGGACAACCATGCCTGTTAATTACATAATTTAGGATAAAGTTGGCGACAGATTCAGCTTTACCATCGCGTAAAGCGGCTGTCTCCACATAGCGAGTGGCATAATCGGTAGCCACCACAATCATCACCTTACCCTTCTTACTTCTAGGAAATGGACCCAGAAGATCAATTCCAACACGGTCAAATGGTAAGCCTACTGGGATGGGTTGCAAAAGGCCGGTTGGCAATTGATTAGGAACACCCTTCCGTGCCTGACAATCCGCACACCCTCTAACGAATTTCTCCACGTCTTTTCGCATATTATCCCAATAGTAGCGCTGAGCAATCCTGCAGTAAGTTTTTGTTGTCCCTAAATGACCTGCCTGTGGATCACAATGGTTACTATAAAGAATCTCAGGGACTATTTGTTTGGGGATTACAAGTAAATCATTTCGGCCTAGAAGTTTGGAATTTTTTTTATACAAAATGTTATCAATTAGTCGATATTTATTAGATTTCGTTCGCTGAGAGACTGTCTTACTTTTTGGGTTCGTTATTACCTCTTTAAGGGCTACAATTCCATCATCTTGTGATTGGGCCTTTTCAAGATCCAGGGTGGACAACTGAAACGTGGGGATGTCAACTGCTTCATCTGCTTCTTCGGGTAGTGCCTCCATTGCCGGGTTCCGTGAAAGGCAATCAGCATCCTGGTGGCGCCGTCCGTTTTTGTGTACGATAGTGTAGTCGTAATCTGATAGCTTGATAGCCCATCGGGCCAACCTCCCGGTCGGGTCTCGTATAGATTTTAGCCAACAGAGAGCATGGTGATCGGTAATTAATTTAATTTTTCTTCCATATACCAGATGTCTTAAGTAATGAAGGCTCCATACGGCTGCTAACGCTTCCAATTCTGAAATTGTATAATTTCGTTCGGCTTTGGTCAGGGTACGGCTAATAAAGCAAATGGGGTGATCTTTTCCTAGATGTTCTTGTAATAAAATAGCTCCCAATCCATGAATACTTGCGTCGACACGAAGCTCTACGTCTTTCTGAGGGTCGAAATGTCCTAGTACTGGTGCAGATGTTAAAGCATGTTTCAGATTATCAAAACTTACTTGCTGTGCCGATGTCCATTTAAAACAATTTGCCTTGGTTGCCTCGTGTAATGGTCGTGCGATAGTGGAGAAATTGTTAATAAATTTTCTGTAAAAATTACACAGCCCTAAGAAACTCTGTAAGTTTTTTACCTTATTAGGTTCTGGAAAATTTTTAATTGCGTTAATTTTATCTTCGTCCATGTGTACCCCCTCTTCATTGACCTTAAATCCCAGGATCTTAATTTCGGACTGGATGAATTGACATTTTTCAGGGTTCAATTTTAAGCCCGCTTCCCGGATTCGCTCAAATGCATGGCGTAGACGAGTAAGATGGTCTTCAAAAGTGTCACTGAAAATAACAATATCATCCAAATATACAACAAGTTCGTTCCATTTAAGGCCAGCGAAAATCACATCTGCCATATTTTGAAATGTTGCAGGTGCGTTACACAGCCCAAACGGCATTACGTTAAATTCGTATAATCCTCCTTGAGTCACAAACGCAGTAAGGTATTTGTGATTTTCATTAACTCCGACTTGCCAATAGCCACTCGACAAATCTAACGAAGTAAAATACTTACTCTTGCCCATAGCGTTCATGATGTCATCTATCAGGGGCAGGGGATAATTATTTTTTATTGTTACCTCGTTTAACTTCCTGTAATCTACACAAAATCTCCAGTCGTTGTTTTTTTTCTTTACCAACACCACCGGCGATGCCCAAGATGACCTACTGGGCCGAATGACGCCGAGCTCTAGCATTTCATCCACTTGCTGTGATATTATTTCTCTCTCCCGTGGTGATGTCCGATAGGGTTTACCCTTAATAGGTGTAGCTCCGTCTTTCACTTGAATTTCGTGTTCAGCATAGTTTGTAAATCCCATATCTCGCTTGCTAGTGGAAAAAACATCACTGTAGTCCTGTAACATTATCAACAATTTTGCTTTGTCCTTTTGTGGGAGTGCATCCGGGGTTTTAATCTTCGTCTGATAATCTTCCTCTTCGCACAGAAAACTTGGCAGTGGGCCCACTATTACCTCTAAAAATCCTAATGTAGTGTTCCTAAAAAGCTTTGTAGGAGTAAAACCATAATTAAATACTTTTAAAAAATATCCATCAATTGTTTTTCTTAATTTTGGTTCTATCTCGATTCGCTTCTGCCTAGCCGTTTTACAATACGGTACAGCGCGCTTATATTCTAACGTGTTTGTATTGACTCTAACTTTAACGTCCACACACATATGTGGCCCAATTATGCAGTCATTTATTATGCTTATTTTTTCAAATTTTGGAATGTCAGTCTCACACACGTCTACCGTCATAACGTCATTTTCTTCTAAATCATACACTCTCGTAACATCGTCAATACTTTCCGCGACCGTAACAATTTTATTTTTGAAATCTAAAATAACTCCCTGTTTTTGCAAAAACTCCATGCCCAGAATAACCGGATACGGTAATCGCTCGAGAACTACAGCTGAACATTTAAAATTGACATTATCTTTTAACTCTATATCTAAATCAGCAGTTCCAATCGCGTTAAATACTTCATTATTTACACTTTTAAATAGGTATTTATTATTTGAGATTTCTCTAAAATTTTCTAAAAAGTCCTTTGATACAAGGTTTTTCGCGGATCCGGAATCCAAAATAATTTTAATATTTTTACCATTCACTGAGCCCTGGATGTGAGTAATACCTTGAATTCCATCACCACGAACTGCATTGTATAGGGCGGCATTCGGACTTCTTAATGGCGCCCCCGGTCGTTTGGGTTTTCCTCTCTCGCTGGTGTCCCTTCCTGTCTAAAACGACTGTTGTCTACGTAGCCTCTAGATTGGTTATTGGCCCTACTGTAACACATTCTAGCCATGTGTCCCGACTTTCCGCATCTGAAACAGATTGGTCTACCATCCGCAGTTCTTGATGATCTATTTATTTCTTGTGGGCCCCTACTTCGATTTTGTCTGAAAAAATTCGATGAAATTGGTTGATTAGATTGAGAACTACAATTGCAATTACACCGTTTTTCGTTCGGTGGTGCTGCAGAGTTATTTTGCACAGGTAAAGGTACTGGCGGAGCGATCATACACATCTGCGCTCTAAAAGCTGCATTTTGAATTTCACTTATTTTCATAACTACATCTTTTAGTTTTGCTCTGGTCATATTCGCGGAGCGCAACATAACATATTTTTCCAGATAAGCTGGATGCATACCTGATAAAAAGTAGTCAATAAGCCGTTCATCGCTTACCGTTCCCAACTCGTCACAAAGATACAGAATATCGTAAAAATATGTTTTGATATCCTCTTGAAGTGCTTGTTTTCGCGCTACCAACCTTAGTTTGATGTCCGCCATCGGATCTTCCCCTCCAAATTCGTTAATAGCATCCGATTTTACGTCCTCCCACGTCTTATGCGCATTTTTTGGGTCCATTCTATAGTTCCTATACCAAAAATAAGCTCCATTCATTAGGTAAGTACTTAAAAAGTGGAGTTTATACTGGTCGCACCAGCCATTAGTAAATGCTGCAAACTCAAACTGTCTAAAAAATGAAATAATATTACCACTCGAGGGCTCGAACGATGGTGGTGGTACAAATTTGGGCTGTATTGGCGGCAGAGTAATGTTAGCAGCATCCCTGATTGTCTGGTTTACTTGCTGTTGTACCGCCGCTGACGCTGCAGCTGTCGCATCCATGGTGTTTGACCCCGCGTAATTGGTACCTGCATTCATATTTATATTTAATGTGTGATTTACTTCCGCAAAAGTTTCCAAAAAGGTTTGATTTCCTACTGAGGAGTCGTCTGTCGAACTTTTCCGGGTGATACTATCGGACACCGACCAATTTTCGATGTCTTCCTGTATCGTATCTGTTGCTGGTGGAGAATGAACCAATTTAGAACTTTTAGCGAACGCGTTGTCCTGGAATAGTTCCGTACTTCGACTTGGCGGTTGAAATTCGCCTAAACCTTTATTAAAAATTTCTAATTTATATCGGGTGTTATAATCGTGCTGAACGTCCTTGCTCATTGAGACCCTGACCTGCCTTAATGTAGCGATGTCCGGGATGGAATTCGCACCGCGTAGCAGATGTGTGAAATATAACGCGACGGCTCGTCTTCACTCACAAGCAGAGTAAAACATAGTTCAAGCAAAAAAAAAAAAAAATGTAATACCTGTGCACGAACTCGATTAAATTTATTTGTTAAATCAATCAAATTTGAAAAGACCATGTAAATTCGGCGCCTCCACCACTTGTCACGTCTTGTCTCACCGCAAGCTCGTGATTGGAATTCGGGATCACTGATTATTCTAATAAATACTCAATTATAAAAACTACTTACATTTATTCCATTTTTAACACTCTTTACACTGCTTATATTTATTACCGTACTACTTCAAAATCTACCACTTCAAAATATAAACGCTACTGCCTTTATGATTAAAAACTACTTCACTCAAATCCAAATCTTAACTATCTTTATAATTAAAAACTACCTCATTACTTCAAATCTACAACTTAACTAACTTTATGATTAAAAACTACTTCACTCCTTCAAATCTACATCTTAACTAACTCTTGGCTTATCGCCTGATCGGGTCATCCCCGTTGCTTGTTTTCCGATCCACCAATAAACGGCTTCCATGTCAACAAATGCTTAGTTAGTACTAATTGTCGGCCGCTTATTGGTGTACCTGCAAACAACGCCGATGTTGCTAACGCCGATTCCCGTGGGAATGCATATCAGCGTCTAGACTCCGCACCAGGTAAAATTCCATAAAATGGAATTCGACTCGGACCGGATATCCATACGTGACAATATATTTACCTTTACTAGGAGACAAAACTATAGAATAAAGCAAGCAGATTTTGTCTTGCAATTTTAATGGATAAAATTAATTTTAATTGATTAATATTTACATTAATAGACATTATTATTACCCATCAAGCCACCGTATTGCCATTTCTCTCTCCTTTCATTTTACAAAAGCCAAGTGTTCACGATAAATTCATCCTTACGTTCTCTTTGTTGATTGCCCCGCACACGAAATAAAGTATTCACTCAGGGCTCCTGTGATGTTTCCTACTGAAAGACTTTTATATATGATCCCTGTTGACTCTGCCCTGTTTCGGGATATAAAAGTCTACTCCAGAACGTGTACATTGAGAGGATTGCCGTGGTACTTTATAGTTGAAACCGGGAAGAAATACGGCATAATTTCGGTGCGGGCTTTGCGTGTCCGGATCGATTTCATTTTTAAATTACCTTTACGTTTTTAATGGAACGGCATGATCAATTTCCTACCGAAGGCCCGAACACGAAAACGGAATACCCGTGAATCCAGAAACTCTGAACACTGTCGTGAACAAATTAAGAAGTCTGCGATTATGTCTGCTGCGAATCCCATCCATTGATTAAATCCTTACAATAATTCAATCCTGACGTTTGAATGTATTTTAGTTTGTTTTCTCGGTTCAATTCATCACAAAGTATAATGATTAAATATAATTATTATTAAAATAATTTTTATTGAGGAAATGATATTTTAGTTCGCTTTCAGAGATGTTATTCAAGGGAGGTGAAACGAATATACGGACTGGCCCTAATATAATTTAGCCCAAAGACATATTTTCCCCGATCTTTTATTTTTATACGTACACTGCAAGGGGAGGATAGTTATGTAGTAATTTATTTTAAGTGGTTGCGGATTCATAAAAGTTAATGGCTAGATATATTGCACATATAATGTGAACACGCTGAGTCGAGAATTATTCTCCATGTAAGCATCTGCGTCCATCTCATTATACACAGAGAAAGAGAGAAAAAAATAGCTGGCAGGAACATAATTACGGCCTACAAGAAATTCCCATTAAGGCCATTTCTTACCTGCCCTTGATGATGGCAAAAATTGAGTTATTGGCTTTTCGTTGAGGTAGAGTTGAGAACCTCGTGGGGGCAATTTTCGTGAATGCCACCGAGGCCTTATGTCGGGATTAACTAAGCACCATTAATTTTGGATCGATTAACATGACGTACAATTTCGTAATATATAGACATGTTTAAATAAATAAGCAAACTTATTAATTTACTCATAAAATAAACATAAACTTATTGTTGTTTAAGACTTAAAACTAAAGACTAAAGACTAAAGACTAAAGAATAAAGAATAAAGAATAAAGAATAAAGAATAAAGAATAAAGAATAAAGAATAAAGACTAAAGACTAACGATTAACGACTAAAGACTACAGACTAAAAACTAAAGACTAAAGACTAAAGACTAAAGACTAAAGACTAAATACTAAAGACTAAAGACTAAAGACTAAAGACTAAAGACTAAATACTAAAGACTAAAGACTAAAGACTAAAGACTAAATACTAAAGACTAAAGACTAAAGACTAAAGACTAAAGACTAAAGACTAAAGACTAAAGACTAAAGACTAAAGACTAAAGACTAAAGACTAAAGACTAAAGACTAAAGACTAAAGACTAAAGACTAAAGACTAAAGACTAAAGACTAAAGACTAAAGACTAAAGACTAAAGACTAAAGACTAAAGACTAAAGACTAAAGACTAAAGACTAAAGACTAAAGACTAAAGACTAAAGACTAAAGACTAAAGACTAAAGACTAAAGACTAAAGACTAAAGACTAAAGACTAAAGACTAAAGACTAAAGACTAAAGACTAAAGACTAAAGACTAAAGACTAAAGACTAAAGACTAAAGACTAAAGACTAAAGACTAGAGACTAAAGACCAAACACCAAAAACTAAAGATTAAAGACTAAAGACCAAACACCAAAAACTAAAGATTAAAGACTAAAGACCAAACACCAAAAACTAAAGATTGAAAACCAAAGAATAAAGACTAGAAACTAAAGACTTTAGAGTCTAAATTTCTTATAAACCTTATTATATGAAAAAATGTAAATTTATTTTGATATGTATTGGAAAATATTATTAATTATTACTTAATGTTGCGTAATGTTAAAATTACTTTATTAATTACTGTTAGTTTGAGAGCTTTTCTACGTTTATTATATACATTCGTGTTCTAAATAAACAAACTTCACGAAAGAAAAACTGTTGTAGGGAAACTAGCAGAAACTACTATAAGCAATCCCACACACAATTCAGTTGCTCTGCGGCATTATAAAGTAGTGTAAGTTCAGAAGTTGTAACTAAACGCGCCAAACTCTTTGTTCCATGTACGTTGCACAAAACCAGAAATATATTGTGCTTATTTTCCATGCAAAAACCTTACTACAAATTTAATTAAAATGTGTCTATTAAAAAATGGCAAATTACTAAATCCTAACATTAAATCAAATGTTTAATAAAATTATTTTTTTCACATAATTATTGGTGCTAACTTTAAATATTTAAGTAACTAAGCATTTTAAATTTTGAATCTTGTATTTTTACTGAAACCGTGCTTGTTTCAATTTTAATGGAATTTATATCTCTATACAATAAAATCGTAATAATCAAATTAATTAAATTAATTGAAGGAAAATGTGTCTGCCCTGAGTTAAAATTAAGTATAAATAAAGTCATTGATTTATGTAAAAAATGTGAGAACGTGGCTTAAAAAGGCGATAATCTCGATACTTGAGGAATCACCATATTCAAACTAGTTAATTTTTTTTTTAGGGTTGGTTAATAATAATTCATTACAATATCTTTTGAATATTTAATTGTATTTTTATCACTTTTAAAATGAGTGACCTCATAAAACAAATTAATTTTAATTCCCTGTTAACAACAGTCACATACTGGTTTCGAACTGTTTTGGATCTCATCGGCGTAGTGTAGTTGCAGACAGATAAATGGATTTTAGTATGGAGTATTTAATTCTCCAACTACTTACTCATCTAAACAGCGATCTAGGGAAACGTTTAGACAATAGATGGCAATTTTATGGTAATATCTTGCCTGGCAAAAAATAATTCTTCATGTATGTATTTGAAAATTTTATAATATGGATTATGCCTGTTGAAATATTGCAATAATATTATTATGGATTATTCTACAAAACTGGAAAAGAATTAAAATAATATTAATCTAGACCATTTTTTTGGTTAAAAGTGGTTAAAAAAAGAAAAAATGTTAAAATTTTAGAATAACTGAAAGGTTTGCCTTAAATATAACCAAGAGCTCATAAGCTGTTAGTATATACATCATAAAAATTCTGAAACAAGATTCTCATTTTCTGATATTTGTGTTATCTAAACATTCTAAATCCTTATACTCCTTTGTCATAATTAATGCTTTATAGATTCTAAGGAAATTGATTTAATAAACACAAAATTCTATAAAAGAAACGATTCTGATATTTGTATTCTCCAAAATTTCTAAGTCTTTATATTCCATGGTCAAAATTAAAGGTTTAAGTTTCTAAAAATTCATTTAAAGAACCCCAAATTCTTCAAAAAAACGATTCTGATATTTGTATTATTAATTTTTTTAAGCTACTTGAATTTTTTTGTCAAAATTAAAGCTTTAAAGTCTTTAGAAAAATACATTAAAAAAACTTTAAATACTTCAAAAACCAACGATTTGGATATTTATATTGTTCAAAATTTCTAGATCCTTATATTTCTTGGTGAAAACCGAAGCTTTAAAGCTTCTAATAAAATCGATTAAAAGGACTCAAAATCCTTCAAAGGATATGTTTCTGATATTTGTAGTATGCAATTTTAGGTACTTATATTTCTTGGCCAAAGGTAAAACTTCAAAGTTTTTAGAAAAATGTATTATATTGCTTGGTAAAAATTAAAACTTTAAAGTTTTTAGAAAAATCCATTCAAAACACGCTTAATTCTTCAAAAGAATATATTCTGATATTTGCATTAAACAAAATTTCTAAATGCTTATATTACTTGGTCAATATTAAACCTTTAAGTTTAAAAGAAATAGATTTAAAAAACTTTTTAGATACTTCTATTTTTTGTCAAAATTAAAGCTTTAAAGTCTTTAGAAAAATACATTCAAAAAACTTTAAATATTTCAAAAACCAATGATTTTGATATTTGTATTTTTCAAAATTTCTAGATCCTTATACTTCTTGGTCAAAACCAAAGTTTTATAGCTTCTAATAAAACCGATTAAAAAAACTCAAAATCCTTCAAAAGAAACGATTCTGATATTTGTATAATAGTATGCAAAATTTCTAGACACTTATATTTCTTAGTCAAAGGTAAAACTTTAAAGTTTTTAGAAAAATCCATTATATTTCTTGATCAAAATTAAAGCTTTAAAGTTTTTAGAAAAATCCATTCAAAACAACCCTAAACTCTTCAAAAGAAACAATTCTGATATTTGCATGAACCAAAATTTCTAAATGCTTATATTCCTTGGTCAATATTTAAGCTTTAAGCTCAAAAGAAATAGATTTAAAAAACTCCAAATTCTTCAAAAAAAGCGATTCTGATATTTGTATTAATCAAATATTTTTAGATCCTTATATTTCTTGGTCAAAATTAAAGCTATAAGTTTCTAAAAAAAAACATTAAAATAACTCCAAATTCTTCAAAAGAATTCTGATATTTGTATTTGATTTGTTTTATACACAAATTTTACTAATTTATTTACACAACAATTTTTTGCCAATATTATTTTTAACCTATCTTACTGATTTTATTCTCCATTAATTTAATTTAATTTATTAATACATTAGTCTTATTGATTTTAACTGTACATTGAAGCTTACGGTTTTTAGTTAACACACGGTTTTCATTCATTTCATCTATACATTAATGTTATCGATTTCACGCACATTAACTTCATTATATTTGATGGCAGAGGAGTTTACTTCGTGGTACATCTTAAATGACTTGTAATTGCTAAGGTCACTGTAATTTTTAAAAATAAAGTGGTAAAACATAGATATTGTGTCTCAATTACAAGTTAATTATTAATGTCCTTTACTTATATTTTTATTATAATTCTCCCATACACCAGTCTTATAATTATATATATCCTATACTTATATATACTGTATTGACATGTCTAAACCCTGGTAAGCACGAATAAAGTATTATTATTATTATCCAAAATTTCTAGATACTTATATTTTTTGGTCAATTTTAAAGCTTCAGAGTTTCTAGAAAAGTCGCTTCAAACAACCCAAAAATCTGCAAAAGAAACGTTTAGTTTAAGGGATCTAAACATGGTCAAATTTTAGAGGCATGAACTAAAATTGAAAAAAAAAAGATTTAAAATACAATTTTCTTAGGAACCATTTTATCTAAACATTCAAAATCCAGATAATGGCTAGTCAAAAATTCTTAAATGAGACGCTTCAAATTTTTTGGAGTATATGCATGATCTAAACATTTAAAATGCAAGTATTCCTTGGTCAAAATTTGAGTCTCAAAGTTTCTAAACAAATATTTCGCTCTAATTTCCTATCAGGAACAATTTGGATGTATATCCTAGAAAATAAAAATCCTTCTAATCTTCTTTATATTTGGATTATCTTAAGTTTTAAAATCTACTCAGTCCTTGACCAAAATTTGAGGCTTACAGTTTCTAAGAAGCAAATTTATGTACTAAAAATCAAAAATCAAAGGAAGTCTTCAAAATGCAATAATACTAGTCTTTGAATAACAGAAAAATGTTTAACTTTTTTATACTACTTACTTAACTAAAAAGTATAATAAAAGTAGTATTAAAAAGATAAACGTTTTTCTGTTATACATTGAAAATGTACTACGAAGTGAAGGCCTCCAAAATTTAAGATATAATAGTTTTTAGTTCTCTCTTAAATTATAATAAAGTACAATAAGAAAGAAGAAGAAAAAATATATACAAAGAAAATAAATGATGGATACATCACTAATCAAAATATTCTTCTAAACTATATAATTCTTTTTCACATAAGAAATTAAACAAATTTGTTTTAATCTTCTGGATAGTATCTTTACACTTGAGAAAATCAGGTAATTTAAGCATTCGTATTTTAAGGATTTGCATGCTCTAAACTTTAAAAACTCATATATTTTTGGTCAAAATTTAAAGGTTCAAATTTTAAACAAAGGAAAACTAATTAATACATTTAGAGCTAAATTTTAAAAACTAAAAATTCATCAAAATCGCTTTATCGAAGTTTTTAAAATCTAAGTATATCTTGATTAAAATTTGAGCCTTAATGTTTCCAAAAAAATCGAAGGTAATTTAGAGGTCCAACCTACAAAACAAAAATCCTTCTCAATCTCATTGATCTAATCTTTAAAAACCCACTTCAAAAAACTTTAAATGCAACTTTTAAAATCACAGTATAGATTAGTTACAATTTGAACTTCAAAGCTACTAAAAAAAACTCGATACAACGCTTGCTCAGGAGCAATTTGGACGTACATCATAAGGATCAAAAGAACTCAAACGAGATTCTCATATTTTTTATAGTTTTATAATTTATATATTTCTTGGCCAAGACTTAATGTTACTAAAGAATCGATTTTTGATGTCTAGTAAGGAGCAATTTGGAAGTACATCCTAACAATCTAAAATACATTTTTATTGTCTTGATTTGAACATGACTTAAACTTTCAAAATCCTCGTAATCCTTTCTTAAAAGTCTGTAAATGTAACGCTTATCTTTTAGAGTTTCTAAGTCATCTAAACTTTTTAAAATATAATTGTAATTCCAAGGTCAAAATTAAATTTCCAAAGCTTCTAGAAAAAATTCCAATAAAATAACAATCCCAAAAAAGCTTATAAAATTGTTATTCTACCAGAACATTCAAGTAAAATGGAAAACGCTTATACATGACAAAAAAATATTAAAAATTCCCAGGATTCTTTTTTAGTAGAGAAAAGACTAATGTACCGAGAATAGATAAATGTTCAAATACAAAACACTAAAACTCTTTAACTACGAATATTTAAGAAACAAAATAAACCAGCTTGAAGCATTCGTTATAACTGAAACTCTTATGTTTTAGTGAACATTGACTTGCAGAGCAGGAAATTCGATCTTTTGGTATAAACAATTATTAAGTTGCATCATATTTTGCTCGCACGGAGTATAAACATGGAGGAATAATGCAGTTTGTAGAAATAATATGGATTTTAAAAACTTTAAGGATTTAAATTGTAAATTAATTTAATAGCATTGTGACTTATCTCTAATAATCATTCCATCATATCAACTATTACATGCTTCTTTAGATGCCTCGAAAAAAAATTCAATATGTTTCTCATAATTTTAAGAAGTTTACTAGTTATTCTACTCATAAATAAATGTCATAGTTGGAGGAGATTTTAATGTGTTGTTCAGTACTAGTGATGGCCGTTCTACTCAGGTAAAAGAACTATTGGCTACTTTTTGGAATTTTTCAACTCTTTATAATGTCTCTTTAACCTGCATGTTAGTATTACTTCAACATATTCTTGTGATTCAGGTCTATCTAACCAGATAGGTATAAGTATACAATTATAGATGAATCAAACAATACCCAAAACAAAAACACAAATTTCGAGTCCCATTACTCGATACTTTTTATTGATTGCTAGAGCAAACAGATTGGAAATTTATTGAGATGTGAAGATGTACTGATAGAAAATATGACTAGTTTGCAAGTGTTATAGCTTAGCATTATTATACATCGTTTCCTGAAAAAAATAATAAAGTTGAAAAATGAATAGTCCTATTAAGTGGTTCAATAATGATTTACGTTATATGAGAAATAATCTCATTTTAATGAAAGATGACAGTAATAGAAAAATTGGTGTAAAATAACCTTAAAATATACTGGAGCTCAAAAGTAATGCAACACCCCTTAGATGTGGTTTAGTCCAGGAACAAATACGAAGGTTTTATTCACCTTCGAAAGAAAAAAAATCGAAAACGTTTTTATTGCTTTATCTTAATTTTTTGTGTACGATTTTTAGACTTATCCGAAAAATAAAGCAACTATAATAATGTTCACATCCAGTCACCTGTCCTACTCGAATCCATAAAAAACCTTGCAAAAATGCCTAGAATTCATGCACCCCTTCGATTTAATCATTAAAGTGATATTAAAAAAGATCGCATTGTTGGCATGAAAGAGGCGGACGGAGAAGATGGTCTGAAGAAAATGACTATCAGCGACAGAGACGTTCTGGTAGGCCTAGGTTTATACAGGGTGGTAAAGAACGGTACCTAAGACTGCTTGCGATACGTAATCGTCTCAACAGTGTCGGATAAGTTCGAGATGCCTTTATTGCAGCAAAAGAACGTGTGGTTTCTAGGAAAACAGTTGATCGAAGGGTTCTTGCCATGGGTTTTATGCGTTCTGTCCGTTTTGGGTGCTACCGATGACTCCGATGCACCAAACTCGTCGCTTGGAATGGTGTTAAGCCATATTACCCCTGGCATTTTGGTATGGAGCGCTATATATCTTAGAAGTAGGTACCCCCTGGTGTTCATTAAGGGTAGTTTAACAGCCCAATGGTAGATCGCTGAAGTTCTACAACCTGTTTAAGTGGAAGTATCTTTTTTTGTAGAATAAAAACTATATCAGCATTTATACTGTTTCCCTAAAAGAATGATTCCGAATTTTAATAACGATACAACGTTTGAAAAATAGACAACTTTTGCATAACATTGCACAAGAAACCGAACTAAGCCGTTTGCATGTATTAGCGATATGATATGACCATTGTAAATGTTTATCAATATAAAGCCTAAAAGCTGTTAATGGTATTTCGAGACGTTAATTGCATTTGAAAACGATTGTATTTGTATTATTTGAATTTAATAGTAATTGATTTTTTTGAAACCAATTATTTGCTGACTGCAGTGCTTTTTGATAATTGTTGGTAAGCTCAATGCTATTACTAGCCCGAACCAAAAATTTGTATTATCTCCATAATTTGTGGTATACTTATTTTCCCCATTAATTTGCTTACTAAAATCATTTATATGAATAATAAAGAGCAGTGGCCAAAGAACACCCCCTTGGGGAACACCCATCTCTATATCTATAGTATTAGACGTGATGGTAACTCTGTCATTGTCATCAGACACTAACTCTTTTCGTCCATTTAAATATCAATCAATTCCATAATTATGTATGTTTTCATTTTTGGAAAGTGAACATTGAAACAATTTCAAACTAATTTTATTAAGTATTAAAATTTTATATTACCATTAATTATCTACGATAAATTAAATTCTCAATTAACCCATGGTGAAACATTTTTATGTGAATTAATTTTCTATTTAATGAAATTTCACCAAATTCTATAATGGGTGCTGTATGATCGGAAAATTTGGAAAATACAACTTCTTTTTCTTAATTTTAGTATTGCAATTAATTAATTATCTAGACAAGATTCGTTTCTTTTCGATATTCTAATTGGTTCGTTTATAACTAATTTGGCAAAATGCATTTAATAGATTTAATAATCTTGAATTTTCAGAACTGCTGCTAATGACATCAATATTAAAATCCCTTTTAATTAAATAGGAAACATTTTCCGTAAATAAAAATCAAACAGATCACTAAGACTATTCAAGAATAAGTGATCCTTTTTGATGATCTGTATTTTGACACAACAATAAATTTCCTATTGACTATTTTAAATTGAGCTTCAGCACATTCTAAAGTTAAGTCTTCGGAAAGAACGCATAAATCCTGTGTAATTTTACCATTTAAACCGATTTTTCCATTAATATTATTTCCAGATAGATATTTCATAGGTTCAAAAATGATAACCAATATCATCAAAAACAAAGTGTACAAGTACTAAATAATGTACATAGATCATCATTACGCCGTATGCAAAAATATCTAAAGGTTTACGACTACTTTAAAGTTCAACTAGTACAAGAATTAAAGTTCGCAAAGGATCGCGGTCAGAGGCTTAACTTCTTAAAACAGGCAATTGAGCGTATTTCAAAGTTTACTAACATCTTGTATTTTGACAAAGCTCATGTTCATCTTAATGGGCATGTGAATAAGCAGAACTACCAACGAATCCAAAATACTAGTAACAGATACCTCTATATTTTCCTAAAGTGACCGTAAGAAGGACTGTGAAGAGTTACCCTTACTTTTTTAAGATATAAGAGAATGTGCAATAACAGTCAATTCAGAACATTGTGTTGGTTTATAAGACAATTTTTTGATAACTGAATTGCAAAACTTACCTGACTTTAACCAAAGAATATGCTTTCAGCAGGACGGAGCAATGTCAAATACGTCTCTGCTACCAGTTCGTAAAATTTTTCCTGGCCTTCAACAAAATTTGTTGAAATTCTCATTGAAATTTTTAGAAATTTGGAAAAGAATTTGTACTAAATGTTGCTACAAATTTTTAATTAAGCAAAATAAAAAAATCAGGAATATTATAAACGTAAAGAAAGTACTAAAGAGAAGGATCGCAATAAAATAATAATCTCCAGAAACGTTTAAAAAATTTAAAGGCAGAATATAAAGTTGAAAATTACAACAAAGTTTAGCCTACAAATGTGTTCTGGGAAGGTTCAAACAAGGAAGAATTTAAAAACTTCTGCGAAAGAAAGAACAGGATACATATTGATTTGATAATAGTTTAACAATATATTAACAATCAAGTCAATTTTCAAAAATTAAAAGAAGGAAAATAATAATATATAGGCAGAAAGACCTCTGGTCGATAGCCTTTTGAAAAATTAATACATTAACACCTCATTCATTATTCATTATTCCAATGTAAATATGTACAAAAATTTGTCAATAAATATATGTTACTACTACTACTAATAATATAGAATGTAAGAAATATTTCTTTAGAAAATGATAAAATCAAGGAATATTTATTGAATGATTTTCTCATTTACCTATTCGTAAAACATTGTAAAATAATAGGTAAAATCAAATTAAAAACACTTTAGTGCAATAAACCAAATGTTAATTTGTAGAGTTTTATAGTCAAAACATATTAATTTCATCTTTAATTTTTGCGGAGACCCTCTTAAACCGATTGAATACATTATTGTAATTACAAATTAGAAAACACAGATTTTTTTACATGTTTACTCAAAAGGAACTAATAGTATTATTAAAGAGGACGGATATATTTTTGGTATTGAAAAATCCTATTTTATTCTGCAGAGCAGCGTGACGTTGAAATTTTTTTGATACACTGTAAACATTTAAAAACCTTTTGAGCGCATTCTTTCTAACGGAAACTGCGATCAATAGGTTGACACGTATATTAAATCTCTTTGTGGATTCCAATAACAAAAAGATATTACGTTTTCGACAAACAACGGCCGCGACCAATGATATGATCAAATATTTCTTTTACCGAAACGATTGGAATTATATTTTCATATTAGGCCACCTATTTCTATACTATAATCGTTAAATAAGGATTTAGTTAAATAAAGGAAAATATAAAAATACAAATAAAGATATAAAATGTATTCTTACTAATTTTATCAGGATAGCAAGTGTGACCTTATTTCAATTAGTTTAGTTTAGTTTAGTTTAGTTTATTTGCTTTTCAAGATCTATTACAAAGTATACATATGATAAATATTATTATATTCAAATTGTAAGCATATACAATTTGAATGTAATAATATTAAACATTCAAATTGTATATGCTTACAATTTGAATGTAATAATATTGTCACACTTACTATTCTGATGAAATTAGTAAAATACATTTTATGTTTTGAAATTTATAATTAAAATTATCAAATCGCACATAATTGTGTTAATGCCCCATCCTGATATTAACGGAAACTGTGTCAAATTTGTTATAACCGTAATGAATGAAGTTTCGCGCGGTGCAACGACGTCCAAAAAAAAAACTTGAAACGAAAATTAGTTCTTCATTTAGGTGCATTATGAAATTACGCGAAACGGCTCCCTTAGTGCACCGGCGGGCGCAACGTGTCATAAAATCCCTAATAGAAGATCACAACGAAAGTCCCTTCATATTAACGCTCCGAAAGTTTTATTAGAGTTTATAATCGGTTTTTGCGAGCGCTTAATACAATTAAAACTTTAATACGCGCCCCCGTGACAACGGGCCGCGCATTTTTAATACTGAAATAGTGGCCGAGCCCGTCCTCACTTTCCTTTCCTTCCGCCGCCGGCGAAACGTTGATGCTTGACACTGGCACACCGGAAGATTTATGTGTTTATACGAATTTCACCACTGTCAAATTGATTTACTGGCTCCGTCCATTCAGAAAAATGTTTCCCATCTTGCAATTAGTGTTTTATATATGGCATATTTAGTACGGAAACGTGTCAACTGAAATGATTTAATGTGGACGGAATTAAAGCAATGTGCACATTTATTTATATTCATGATCGATGTTAGTTTTATTATTCAAAAGGGATCTTCATTACCTAAAATATTATTATATTACTTGTACAATTGAATTTATTTGAATACGTGAAAACTATACTAATAACAATAGGATCGTTGAAGTAGTCTCACGAGTTACATAATGGTGGAGGCGCCGGGCTGCATCCTATTGGATACAAATCATATTGTTTTTTTTATCTTTCAACTGATGTATTTAATAATATTTTTATTAGAAATATGCCCATAAAGGCTATAATTTACCCTTTTTTACAACAAACTTTTAAATTTTAAATTCATAGATGTACTGATTATATAATTTCCTTGAAATTATTGGATACAATTTTTCTGTATACACGGGCTATATCACTTGCTGGACCTTGTGAGATTTATAAAAACGTCACCACTCGGACGGTTCAGTGTCAATTATGGATTGGTAGATCGGGAGATTATCCTCTCTCCGAAGAGACGGCGATCCCTGTAAGCGCCGGCACAAAAAACGGACATTCTCCACTTCGACGCGTCTGGAAGCGAGTGCATTAAATCATTAACTGTTTAGAATTAATTATTAAATTCACTCGGTTGATTGCGCACACGATACACCACCGTACATATTAGTGATTTAAGCTATAAAAAACGACTGCATCTTATCATCGATTCGGAGCATTGTTACGTGCAAAGCAGAATTAGGGGTAATAACTGCACCATCTCCCTTCATAGCTAATATAACTGCAAACCAATGCAGGCATGTGTAAATTTGCTGGAGCTGTAGTCAGTGAAGTGATAATAAATACTATTAGCGACGAAGTAATATCGATCGACAGTTTGTATATTATCAATAGTTACAAGTAATTGGTTTAATTTAGCTTATACACCGATTTAATTCTTTAATTAAAATAATAAGTATATAATTCTATAAAATGCTTTATTTAATATCTCATAAAATAACCTTCATTACCATTATCTACTAAATTTATATATAAGACTTATTTGATTGAATTTATTAGTTTATTTTAATACACTTTGTGAATAGTTAACTTAAATAGAAAATGTTTGCGTTTTTAGGTCTCTAAGCCATTATTGGACAATAAGTTTGTGTGAATGTAGACATTTATTACACTGAACGTATCTACAAAATTGTGCATACGAACATTCCCTAACGTCCTGCTGCCATTATACAACTTCCATATCGGTATTTCAAGCAGGACCATCGGACAAAAAAGGTTCGTTAACGAACATATCTCCCCATCGTAATATGAAAAATTCTTGTTCGTTAAAATATTTCCGGTAAAGAGCGGTGTTGATGAGGCCGTAAAAAGTTGAGTCGATAGATACCGAGTCAGCAATTGAGGCGTAATTATAACCGCCAGTGGTCCTTGGCGTCGTGAGCGTCGCGATGTCGACACACACGCCAGTATTATAATTAAGTGCACTCTATTACGAAAAATCGTCGACGCCACGAGACGCCAAAGGGTTTCCTGCGTTTTCCCGCTTCTGCTGTGATATATAATGGCGTCGCAATAAGAATGCTGATCTACGGGCGAGAGGAATCGAGTGGAGTGGATGTCGATGCCCCGGCAGAACGGACGAATTTAAATATTAAACGTCGCCTGAATCTGACAGAATAGATATTTAAGTCGATGCAAATTTAATATCGGGCCCATTGAATTTTATTAACGTTAGGACCGTACCATTCGGCGGCCACCGCGACGGATTATTACTTTCTGAGTGTGGACTTTTAAAAGAGGTACCCTCGCCATCCGCACCATCTTCACGGATGCTCAAATATACATAAACATGAACCATTCGCTATGGGAGCGGTAATTTATGGCCGCATTAACTCAACATATATTCAATTAGATTGGATTGACTGCACCCTCGCTGCCACATTCAGGATTTCCTTAATGGCTTCATCTCGGGCTATGATATTACACGAAAGAATTAGAGGGCAATTGCACGTAGGAAACGTAAATGTATACATATTTACTGTAATACTAAACCATGCAAATATCTATATTACATTGAGACACTTTTTTTAATATCACAAGGCCTTAAGGTGCATTAAACTACATCTATATTACTTCAATTGAAGAAATTGATCAATGCTGATAAAAAAATTATTTTATATATTATCACAGTAGTTCTAGAAGAAATGCTATTATTATTATATATCAGGTTTCCAAAGTATTTTGACCTGGAGTAATTTTACTTTTGACTACATCAGTATTTTCTATAAAATTGATTGTAGATTTATGATTATCTTCAAGTTCTTACGGAAACTGAAAAAGGAATGATTTAGGAAATTAAGATTTTGTGAGGAGATTTATTGGTGCGATAATAAGAAATTAGAAACTGTAATTTTTGGGGATTGATTTTAATGCGTAAACCAATCTTGAAGGGAGTCAATAAGTTTTTGAAAATGGTGTTGGTAATGTACGTTGAATTAGGGCAATATTATCTGAAAATTGCAGAAGATATTTGGTAGAATTTAAGTAGACAGTATTGAAGTTATAGACTTAAAGACAAAAAAAAATTAAGGTAAAAACGCGGAGCCTTATGAGAATGCCTCTTCTGAAGTAAAAAAGAAAAATAAGAAACAGAGTTATTGACTTTAACTTTTGGGGATATATTGGACAAGAATTCATTAATAATGATATGATATCGTTATAAATTTGTATAATAACCAGAAATTTATCTCTTCAAATGAAGGGGAAGTTCAACGTCGGCAAAGAAAATCAAAATAATATTTGATGATCTACTTAAAATTCAGTGGCAGGATTTTGTTTTTGAGAATGGAAACGAGTGATCTAAGTACATTTTTTAGTCTAAAATATTCGTGGTTTCAATCGTATTAGAAATATCAAAGAATTCAAATACTTAACGAACAGACTGATTTTGCTTTATGTGAATATATATGTTTCCGGTTTTGTTTATTTACTTCTAGCTTAATTACGATTAGATCTTGATCAAAACTATAGTTCCTAAAAATAAATCGTTGCGATACATAAAGCTAACACTAATCCAGGAATTTCCCTACTTAATAAACAGGCTGATTTAGTTTCTTTTTTTTAAATGTACGAGTTTTTCATTTTGTTAAATTACTCCTAGTTTTTACTTTCCCTATATAGTATATATAGGGGAAGTATTGTTTTCGTGCGTGAAAATGTCTGTGAGCGCTGTATCTCAAAAACAAATGATCCGATTGAGATAAAACTTTAAACTTAAGGTTTTGCCATTAGAAACTCGAACTGAAAAGCTTTTGGTAAACATTCAAAAACCGGAAATGGATGTTTACTCGAGGCCGTGTTTTGTTTTTTTCCGATATTTTTTTAAAAATGAAATATATTACAAAACCTTTCAAACAAAAGTTAAAGGGATTAAAAAACTAAACAAGTTTTATTAAAATATATTTTTCATAAAATTCTTAACTTTCGAGAAAAAATAATAAAAATTGAAAATTTCGATATTTGTTGTTAATTGCTAATAAACTATTGGAGTCATATAAAATTTACATAACAAATAATTGTAGAAAATCCAAAACTGAACAAATTAGTAAGAATTTCTTTTTTCCGTAAACCTCATAATTTTCGAGTAAAATATAGGGAAATTATTATGATGGCTACATAAGTATTGTTTCGTGAATGAGAATTTCTGTGGACTGTTTATGTTTTATTGTTAAAAACTGGAACTGAAAAGCTTTTTATGAACATTAATAAACCGGAAGTGGATGTTTACTCGAGGCGTTTTTTTTTGTTTTTCCTCAATATTTAAAATCTAAATTTAAAATATATTACATACATTTTCAAACAAAAATTAAAGGGAATGAGAAACTGAACAAGTTTTATAAATACATGTTTTTCGTAAAGTTCTTAATTTGTGAGAAAAATATTTAACTTTAGAATATAGCAGAAATTTTTTTAGAATTTTCTTTAAAGATTCTTAAATTTCAGTAATTTGTCCTCCATACTTTTAGTTTTTATTGTAACTTCCTTTCCAAAGAATTTTCATCGAAAATTCTAGAAATTTTTACAGGTTTAGCAAAGATTTTTTTCAAGAGTTTCAAAAGTCATTATTTATATTTATTTATAAAAATATTTTCGTGGTTTCTATACAAGATTTTGTTCAACTTTTTCTATTAGAAAATTTTCTTCTAAATTTCTATAATTTTCTCAGATGATCCATACTTTTAGTTTTTATTTTACAATGAGGTTTCTACAATTTTTCACAAGATTTTATTTTAGGTTTATAAAACATTTTTTGAGATTCTAAAAGTGTACTGTAATTTCTTTTTCTTATCTAATAAATAAATAGATATTTATAGAATTTTTAGCAAATATTGTAATCAAAAGTTATACAGTTTATTAGGAAAATTTCTTCTAATTTTCTAGAACTTACTTACATTTAGGCTTCTAAAAGTTTCAGGAATTTTTTTTTGCTTCTTCTTTTCCAATGAATTTTGACCAAGGATTCTAAAATTTTTCACAAGTTTCCCTTGTAGATTTCTAGATTTTATTTTGGAAGTTAACAGTAATTTCTTATTCATATTTCCAGAATTTCTAGCAAAGGTCTTATTCGGGAGTTCTAGACGTTTTATAAAGTTAGTTTTAATATTTTTAGAATTTTCTTTGATGCTGTTTTCAGTAATTTCTCATGTAGATTTTTTATAAATTGCAAAGATTTTCCTCAGGGCTCAAAAATTTAAAAAAAATCTTTACCAGAATTCGACACTTTTTTTTCGAGAGTTCAGAAATTTTCAATAACTCATATTCAAATTTGGAGGCTATAGCTTTTTCTAGAAAATTTATGCCTAGAAATTTCCAACAATTTCTTTTGTAGGGTTCTAGAAATTTCTCCAAGGAATCTACTATTTCTTTTTTCTTAAATATTATTATTTGTTGTTTATTTAGGTTGTAGCATTTCATTAATGATTTTAGAATTTGCTATAAATATCTTTTCAAAAATTTTAGTATCTTCCGTTAATTATTTAGATTTATTTCCTTATTTTGTTGTTTTTTTTTCTCAAAAAGGTCTGTAAATTCTAGTATTTTTGAGCAATTTGTTTTGGATATAGCAAAGCAATTTTTCTAGAGTTGTGTTTTAGAATGTTTTTGTAATATTTCTGGAAATTTACAAAATTTCTTGTATCGTTACATTGAAATTTTAGGAATTTCTTATCTAAATTACGCAAAAAAATCAAGATTTTTAGTCCATCAATTTGTATGTCATGTTAGAAATCATTTCGTAAAAGAAGTTTTTTAAACCGTCCTTGCTATAAAAAGTTATTTTAAAAATACTGAAAAACAATTGAAAATCGAATGTCTAATTTTTCAGCATTTTTACTTCTCTTCGTTGCTGGTAATTTATTAGTGGAAGAATTTTCGTAATTTCATTATTATTTAAAGAATTATAGCTAAAATATAACGAATTTTTGATTTTTATTGTATCAATTTGAATTTGTAAAATTTGGAAAATTTCCATTAAATTGCGAAGATTTAAATAAAGACTTTTTTAGAAAATTTGTTTTTAAAAATCTAGACTCAGGAAATTTCTAGTAATTTCTTCTCCACATTTCAAGATTTTTTCAACTTGTCTTTTAAATCGCAAAGATTTTCTTTGAGGCTTTAGAATTTTTAGAATTTACTTCTATAAATCAGATTATTTTCTCGAGGGTTCAGGAAATTTCTAGCAATTTATTCTCCAGAGTTCAAGATTTTTTTTGAAGTCGTCTTTTAAATTGCAAAGATTTTCCTTGATGCATTCTAGATTTTTTTTTTCTAAAAGTTTGGAGTTTAGAAATTGGTCAATAACTTCTTCACCAAATTAAATATTTTTCAACTTTTCTTATAAATTGCGAAGATTTTCTTTCCTTTTTTTTCGAGAATTCAAGTGAATTTCAGAAATTACTTCTCTAGAATTCAACATTTTGTTTCAACTATAAAATTATTTAGAAAGTTCTAAATTCCGGAATTTTTCTTGGAGGGTCTAGAATGTTTTAGAAAATTTTCCCCTACAAATATTTTCTTATTTTCGAGAAAGTTTAAGGAATTTTCCGTAATTTCTCTTCCCGATTTCAATTAATTTTTTAAATGGTCTTCTAAATTTCTAGGAGGCTCTAGAATTTTTTAGAAAATTTTCTTTTAGAAGTCTAGACTTTTTTCCAAGGGTTCAGAAAATTTCCAGAAATTTCTCCTCCAGATTTCAAGGTTATCTTCTTATCTTAAAAATTGCAAAAAATTTCTTGGAGGCCCTAGAACTTTTTAGAAAATTTGTTTGTAGAAATCTACATTTTTCATGAGGCCCCAGATTTTTTTGATTTTTTTTTTCTAAAATCTAGACTTACTTTTTCAAGAATTCAAGAAATTTCCACTAATTTCTTCTCTAGGTTTCAAGACATTTTATTCAACCCGCTTTCTAAATTGTGAAGATTTAATTGGAAGCTCTAAAATTTTAATAATTTGTATGGATTACCACGTAGTAACGGTCCCAACCATTTTCTTTATCAAAAATATTACTTCTGACAATTTTCTTTTATTCAAATTTTGTAATTAAAGTTATTGCAAACCGCGAGGCGATCAGTAATTAAAGTTAATATGTATATGTAGGGTGGGTGGGTGGCCTATAACCCACCCTCCAATCAGTAAAACATAAGCGAGGGTTTTAATTAATGGTAAAACGTAAATAAACTTAACATTTTGCAAAGTTTCATAGATTTATTCAAACAAATTTTGAAATTTAAGAAATTTTGAAAAATAAGACATAACTTTTCAAACAAAAGTTAAAGAGAATGTTAAACTGAAAAAGTTGCATTAAAACATTTTTTTGTAAATATTGAATTGACGAGGCGGATACATGATGAAACTACATAACAAATTGAAATAAAACAACACAGTTGGGAGGGTTTCACATTTATTGTTGAACACTGCAACATGTTCATTCATCATTCATCTGCCTGATGAAGCCACTGTGTGGCGAAACATGTTGCAGTGTTCAACAATAAATGTGAAACCCTCCCAACTGTGTTGTTTTATTTCATTTTTTAAAAGTTCTTTATTTAAATTTTTTTGCTTATTACTAATAAACTATAGGAACTAAATGCAATTTATATAACAAGTAATTGTGAAGAATTTAAAATTGAGCAAATTATTAAGAATAACCTCATGGTTTTCGAGAAAAATATAAGGAAAGTATTATGATGGCCACATCACCATTAGCTTATAATCAGACATTGATCAAAGCTAAAACAAATCGTTGTGACATTAGTAATTCCAGTGCCAAATAATTAAATATGACTAGGTTTTCAAACAAAAAACGAGGAAACAAAATTTGAGTAATATTAGGTTAGCTTGTTTTTATTTTCAAACGATCAAAGTGTCCTTATCAACAATATAATTAATATGAAAATGTTTTACCATGGGTTAATTGAAAGATTAATTTATCGTTTAATGGCATTTTTAATATAAGATGTAGCGGAAATTTAAGTTTTACAGAACAAAGCAGAAAGTGTATTTAATTTGTGATTAAGTATGTATGACGAAGTAGAAGCCTCCATTTTCAACGAGACACAATTTATATGATCCACCAATGTAAGTTTTACATCGAATACAACAACAAGATCTTTTATTTCACATAATTTATATTAATTAGTATCATCAATATGATAATTGCAGTTAACATATGTTCTTTTGCGCAAAAATCTAAATGATTTGTATTTTTCTGTATTAAAAAATAATTGATTTTCAGAACACCAAACGAAAACTAGATTATTATCTTCCTAAGGATATTATAATTCCGAAATTTTAATTCAGAATTCACAACATTGTGGAATAATATGTAATTAAATAAAAACACTTGATTTGTTCCACTAAATTTAGTGAAACAAACCAAGTGTTTTTAATTACTACTCTTCTCTAAAAACTAAAAACTTCTAGTTTAATAATGACAAGTTAAAATTGTCGAAACTATAGTCACTAAATAAAGTCAGTGTTATACAAACAAATTTAAAAAGTTTTTTTATTTGCGAAGGATAATGTATAACGAAGTAGAAGCCTCCATCGTTAATACTTTAGGACATAGTTCTCGGTAATCCGTAAATGGACATAAAAAGACAACAGCCAAAGAATTGTTCGATTTCATTAACTGAAACAGCAATGGGTTTGCATACATATTGGTATAGTCCACTATATTTCTTATAATTTCCTTGTCAAATAGTTTTCGAAAATAGGTCATATGAGAATGGGGTGCTTCGGAGGCATTAGGGCAATCTATTTTCCAAGGGCAAAAATAACTATTATTATTCGTCTGAAAGAGTGGTTGCCAAAAAATTCTTTGTGGTTTTGTATCTGAAAGTTATAAGGGCTCATAGAGGGTTAAGAAAAGTTTAGGGTTGTTACTGTTTTAAACAATGTTACATTTTCATATTTTGGACATTGGACACTAAGTAACTAGTAATAAATGATCTGCAATTAGTGGATCAATAATATCACTCTACGTGTTACCAGAACATAAATTCGTTGCCATCAAGTGTATACATGAATTTGATATGTTTCCATTTGCTCCAACTCTAATACGTTTTGGATTGGTGTTTGTTATATTTAAATTAAATGCATTTAACACACCATCAAAAGTTCGTTTTTGCCATACTATTCACCAGAAAATTTATATTAAAATCTCCACATATAAAACAATTACATGCAATTTAAAATCATTAATAGACAAAATACATACGCAGTCTCCAAAAATACATTCAATAAAGTATGTTTTTATAAAATTTAACTCTTTACATTTAAATCTATCCAACCACGATGCAAAAAATACGTCAATACTGAAACCAATGTTCTTCTTCTACTACTACTACTACTATTATTAAAGTAACAATTATAATCATAAGAGCCTATATAATGGAGAATAAATTAAATCTGTCCAAAATATCTCTTGCAAGCTTAAGGAATTTTTTGTAGGAATATTTGTAAACGTACTACTAGCATTTAATGTAGAGTTTAGTTTTTAGTTTAGTACCAGGGAGTTTTTGGCAGCCTATTGACCGAAATTTGTGATTTTTTAGAAGTTGAATTATTTTGATAGTTAAGCGTTGTAAATATATTAATCTACCGGATGAATTGGCAGATTAGACCTAATCTACCAGTTCCTACAATTTGCAAAAAAGCTGATAAATTCTTCTCAAAACTTATGCAATGAATTGCTCTATAAATACATCTTAAATTATTTCAATTTCGATTAATTAAAACATTCTCAAAACTTCTCAAAACTCATGCAATGAATTGCTCTATAAATACATCAAAATCATTTCAATGAGAAGATTAATTAAAACATTTCTATATTTTTGTATATTTCTCCGATTAGTTTCCACACCACTTAATTAATCTTCTAAATAAAAAAAGAATGTTTTTCCATAGGTGAAATTAGAATTTAGTTAAGAGCAAATCATTTCTACCATAAAATATGCATCTACAATAAGTAATCAATTGACAAGAAAACGAATTAATTACGCTTTTTTAAAATTTACAAGCATATTTTTATTAATGTATCAAATTGCGCCATCTAAACTGGTATCTAAGTCAATTTGGAAGATTGATACAAATTATATTCTATAATTTCTTTATTGATCTAAAATATTTTCGATCAGAAATAAACGTACAAGACACTGCGCATTGCACTTATCTAATCATGTGTTGTGCTGGGAAACTTTGAGCGCTGCATACCAATACATCCGGCTGCCAAGAAAAGCATTCGGAATTTAACATTTCTCGCCGTGAAATACTTTCCGTTGAAATAGTAATATTTATGAGTGATATCTGGAGCGATATCCTTCGACCGAAAAACGGAATCGCCGCTTAATCAAATAAATCGAATCCGGGACGTTACAACGGGGCAGAATTATTTGAATGTTTTTGCTGAAATGTTGAAGCCTCTCTCTTTCTCTCCGTCATCGGAGTTCCGACGTAAAAACAACTACCAGTTGACACGTTTATGGCATCTCAGACATAATTCGTTCAGCCTTTTAACTCGTGATTTTCTCTAAAGAAAATTTTTGTTTTTTCAATTTACCATATTTTTTTTGCTATACGTATATTTTAATTATTTTATAGTTTCAATTTATTGATTATTAATGGGTTAATAGAATATTCATGTAGCTTAATAAATATATAATTTTATATGGGAAAAAAAAACCGATTTAATTCAATGCGATTTGTTTTACAAATAGTTGCAGTTTTTTTTTTAAACAGCTCTAGCAGAAAATGTAAACAGCTGTATAATTTATTGTGTGGCGATTGCATCTACAATCAGTTTCATGCCGCATTGTAGTAAATGCGATAAATTAGCATGCAAGGCATTACCGTTTTGTATATTTTATTAGCACAAGATAAATGTTTATGGATGGAATGGTGAAATCGTCACATAAATTACATTTATATTCCTTCAACTGTTTATACCAACTGCTAAAAAAATTAAAACCGCCATCCCCTAATAATTTATTTATTGAAGACTAGATTTACGTCAAACGATTTAATTAAATAAAACAGGTTTCGAAATTACATTTTATGGTATTATGAATATTTGTTTCGCATTATAATCCGAAATTTTATAAATAATTTTTCTTTTGTGCTCAAAGCGTCGACCGCATTGTTTGTTTAGCATAATAAATAACATTCGAGTTTCGTTTGATAATAATCAGCCTCGTTACCGAATTGCGGCTAAATAAATATACTGGCTTTATAGAAAACAACGGATAACAAATAATTAATTCATAATTATATATATATATATATATATATATATATATATATATATATATATATATATATAATGCCGCTAATATTAACACTAAATTATGTATAAACTTCAGTGTTATATTTTAGTACAATGGAAACTAAATATCAAGGCAACATATTCCGATCGATATAATGTTATTGAAGGGTACCACGCTAATGAGTGATAACAAAAACTTTATCAAATAGTAATAATCATTTATAAAATTGTTACGTTTTTATAACCTAATATTTAAATCTGTATGCACGTACCCCTTTTTATATAATATAAATGCTGATAAAATAATTTTATAGGAAAGAATAATAATGGTTTGTATAACCTTTCTTTTCAAGTTTCCTTAGAGATTCCCTTGCCTTGTGTCTTTTTTTCCTGACCTACTATAATAAATTACATATTAACTCAGCGTACCTATCTCGATACAGTGCATTAACCTTACTCAAGGTTACACTCGCTGAAGCAATACGTTTATGCAGTAGGTCAAGGTTACACTGACTCAATATCTTGAACATTACCGTAGGTCAAGAATACGCTAGGTCAATATATAGCTTGTTAGGGTAAGTCAGGAGTACGCTAGTTTATAAAATCGTACAAAGTACAATTTGATTTATAAATTCAATAACAGCTATGATTGTTGCTCAAGAACTTTGATAGATAGATTAGACGTGCGCACCAACCACTACATACAATTGCCGTTCGGATCGTCGTTATTATGACGTATTCTTCTTTTTATTCGATAAGAGGAGAGGAAATCTTACATAGATGGTAATATCGGATTCTTACCGACTAAAACCTTTCCTCCTCGATCATCTTGTTGAGGTAGTTCAGAGTCAGAGGTCTATCCTAGCTGGGACGTCAGGAGAAAAAATCGCAAGATTTACGTAACCGTATGTCCAGTTGAGTGCCCTTCGTAAAAGAGAAGTCAATTAGAATTTGTCTTCGACAGCGATGTTTGCCATTTGGTGAATATTTTTGAAAATTAATTCCGTGAGGTCAATTAAGTTTACTATAATAGCTTACAGAAATCTCTTTTATGTGCCAGCTTTACGTTCACTGGAGAACGCATTGTTAATTTTAATGCAGAATTTAATTTTCTGAAGGAAATCGTGCATACGCCGAATTAAGTATTCGGGAAAGTTCATCGAAATCATTTTATATATGCCAAACCCTAGCAAAGGTTGTTGAGACGTCGAGGAAAACAGCAGCCGTGTCTCTTTTAATTACGAATCCTTCAGTAATGTTTCTATACGTTTATCATCTCAAAATTATTTGAGAAGCTTACAGTTAATAGAATGATGACATTTGTTCACAAACTTTGTATTATTACAAACAAATCAACAGAGGCAGCAGGCTACCAATTATTGCATTATATCATTTCTGAAATAGACTCGGAAAAATACGCTGTTAGACCTTTTTCGATCTGTCAAGAGCTTTTGACACAATGTCGCATCAATTTATTTTAGAAAAGTTATGACGATACGGGTTCAGTGGTAAATTTAAAACGTTTTTGAAATCGTATTCACAAAATATAAAGTTTAAAGTAAAAATTGAGATCAATTTACTAAAAGGACATATCTTAAATGTAGAAAAACCTAAAGGGTCTATTCTTGGCTTTCTGTTATATATACTATTTGTAAACAATTTACCAGAATCATTATCTTTTGATGAACTTATTTTTGCAGATGATGCAACTATTTTGATGTCATCGTCGATCCTATCAGAACTAAGACAGGGTTGAAACTATGATAAATTACACAGGCTCACGAAGATTTTGCGGCATCAGATATTTTAATGCAGATAAGTCAAATCTCTTGATAACAGCAATGTAATTAGTTTTTGCATATCACGTACAGATTTCGAACTATTTTAATCTTTGTGTATTTGCTTACCGTACTCCTTGCATTTTCAGTATCGCTTCAACCTTGTATTTGATACCGTGTTTAGAGATAAAACTAGTGTGGAACAATGTTCAAGTGGTACATCAAGAAGACGCTATGTGAACAATTTAAATAATTTTTGATATATCAGTTGGTGTTATGTATGTTTAAGTCAGTGGTGTAAGACAGAATGGTCATCTTTGCTTTTTGATGTTCCTATAGTTTGGAGAGAACAACAAAAACATTATAATGATTGTTATTTATATTTGTGCAAATTTTCGGGGTTTAATAAGAAAAACAAAAAGGCCATTAAATATCCAATTATTCCATCAACAATTAGACCTATAGCACATGGGCCAGATATTCCTACTCCAACACCACCAATAGAATTACAAGAGAGTAGTACCAATTACTTAACCAGTGAAGTATTTTTACCATAGATGCAATATTTTAGCCATTGCTGGCGTATTTATGTCTATTTTATATGGAGCTACTAATTGTGAATTATCTGTCATTTGCCATTTTGTCATATATCAATTATCGTTTCTAGTCTTTTGGTATTTGTGTTCATTCCATCGTTTTTCATTATTTATTTATTTATGTATTTTTTACGCTTCAGCTTTCTTCCTAAGACAAAACATACAAAATTCTTAGATAGAAGAAGCGGGGCGCAGTTCATGCGATCCGATGCTCATCCACTCTAACCCATACTGACAGGCAGTGATAGTCCAAGAATTCTCTGTGTTCTCTTTACCATTAATATTAGTTTATCTGTCACTTAGTCATTTATCATTTTGTCATTAGTGATTTTTCGTCTGCCTATCACTGTCATGATTATGATTTATCGTTTGCCACAATTTACTTTTTTCTGCCACTTGTCAATTGTCATCTGCCATCTATAATTTATTATTTATCTGGCATTAAGCAATTTATCATTAATAACTTGTCATTTTGTCATATTTCATTTATCGTCTGTCGTATAGTATTTACTATTTTGTCAATTGTCATCTATCATCTACCATTTATCATTTTTCTATCATTTATTACTTTGACAATTGTCACAGTTAATTTTCACTTGCCATCTATTGTCTGCTTTTTGGGAATTGTCCCTTACCATTTGTGTGATTTTATCAAATTGTCATTCGTCAATTATCTGCAGTCCATTGATTTTCATTAGTCTATTTGTCATTTAGTCATTCGTCATTGTCATTTGTCATCTTTAATTTATTATTTTCTTGTCATTTATCATTTTGTCATTTGTGAATTGCCAAACAATAATTGATTGAATCATTTATTATTCTCCGTCATTTTACATTCTACTGTACGTAAATTATCTTCTGTTGTCATCAATTGTGTGTCATAATATTTATCTTCTAAAGTGCATAATTTGTCATTTGTCATTTTGTCGCGCGCAAATTTGTTATTTGTCTGTCATTTAGCAATTGTCATCTGTCATTATTTTTGAATTGTCTGACAATTGTCATTTTATCATACGATATTTTAATATTTTGTCATTTGTCGTCTATAATTAATTATTTTTCCATCATTTGGCAATTGTCATGTATCATGTATTATATAATCTGTCACCTATAATTTATCATTTTGTCGTTTGCTAATTGGCAACTTTTATATTACTTAGTATTTTTTAATTGCCTGCCATTTTTATTATTTTATCATATGTCATTTTTAATTCTGTTGTTGATATTTTAATATTTTGTCAAGTGCCGTCTATAAATAATTATTTTTCCGTCATTTGGCAATTGTCATCTATCATTTATAATATAATGTCATCTACAATATATAATTTTGTTATTTTTCATTGGCATCTAATATTGTCACTTGTCATTTTTTTGTCGATATTTTAATATGTTGTCAATTGTCATTTACCGTCTATAATTAATAATTTTTCCGCCATTTGGCAATTGTTACCTATCATCTATAATATAATCTGCCATTTATAATTTATCGTTTTGTCATTTGTCAATTGGCATCTACTATTTATTATTTTTGAATTATCTGTCATTTCTCATAATATTATATGTCATTTATTTTCTGTTATCGATATTTTAATATTTTGTTAATTGTCATCTATCATCAATAGTATAATTTATAATTTAGTAATTATGCACTGTCATCTATCATCTATTATTTATCATTTCTTGTTTTGTCATAAACCATTTATTACATTGTCACTGTCAATTATCACCTGCCATCTATAATATATTATTTGTCTGCAATTTGGTAATAGTTGTTTGTCATTTATTATCCGCCTTCTATAATTTCTGCGACTTTTGTCATTTGCCAACAATCATCTGTTGTCAATAATTTATTAGTCTGTCGTCTATAATTTATCGTTTTTCTTTGGTCCAACTTTTTGCCATTTAGTCATTATCGCTTGTCATCCAAAATTTTGCCATTTGTCAATTATCATCTGTTGTTATAATTATTATAATAATATAATATAATTTATTATTAGACATTTATCAATTGTCACCTGACATATATCATTTACCAGTTGTCAGTTTATTAAGTCATTTATTGTTTGAAGTCTACAATTTCTCAATTTGTCATTTCTCAATTGACAATTATCATTTTGTAACTTGTCAGTTGTCATCTACCATTTATAAATTTTCATCATTTATCATTTTGTCATTTGCCAATTGTCATCTGTCATTTATTATTTGGCATTTGTCAATAGTCACTGTCTTATATCATTTAAAATTTTGTCATTTTATTATGTCACTTATTGTGTGAAATCCATAATTTGTAATTTTGTTATTTGTAAATTGTTACAATTTATAATTTTTCTGTCAATTGTCATTTTGTCACTTATCGTTTGTCATCTACCATTTATAATTTAATATTTGGCATTTGTCTATGGTCATCTGACATATATCATTTAGCAATTGTCATTTTATCAAGTCATTTATTTTATTTTGTTCATTGTTAATTGTCATCATTTTTCTGTCAATTGTCATTTCGTCACTTTTCAACTATCGTCTATCATTTATAATTTATTATTTTAATGACATTTATCAATTGTTGTCTGTCGTCTATAATTTATCATTTTGTCATTTGCCAATTGTCATCTGTCATCATTTACTAATTTTTCATTTGTCATCTATAATTAGAATTAATTATTTGTCTGTCATTTGTCAATTGTCGTCTGTTTACATTATATCATGTAAAAGTTTCGGCCAATGATTCATAAACTTTAACTTAATTGACAACCGTTGAAAAAAACGAGAAGTATGTAACATTGATCCGATTTACTTTAACGATAATTTCTCAACCGCTGCACATATTCTTAGAGAAGATTTACCTTTTACCGATAATGATCCTATCATAACTATTATTAAACTGAATTCCAAGTTCCCGTCTGAATACTTTAAAATGCAACAAATGCTAAAATGATGTGTTATTATTAATACGTTGAATAGCTCAACATCTTTGAATATATAAGGGTTAACAATTCCTCTAATAAAAGCAGTGTTAGCAGCTACGTCTAATCTCTTCTACTAAATTGATTAATTTATCTATTAACAATAACGTATTTCTTAAATCCCTTACAAGAGCTCGGAATATACCATTGCATAAAAAGGGAGATAAAACAGATTTAAACAATTACAGACCCAGTAAATAAATCTGGGAAAATTTTCCCATAATTTGCTTTTTTTTCTCGACAAAAATGCTGCACAGTTTTATTCACTTTATTAATGAGTCCTAGAATGAATTCTATATCAACATTACTCTCATTGAATTATTTTTTTCTTATGGAAAACTAATAACACAATTTAAAATTACGTATGAAGATAGTAATAGTTAATAATTAACTATTGGTAAAGCAGTGTTAAAAGTGTTTTATTTAATTTTAATCAAAATGTACCACCAAGTAAACGCCGACAACATTCAAGAATCTATTTATTTTGCTTTCTATAAATCAAATTCATAAAAGTTTTTATTTAAAAAAAATGTTTTCTTTAGAAAATGTCTTTTTACTGTATTTTAACTTTAACTTATTATATTTTTACAACATATACAATTAGGTATGGATTGCTACGTAGTAACGGTCGCAACCATTATCTTTATTATATACAATTAAATTTGATTTGAAAAAATAACCAGCTTAATTATTTTAATTTCGTTCTTAATTTTTTTTAACACGCTTTCACGACAGTTTAAAATTTTTAAAGTTGTAGCATAATAGAAACATTGTTATTATTAAACGGTCGAATTTAATGAGATAATTCCGGAAACAATGAAAGCCACATTGACCTACTTCCGTTGGACTCATAATAATGATAGTGTTATAATGAATTAAGCGATTACATAAATATTGAATGGAATTATTTATGCACACGCGTCCTGAATACCGTCCGATGTATCAGATGGGGGGATAATTTTAGGTGATTATAGTTAACGTTAGTTTACTAATTTATTTATAAAACTACAATCGTAGAATTTAAGTAATTAGTGATTTTTATATAAAATGATGCTATAGATTCACATATAGATAATCAATCACTAACATTGGGAAGGGGTAGGATTTTTTTAACCAAACTCGGCACAATCGTTTAACTACAGTTTATAGTACAATAAACATAGTAAGTGGTTTAGTTTAGTATTTAATATTATTATTTGAGACTAATGACCTTAGTAGAAAAAAAATATTATTACGTGGTTTACTACAATAAATAAACTACGAACTTTTTCTTCATCCATCACTTGGTTTAACATAATTTAACGATAAGGTAAATTAGTAATTGCTAATGACAATTTGGGAATTTTGAAATCCCCCACTGGTTAATACATTTATTGCATCTATCCCGAAATAGCCTTAATAAGTGTGTTGTACTTCTGCAAATTTTAGTAATCGTTGTAAAATATCGCTTTGTAATGATCGAAACTAGTTAGGGAAGTTATATAATTAAAAATTCTGAATCAAGTAAAACCAACTCATATCAATTACTAAATTCCATTATCGTACAATAAATAATTTTAAATAATTATTGTAGGAATTATTTATTTTATTAAATTTTCTATGGATAATTCAAGAGTAAATACTAAAGTATATTCCATTGTTAGTATATGCAAACGAAGAATAAAACAATTTTAAATCCATGTAGTATATTGCCATCTCGTATAAGTTGTTTACGTTCCTAGTTTACTTCTGAATGAGGACTGTAATAAATGTTCTAGCAAAAAATCGGCGAACATCGTTGTTTGCATTGAAAATCGATACCTACCTAGGACATTGCAATCGATCACTTGTATATTTCGCCTCCTTTCACAATAAAGCCCAAGAAACAGAAATATTTAAGAGCAATCGCAGCTGGAGGATGAAAACCGTAACGAGATGGAAAACTGAGGAAGAACGTTATTTTCAAACTGCGACCACTAGTCAACTTTATTACCGATAAATATGTGGAGCCAGGAATAACGTGGAAGGGAAAGAAATTCGCCGCGAATGCACGTTAACTGATTCGGAAATGGGTTTAATTAAATTTTATGGAAATTTACAACTAATCTAGTAAATATACTTTAGCTCTAATACACGGCATTCTTAATTTAAAGTAGAAATTTGCTATTAAAGAATAGTATGGTATTAAAGAACAGTTTAATATAGTATAATTGCATTTTGTCGGCATTTATTATTTCTAATTTAATTCATTGTCTATATAATTTCCTTACTTCATAAAACACTGACACAGTATATGGTTTTATACTCTAATCAAAACGTTTTTCAAAACCACTATGTCAGTATTTTATGAAGTGATTTGGAGTTTATATGAATTTTAATAATCGCAATGTAAATAAGTTTAGAGTTATAAGTTTCTGTCATCACGATATGATTATTAACAATAAAATTGAATATGTGGTAGTTAATTTGCATGGTATGGAAAATAACACGCGCTAAAGTTAATGGCTAAAACAATGTAAGTATATTAATTCAGTGTTTATAAGTTAGTGTGGTAAAAGTGACTTTAAGTAATTAAGTTTTATCAGTTTAGGGTTAAACAGTTTAGAACAACTTGCAATATTTATGTGGCGACTGCTAAATAAATACACTCGCCTAGAAAGGGGTCAACTGCGGTAATGAGAATAAACTTAAGATAAGTATCCCATTAATGCTGAAACATAGTAAGTGATGATGCAGCTGAGTTTGCTTTGAAATTATAAACGTGTATTTTACTTACAACTTTTCCCTGCCATTTATCAATATATGTTATCTGTCTTCTGGTATTTTCCATCTATTATTCGCACCTGGTACCTCAATAAATTATTTTAATGCTGTAAGATAAAAAATATAAAAAATGAAAATTAAACCTTTTTAACTTAAAGTTGATACTTGTTGAAATACCCTCTTAATGGAAACAGATATGTAATTAATTAGTTTAGCCTTTGAAAATGATTGGGTATGATCGAAACACGTGTCAGGAAACTGAAAATATAAGTAATAATAAGGAACGTAACAAGTATTTTTCTCCGCCAAAATTACTTCTTAACTTACTTGATACTTGATTTGCTACATTCTTGATGGAACCAAATTTTTATATTGGGAGAAGTAATACACTTATTATGTTCCATTTGTTTATTATCAGTTACCTGATAATAAACAAATGCGTGAGTGCTGAAAAGCATGTTTCTATTTCACTGGAAGCCGATGCTGGTGCTGTGTACAAGAGCTATGATGTTGCTGTTACTAGAAACAAACTTTTATATAACCTTTCATGTTTGCCATCAGTCTAACGCTATTACTAAACTAGCTTAGAATCCTCTGAAGCTTGAAAGTAGCTGGCTTACTTTTCTGCCTCATTTTGATCAACATTTCTAATTCAGATATGAGTTATCTTGCCTAGACGCTTTTGATATATTAACTCTACTTCTATTGCCAACAGCTTGTGCAGCAGATAACATTTCAACATTTTTTATTTTTCTCAAAGTGTCAGGCCTTAGAGCACTGAGACTTTCCAATATTTGGCTAGGGCAGTGTACAGAAGCTTTGATTATATCATTCCTACCAACAGCTGTCTGTCGGCATTTACCAATAGTTGTTATGTTGTAAGTTATTTAAGCAGCTTCCAATAATATTGTTGAAAAACTCACAACCTTGTTTTTATTTCTCTGGGAGTCCAATCTGATGCTGCGTACATTACTATTCCCTTTTTCTAGTTTCAACTTTTGTTCATCATTCTAGCTCTATCCAACCAACTTTGTTGCATCTACAGATATCTCTTTGACTTAAGAGCTACATATTTAAGAGTTTGACTTTAATGATTAATCCAGGTACCTTATTTTCTTCCTAATCTCAATCTCATGAGCTAAATTTTGCCAAGTTGGGTATCTGCTCTCTAGTACATCAGCTACGAGGCGTTACTCTTCCACATTCTGTATTGACATTTGCGCTGCCTGTATTAGATTTCAGATATATCTTTTACTCAACTTCATGAGTAAAAATTGATGAATTACATCGTTTCATTTCATTTCTGAAGATACAAATGGAAAATCCTACCGTACACCGCGTTACACAATAATTTTTATAATAGTGATCTTCCTATGAATTTCGCAGTATGAGAAAATTTTGGACTTAAACCTTGAACGTTCAAAATTTCAAAATTTATTTAAAACGAACGTATCTTTAATACCTCATCAAAAAATATAATATTGTGCAGATTGAAATTCAATGGCAACGTACAAAACTTTCATTAAAGGAAATTAAATTGCATATGTTGGTACACAAAATTCTAAAAAACGTAACCACCAGCTGAATGACTTTAGAAATTTCAAAATTTACTCAAAATAAATGTATCTTTAATATACCATCCAAACAATTGATATACCACAGCTAATAATTAAATGGCAACTCACGAAACTCGAAATTAAAGAAATTAATTTGCGTTCGGCGATTTAAAAATTTCTAAAAAATTAACCAATAGATGAATGACCTTGAAAATTTCAAAATGTATTTAAAATAAACGTATCTTTAAAATAAAACATTTTTCCGCTTGAAAATCAATGGCAACGTACAAAACTTTCATTAAAGGAAATAAAATTACATACGGTGGTATAAAAACTTTAAAAAACACAACCACTAGCTGAATGACTTAAACATTTCAAATTTCAAAATTTACTTAAAGTAAACGTATCTATAATACTCCATCAAAACAAGTGAAATATTAGAGCTAATAAATAAATGGTAACTCAAAAAGCTCAAAATTAATTTACGTTTGGTGACTTAAAAATGTCTAAAAAATTAACAACTTATTGAATGAATTTAGAAAATTCAAAATTTATTAAAAATGAATTTATCTTTAATACCTCATCAAAGTAATTAATATTGTAGAACTGAAAATTTCATTACAAATCGCAAACTTTGAGTTGAAGTAAATAACATTACAATTGGCGATTTTAAAAATTCTAAAAAATTTACCACTGGTTCAATGACCTTGAAAACTTTCAAAATGTTACAAAAAAAGTAGAGTATCAACATCCAAAATGTTTTATACATCACAGCTGAAAATTGAATAGCAACTCAATAAACTTCAATTGAAAGAAATAAAACTGCATTCGATGGTTTTAAATATTCAAAAAAATTACCCACATGTTGGATAACCTTGAACTCTTGAAAATTTATTTAAAATTGATGTATTTTTAAAACACCTTCAAAATATTTGATATGTAATACATGGAACTTTAATGGCAACTTGTCAAACTCAAATTTAAGGAAATAAGATTACATTCAGTGATTTTAAAAATACTAATACATTAGATAAATAAAGCTCTTTATTATTATTATTATTATCCTCTGGTTGGATGATCTTGAAAACTTCAAAATTTATTTCAAATTAACGTAAATTTACAACACCATCAAAATAATTGATATAAAACAGCTAAGAATTAAATGACCACTTATAAAACTCGAAATTAAGACAATTTTGATTTAAAAATTTCTAAAAAATTAACCACCTAAAGAATGGTCTTCAAAATTTCAAAATTTATTCAAAATGATCATATCTTTAATATTACATCAAAACACTTCATATATAACAATTGAAATATTAATTTTAATGCACAAAAGTCGAGTTTGAGAAATGAATAAGCGTTCAGTGATTTAAAAATTTGTTAAAAATAAACCACTGCTTGGATGACCTTGAAAACATCAACATTTATTCAAAATTAACGTATCCCTCAATCACCATCAAAATAATTGATAGATAACACTTGAAAATTTAATGGGAAGTCATAAAACTTAAATGTAGGGAAATTAAAAATTACATTTAATGACTTTAAAAATTCTAAAAAATTAATCGCTAGTTGGATGACCTTGAAATTGTTTTAAATTATACAAAATTAACACCAGCAAAATAATTAATATGTAACACATGGAAATTTAGTGGCATTATTATTATTATTATTATTATTATCCTCTGGTTGGATGATCTTGAAAACTTCAAAATTTATTTAAAATTACCGTATCTTAAAACACCATCAAAAGAATTGATAAACATCACCTGGAAATTAATTAGCAACTCAATAAACTTTAATTGAAAGGAATAAAATTGTATTCGATGATTGTAGATCGAACCTACAAAATTAACAATTTGAATGACCTTGGAAATATTAAATTTTAAATTAAATAACTACTACAATTAGTAGTTTTAGACCGTGTTGAAGTATTAGAGATTTGTTTGACTTACAAAATCAGATAATAAAGCATGATAACGAATCGCATTTAGATTTACATAAGGTGTCAAATGAAGCTAAAAGAAAATAATATTCTTGTTCAATTGCGTTACAATTAGTTATTCATGGGCTATTTCAACATCTCCATTAATTTACCGGTAATGAGTAATTAATTCCCTTCACTCGACTACTTGTTATGGTACACGCTTAATAAATGTACGTAGATTTCTCGCAGTTCTGCCTTATTAATTTTTAGGTTAACTTCCAGAGAATCGAATTTAATAGCTTCTTCAGCCCATGTTTTGTTTTTTTTCAAAAACCCTAATTCAAATCTTAATATCAATACACTAATGCCGATGATTAAATAGTAGTGATTTTCGACACGTCTGTTAGGAGGATTAAGGCGGCATGGAATCTAGAAAAAGTGTGCGAAGTAGACTGAAGAGATAGACTACTCTACAGATATAATATAGAAAACGTGGTGCTAGAATTAAGAAACGCAAAGAAGAAACCCAGATAATAAACTAATAGAGAGTAATACCAAATAATAAATCAGGAATTGATTAGAGTCTGACTTTGACAAGCTTTGCCTACGGGGTTTGACCTCCGCTATCCATTGTTACCGTATCTCTAATTCTCTTCGTAGCACCTTGGCGAATAGCGTCACGCCAGCCGAACACAGTTCTCATGCTCTCTAGCATATTAGAAACTATGAATTCTACCAGCACATCGCACCCTATCACTTCCCCGACTTCCTTGCGCTCTTCATCCCATGGGCCGCATACAGTTAGTGCTTCTTTGAGGGTATCTATATCTTTGTCGCACTGCACTCACATTGCCGTAGCTACGTTATGAATCCCTTTGAGGTATTTTCCAAAACAGCCGTCACCCATGAGAAGCTGGACCAGGTGGTGGTCTATTTCGTCGTGCCTTCTTAGGACCCATGGTTTGATGTTTGGAATGAGTTCTCTGGTCCACACGCCTTTTGTTGCGACCGCCCACTTCGCTTGCCAACTGGCCAGTAGATCCTTATTGACTTCGACCTTTACGATCCCGGACTTAAGCGTTGCGTAGGCCTTCTATCGCGCCTCAACTTCGAGGTCAGGTAACATTTAGTCTTAAAAATGTTATTATGTATGTCTCTATGTTTGATAACTTTTCCCTGTTATTAGATCTATTTATCTGTTGGGAAATAAATTATTATTATTATTATTACTGAGGCGAGGTCCTCCACAGCGTCAATCCTATATGCCCTGCATGTCCTGAGTCTCCCTGGCCTGAGTGCATTCCTCAGTCGTTCAGCGTTCCGCTCCGCCCCATGTAGAGTAGCTTGGCCATCACTACCTCCAGAAGAACTCTTCCCTTTCTCTCCGATAACCCCTCGATGTTGGTCATGAGTCTTGATTCTGCTCTACATGCCTTAGCACATGTGAGGTAGCGTACCTGTTGACTTCAAGCTCCACTCTCAGATAGCTCAGGAAGTGGGTCACCACAACGTCGTGACCAAAAAGCCGAACTCATTCTCCTTTGACTCGGCCAGTCCTTCTGGTGAACAGCCAGAAACCGCCGGTTTTGTGTGTTGCCCCCCGTACCATGCCGTCAGTGTATTTGCCTCCTCTGGTACCGCTTTTAATACTTTAAGCTCACGTGCTCTGGCGGTTAAGAGAATGTCATCCGGAAGGCTAGGAGTACACGCTTGGGAAGGCAGTTTCAGCCGTAGCACATTATCATAGACTATTGTCCAGTAGGGTATTTATAGTTATATCTAGGAGCTTTTCGATATTTTTATCACTAGTGTTCACAGCAGATTGTGAGCATTCATATCTTCCAGAAACAGATATGGCTTTGATAAATGCATTATTAAATATAGAAATTGATTTGGTTCCCAGTTTCCAGGAATAGGTATATATTACATACTGTTAAATACGGTGGTGATGTATTTGAGCTTGCGGTGGCTTAGAGATCTTAGGGAAGTGACAGTTTTGAAAATATACTTTTTCTCTTAAGGTCATCGCTACGGTATAATATTCTTTCTCAGGATGTCATTACTTCAAATGAAGAACGTCTCTTGGGAACAGATAAGGATTTTTGTATACAAACACAGAAAGATACTTTAAATATTTAATGTGGTCTTGTAGGGATTTTGAAAATGTGACAATATCATCCACAAAGCAAATACATTCAAATATTCTCGAAGGACGTTGTCTATCACACGTTGTGATGTGGTAAAGCAAAGGTCATTCTTACATATTCGTAATGTTGTTGATTTACAGAAAATGCAGTCCTTTTATTGCATCAATTTGGTGAAATATTTGAGCTAGGTAAAAGGTTGTAATGTAAGTTTTCTAAATTATTCAAATTTCTTGAAAAAGTGACAGCGGGCAAATATTTTCAACTGTATTTTCGATAATCGATTCTAAGGGTTAATAAGTACTTTTCTATTCATGATATTCAAATATAAATGTAATATAATTTAAGCATAATTGTATTATCGTAAGTGTATGTTATTAACATGATAAAGATAAAACAATCTCCATTCCGACACACCCGCACCAATATTGATGATTACATACATTTGCCCTGGATTACTGCATTATTTAATAAAACACCGATCGATTTCTGGTATACACAAAAGCGGATTTCACCCACCTGATGATTAACCGTCCGCGCGAGTCACTTCCCCTCGTCCAGTTCAATTTTTCTCCGCTGCAGAAAGTTGGTCCATCAGCCGACAAATGAGCCGTTCGCCCTCTGGGGGCCGTCCGTTTCGACAAACTAAATACTCTTTAACTCGGCCGGCCATCATTGACTCGGAGCAGACTTTTAACAAACACAACGGACGTCCTCTTTCCGGCGAAAGAAAGTTGACAGCTTCCGTCCTTCCATCATTACTTTTTCTGCGTCATAATGCTGTATTAAAAACGTTCTCATAATAATAATAATAATAAATATCAAATGTTATTTTCCATACATTACATGTGTACTCCACTATTACCTAAATCTAAAAGTTCTAAAACTGAAATTTTCTAATTCCTAGAAATGTAAGGTGTATGATAAGTGTTCGCCAGTATCTTTAAAAATTCTTAATCCAAAATAAATAATTAGAAATATGTTGCCAAAGAACTTTACCTCATTAAAACAATAAGAAGATTTTTATAAATACAATACGCGATGACTTTTAGTTATAGTATTAGATTCTTATAGATAGAAAATATAAACATCAAGTCAGATTATATTTTACGCATGATAAAGTGAAGTCTAAGTGCACAAAGGCTGAAAGAATGCAGCGCATTCGTTTGAACTTTGCTTCGAGATCAACTGCAACTATGCACAAACACCACCCACGACGTGATCATAAACATTGCCCAACAAAAGATTTTTACCGAGAATTCAAACTGCATTGATGCACCTACATAGCTTACGAACGTAGTATTCAGTAGTCGTAATGATCTATAACGTTTTTAATATTGCAAACTCGTATCTGATCGTCTGAAATGAAATAAGTTTTGCGGGGAAATGCAAGGCGCAAATATAAGTTTGATGTTATTCATAGCCGCATAATGTAATCTTTAGGCACGAAGTTCTTGGGTATAGTAGTGCGGAATAGTGGTTCGGATCTGGCATGTAAATAACAAACTTCGCTCGCTTACCTTTTACCTATTTTCCATACGAACGGCTATTATCATTTTTTCGCATTCAAATTTTGCACAAAGAACGGATTTCGCCGCGGTAATGTTACGTATTATATTACGGACACAATGGTCCTGTACAGTTTTCCACCGCAAATATAAAAAAGAGAGAGAGAGAGAGTTGCCTTTAATTTCCCCCCTTTTTCAGGATCGTGTTCGTTTATTCTGTAATTGATGGCCTCTGTATGATACTGCACACTAAGGGTTATTCACGTTTAATCTTATTTTATAATATGCACCTTGATAAAAAAAGACTGTAGATTAAAAATAATATTTCATTTTTATGATGACTTTAATATTATTAGGGTTAAAATGATAGAAATAAAAATTCCATCAGATGTATATTTTGAGTACGATTAATTCATTACATGATGTATAAGTCTTCAATATGTTAAACATTCTTTAGAGCAGAGATCTCCAAACTTTCCAGCCTTAGGACCATGTTGTTTAGTCCAGTAAGTTCTAAACCATTACAAATTTTCTGCCATTGTCTATAATTTCTAGACTAGTCGCACAGTACGCGAGCATACGTTTACTAAATTCGCTGTCGCGGGCCGGATTGATGATACTGGCGGGCCGGATTTGGCCCGCGGGCCGTATCTTTAAGACCCCTGCTCTTGAGGATTCTAATTTATGCTATATAATAAATCAATTCGCGTTTGGTTTTCCTAGAAAGGTACATACAAAATTTGATAAAACAATAATGAGAAACTTCATCAATAAAGTTATGAAGCAATATCAATTAAATTGTATGTGTGTATAATATTTCTTGAAGAAATGTTCACAATTTTCAACTTATTATCAATCACTTTATTAAACGTAATAAATTCAATTTCTAAGGTGAAAATTAAGTGTTCTGTTGGTAGTGGATAGAATTCATCTTATTATAAGTGCAACATTCAATTAAATGAATAGCCACCGTCGGGTTCGATGCGGGAAATTTGAAAGCATTCATTACTACATGCACCGAGAGCGAACACTTAGACATCAAATAAATTTTCCCGTGTACCCACTAATAAATCTCATATTAATTACAGTAAGGAACTTCCGACCGCAATTTTTGTCATCAGGAAAATTAACGAGGGGAAGTAATCCGGTGTGCAATTAGGGTGAATAAAATGCATGGCATCCGATAAAGTTCACGAAAATTAATTCCGATGCGCAGATCTGCTCCAAGAGTAGCGAGTGCACCGCGGGATTTAATTATAGTTTACGCCCGGGCTCCGCCGGAACTGGAAACTTTATGGAAATGAATGTATGAATGACAATACCTGGAATGTAATTGAAATGTTCAAACGTATTAGCATTTTATTTAAATGCTTATTGGACGCGGTGTGTCCGTTCGAGTTAACACGATTATGTTCGCAGGTCCATGAATTGTGTTACTGAATGTATGTTTGGAAAAAAAAATAGGAATTCCTGTTTTATGTTAATGTCAAATAATACAGGTTTGACTATCTAAATAGTAGAAAATAATGATATGAGAAAATACATTAGATAATTTAATGGACTCCAATTTGACACGATTCAATAAGAAATCTGATGTTAACCAAGAATTGATTTGAATTCATTTGAATAATCTAAATCCTTGTGTTAAGAAAATACGATACAAATGTCCTTGCCATTGTGAAGAAGATAATGAAGAAACATTTCAACAATTTACAGATAGCACTGCCATTGATAAGTTACAATAAATTTTCAATAACAACAACCCTCAGAGGTCGTCCCACCGAGGTTAGTCCGACTGATATCGAGACACTTAAAATAGAACAAAGAACCGCTCAATAGCATTTGCAACAGCTTGACTACGTATTCCGTTTTTGGGTGCAGCACGAAATGACGAAGGAGAATTTGGCCAATCGCATGTCCATCTGCAATTCACTTCTGAAGCGGCAGGAAAACTAACCGTTTTCAAAACGAATAGTTACTGGTGACGAAAAGTGGATTGTATACGACAACGTAGTGCGCAAGAGATCGTTGAGAACCACTGGCGATCCGTTGATTGCCAGCCCGAAAGCCGGCCTGTGCTGAAGAAGATTTTGCTATCCAACAAAATCATCAAGGGAACAACAATTGATTTGGAGGTCTACTGTACGCAGCTAACAAAATTGAACCAAGAATTGCACCAGAAATGTCCAGAACTGGTCAACCGCAAAGGTGTCATATTCCACCATGACACTGCCAAACCCTACCCAGCAATAATCACTCAGCGAAAATGATTGCAACTTGAATGGGATGTTTTGCTTCACCCAGCGTATTCTCTGGACCTTACCCCATCCGACTACCACTTGTTACTATCCTTGCAAAACTCCCTCAACGGGAAATCGTTAACTAACTTTTCGGAGCACATTTCTTTGGCTACTGCAATTAATTACGCGTTCTTTGTTCATTTCTCATCGGTGAATAGTTTGCTACGTTTTGCGATTTCAAGAGCCACACGAAAGCTGGCACCAGTTGCAGTATTGACTTTCGTAAACAAAGACTGCTGCAATCTATGCTTCAAAGTTTTATTTTGAGCAATTTTGAAAATGTTCCGTTTCATAACGACGTTTAATGTTATATCATTTGTGTTATGTCTTTTTCCTTTTTAATTGTTGGTTTGCCTTCTGTCTAATGTGTTCTGTTTTCTCTAAGATTCTGTTCTAATCATGTGTCCTTGTCAGTTTTTTCTTTATCGGTTTTTATCTACTGGAAATTTTTGTCTTTATCTTTTTCTTCTCATTTGATTGCTGTATTTTTTTACTTTGATTTATATTTGTCTTTTTTTTTGTATTTTAACATCATTGCCTATGGTTTCATTGCAAATCAAAGATAGCACCTTATTACTGGACTCAATCGCGAAATATTTAAAGTTCCATTAACTTTTGAATGTTTTGCATTCACTGTCTATTTTTTTCTATTCCACACTAGTAAATGTCACAAAAAATTACAAGTTAAATCAAAATACAGTTAAATATGGGTGTTGGTCGGGTCGGTTTTTTTAATGGGGTTACACACTACTTTACTTGACAGTAGACACAGTTCCGCTTCCTTCACCTTACCTAGGCTCACGGTCGCGCTGCTAGCTTTTATACTCCAATTACTACGATCTCAAAGTGAGTGGAATACACCAGAACACTCTTGAACCAATGAGGTTATTTACGAATGTTTAATTGTTGCTGCGCTTTCGAGACTACTACTAGGGCCATTCGTTACCGATTAAGGATATTACCTACCTATTTCCGCTTTGACCACTAGATGTCGTCAAATGTCACGGTCGTGTCAATATACACAATAGTAATTGTAGTAATTGAACTAGCAATTAGCAAGTGTATGCTCGCTTAGTGTGCGTACTGGGTGACTAGTCTAGAAATTATTAGATAATGGCAGAAAAATTAAAACGGTTTTGGTCCTTAAAGCTTACTGGAGTAAACAGTATGGACCTAAGGCTGAAAAGTTTTGAGACCTCTGACCTAGCCGATATTGTCCCGGGCATCAACGCGTCGACGTTTGAAAGGCCCACCCCTAGCTTTGTAACTATATATACCGTACTGTAGTTGCATGGCAATACCATTATGTATCAGTTTTCACTCCCTCTTAGGGATCTTTTAATTTTGCTCTTTTACTCCTCGCGGATATCAGGTTGAGCTTCTTCTCCGGGAGAGTTTTTTCTAAGACAGAGAACTTACCTCCTCTCTTCCTGTATGTGGTCAGGACCCGCCTCATTGTTTTTGCACTGGCCCTTGCTACCGCCATCTCCTCGTTTCACCAGTACATTAATCTTCCTGGTTCCGGTCCTCTCTTCTTTAGCAAGGCTATGTCTAAAGCTCTCCTTAGCCTACGGGTGTTGCCTCAGCTGCTTATTTCATCACCGTAGGTATACCAAATCAGCTCCACATAGAGCTTCTCTGAGTCCATCCTCCTAACATTCCTCTTTTTGTGCTGGTCTTTACCTAATTGAATCTGTATCTGATGTAGCGATGATCCCAAAACGACTCATCTGTTCCCACTTGAAAGTCTTATATCCTGGGTATGATTTCGGGAGTCACCAGCATGAGGTCAATGACTGAGTTTGAATTGACCCACACCATCATCGAATTGCCCCCCACGTTGGACATTGGACATTTCTAGATCCAGCTAAGCGTTGTTTCAAGGAGTAGATCTCTACTTCTGTGGGGCCTGCTCTCTCCACACTGGTGTACTTTTGCGTTATCATTTCCGGCCATAATTCACCTCCATCCTGTAAATAGGGACCCAGGTCCTGAGTTCATCTACGGTTACTAAGACCTGGGTCTCTATATACAGGATGGAGATGAATTATGGCCGGAAAAGTAGGTTATTCTGACCAACCTTACCCAAATCCTTTCCCGGATCTGTATAAACGATGCTTGTTTTGTTGGTCTTGATGGAACAAAATTTTCAAAATGGGAGAAATAAAACTCTTGTTTCGTTTAATTTCTTTTTAGTTTGAAACTTATTAGATTTAAATTTCATAATCATCTGTAAGAACCTAAACATAACAAAAGTTCTCCCATTCTGGTGAATATGACTACGTCGTCTTCCTTGCAGTCAGCGAACCCACTTCCAATATTGCTGACTATCGCTACATCTAATTCTACTTCGGCTATAAGAGCCTCTACAGGTCGTGGGAAACGTACTACTTGTTCAGGTTTACCTGTATAATCCTCACGTTTTGTCAAGCGCTGTTTCCTTGAGGGCCTCATTTGTACTTTTGCCACTTTTAGGATGTGCAATCCTGCGACTTTGTGTAGTGATTGGCTTACAGGCCTTGCAATCCTGTTCCATATGGCCTTCACTACCTACAGCGTTCGGCTCGGGCGGGCCCTTCGCACTGGGTTGTAAACTGTCCAAAATTTCTGTGTCTCCTACAGATCTTCGGCTTGTCCGGTCTAGCCTAGACCTTACAACTTGACCATCCAACGTTTATAGTATCTATACAACCGTTAATATCCTCGATGACTCTATTGTTTCTGTTATTTCTTCGGTCGTCGTGTCCTCCTCCAGAAATTTGATTTGTGCCAACATTTGACTGCTTCTCGTCATCGCGGCCCTACTGTCTTCCATTAGTTCCTCCTGATTAAAAAAGTTGATTAATTTTCATTAGTCTATAGTATCCAGCTATCTTATTTATAGTCCATAGTTAAATTTTCAATATTGACACCAACATCAATACTGATATAATCACTAAGGATTACGCATAGAAATAATTACTAACACATTGTGTGTAATTATTAAATCTCCATAATTATACCCCGCGCTGCAGCTTAAATCTAAATAATTCACTGGTGAATACATCGGAACCAAAGCGTAGTGAATTTCCACTATGAAACATCACATCCGATATCATATGTACATCTTATATTCCTCTTTCTGATTTATAGATGGCTTATGGAAAAGAAGTTGACCGGCCCTTTCTAGCCGGCGACGGGAGAAAATATAATTTTTTTTCGGTGCCGAAATAATTCATAACATTTCCGAATAGAATACGTGAATTTAACAATCGCGAAATATATAAATACGACGGTATAAGAAAAAGTGGCAATAATATCGTCGGATATAAAGAAAGGGAAAAAAGGAGCGGGGTGAAAAAGAAAGACGAACGCACACGTTCGAGGGTTTGTACGTGGCCGGGCAACGACGAGACAATTTCACGCGGGGGTGTCTGTTTTGCGGCGGCACAACGAAATGGGAAGTGGCTGAGAAAATAAAAAGGGGGACGATAACGCGAAGATAGGATAAAAGTTGCCCTGTATATAAAAAAAAAATCGAATGTAATACTTGTTCTTGGTTAATTTATGTATCAGTTGCTTCTAAATTACAATCAGAATGTTATTATCCTGTTAATTTAGTATTTCTTTAATAACGAATTATTTTTAAGGAAAGTCTTCGTTTTGTTTAATTTTATCAAAGCACTTATTTAAAAAATTGCAGTTTTTCATTGTTTAAAGATTATAAGCAAAAATAAATGATTTTTATAGATATAATAATAACACGCTATATTTATAGGTTATATTCTTTGTATTGGTGATTAAGTATTGAAATAACATTATTAACAATGGTTAATGTGTATAATAATCTTTATAAATAAATTCCCTAAAACTATACAGGATTTAACGTATCCAATATCGTAAGCATACTCTCTCTATAATGTAAAATCCAACGTTTTTAATATTTGCATAATTCAGCAAGCGCAGATATTTAATAAGTACCCCCCGCCGATGAAACTTTGAAATATTTTCCCTAATTTGTCAGCGCTGTAACTTCAGCAGTTAATATTTAAATGAGGCCGCAATTTTTGCCGGCCTGCCACTAAAAAACGAAACTTCCGCGATGCATTCAAATGCATACGCTTATATCCTCAGTTATGGCTCCAAGTTGTTGGAAACAAGTTTTCTGAATGTGAAACGGACGGCATTATGCAGGCGACGTTCTTTTTTTTAACAACTTAATTGATGCACGTTTTTCCTTTCCGGAATCCTAATGACTGACCATTTCAATTGGTGGGCTAAAAATAAAACTTAGATTATTGCCATTACTATGCACAGTACGTATTTTCGGAGTATATAGAACAGTCCGTTTTAATTAAAATACCTATGCTCGGCATCGCTTGAATTCCGGCGAAGAATTTTAAGTATCGTCCGATATTGTTCCTTCCAGTGTGCGTCGGAGCATATTTCCCTAAACTCTGCTCAGACTTTCGCGTTTTTATGCATTGCAAATGGGACGGGAGCGAAATTATTTCAGCAGTTAAAAATCGACGGATCCACGAAACGTTACTTTTTAATTCTTCTCTTTTTTAATCTTAATTAAAAGTTAAACTTTTAACTCGGTTTAGTGGATTTATTAAATTCGCATCATGTTTAATGAAGGATAGTTTTAGGTTACACGGGTAAATAATTAATTAATTTTATTGTAAATTTGTTTCTCTATTTTGGTTTTAATAAAGATAGATAAAGAAATAAAGACAGAAACATTGTTGGAAGAGAAATCTAGGAGACTGTAACTTATTTATAACTGATATAAGGTAGATATAATGGTAAATAGAGGAAGTGGCCAAATGAAAGAAGATAAAGGCAAATATTTGTTATGTAAGTTACGTAGTTGTTACGGAGAACGCAAAATGGGAGAGACGATGTGCAAACGTAAAGAGAAACAAGAAGAAAAAGTGGGGAATACTGCGGAGAGAGGACCCATAGGTAAGGTCATATCAGATCAGCTGGAAGTACCATTTTTAATTAAACACCTTAATTTTTCCCAAAAAAATACTAATAAAAACTGTCAGGCCTTCATTACAAAGATCCAGTGATATCTTAGATGAGGCGTGGATTGCTATATAGAATGATTCTTAGAAGTTGGGCCCATATCTTGAACTGGTATCTCATCGGGGAGTTTTTACAGCAAATAGAAACTTATAAGGTTTCCTGTCCAAAACTAAGGAACCTGAAGAGGAGTTTCCTTGCTGGATCAAGAAAAATTGAACAAATAGCTTAGATTTATATTTATATTTGCTTCAGTATGGTTAATATACTGATCATATATAGTTTTGTTTAACTGTTCGTATTGCAACAGTTTTTGGAGAATCATATAGTCACTATATGAACCAGACTGTTTATATTTGGTATGTATTCCATTTTTCTTTATATCATCCCAGTATATAGAGGATAGATAAATATTTTTATCCGAATATATATGTAAGGTGGGTGAGTGCTCTCAAAGGATATTAATATTTTTAAGCCTATGTGTTTCAAATACACTGGTCCGATAATATTGGTAATTATGTTATCAATTACAGATTCACTTTGACTTGTAATTAGTGTTGGTGTTTGTATTGTTGCTGTTGCATTAAATTACTGTAGCTTTGATACCAGTTCAAAAAACTCTCGAGTTCATTTACTGATATCAATGTTAAAATCTCTATATATTTAAAATCTCTGTTTCTTTTAATAATTTATTCAATATCAACTCCATATTTTCAAAGACATGCCTAATATTATTTTTACATGTACTTCACTGTCACTTCGACTCCAGCACATTTAAATGTTCCGACTATTGCTAAGTTGTTGATGTCTTGTCTAGGCTGTACCGCGGGTTTAGTTGGATCTGGGTTTAATTTACAGACATGAAAGGTAGATTTTCTTTCAATTTCCAGTTGCGTTTCCTAATTTAGCATGTTTGATTAGATTTGTAGATTGCGTTGCGGATACGTCTATAAAATTTTGCTTTTGTTTAAAATTTGCGTTATTCATGCTATCATGAATTGTAATTTCCGGAGATATATTCGCCCACTTTTGTTATGCGTCTTCAGTGTCAGTCTTGAGATGATCCCTATGGAAGAAATTACTTTTCGATCATGATGGCAGAACCGGGGGTTTGCGCCTTGATCTAGTAGAGTAGAATACGTTTTAGAAAAAAATTACGTTATCTGGAAACTCTGAAGATGTTGATTCCGCTGAATTAATCATCAATATCAGCATTCCTCAAGCAGCAAAAAAGTCTACACTAAGTATTTCTCGTTCCGTGGTGAAACATAGAGGTCAGTCGAGTTATCGTAGTGAAGAAACGAACTTATAACGTTTATAGAAGAGGTCTTGCGCAAGAAAATCGACGCAGTCAAAGGACGAATGTAAACTACGTTAATGACCTTGCTACGAAGTAAAAGAAGGCACATATACGGACCCACTAACGTGAAGCTTTGTGTTTTATCTTATCCTATTCCATTTTAATAAAATTAGGATGGGTTTTTATACCTGTCACCATTGTTCAGCCAACATTAGTCCTAATTCTTTCTACCTGAAATGTATTGGACCTTGTAACAAGTGGTTCCACTCCAGATGCGCAGATTTATCTGGAGACGAAATAAATCGATTAAAGAAAATGCGTAGCAATAACTTTACTTGTGTCAAATGCCGTCAAACTCCTTCATGATTGTCTATGGGCGGTGATAACTCACCGGATATGTTTAATTCCAAACAAATTTCACAATTAGAAAAAATGTTTGATAAACTACTACAAAAACATTTTGAGCCATTTAAGGTTGAAATTCAAAATATTCTGACAGCGTTTGAGCAAAAACTCTCTTAATTGGAAGAAAATATGCAAAAATTACATGACAACGTAGACACTATTGAATTCCAATTAGCACAAGCTTCCAATCACGGGGTGAATAATCAAACAATTTTAGCAATCTCTGATTCTGTGGTATGTGAAGCCATCGAGGAAGTTACCGATAGAAATAGTAGAAAATATAACCTATTGTTATATAATCTGCCAGAATCAAATGATGTTGAAACCAGCAACAGGACAAAACACGATCTTGCAGAAGTTGCTGCGATCTTGCAACCTCTAGGTAATTTCCCGGCTCCTAAATCATTGTTTCGCCTAGGAAAGAAGACCGGATCCAACTCAAGACCATTAAAATTAATCTTCGATGAGAAGGAAACAGCTGCTAAAATCTTGAAAGCTTCTTACAATATATCCGTTAGTAATATAAAATTTAAAATGGACCAAACTGTCATGCAAAGAAACCACTTAAAGCTACTGTATGCAGAATTAAATGGCCGTCAAAAGAATGGTGAATCTAATTTAAAAATAAAATTTATAAACGATAATCCAACTATCGTAGCTTCTAATCATCGCCAATCTTTTTCAAAAAACGCTTAAGTACATCCAGTAATTCATTTTCTCTCCAAATGTATTATCAAAATGTTCGAGGTTTAGGGACGAAAACACAAACTTTATACAATAATATATTATCAGCGGATAATGAAATTTATGCTTTTACCGAAACATGGTTACATGATGGCATATTTGATGCTGAATTGTTTCCTTCCAATTTCTCTGTATTCCGGGCTGACAGAGTTGGGAAAAAAGGAGGTGGCTGCTTGCTTGCAGTCGATCGTAAATATTTACCACAACGGATCAATGGTTTCGGATTATCAATAAACAATTTTGATATTGTAGGTGTGAAAATACACATTAATTCAGATGTTACCAATATTGTCTGTATTTACTTGCCACCAAACTCCAATTTACAAACTTATAATTTTATTTTTGATTTAATTGAACAGTACGTTAATTTTGGAACACCTACATTAATTACTGGAGATTTTAACTTACCATATTTTTACGACTTTGTAACAAATGGCTCTGACTCGACTCCCCAGACTGATTCATTAATAAATTTCATTACTTTTAATGAATTGTTTCAAGTAAACAATATATTAAATTCAAACAATAGACTTTTAGACCTGATACTGCATACAAATAGTATTAATTGTAAAATTTTAAATCTTGCTGATCCAGTTGTAGGCATAGATACATAATTATCATCCTCCCTTATGTTTTCATGTTGCTCTTAAAAATATTAATTCGCTAATATTTAGGACCAAACCAATTGAATTACAATTTAATTTTAAACGAGCCAATTTGTCTGTATTATATCACGACATATTGGAGTGTTGTTGGGATGATTTTATATCCTCTAAAGACCCTACTATAGATGTTTCACTATTGTATTCCAAACTGCATTATATGTTCAAGAAAAGTGTCCCCATTATTAAACATCAAGAAAAGCCTAAATTTCCATCATGGTTTTCTCAAAATACTAAGAGACTCATTCGTTTTAAGTCGAGATATTTAAAATTACAAAAACGGTGCAAATACAATTTCTACACTTGCAAAATCAGAGAAATACGACGTATTGTAAAGGTGCAAATTAACAAAGATCATCATTCTTATATTCTACAACAAGAATCATTTATAAAACAGGACCCCAAAAAATTCTGGTCTTTTGTTGATAAAAACGGTCATCCTCCCGAATTCCCGGTATTATGAAAAGCAGTAATAGTGTTATTGACACTGAGCAGGAAATTGTTAATAGTTTTGCAAAATTTTTCAAGAGTGTGTATAAACCAGCTTCAAATTTCAATTTTAACCCGACTATAACTACGAGTTCTAACACAACTTTACATATTAATTATTTATCTGATGATGGTATAATATCATCCGCTAAAAAATTAAAATCTACTTTCATTTGTGGTCGAGATAGAATACCTTCTATTATTGTAAAATATTGTATAGCTTCTTTTGTTACACCTTTAAAACATATTTTCAACTTAGTTTTAAAAACTGCCTCATTCCCTGATGTTTGGAAAGTTGCTCGGATTAGTCCAATTTTTAAATCAGGTGATAAAAGTTGTGTTAGTAACTACAGACCAATCGCGATAATAAATAATTTTGCCAAGCTATTTGAAAGTATTATGTCTATTAAGCTTTATTATCATGTCTCGAATAGTATTACGCCTTACCAGCATGGATTTGTTCCTAATAGATCAACCTCCAGGAATCTGCTAAATTTTACTCAATTTATATCCGAAGTTTTGGATAGACGTGGACAGGTGGATGCAATTTATTTAGATTTTAAAAAAGCGTTCGATAGCATTAATAATAACATTAGAATAGAGCAGATTTCTATTGTTGTTTTTTCGCCAAAGTTGTGTTCTCTTATAAAATCATACCTTAGTAATAGGACCCAATATGTAGATTATAATGGTTTTAAATCACCCGAATTTATTGCTACAATTGGTGTACCGCAAGGGTCAAATCTTGGTCCTTTAATATTCATATGTTTTATAAATGATATTGTATGTACTTTGAACTCTAATGTATTACTTTATGCGGATGACATAAAATTGTATTGTGAAATTAATTCGTACGACGACTGTTTAGTTTTAATGCAAGACCTACAAAGAATTGAGGAATGGTGTGTAAATAATGCCTTGGATTTAAACATAAATAAATGTAATTTTATTAGTTTCAATAGAAAGGAAAATCCTATTAATTGTAATTATTTTATCGGCAATTATCAACTTTCGAACTGCAATATTATTAAAGATCTGGGTGTTTTTCTTGACAGCAAATTAACATTTCAAGCACATATCAACAAAATATGCAGCTTCAGTTATAAAATGTTGGGATTCATTATACGGAACACCACTGATTTCAACGATATTTTTGCGTTAAAATGTTTGTATTTCGCATTTGTCAGATCGAAACTTGAATATTGCTCGATTATATGGTCTCCATTTCTTTCATGTTATATACAACAAATTGAAACCATCCAGCGCAAATTTCTAAAATTGTTATACTTTAAAAAATATAAAGTATATCCTGTCCAAAATTACAATCATGAGTTGTTGCTTTTGGAATTCGATATACCATCATTGGAGTCTCGAAGAACTTTATCATCATTATTGTTTCTTTTAAATTTAATTAAGAATAGAATAAACGATTTCAATTTACTTTCACAAATAAATTTTCACGTTCTAAGGCTGAATTCCAGATGCATCAGCTCTTTTGTTTATTCAGCCGCAAAAACTAATATTTTGTATTATTCTCCTTTGGTTCGGATGGCCAGGCTATATAATGAGTTTTCTAATATTGACATATTTAATACTACCCCTTCTGAAATTAGGAAGTTTATCTTTGGTTCAATTAAATAATAAATATTGGCAGCATACATATTACTTACATTCCATTTTATTATGTTATTAATTATAGTTTTTCATTATTTAGTTAACTTTAATTTTATTTATATTTCTCCCTCATTGGATGTATAATCTGTCGAGAAATAAACGATTATTATTATTATACTGCTGCACAATACTGCTGCTAGAAATTCATGGTTACAAGTCCTAGATTAGATATATGATGCAGGTATATGAAATGCTATAAGAGCTTTTAAAACTACGCTGGTTAAAATTAATTACTTTGATGCAGAGCTACTACCATTAAAGTAGGCACCTTCGATCCGCCTTGTGATAGGAAGAGTCTCTATGTAGTAATCCAAGAAACGTAGACTTTGATTCTATTAATCATGCAGAGACATAGCACAAATTTGCCTTGCGAACCTCTATCACAAGGCCTGGGCGTGTACGAGAGTGCAAGTTTCGCCAGAGATCCGAATAGCAGCCGGTTATTCTTTGCGAAATATCATTTCACAAAGTTTCACTGATTAACGAGCCGAAGGAATTCGTGTTTTCACAAATCTTGTGGTCGTGATGGGACTCAGTCCCTCAGAGCATCCTTGTTTCCATCGTCCTAGTTGAGGCGGTGCGCTTTGAGATTTATTTTAGGGAAAACATGTAAATTGCAGGTTGATAGATGAATGTGGACAATTGTTTACGATTGTTGAAATTCAGAAATTTTGCGCGCAGTTTTTTGATACTCTAACATCCGTTTCGATATCATGAAGACCTTGCTTTCATGGAGTGGATTGACACATGTGATAAAAGAAGATAAGAGCCGAGACAAGGCGAGACAGCAGTGGAAGAATGCGTTCTCACCTCTCCCTAAAAAGTTTATTGCCGTGGCGTCAGCAGTAAAGATGTTGTTCACCGTTTTTTTTTTGAAGTCCAAGATCCGCTAATTGTTGAAATTCTCGAGCATAGAACTATTAACTCCAATGTATAATATAAGATTACACAGATCCATCCAAATCATAGTTAGGGGCTACTCACAGAGGATATAATTATGCTGCTGGATTAAACTTATTTATATGTCTAAACTGGACAAGTTTGAGTGGGAACAGCTTTCATTCATTTCCATTCACTCCACGGTCCGGACATATCACCCTGCGATTTTCATGTATTTAGTCCACTGAAAAAATATATAAAAGGGTAGCGCTTAAACTGGAACGACGAACTAAAAGACGTTGTGAAGGTCTGGATCTCTTCAAGACCAAAGGAGGTGTGGATACATAAAATCCCCAGAAGGTAATGCTCGAGGCTCTAATGCAACATTTATCCTCTAACAATATACAGCGTGTGGAATGTACGAAAATGGTCTCAAAGAAACCACAAGAATACTCTTTCTTTAAGTTAACTGTAACAAGAGCAGAAACTATTAAAACTTTAACATATGACCTGATTGTGTTTATATAAATAAATTTTAATTTTCCCTGCAGAATATAAAAAGGTTCTAAATAACTACCGGCGCATATCAATCTTACTGGCAATTTCCAATATATCTGATGAATATTTGGTTAATATTGGTGTACCTCAAGGATCTAAACAAGGCTCAAATTTCTTCCTATTATTATTATATTGGTGAAGATAACACATATTAATGTTTGCAGATGACACAACTTTAGTATGTCGAGGGGAGTTGTATGATGACGTAAATAGTTATCACTCTATTAATAACGCATAAGCGAACAATTAGTTTAAATTGAGCAAATTGTTAAGAACAGCCTTTTTGCATAAACCCCAAAGTTTTCGAGAAAAATTACTTGATGGCCACATAACCATTTTTTATTAGGTCATACTAAAAAAACAATGGCTTGAATGCCAAATGTATATATTTAATGTGCATGGATGGACCCTAATCCACCCTCCAATTAATAATACTTAGGCATAACACAAAAAAGAGAAAATTATGAAGCTGATTAAATTAAATTCCTATTTCACTTCTTCTGGCGTAAGTTTTGGATTTGGAGGGTGGGATAGTGGCCACCCACCCACCCTACATATTCATATTAACCTCAACCACTGATCAGTGTTTAGTTTCCATGGAATCAAACAGTGGAAACGTTGATTAACTTAGCAAAATTCATCAGCAGTGTTACAACTAAAATAAATAAGTATATGTAGGGTGGGTGGGTGGCCTCTGACACACCTTAAAATCAGCGAAACATACGCGAATGTTTTGTAATTTAATTACTTAATTACTATCAAAAATATTGATATAAATGTTGTCAGGTGAATTAATTAATTTGTAAATTACAGAATTATGAAACTGCTTAAATTTAATTTTTAATTAATTTCTTCTGGCGTTATTTTTGAAATCAGAGGGTAGGATAGTGATCACCCACCCACCCTACATATGCATATTAACCTCACCCACTGATCAGCGTTTAGTTTCCAGGGAATCAAACTGTGGAAACGTTGATTAACTAGATAAAATCATCAGCCACCCCAAGGTGGGTGGGTGTCCTTTTACACACTTTACAATACTGGATTGTTTTGTAAATTACTGCCAAAAATATCGATACAAATGTTGTCAGGTGAATTTTTGTAAATTATTAAATTACAGAATTATGAAACTGATTAAATTAAAATTTTAATTCAATTCTTCTGCCGTAAGTTTCAGAATTGGAGGGTGGGATAGTAGCTACCTACCTACCCTACATATGCATATTAACCTCACCCACTGATCAGCATTTAGTTTCCTGAGAATCAACCAGTGGAAATGTTGATTAACTTAGCAAAAATCATCAGCAGTGTTACAACTAAAATAAATAAGTATATGTAGGGTGGGTGGGTGGCCTATTACACACCTTACTATCAGGGAAACATACGCAAGTGTTTTGTATTGTAGTTTCTTAATTACTACCAAAATATCGATAGAAATGATGTCAGGTGAATTACTCCGTTTGTAAATTACTAAATTACAGAATTATGAAACTGATTAAATTAAATTCTCCATTCACTTCTTCTGGCGTTAGATTTGGAATTAAAGGATGGGATAGTGGCCACCCACCCACTCTGCAGATGCATATAAACTTCACTTACTATCAGCGTTTAATTTTCAGGAAAACAAACTGTATAAGCCTTGATTAAACTAGTAAATCATCAGCAATGTCTTACCTACAATTAATAGACATATCTAAGGTGGGTGGGTGTCTTTGGACTACCTTCCAATCAGTAAAATCTACACAACGGTTTAGCAGTTTAATTAATTGATTACAACAAAAAAAATGGATACAAATTTTGTTAGATGCATGTCAACGTTTAGTTTCAAGGAAATCAAACAGTAAAAGCGCTGATTAGCGAATATTTTCACCAGTATTTTACATAGTCAAGTAAATTACTTCATTTGCAAATTATCAAGTTACAGAATTAGAAGGTCAAATAATTAATTAACCTCATCTACTGATCAACGTTTACTTTCAGAAAAACAAACAGTAAAAGCGTTAATTAAATTAGCAAAAGTCACTAGCAGTGTTACCTAAAATTATTAAATATATGTAGGGTGGGTGAGTGGCCTCGAATCCACCCTACAATCACTAAAACACGCGTCAGGGTTTTTATGTTAATTAATTATTACGAAAGAAAATGGATAAAAAATTTCTTAGATGCATCATTTCATATGTTGTGGATATTTCTCTTGAGACAATTTTAATAGCTAGAGGGTGAATTACAAGATTCACCCTACATGTACCATTCCATCCACATCCTAAATATACTATTTCATTCAAGTTAAAACATTGCATTATATTTTTTAACAGCAATAAATCGTATTGGTTACCAATTAAAAATTAAAAAAACAAAGGCTTGAAGGCTAAATGTAAATATTTAATTTATGTGGGTGGATTCTATCCCAACCTGCAATTATCAATATTTTGGAAAAAAACATGAAAAAGATATAGAATTAAGAAACGGATTTTAATAAATTTTCAATACACACATTCTTGAGTAAGTTTTAAAATTGGAGGGTGGAAAAGTGGCCACTCACCCATCCTACATATTCACATTAACTTCACCCACTAATCAGCGTTTAATTTTCAGGAAAACAAACTGTGAAAGCGTTGATTAAACTAGCAAAAATCATCAGCAGTGCCATACCTAAAATTAATAAATATATGTAGGGTGGGTGGGTGGCCTCGGACTACCCTCCAATCAGTAAAACCTACACAACTGTTTTGCGGTTTAATTAATTAATTACAACCAACAATTTGGATACAAATTTTGTCAGATGCATAACTTCATTAGTAATGTTTTATTTTTAACGTTGGATCTGGATTGTATTAGTTTTTTATTTCACTTATACTTGCATAAGTTTTGTAATTCGAGGATGGGATAGTGGCCAACCGTCCACCATACATATAGAAATTAACCTCATCAACTCATCACAGTTTAGTTTTCAGGGAAACAAACATTAAAAGTGTTAAATAACAACAAAAATCATCAGCAGAGTTATACTTAAAATAAATGCACATATGTAGGGTGGGTGGGTGGCCTCAGACACACCCTTCAATCAGTAAAACATACGCGAGGGTTCTGCGGTTTAATTAATTAATTATTACAAAAAAAATAAAAAAAAAATTTGTTTGATGCACAATTTCATTTGTAGTGGTAATTTTTATTTTCTCTATCTCTAGAATATTGAAAAAGTATTGTTTTCGTGAAAATTTTTTGTATGAAATATCTATTTTAAGACCTCCTAAGACCATTCCACTTATTTCTGTTTGTCTGTGTGTCTATCGGTGAGCGCTGTATCTCAAAAATGAGTGAACCTTTCGAAATTAAACTTTAAACCTAAGGTGTTATCGTCAAAAGCTTTTGGTGAACATTCATAAATCAGAAGTGAATGTTGTTTACTCGAACCGTTTTTTTTTTCTTCCTTCAATATATTTCTAAATTTGAAAAATATTACATAACTTTTCAAACAAGAGCATTCGATTCGATTCGATAAAGATCCGCTTGCGCAAAGCATTTTATCCGTCCGTCATCTGCATATCTCTAACAAAAATATTGTCTTCATGTGGATGTCATCACATGTTAAAATTAAAGCAACGAGATAGCAGATAGGGATGTTAACTAGGTAGCTCTGACGAATCATGTTGATCATATATAGCTTATGTCAGCCGAATGACATTAAGGATTGAGAGGGCCTCGAGAGCAGGTTTAAATCTATAAAACTCTCTACGGCAGTCAGAACTAGAAGACCACAATTATAAATTATCTATGCGCTATGATATCGATAGTTATAGATACTTAAAAAGTAAAAAGAAATAATTGAAGATTACTGTGGTTAGCTGAACAGAAAGTATATTCAACGAAATATTATCCTTATTTTCTGAGGGATTAAATGAATGGGTAAGTCAATATACGCCAATACAACACTTACATATTCTATTCTGAACGAAGTATTTCACCGATCAACAAAATTTCTGCTGATACACTTTAAGAACTCAGAAATTATCCAATAAGAAACAGAGAAAACGGATCGACAATCCATTAATTTAGAACCAGTTCACTTATTTTATTATGGACTTAAAAGCTTTGCCACTTTTACGCGAATGTTTGAATTCAGAAACCGCATAATCGACCTTTTCTGCAAATGAAGAAAAACTGTTCGAATTGAGAAGACTGATTTAAATCAAACCTAAGAAGGGAGGATTTATATCAAGCACGTGTCATCTATTCTTAACGTTACATTTTCAGCTTCATAAAACAGTGTAATTTTTGCTTTCATAGAATAAACATCTGTAATTCGCATAATGAAAACACTGAATTGAAGTATTGGATTAACAGGTAGTAACGGTCTTAACCATTTTCTTTGGTGAAATACAAGTTTTTAAAAACAAATTTACAACTTATATAATTAAATATTTCCTACTCCTTTCTACCTTCAATTAAGAGTGATGAAAAACCCTTCTACTTTCGCTAGTGAGTCGAGACACCTCAGCGCCTCTCGACTTTCAGCCCCTCACGCACATTCCCTTATTCCCAGGTCTCATACGGGGCGTGAGTGCGCTCTACCGTTTCGCACCCCCTCCAAAAAAATGTACATTTTCCAGGCCTCAGCGTTTTTAATAATTATTTCCACTCCTTTTTTCGCCCTCACGGCTTAGCTGGGACGCCCGCGCCGGATTTATTCTTATTGGAAGCGCCAAGATAATGCAAATCGGGTTCCATTCCTTATGAGAAATTAGTTATTGAAAGTCACCCTCGTCTTGTGATAGCGCCGCTCCAATATCCAACGGATATTTGGAATTCTTCCAATAAATACTCATAAAATTGAAAATTTCAGATTGTCCGTGTTATTATCGACTGATGAGTTAATGAAATTTATAAGAAATATTTTTATTAAAGGTTTTAAAGTACAAAATATCAATATGACTATGTTACTTTAACTTACTCGCCATTTAATTACGTTTAATCTTCACATAGTTTTATTAGGATTTTTAATTTTCTTCAAACCTTTTCTTTTCGCTACAACTGCAGAAAATGTTTATGATAAAAGAGGCGAATTCTTAATCTAGAATTCTTCTTGCAAACTTATTCATTACAGTAATACACCTACATTAATAAAACACTATTTAAGTTAGTGAACTTCTTACCTATCTCAAGAAATTATCTAATAACTTAAATGACGAAGAATGTCCAGTGAATATATATTTCGATATATACTCTTCAAAAAGCCATCGTAAGGCTTTTGTAATGATTTTTCGTTATCCTTCCTTATGAAGACATAGGTGTAATATATTAAATCCAATTGTATAAACGATTAAACCTAAAATCGTTTATACAATCGGATTTAATATATTACATCTATGTGTTCATAAGGAAGGATCACAAAAAATCATTACAAAATTCTTACGATGGCTTTTTCATGAATATCCATCGAAATTATAATTTTTTTACAGTAAATGTTAACTTGCAACAATTTCACTGGACGTTCTCCGTGCATTGAGTTATTAGATAATTTCTTGAGATAGGTAAGAAGTTCACTAACTTAAATAGTATTTTATTAATGTAGGTGATATCAAAGCAGTAATATAATAATAATTTGTATAGGTTTAGAATTAGATTTTGTTCAGTATATTATTTCTTAAATAAGATGATAAAGATAGGTAAACAATCAAAATTTCTTGGGGTAAATTAGGAGTAAGTTAATCAATAAATTTTAAGGATATAGACTTTTAAAGATATTCAAAATGTAACTAATTAATAAATAAATGATTTATGATTAACAAAGAAATTTGAAATTCAACTTCTACCTGAAGTGTTGGCGAAATTAAGAATTCTAATTTTATCCAATCTCACTTTTTTATGGATATGCAAACGATATACTGGAAAATAAACGAAATCATCAGCTAAACCAAACTAGCGCTTCGCACCACCCTCATACAAACCCCGTGCGTTCGCGTTTCAATTTCCTGTCCCTTTGGGCTTTTCTTATTTCCAAAATTAGCCCACAATTCATCTCGAATTGAACGCAATCAAAGAGTTACATAGGGCGACACTTTAAGGGCTCCAGTTTTCCCGCTTGTCAGCGTTCTGCATAATAGCAGCGTTCGCTCTATTAGAAACGGGCCGAAGGAGGGCGGAGGGGTGGCGACTACGGCGGCGGCGGCTTTTAAAAAACTCACCAAAGTATTTTAAACTCGGCCCGTAATCTTCCTTAAAAATGAATATAAAGGGAGCGCAGAAATATAATAGGTTTTTATCTTATTCGCGCAGAACTTGTGTAATATGTATGGAGATAGCGGGGAGGGGTTGGGGGTACGGGGCGCCCTTCCCTTTCAGAAGAGATCAGAAATAAATATAGATCGCGAAGATTGCTACTGTGTATAAGGTTGTTTGAAATAATGCCGACGTTTTTTTTTTTTATTTGGGTAATCTTAATTCGCTTTTATGTTTTAATCTTTTTGGTTTTAATTAAATATACACCTTATTTAATTATATTTATCTCGAATCAGATTAGAAATATTATATTTATAAGAGCTCACACACATTGATTTAGACATATTTGTTTGGATTTTGCTACTTCTAGAAAGGCGTATTTGATTATTAAATTGATCTTCGGTTATATTTCTTCGGTGTTGATATTTATTTTGTACTAAACACCTCGACATTCTTATTGATTTTACTCTTTAGAAAAAAAATGATATTCTTTTAGCAATTCTAGTGAATGCACACATTTGAAATATAAAGGCTTGAAATGTTTTTATTTCCTCAGATTTTATTGATTGACTAAAAAGTTGAAGGAAATGGCAGCTTTTAACAATCTTATTTAGTTCAATATAGTTAGTTGTAATTGCCATTGCCATTTTCTTTTAACGTGACTTGACTTATAGAAAGTATAAGTTAAATTTTAAGGTATGGTCAAAAGTCACTTAGATTTTACTTCAAATATAAATTAATTATAGTAAACTATATTTTTACTTAAGTGATATAAATTTTCAACTTATTTCAAATGACCTTCTATTTATATCATCTCAGTATATGTAAATAAAATGAATCCATTTTATTTAATACTAAAATAAAGTTATAAAAAAAAAATTGAATAACTCCATTTGTGCATGACGACATTTGTAAGGCCATCAATTCTCCGGGCTTGTTTTAATTTCGATTTGTTTGTTTGCAAAACTGGAGGAAGATTAAATGCTTTTTCATCGATTTTTCAGTCCGGAGCATTAATATTGAAGCTGCCCACCCCCGCGTCATTAATCTGAGATAATTTCGAAGTCCACCGGCGGCCATAATCGAATTATTTCTTTTGTAATTACGTGCGCAACTGCCGCCTTACGGCCTCCCGTTCCCGCCGCCGCCGCCGCCGCCCCCCTTCACCCCGCGGCAGCTCGTCCAGATATAACGTAAAAGGCATCCGGGAACTTGTAAACAAGCTCTAATTGTTTGTTAGTGGGTATCCTTAGAAAGTTGCGCAAGAACATGTTTTGTTTAGGGGACACGGAGTGAATTATGTATTTTCATTATTGCAAACGTTCCGCGTACAAGTTAGATCCGTCATTGTGCGAGGGATTGTAATTAATTACACTTTCTGGGATTTAATAATGAATGCGGTGATATTTTAGTGAATAACGAATTTCCACTATTGTACTTATTATAATTATATGAATTGTATTCATTAAAAATTTAAACAAGTGAAAAATTCTGTTGGAATTTGGTTTATCACGTAGTGAAACATTTTTAACATTAGGGGTTGTTTCACAATTTGTAAAACCAACCAAGTGCCTCATTTTAAAACAACTTCTAATGTGATTTTTTTTACAAATACCGACTTATAGTTTATTTTCTAATATTTCAACCTTGCATATAATTAAATTTATTGTACAGTATTTTATTTAACTAAATGACTACATAAAAAAGCATTTTAAAACATCTGCACATTTGTTGTATTTTAAACGCAGAAATTATGATTATATTTCTTCACAGATTTATCATATTTTTTCCATTTTTAAAAACATTTCCACCAATTCGAAAATTTTGATCATTCGTTCTAGAAATTTTTGTAATTTTTAAATTTACTAATACCTATTATTTCCATCTCTTGGTGTAACATTATAAAACAATAGTCTTTAACAATTCTTTACATATTAATTATAATTATGATTACAATTATGTCTTAATCTAGTAATCTATTTTTTTATTTATATTTATGTACAGTGTAGTAAATGAATTATTTTCAAACATAATATTTAAATAAATAATATATTTACCTGCTTGCGTCGAGTAGAATTATATAATTGAGGTAATATTACTACGTTCAGACGAGCGTAGCGTTGTTTAAAATGCGGAAAGCTAGGCCAGCACTAAAAACAAATTGTTATACTCGGATGCCTCGAAGGTTTTTCTACTATTTATACAACCAGAAATCTGATATTACGTAAGCGCAGTATTTTTAATGAGACTATTATAATTCTGAATTAAATTTTACAATTGTAACATACAAGGAAATATACCTAATGGAATATAGAATGTTTCAATTATTTAAAAACGCTATCCATTTGTAAAAATAATATATTTGTGTATGAAGTATTTGCCATTTGATATTTTATAAGATAATATTAGAACAGTATTACTATACGCGTGAATAACACCACTAGTATATATGGTGGATGCGCCGGGCACGGAATAATTTAAAGAGAACATTGGCCAACAATCACATACTGGTTCTTCGTACAGCAAACACTGCAGTTTTGACGATTAAAAAAGCCATCAACGTAAAAATGTGCTTCATTGCTGGAAATGGTTTTCCTCTAAAAATCAGCATCCACTGGTTGATGTTTAATAATCCATTCAACGAACTCTCTTCGCTGTGTATAGTCATTAAACCTTAGTTGTTATGTTAATTGAATTTTGAAACTTGAAGACACAAATTTTTATGAATTGGCGCTGTATATTCTGAAATTTTTACCAATATTCCCAGTCTCCCTATATTGTCACAGTTAACGAAGTTAAATCACTTTCCCGACCATATTTTGTATAAAGTACATGCCCATTTCTAATTAATCGATGTAAAGTCAAAAGTTGTCAATACGTACAATCAATTTATTTGGAAAAAACTAATGCCGGATTAGTTCTTGGATTTAAAACAATGAAGAGGTGAGTCTTATAATTAATAGTACTCACTCTAAAAGAGCCTGTTTTTCCAACTATTCTCTAAAAGATAAAGTAAGTGAAGAAAACCTGATTTTGCTTTTTAGTAAAAAAGCTAAAATATTGATTAGATTTTCATCAGATTAAGAAGAAGAAGAAGGTACACTAGTTTTCCTAAATGTAAAAAATGAATAGTTTAAAAGTAATTAATTAATTGAGGAGGCTCTCAGAGTTACATGTGTTATTTAAGAAGTAATTTAAAATTGTGAATTGTTTATCCTAACAAAATGAAAAACCAAATATTCTTATATACACAAGCTAAAACCTCTTATTTGATAAAATTGTGCAGCTCTGAAATTCTCGTATTTAATATCAAAATATGTCTCTTCGGGAGGAAGGTAATCTAAGTCAAGGCTCTGAAAATTTAAACGTATTTCATTCTACTGTGGTAAACATCTAGCGTAAAATCAAAAGCTGCAATAAATTTTATATAACCATTTTTCTCAGAAACCGTAAAAATGAGTTTTCAATATTTTTGGTATAAAGATAGCACACTAAGCCAAAAGGTTCAAATTATGTATTTCCAAAAGCATTTTCTATACTGATGTGATTTAAACTTCATGCAAAACATAAGATTCGATGAAATTTTATAAACTAAAATGTTTTCACAACAAGATTATTAAAAACTGCAGGTTACTCTATAAGAGAGAAAATCTTCCGTCATCCATTATCTGTACTTAAATAATTACTATATATAGTCTGCTACCAATTATAATTGATACTGGTAGAGCTACACTCTTGATGGAACGAGATATGTAAATTCGATGGGGTAAAACGCTTGTTAAGTTCCATAATATTTTTATTTTCAGTTCACTGACACGTGTTTCGATCATTCCTGATCATTTTCAAAGTACAAAAAGCTTTGTGTCAGGAAACTGAAAATAAAAATATTATGGAACTTAACAAGTGTTTTACCCTATTGAATTTGTTAACAATTATCTGTTTCAAAGTATGTTTCGTCTTCTTTTACCATTAATTCTTCCACTCATATCTCCCAAACATTTAGAATGCTCTAATATATGCCATCTGTCTTGTGTTATCTCTCATCAATTATTTTGAATCTGCCATCTTTTTTTATAGGGATGTGTTGGCCGCGCACAGACAGCAGTGCCCCCCTGAAACGAAGATACCGGCGGGACTAAGACAATATTTCGTCTTATGCCCTCTGACTGTCAAACTTTATTCTGAACATACAATATACTATATTCCTTATTACATAAATTCCGCCCTATTATCTACAACTTGCCGATTAGCATCCTTGTGTTGATGATCCTTGGCGGTAAGGATGATTCACGCCATGGCATCTACCGCGTTCCATGTCGCAGCTGAGGCTAGCATTGATGGGAGAAAATTCTCAGGGGATGGCACCCCGCCGATTATTTCCAGTAGGCCTGCCCGCTCTTTGTCGCCCTGTAAGCAGTCAAAGAAGATATGGTGCGCATAGTCTATAGTGTCCTGGCACCACATGCAGCTATCCTCCTCCGTATTGGCAATCCTCAATAGGTATTGTTAGAAGCACGCATAGCCCGAGAGTACCTGGGTGAGGAGGTACGTTAGTTCTACATGTCTGCTCTGGGTCCATGAGGCTAAGTCGGGAATGAGTCGACAGGTCCGTGCTCCCTTGTTATCAGCGTCCCATCTCACCTTTGGCCAGCTTCTTGGGCCTCACAGCGGGCTAGTGGCTCCAGTTCCTGCAAGAAGCCAGGACCTCCGCAACTTCTGTGGTACTTGTAGGCGATCCTGAGCGCACCAGGGCGCAGAGGCGCAGTGCATTATATAATTTTTAAAAGAAATCCTAAAATTGAAATAAAACATTTTAGAAATCTCCAGGAATCAGAAAGTTTACCAGAATTTAAAAACGAAAGATAATATATAGACCAATCATCGAAAAATAACCAAACATCAAGAAAGTGTTAAAAAATTCAATTAACTAATTTTGATGGTAAAAATTAATGAATCAGTTTTATCATAAAATATGAAATATTGTCTGATACTGTAGATCAGACAATAGAATATAGAAAAATTACTTTACAGTGGTTTTTGGCGGATAATATATTTAAATCTATAAAAGAATTTGTGAGAAAACTCTAAAACCCTACTAGTAAATTTTAGAAATTTAGAAAATCTAGAAATCACAAAGAAACATTTCTAATATATTATAGAAATTTTTCTAAGAAATTTAGAAAACTGGAGAAAAGATTGGTAAACAGAAATTTCATTACTAGTTTTTTTTTTTAATTCAGCGATTCATTCTCGGCTTAAAGCATCTAAAAACTGAGCTGGAAAAGTTAAGAAATCTCAAAGAAACAGAAATGTTTCTATAGACAACCAGTCAAAAACAACAGAACATTAAAGAAAAGTTAGAAGAAGCAATTAAAGTAGAATCTAATTTTTATGGTGAAACCTAATTAAGTCAAAAATAACAGAACATTAAAGATGTATTAAAAGATTCAATTAAATAAGAAGTTCATTTTGATGGTGAGACCTAATGCACTAATTTTCCAAGAAAATAATGCAAGATCTTAGGAAGTTAAAAAAATTTCTAGAAAAATGAGGAGACCTAGAAATTCTGAAGAAAAATTTATGAACATTTATAGAATTCACAAATAAATCTACAAGAGAAATTGTGGGAAGTTAAACTCCTAGAAATTTTTAAAATTTAGAAAAAACTAATAGTTTTTTGAAAAATTTATAGAACCCGTAAAGAAAAGTTTAGAAAACTGGAATAGATATGAATTTTTAGCAAATTCATAATGTTTTAATACTAACTTAATCAACTAAATTCGTTTGTTCACTGAGGTATAGGTTCCTGAGATTGAATTCGACAAATAGATAGTTAAGAGTTTAGTTCTTGTTCTAAAAAATAAAGAGCTTTCCAGAACAGAATTCGGACTGCGAAAATTCCTAGATTTTCAAGCATAAATAAAACAAGGTCTTGACACTTTGTTGGAAGTGTATTTATAAATTTATTATTGGATTCAAATATAAGAATCCTTTATTTCTTAGCCTTGGCAATTTACCCAGCATTTTCCTTCTATGCAAAAGTTGAAGGAAGGAAATGAAAGAGGTTCCAAGCTATTATAGATTCAGTGTTCTTCTGACTCTGATTTTGAATATCCTTGTTCATTGAAGCTTCTAACAGTAAATTTAAACCACTAAACTAATGCTAAATATATTCAGGTTATATGGACTATGTTTCTATATTCTATACTTACCTTTTGGATTTTCGATTCAATTTGTACACTACAGATTAATGTTGATTGTATATTACTTCAAGAAACATTACCTATGAAGCAGTAGTTATTATTAAGAAGGATTTTAGTTGGGATTTTTGGTTTAGAGAATGGTGAATGTAAGCGCAATATGGCTTTGGTATTTTGCAATTGACCAGCAACTATTTTTTAATTTAATGGAGCTGAGACGGTCAACGTTCCTCCTTAAGTTCACGCAGGCTGCCCACGCTGGTGCGGCATACAGAAGTTTGGCCCTGGCAACCCCTATGGTCAGCCTCTTCTTGTCTTCTGAAGGCCCACCCGTATTGGCTATTAATCTGGCCGCACGACTGGAAGACTCCGTAGCGCCAATTGCTGCTTCAGCCATGTGCTAACTGTGCAGAGGATTCGCCTTTATAGACACTCCCAGATACTTCAAACGGCTGGCCACCTCTACGTCGTGTTCCAAGAGTCGGATTTTCTCGCCCTTAATCCTTCCTGCGCGAATTCTCGACATTCTAACCCTATGACAATTAGCCATTTTGAAATAGTATTCATGACGACCTGCCTGATTACCCGAGGTCTCTGACACTCCTCTAGAGATATATCCTCGGATCAAGCTTAAGGGCCACGTCGCCATTTCCAGAATTCTGTCCACCCTGGCGTTGTTGGACTCGCTGACTATAGTCGTGTCTGGTCAGTATACTCCGTTGACTATAGTCAGGATGCTGGTGGCTCCTGTTTACGTTGTTTTTAAGGAACACAAGCCAGAAACCCGTATCCAAAGCCCCCAGCCTTTCTTCTGGCCACCTTAGCGATCCTAAGAGCCTCAATTTCCTCTCAGTGAGCCGTACAGTGGCCCATATAATATTGGTCCTTAACTCCTGATCTCCTACAAGGCAGACATACCGGTTGCGACCCGTAAGTCTGCTCCTAGAGTCCCACATCTTCTGCATTTATTTAATTATGCATTACAGATATATATCATACCTAAAACTAATTAAAATTAGCTTAGCCTACCTTCCCGAAAGTTATTGGGTTTTTAAATAAAATTCCCTCGTCTTTTAAACCTTTATTCCACATATTACATACATATTCCCATTTACAATTAAAATAACATAATATCCTCTTTACTTATTTATTTATTTCATCCACTCCCCTTAATCTATTTTTATCCGCTAACATACTAATTATTATCTAAATTATCGTAGTCAATAAACAAGAATCAACGAATAGGAAGACAATAATAATGAAAAAAGTATAGAAAGATACAGACAAAGTCATAGAATAGAGAAATAGTAACATAATGGATAAAATTAAAGGAAAAAATGCTGTCTGCAGAGGTGCCTTCCGTATTCTGGTCGGGAGCGTTCCTCTAATATCAGACGCTTATATCCATCCCCCATGTCCTCTTCGTTATGGTCCTCCTGGTTATCTCCTTGGCGGTCCTCTTGTTTTCTTCTGCCACTAGGCGTCCTCTTCTTATTTCTATGACATGCGATCCTCTTCTGCGATGAAAACTCCTCTTCTCTTGGTCCTCTTCGTTTTTCTTTCATCTCCCGCTGCCCGTTTCCCTAAACAATCTATAACATGTCATTTGTGTTTAAGTGATACTGTTTCCTTCCACCGCACGCACAGATAACTCCACAATAGGAAATCATTTTAGCCCAGCCCCACAGTTTTAGTATTTCAATAGATCCCGCAAATACACTAAACGTTTTCCAAAATTTACTTCGCGCCTAATTCTAGTCAAATCGTCGTAATCAGTTAGCTACTTAAGTCCAGCTGAGATTAAATTTATATCCGCCCTGTTACGTTGTTTTTCTGCAGAAGGCCGAAATGTCTGGCCCCGGACACGACACTATATTGTGTGCGCGGTATCCCTTGCATTACTGTGGCTTCTGACCTTGTGGCGAAGGTGCAGTCAGCCAATTTCAGCCTTAAAGTCCCCCTCTCCAGAAGCGTGGCCATTGTCTCCCTAGGGCCTTCATTAGCCCTGATATTCTTGGTATACATCCTGATCCACCTGATTACTATGTCACCAGGGTGCTCTACCACTGGGTCCAAGGCCGTGATTATGTCCTTCTGAGTCGTGCTCCAAGGAATTATAATTTCAAGAACGCTGTTAGGCCCTTGTCCACCCTGGCCCTTCCCAATCCCACGATTTTTCTGACCCTCTGCATTTATTATATATCTGTCTAAAAAGTGCATAAAAACAAGATATAACAGAAAATATAGAAGAGGACCAAAGATCTAAATAAATAAGTAAATAAATGTTACAGCGTCCAGCTCTAAGGTCATTTTTACCGCCCTCGTCTTCATATCTCCACGTCTTATGGTTGAGGAACTCCCAGTAGTCCTCGTCCATGGTATCAACCAGCATGAACTGTTTATCTGTTTAGTGACCACAGGGGTGGCGAGAAGAAGTTTCATGGTAGGGGGCGGTTTGGTGAGGACCCTCGCCTCTCGCCTCGTGCTGTCCGGGGTGGGCATTATCCCTTGTTGCTCCTGTGGCCGTTGTTGCTCGCATAGGAGCTGGCGTAGTTGTTTTCCTCCTCCTCTTCTATTCCTTGTGGCTCTGGTGCTGGCTGAGGCTGGTGGTGCTGGTTAGGACCTAGGGTGCATTGTTTTGCTTGCTAAATGCCGAGGCCGCACTCGACTCTGTCGGGTCTGTGGAGGTGGCCTGGTATCCTCTGCTGGTGGTTTATCAGCCTTCGGCGGTTCTGACCGACGTTTGGGCGGCACAATCCCTGGCTTCGGGTAGTACCTTCCCAATGATTGTCAGTTTTATCTATGCCACGATCAGCATGGTGCCAAAAATAGGTTTCCACAGCTCTTAAAGTCGTACTAATAGTCACGAATTAATCCGAGATTAAGTATTAATCCTCAGATCGGACTTAAACACATCCAATTGTCGGTATAATCTCGGATTAATTTTAAAAATAATCTTAGATAAATAAATAGTAATTAATCTAGGATGCTAGAATCCGAGAATGAATCTCTGTCTATATGTATGGTTGTTAGTATTGTTGTTTGCTCTACCAACAGCACATATCTTTGAGATCTAGGCATCTATCCTCGCATTTGACGGGATGTGTCGCCCTGGGTAGTGCCCAGAAATTTAGTTTAGAGATTAGTCTACTTTTCCTCCACGCCTGGTAAGGGCTGGGAACCAATTCCTATAACTAAGGGCGCGAAAGTCTATTTTTGATTTTTGCTCAGATCGGCTTCATCTGCGATGAACGCAAAAAATGGGGGCGAACGGTTTTTCCACGAAATATCCAGCCTCACGTATAATATGTTGGGTGGTGTAGGTCGGAGTGAAGGCCCACTCCGATGTTTGGCCGATCGGCCCGCGGTTTCCACGTGGCCACGTGGAACGAGAACAAGTTGGCTAAATTTCGACAAATTCTGCTGACCTGAGGTGTCTAGAGTCACTACACTATGCTGGTTGTACAAACCTTTCGCGTCCTTGACTTGTTCCAGCTTATGCTATTATGTGGTTCCTTGACGAAAAAAAAAAAACACTTTCTACCACTATACCACAAGAGTCGTCTTCACCAGTCGAGTTTCGGTTGATTGCCCAAAAACTTCTGACCCGCTAGAGAAAAGATTGCGGAGCACAATACTTGTGACCGTTCTCCACGAGAGGCGTCCGGAAACTCAATCTACCATCTGCTAGCTTCTATATAATGTGATGACACTTTTGACATTAAGTCAAATATCCATCTCTAAAAAATCAGAAATAAGCCTGAAATAAGGCAAATTGACAAAATCAATGTGACAGTATTTTCTAAATGTTACGCTTGATTAGAAGAAATGAGCATTTATGGTTTTAATATATGTATCTGAGGTCGAAATCATCTAATGATGACACAATAAAGGAGATGACTTACAGGTTAAAGTGGAAGAACATTCAAGAGTGAACCTTTCGCCTTTCAGCTTGCCGACGAAATTATTTGTATTTGTATGGTTTTGTTTAATTTTGAATTATATTTATAATTCAAGTCTGATAGAGTGCTAATAAATTAATAAATAAATATAAATGATATAGTGGAACATGTTAATAATTGATATTAGTTTTCATATAAAGTGTTAATTTTTGTATAAAAAATGTTTATACCGCAGAAATCCATTGCCAATCTTGGCAATTTTTGATGACAGAATTTCCGTTCGGAAATCGAATATTGCGGTATTTATAGAATATTTAAAGAGTCGTCAAGAGAATTATCGGGTTTGCAAATCAACAACGGTCTCCGAGCTCTATTGTCAGCGGTGAATGTGTACACTGCTATAATTCTGTTAAGTGAATGATCCCTGAACCCAGGATAATCCTCACGTCCGTAAATCTGGATGATCGAGAATCCATTCACTTACGCTGCCCACCCTTTCATAAATTAAACTGATATATCCGCGCTGATGTATTCTTTGTATATTTAATTAATGGCCATCGATGAAATATCGCCGCCGCACCTTCGGCACGTGGGGTGGGTTTATTTTCGCGGCGTGGTGTGAGTGTGTGGCGGGATCGAAGGGGCGGCCCAACTATGCAGTACGAGGATTTAATTAGATCAAGTCGGGAACGCTATGTGCTGATATTAACCCGCAGGGAAATTGCGAGCGGACATTTTGCGGAAAGAAAAATATTCCCAATTTCCACTCATCACGGCGACTTGAATTAATTTGTTGTAACGTCGGGGGGCCGCGGCGACGGCGCTGCAATTTGTACATTCCACGCGTCATCCGCAAAACTCGATATCAAAGCCACTTTTATTATATCGTATAACTTTCATGTCGCCCCGCTTTCCTTATTACGTTTCGCGCGTAATGAGAACTTGCATGCGGAAACATTTTATATTCCTTTTATGCGGGAAGAAAACCCTCCATTATGTGGGCCTCCTTCCTACTCGTTCCACCAAGGAATATACACCTAAATTAGCTTATTTCTTCTCTATTCGAGCCGTAGACGGCGCTGCGCACTTCCTACGCAACTGCTCATCCTAATAAGGTCCCTTTGTATTTCATCTCGAATGTTTATGGCCATTATATAAAAAATGCCGCCTGATAAATGTAACAGTTGCATAGAAATTGATACCATCAACCGTGTGGGAGATTCCTGATGAATTTTAAAATGCAGCAAACGATATTAATTATTTTTAGAAATAATAATATGTGACAAACGACAGATCACTAGAAGACAGAAGATAGATGGCAGATAACAGAAGACATATGGCAGATGACACATGACCGATGATAGGTGACAGATACCAAATGACAGATGACAGGTATTAGATGACAAATATCAGATGACAGATGACAGATGGCAGATGACAAATGACAGATGGCAGATATCATAAGTCAGCTGACAGATGAAAAATTACATGGTAAATGGCAGATGACAGATAGCATATAACAAATAACAGATGACAAATGAGAAGTGACAGATGTCAGACGTCAGATAATAGATGACAGATGACACAGGTTTAAAACATAAGAGAGATTTAATACATAAGACAATAAAAATAAAATATAAAAAAACAGGCAGAAGTAAAATAACAGAGAATAAAAGAAAGATACTAGTATAATTATTACAAGGAGAAGAAGACGTATTAAAGAAGATAAAACATACAAATAGAGTAATAGAGAAATATCATTGCCAGAAGTCAAAAGTGAGAAAACAAGATTGAAAAGACAGATGACAGAGAATAGATAACGGATTATGGTCGATGGTCGTCAAATTATAAATGTACGATTCTTGATGATAAATACTAAACGTGAATTGACAGATATCATATAAAAATGATATAAACTTTATGCAGGATATAGATAGCAAGTAGCAGATAACCGATGATAGTTTTTAGTTCTTTTATAACAGATGGCAAATGTAAGAGTTCAAATGACAGATGTCATGTTAGATAACAAGTAACCGCTATCGTATAGCAAAAGGGGTAGAAAGATGTCAGATGCCAGATTATAGATTACAGTTGACATATTATAGATAGAAACAAACGACGAATATAAATCAACAGAGAAAAAAGGTAATATATTGAAGATTAAAAAATGTATTATTATTCAAAATTATTTGTTCTAATCCTTTAGAATAGCTTATGAGTTTTTCTTATATTTCATAACATATTAAGGTGTTATTTAAAGGATATACAACAAAAAACTAAGAACGAATACTAAAACATTTACGAGCGCCCATAATAATCAAAATCGGATAAGGCCAGCATCATTATAGGCCGTAAGAAAAAAATAAAAATAAAATCAAACTGAAGCGACCGCCCAGCCGATACGGCTCCCGGCGCGGCCCTTTCGTAGGGCATCGGAATCGCCTTAATCTACAAAAGGGAACGTTTAGCGATGGACTTATCGAAGTAATAATTAGGGTGAGGGCAATACAGGTCCGGCGAAAATCCTCGAAGGGGTAAAAACGGGGAGCATTTTGAGCGGGCCATCCCTTTCCGTCCGGGGGCCCCTCTGTGGCGGATCGTCGGGGCAGTTTTGCAAACAATTGTTCATTTAATGACCGAAGTTATCGCAGTTAGACAACCCTCGACTAATAAAAGTTGTCAAGACCGGGGCTTAACATGTGGGCGGTATCTCGGCAATTATGTACTACTGCACATACAGCTGAATTATTGTTGTTGGTTTTATTACTTTTTGCACTAACAAAATATATCTTTAAATTGTTATAAGTTTAAACAAATTATTTAGTTCCTCATTCAATATGTATTAGAAAGTTATGGCTTCAAGCATCCGAAATGCAAAATTTCTATTTTATATTTACCTCTATTTTGAAAATTACTAGTTGTCACAAAGTGAAAGATACTACCATGGCAGCAATAAAAAACATGTAATATCTATGTATGTAAAGTATGTAAAACATGATGGTATTTATGTCAGTCTGTGTAATTTATTATGATCAAATTTATCAATTCAATTATTGAAGGACACATCTGCTTAACCAGTCCATTAGAGATACACAAAGCATCGAACATATAGTGCATTCAATCAGTAAATCTACAAATACAGTCCCCTAAATCCATTGATGTAATTACATCATGTGCATAACGTTCCCGACCCCTCGGAATGAACTTGCAAATTAGTAGTAAACTCATCGAAACTTGTGCAGTTACATTCAAATTTACCACTGTGCATTTAGTATGTTTTGTGTTAGAAACTAGAAAACGCCAATCAAAACCACCGTCGTTATTGTGAATCACCTGCACGTTTTATAATAATGCGAAGCAGAGTGATTAATAATGATTTCGACTAATTGAACGAATTTAATTAAATCCATTATAAAACATCGGTGTGCATAAAATCAGTCAGTTATTTTCGTTTCGTTAATGACGATGCGAATTTACGCGTTGTCATGCTCGTCCATTATTAAAAATAAACGCATTAAAATTTATAGATTTTATTTATTATCGGGTGTAACAATTTGTTTAATTTTAACGTGCTTTCAATTGTGCACAAATATTTGCATTTTTATTATATATTTTACATTTGCGTGTAATAATTGAAAATAATTATTCGCTGATTTTCCATTTTAAAATTAATAACGTTTTTTTGTAAATAAAAATACGCTATTACGTTTTAATATATATATTTTTTAATATTACCTGAATTGAAACCTGTATTTTTTATGACTTTTATTATTAATCTTTACACATATAATACGTTTTATAATCGTTATTATTTTGTGTGCAATGGTAGTAAACAACACGAATAAGTTTCTAAAGTTAATAACAAACTTTTCTAATTAGCGACACTATTACATTTTACGTTTGCAATATATTTTATGCCGGCCATAAATGTCTTATATTTCAGAAATTATTATACCGTGAATTTGAAGGGTTGGCGTTTAATTATGAAAAGTAATTAAACGCCGTATATAAAATCAATTTTATTAATTATTAAATATTTTGTAGAAAATTAAAATTTCATTTTTTTTTAACCAAAAATCTCTTCCAATATTAAATTAATTGCACACCCACCCTTTATATTGACTGTAACTAAGGTTACACATCGTGTTTTTCATTTAATAAAGAATGCGAAACGAAATTTTACTATATTTTTATTTATTTAAAACAATGACAAAGATAAACATTTGATATAGAAATTAAATTTTGAAAATTGAGTGCAGTATCAATCAAAAATTATTTTTATCATTATTAATTATCATAAAAATTTGACATTAATACTATCTGCCTTCAGAAAATTTTTAAATTAAAATTCAAGTGTATAATACTAATTTATTATCATTAAGTGATATAAGCAAAGTTTCTGTTTTTAGGGTAAGTTTTCATTCAAATATCTTTCAAATATATTGTTTCTATCAAATAATTATTTCTTTTTTAAATAAAACCTACAATATCTCAGGTAATACGATCATGTCCTAATATCTAATTATTATTTCTTTGTTAACAACAGACCATAAATCGGTTATAATCTATTTAGGATAACGTAGTTAAAAACATGGAAACTGAATTTAAAGCCTTTCTGCATCCGCAAGGATAGATATTACCATCTAAGTGACTTCTATTGTCTAAAACGTTGCATTAAAATCTTTCAATAATTTATTACCGTTTGTTGGTTTACAAACATTTTCATTTACTTTAACTTCTTTGACAATTAATTTTAAGTTTATAATATAGCTGGAAGAAAATACAGCCCTCTGTATTGCTTCGAGCGGAAAATAAAATATATATATATAATACATCGGAAAAAGAAAACAAACAAATCGCTAAAAGTAGGCATTAAATTAAAAGTTTCGCCTGGAAATCTATTTTATTTATTGAGATATAACGCCCACGCACAGACACACGCCCATACGCCAGCATACAAACAAACGCACCATCGCACGCATACAAATACAGACGCGGCCGTTTCTAAAGCCTCCATTCAGATGTTTTCTCGTATATCATAAGGCGACAGTTACAATACATCCTCAGGAGATTTGAATACGGCACTGTTTGTCGAATGATTTACTCACGCACAATTTTTTCTATCGAAATGTTATATTTACATAGTCTATGAATTTATCTGTAGACATGACCTTAATGTTTCTTCTATCATCACTCTGAATTATTATATGTTAATTATTGTTTATAATTTGCTACCTATTTTCTGTTATATTTCTTCATTTATATTTTATCTGTCATCTATCACCTGTCATCTATCACCCGTCATCTGCCATATGTCTTCTGTCTTCTGTCTTCTGTCTTCTGTCTTCTGTCTTCTGTCTTCTGTCTTCTGTCTTCTGTCTTCTGTCTTCTGTCTTCTGTCTTCTGTCTTCTGTCTTCTGTCTTCTGTCTTCTGTCTTCTGTCTTCTGTCTTCTGTCTTCTGTCTTCTGTCTTCTGTCTTCTGTCTTCTGTCTTCTGCCTTCTGTCTTCTGTCTTCTGTCTTCTGTCTTCTGTCTTCTGTCTTCTGTCTTCTGTCTTCTGTCTTCTGTCTTCTGTCTTCTGTCTTCTGTCTTCTGTCTTCTGTCTTCTGTCTTCTGTCTTCTGTCTTCTGTCTTCTGTCTTCTGTCTTCTGTCTTCTGTCTTCTGTCTTCTGTCTTCTGTCTTCTGTCTTCTGTCTTCTGTCTTCTGTCTTCTGTCTTCTGTCTTCTGTCTTCTGTCTTCTGTCTTCTGTCTTCTGTCTTCTGTCTTCTGTCTTCTGTCTTCTGTCTTCTGTCTTCTGTCTTCTGTCTTCTGTCTTCTGTCTTCTGTCTTCTGTCTTCTGTCTTCTGTCTTCTGTCTTCTGTCTTCTGTCTTCTGTCTTCTGTCTTCTGTCTTCTGTCTTCTGTCTTCTGTCTTCTGTCTTCTGTCTTCTGTCTTCTGTCTTCTGTCTTCTGTCTTCTGTCTTCTGTCTTCTGTCTTCTGTCTTCTGTCTTCTGTCTTCTGTCTTCTGTCTTCTGTCTTCTGTCTTCTGTCTTCTGTCTTCTGTCTTCTGTCTTCTGTCTTCTGTCTTCTGTCTTCTGTCTTCTGTCTTCTGTCTTCTGTCTTCTGTCTTCTGTCTTCTGTCTTCTGTCTTCTGTCTTCTGTCTTCTGTCTTCTGTCTTCTGTCTTCTGTCTTCTGTCTTCTGTCTTCTGTCTTCTGTCTTCTGTCTTCTGTTTTCTGTCTTATGTCTTATGTCTTCTGTCTTCTGTCATCTGTCATCTGTCATCTGTCATCTGTCATCTGTCAGCTATCAACTGTAATTTGTAATATATCACGTGTCATCTGCCATCTGTCATCGCTCTGTTTGTTTCTAATCTATTATCTATCATTTATCATAAGTTATATATTTTTCTGCCATTTCTTTTAGTTCTTTGTCATTTGTAGTTAGTACATATTTTTTATTTCTTAAAAAAAATATTTATGTATTTTAAGCGCTATTCCTCAAGTGATATTATTTTACAGTTTTTCAAACCACCGAATGCAATTGTTTTGTATTGATGTTGTAGATATGTTAATTTAACATTGATTTTGAAATTTTAATTGCGATTTCTTTAGTGATAAATTTGTTACAATTTTTCAAATCACCGGTTGCAATTTTATTTACTTCGGTTGTAATTTAAAGCGCTGCCATTTTGTTTCCAGCTATAATATAGCATTATTTTCTATTAAAGTAACAATTATGTTATTTTAGCATGGATTCTGAAATTTTAATTGCTATTTCTCGTGTGACAATTTTTTATAAGTTTTCAAACCAATAAAATTGCACTATTTCCTTTGATTAAAGTTTTGAGCGCTGCCATTTTATTTCCAGCAATGATATAGCCATTGTTTTGTATAGATGTTGTAGAAATATTTATTTGGAATTGATTTTGAAATTTTAACGGCTATTCCTGGAGTGATAATTATTTTACAAGTTTTCAAACCACTGAATGCAATTTTTTTTTGCGATTGAAGTTTTAAGCGCTGCCATTTTGTTTCCAGCTATTTTATAGCAATTGTTTTCTATTGAAGTTACAAATATGTTAATTTAGCATAGATTTTAAAATATTAAGGGCTGTTCCCCGTGTGATATTTGTTTTACAATTTTTCAAACCTCCAGTGCAATTTTATTTCCTTCGATTGAAGTTTTGATCGCTGTCATTTAGTGTACAGCTATGATATATCAATTGTTTTGTATTGGTCTTGTAAATATATTCATTTAGCATGGATTTTAAAATTTAAACGGCTATTTCTCAAGTGATATTTTTTTACAGATTTTAAAACCACCGAATGCAATTTTCTTTCCTTCAATTGAAGTTTTAAGCGCTGTCATTATGTTTCCAGCTATGATATAGCAATTGTTTTCTATTAATGTGTGCAGATATGCTACTTTATCATAGATTTTAAAATTTTAATTGCGATTCCTCTAGTGATAATTTTTTTTCAATTTTTTAAACCACCTAGTGCAATTTTCTTTTCTTTGATTAAAGTTTTGAGCGCTGCCATTTTGTTTCCAGCAATAATATAGCAATTGTTTTGTATAGATATTGTAAATATATTAATTTGGCATGGATTTTGAAATTTTAACGGCTATTCTTTGAGTGATAATTTGTTTATACGTTTTCAAACCACTTAATGCAACTTTATTTCCTTTCGATTGAAATTTTAAGCGCTTTTATTTTGTTTCCAGTTATGATATAGCAATTGTTTACAATTGATATTGTAAATATGTTAATTTAGCATGGATTTTGAAATTTTAATGGCTATTCTTCGAGTGATTATTTTTTACAAGTTTTCAGAAAACCGAATGCAATTTTATTGCCTTCGATTGATGTTTAGAGCGTTGCCATTTTGTTTACAACTATGATATAGTAATTGTTTTGTATTGGTGTTATAAATATGCTATTCTAGAATGGATTTTGGAATTTTAATGGTTATTCCACTAGTGATAATTTTTTTACAATTTATCAAACCACCGAATGCAATTTTGCATCTAGTATCCATCATTTTTCATATCACATCTGTCACTTGTCAGTTCGTAATTGTCATCTGACATCAACCACCTACACTCTGACATATATCATCGTTATGCATTCTTTGTCATCTGTCTTCTGTTTTCTGTCTTTTGTCTTCTGCTTCCGTTTTATGTTCTTCTTCTGTAGTAGGTCATATTTATCTTGTTGTTATTATCATCTATTTTCTTTCTTCTATTTTCTGTCTTTTGTCATTTGTATTTTGTTTTCTGCCTTTTGTCTTCTGCCCTCTGTCTTTTATCTTCGGTCTGTATTTTGTCTTCTGTCTTCTCTCAATTATTATCTGTTATCTTAAATCTGTCACTTATTAGCGGTGCCATTTTGTTTCCAGTCATAATGTAGCAATTGTTTTCTGTTGATGTGAAAATATTAATTAAGCATAGATTTTGAAATTTGTATGGCTATTAAAGTGACAATTTGTTTACAATTTTTCAAACCTCGGAATGCAAATTGGTTTGCTTCATTTAAAGTTTTGAGCGCTGCCATTTTGTTTCTAGTACAATTGAGGCAATTGTTTTGTATTGATGTTGTAAATATGTTAATTTAGCATGGATTAAAAAATTTTAACGGCTATTCCTCAAGTGATTATTTTTTTAACAATTTATTACACCACTGAATGCAATTTTATTTCCTTCGATTGAAGTTTCGAGCATTGCCATTTTGTTTACAGCTATGATGTAGCAATTGTTTTTTAATTGTGTTATAAATATGTTATTATTTTTTATATCACAACTGTCACTTGTCAGTTAGTAATTGTCATCTGGCATCAACCACTATTATTTATCATCTGTATTATGTTTTCTGTCTTTTGTCTTCTGCTTTGTCTTTTCTTTTCTGTTTTATGTTCTTCTTCTGTAATAGGTCTTCTTTATCTTATTCTTCTTATCATTTATCTTCTATTTTCTGTCTTTTTGTCTTTTGTTTTCTGCCTTCTGTCTTCCGTCCTCTGTCTTTTATCTTCGGTCTTCTGTATTCTGTCTTCTCTCATTTATTATCTGTTATCTGTAATCTATCTATCACTTATTAGTGCTGCAAATTTATTTCCTTCAGTTGAAGTTTTTAGCGCGGCCATTTTAATTCGAGCACAATATGCAGCAATTGTTTTGTACTGATGTTTTAAATATGTTAAATTAGCATAGAACCTAAAATTTTAACCGCTATTCCTCGAGTGATTAATTTTTACAATTTTTTAAACCACCGAATGCAATTTTGCATGTAATATCCTTCATGTTTCATATCAAATCTGTCACTTGTCAGTTAGTAATTGTCATCTGGCATCAAGCACCTACAATCTGACGTCTGTCATCGTTATGTATTCTCTGTCATCTGTATTATGTTTTCTGTCTTTTGTCTTCTGACTTCTTTTTTCTTTTCTGTTTTATGTTCTTCATCTTGTTTCTATTATCATCTATCATCTATCTTCTGTCTTCTGTCTTCTGTCTTCTGTCTTCTGTCTTCTGTCTTCTGTCTTCTGTCTTCTGTCTTCTGTCTTCTGTCTTCTGTCTTCTGTCTTCTGTCTTCTGTCTTCTGTTTTCTGTTTTCTGTCTTCTGTCTTCTGTCTTCTGTTTTCTGCCTTCTGTCTTATGTTTTTTGTCTTCTCTCATTTATTATTTCTTATCTGAAATCTGTCACTTTTTATCCCAAAAAATCTATATTTTCCAGTGTTTATATAATGATTTTACAATTTATATATTTTCTGACAGATATTTTTTGATAGCTATAAATGTTCTTGTTTAGTAAACTAAATGTTATTTATTTTCAGTAATATCAATGGTCTTACTTCTGAAGAATCTTTCAACGGTTATCTTCAAAATATTTTTAAATATTTCAAGTTTTGACAAGATTTAAATGTAAACTATTACCCGTCATCACTCATATGTCATCTATCATAAAACATCTGCTAGTTATTATTTATCAGTCATTACTCCTACGTTTTCTATCATCAGTTTATTATTGCCTTTCATCTCTCATCTGTTATCTGTCAACTGATACATGTAGTCTATTATCTGTCTTCTATCTTACTTATTTTCATCTCTAATCTTTCATATGTCGTATGTCGTCTGCTGACTATTAGTTTTCTGTTTTCAGTAATTAGTTACTTTATCTATTTCAATATATTTGATAGAGTGTTTGTACATTTTTTCCTCTTCCCTGCAATATTCCATTTATATCATTACCTGTTCTTATAATTTACTGAAGCTGTGGGAACAAATGTTACAACTGAAGTTAAAAAGATAATTTTCACAATTTTTTATTTTAATTGTTCAAACTTCAATCTGTCATCTATCACCGCTTATTTATTTATCTATTATCTACCATCTCTCATTTATGTTTTGTTCTTTTTCATATGTCAACCGTTAACTGTATTTTTAATGTTATTTATCATATACCATCTGTCATCTACAATATTTTAAGTGATATAAAATGGAATATTTATCTGGTATTTATCATATGCCATATATTATTTGTCATTATCTGCCTTAAGTAATTCTACTGAAACGCTTGGAAAAATTTGAAAACAATAGATTAATAAACAGAAATAAGATTCACCTTGTGACAAACAGTCACCCTCGCGTTCAACCTCCATCCCTAGAAGCAGACCAACACTGGTCGTGCACCGGATCCCACCATCATCCCCGCTTAAGCGTCGAAGCTCGCGCTTATCTACTTAGTTAGCGCTAAAGTATGGTAAAAATGGAAGGTTGAGCAAGTTGGACAACATTAATTGTCTTACCAGAAAGCACCTATAACGTCACACTGTTAGGGGTTGACTTTATCAAAATCGCAGGTATTTCTGAGTTTTTCAGGGGACCTGGTAATTTATCGAGGACTCGACAAGCAGTTCGATTACGAGGAATCAGTGAGGTCAATAACGAACCTGCCGAAGGACGACCCGAAGATCCGAAAGTGTCTTATTTACGATTTGGCGACACCCATCTTGAAGGAAGACAAAGAAGTTCCATTGAAAGAAATTATAGAAATCGACTTCGAAGAATACCAGCCCTCGCCACCTCTCGTTTCAATACTTCAGGACACTCCAAAGAAACGGACCATTCCTACTTCTCGGAGTTCATAGATGCCTTGTTCATCGACTATGCCACCCAGACCACTCCAGTGAGCCTAAAATACACGCAGAAGACATTTCCCAACTAAGGCAGACGTGCCAAACCTATCTCGCTGTTCTCTGTGGACGTATGGTTAAGGACCGCAACCGAGTTGACTTCAGCAAAACGAGATGCCGCTAATACAGTACTCCAAATAAACCACAGGACCTCTTATGGGGCACACCACCAAAGTTGCAGACAACACCCCAATAGCAGTAAGCTCCTACATGATGACACCAGTCCGATAAGAGGAACTCAAAATGGAGGTACAAGAGTTAAGACAGGGTATTTGTGCCGCTTCTGTAGTTATGGTTTCCAAGAAGTATGGAAGAACGTGGACTTTCGAAAAGTCAATGCTGTAATGGTTCCCGAATACTACCCTCTTCCACGTGAAAGAACTACTATATGCTATCGGGAGACCTACTAGCTTCTCGACAATAGATCTGCGTACCAGTTATTGGCAAATATCCGTCAAGCCACAAGATCAAGAAAATACTTCATTTATCACCCCATTCGGCTCTTATCAATTTAAACGGATTCCAAATATATATTTCTCAACTTACGTTTATTTTTACAGTAAATTGTATTCAGAACATTAACATTCTTCACAAATTTGTTTTTATTAACTATATATACAATTCGAACACAAATGTACTTTTAATTAATAAAAACATATTTGTGAAGAAAGTGTTAATGTTTTAAATACAATTTACTATCAACGGATTCCGTTCGGTTTACAAAACGCACCATCGACATTTCAATAACTAATAGACCGGTTTGTAAGACGATTGATGAACGTGAACCTCTTTACAAACCTGGATGGCTGAGAAAAGTTATTCTTCTGCAAGCCGGTACGTTTACTTGGACACCAGATCTCCAAGAATGGATTTCTTCCGGATCCAGATAACGTGAGCGCTATCCAAAAAAGGGTTCGACCACAACACGCCAAGAAATTACTGTTTTTTCAGACGTGCTCGTGGTATAGATGCTTCATACAAGACCTTGCGCGCATCTCTAAGCCTTGTATAGTATAACCAAAAAAAAGCCTTGTGAAAATGGGGAGAGAAGCAAGAGGTCGCCTACAATCACCTGAAGACAGCGCTATGCGAAGCCCCGGTTGTGAGGACAATAGACCTCACAAAGCGGTTTTCCATCCACACTAACGCGAGTTTCTACGTCATCGGTGTAGCACTAAGACAGTGGGAGAGATCGGACGAACACTCTGTAGAATATGCCAGGCGATTATTGACACCGACTTAGCAAAACTACGAGACGGTCGAAAAAGCAGTCGCCGTCATATGGGTAATGGCCAAGTTCTGAGGTCATCTAGACGGATCCCCAGTGAAAGTTGGGACTAACCCTGCAATGGCTGATGAGTATCCAGTTACTCACAGGACGACGATGGTCTTGAATATCGAATACCTGCCCGGCCGTTCAAACAAAGTAGCAGACATTCTATTTCCGTTAGTCTTTGAAGGCGACTACCAGTACCCGTAGTAGTCCGCACAGTCACCGTCGACAAATGGAGTCATCCGTGCTACCCAACTTCAGGACCTCGACGTAATGAAAATCATAGACAAACTGGAATCTGACACACCGAACGAGAACGCCGTTTACAGGTCCCGTAAGGGCTACTTAATTGTCAATGGAGTATTATATAGGTACTATGTTATCACTCTCATCAAAGTAGTATTCTTACAGTATGGTTTTCCTCGAAGGGTTATTAGCGATAACGGGATTCAATTCGTCAGTGCTCTTATGCAGCATGTGGTGTTTTTAATGGGAATCCAACACGCATTCTTACCCTGTTATCATCCCCCGCAAGCAAATACAGTTGAAAGAAAATATTGAGACTCAGACTCAAGACTTAGCTAGGAATCCTCACAAAGGGCCAACACAATCAATGCGCCGAAATGTTACCATCGATTTGTTTCGAAATTAATTTCACCTAGTGCTAAGTCACAGGATTCAGTGTAGCCTTCCTTACGTTTGTCACAGAGATCATAACATATCTTCTAAGGATGACGGACTTCTTGAAGCGAGCAGCTGAAACACAAGACCATCAACGGGACCTTTGCAAGAAAACTGTTACCCTCCGACCAAGAGGGTAACTGCCCCAGCTTACACTTCTAGCAACCCCCTAAGTAATCAAAGAAGAGATTCAGCTTCACATAGTTTACATAGTTCTACAGGCCATGGGATCCACCACCTTCAAGATCGCGCCTACGGAAAATCTCACGACTGCTACCATCTACACTGACATATTTTACATATTTATAAATGTAGACGTCTTTTATATAAGTCTACATTTATAAATATATAAAATATGTAATTCTATTATAAACATTTATCACTTTATAAATATGCGAAAAAGAAAAAATATAAATTTCCATACATTGAGTTTGGTGCATTAGAAACAAAGCCTGGCTACTTCCGCATCTAATACCGAGTTTGATGCAGTTTAGTTGAATACCTAAACTAGAGGCTAACTAATTACAGTGTTGTTGAGTTACAAGTTTCGGCAGCGTTTAATAAGACAAATATAATTCAGTTAATTATAATGTAGATTAATTGTAAAATTTTCAGTGTAAATAAAAGAACTTGAGCTGAAAGATCACCGATAGCCAATGGAAAAACAAGAAGAGAAGCAGCGGAGTAATTGTCGTATTATCAGATGTAACACTATTTTCCAACAACATAAACAATATGTTTATCTCTCTAAGAGAACTTTTAAAGCAGTCATTTATTAATATAATAAACAAATTGACTCTATGCGCTTAAAATTAAAATTATTGCTTAGATTTTTGAATAAATTAACCTGAAATTGGCGACCGGTACCATTCGTCTGTAGAATAAAATTAATGGCGCTTTTGAGTGACGGGGACAATATTTTAAAGTAACAAGCTTATTTACACACACATAAATACACAAATAACTCGTTGGATGGACCAACTGGTTGACCAAGAAGAAAATAGTTACAAAATAATTATATATATGTAAATGAAATAAACATTTATTAAGTTGTCTAGATTTATAAACATGCATTAAGTATATAATAATAATTAATGAAATAGAAAATATAAATGCTTAAATATAAGCAATTAAGCATCCAATCTGCTGCACTGCTCGTAATCCAATGTAGAGTTTGAAATTTGGCTTTATGTATATTTCTTGAATTTAATTAAATTTAATATTTTTATAAATACTATTTATGCGTATACTTTAATTTAATCAATATAGTAATTATTCAATGAGAAACCTAATTAACATAATTTAATAAAGGGAAGGACGCGTCGAATTTACATAGCGAAATTAATTAAAATATAATCTCGTGCATATAAAATTCGCGAATTATCGCCTTAATTAAACATTTGGTTAGTGCCCGAAACGGTGCTTCGGTTTTTAACGAGGCAATTACTTTATTTCTTCACACAAATGAGGAGATCGCCGGCGAGCGGCGGGGGTGGAGAGAGAGAGAGAGCCGGGAGAAAATTTACCGAGTACACATTATAACTTAGCTCTATGCAAATGTTAACATTAATATTTTTCAAAAACTGGGAAATTCCGAGTCGACGCCGCGCCCCGCGAATCTTCAAGGCGGCCGACTGGTTATTTATTGCGCACTTAGCTAGTTTTCATTTAAATAATTATCCAATTTTGCCTTATGCATGTTTACATTTACATATTTAAGAGAAGTATGGGGGGTGGGGGTAAGGGGGTTAGTGTTATTTGCGCGCGACGGCATCGATTCGCCCGGATTGGACCGCGAGAATACTAAACAGGGTGCAACGACAGATAATTTAGGACTTCGCATAAATTTCACGTTTTGTAGGGGGGGGGGGGGCAGTTGAGTTTTAAATTAAGAACATGCACTTAAATTTTTAGCTCGAATAGTAAATCACGGTAGTATTAGAGGGGTAAAAATTTTTGCGCATAGTATTATTAATTGCGGCTAGTATGTTGAGATGTAAATATACAGGGTTTATTACGAAGATAATGCCCGTGATTTTATTGTGCGAGGTGAAACGGGAACTGACCTTTTAATGCAGCTGGACGTCAAATTGCTGCAAGTAATCTGAGCGGAAAGACGAGCCTCCGCGTGTTATGTTTTTTTTGACTTTGCAGCATGGCGATACACAATCTAGTTTTATATATGGTTTAGAAAGGATGAAACCAAACACTATAGATGCTTTGGAAGGCTTTTAAAGATGACTGCAAGGTAACAGTCTGGGAGATGGCGCAATAAGTTCAAGGAGTGATAGGAGAAAATCGCCGACGAATCCCTTTTTCGTCCATTTTGAGTTTGTAATGCAGAAAAAAACCATCAACTCAGCCTTTTACCTTCAGGTGTTCAAAAATTAAAAAACGTATGCGACACGGTTTTTCAAGTTTTGAACACCTGCAGGACTCGGTCAGGATCCACCCTGATAATGCCCTTCATCGTTACCATTACTATTTACAGTCCCGACTTGGCTCTGTACGAGTTTTTTTTTGTTTCACCGTCAGAAGAGTAAAACATTAGGAGTCTGTGGAAAACATCCAAAGGCTTCTTACAAGATTTCTAAGAGACATTCTCGGTGAGAGGTGCCCTCTAGGCACGACAGATGCGTTTTCTCAAGTCTATTGATACTAGGGGAGAGTATTTTGAAGAATTAAAAGCGTTTGTACTGATATGATCAATAAATATATATAATAAAAATGTTTTCGTGTTTCTTGTAATTATCAATAAATATGTATTTCCCACCAAAACATGACTTTTATAATAGAACCTGTATTAGCATAATATTATTTCACTTTAAAAGTAAAAAAAAAATTTCACTGATTAAAACTGATGAACCATTATTATTTTAGCAAATGTATTCTGAAATAAATTTTACATATAGAAGGTCTTTATAAACCATCTGTACCTGGGTGACTCATTTGGTAGTGAACTTTAACCTATAATTATTAATTATAATATGCCTATATTAATTTTCAGTAAATATTTCTATAGTTTCAAGTTATGAAGTAATTCATATTGAAAAAAAAGGTAGTATGAATATTAATCATCTGTATTGATTTTCACTACCATATTTCAATTACAGCTGGGAATGGAATACAACGGGATACAAGCCGCAGAGCAACAGGACGTTCGGGTTGGAAAAGAACAATCGATTACTAATATCGCACTTCCACCGGACGAGCTCCCGCCCCCCAATAAAAAGCCCTACACGAGGGTCGAAATGCATTGCAAGGGGCTGAAATGAGCGTTGGCTTAACGAGGTTCGTGGCAGGGCTGCAGCGCGCTGACACTAAAAAGCGTTCTCGTTATTATTGAAGATGACTGATCGTTGCAAAGTGCTCTTGTTTTTTTTTCTCTAAGCGATTATAGATGATAAATTAATTTAATTCTAAAGCCAGACGACAATAATAACGTCCAAAAACTTGATATAACTGTATACAAAACATGCTTGTTCGAAGTATGAAATGAACTGTGATGAGAGTTATTATTTAATGTATTATACACACAGTTTTAATATGTAATACTACAGTATTAATTAATTTATTAAAATCCTAATTATTATTACTTATTATGTGGCTAATGAACTCAGTAGTAGATGTCATTAAGAAAATTTGTAGGGATTAGTAATATTATTTTTAATAATTTAATTAAATTAACAAAGAAGCAAATAATGACATCCTCCAGACAACTTAAACTCATACAGAAAAAATGATTTTTGTGTCTGTATTTAGAAAAGTAATTACAGATAAATATGTTTAAAACTACTAAAAACTTGGTTCCTTTCTTAAGGTTTCTACTATTACTATTACTACTACTACTAATTTCACTTTGTCATTAATGAACAACCTGAATTAATTTGATGGCAGCAACTACAACCAATGGCGGTTTTAAATGAACTGCGTGCTCCGGACAAAAAAGACTCTACAACATCGTTTATGTGGTGGAGCAGAAACCGGCTGCTGATGGGGATCCACAGAAGACCTGTGTGTCACCTTGATTGAGAATTGTGAGTCGTCTCATCAAATAATTAGTAAGCTTGATTCTATCTACCTACAACGGTCTGAGTCGAGCAAAATAATAGCACACGAACATTTTCAGCAGTATCCCATGAAAGATAATGAGAGTATTACCGAACACATTACAAAAGTGGAAAATCTAGAAAAGAAATTGAAGAATTTGGTGAGGCTGTCAGTGTCAAAGATTATTAGTACACTTATTAGTACACTGAAGTTTCGAAATTTTTGACAGGCGTGGCTATCAGTCAATGAAGTCAGGCAAACGCTGGCACATTTGACGTCTAGGTTAGTCGACGAAGGCGAAGACTGGACAATTTGAAACGGCGTTCGCAGTGTCGTCGGGCAGAAATACTTCAGGGAAATCGGAGAAAACGACGAAGAAGATGTCATCAGGAGGACAGAGCAAACAGAAGTCGGACCACCAGATTCAGCAGGAAGGGAGGCCCAACGTTATGTGATACCAATTCAGGAAGAAGCAGAAGTCACCAAATTAAGACAAGGAGTTTTCTTCATTCATCGTCGAATTTCTTGAAGGGGGCCACAACATGGAATATACATAAATCATGGACAGCGGAGATGCTCCGCCCACATGTCGTACAGGGCCGAGACTACTATCGTGAGTGGAAACAACGTGTCATTACCTGTAATTGGAAAACGAGACATCAAGTTCGAGAAGTTGGTTAAAGGGTGGCATAAATCCACCATCAAGAGCGTCCTATTCGTTCCAAATTTGAAGAGTAACCTGTTCTCTACAGCCATCGAAACTAATAAAGGTTGATGGCAAGCAACCACATTTTCATCACCCATACAGAGAGGCTCGCAAGGAGGAGGTTGGAGAACGAGTATTCTTTGATGTATGCGGCCCTATTGCAATTGAATCATCAGGAGGTGCGGGATACTCAAGAATAGTGCGACATCGTACCTGACTGTCAGCACCATGAAGCACAAATCTAATGTCCTGGCTCGCCTGAAAGAATATGTGCATATAGTGGACTGTGACAATGATCGCGAGTACATCAATGATAATTTGCAGAGCTACTTGAAGAAGGAAGGTATAATCTTGGACAACACTTCATCTTACACGTCGCAGCAGAACGGCGAAGAGGAAAAAGCGAAGCAGTAAACATGGCTGTATACGCTCTCAACCGGACTCCGACGAGCGAGAAGGGGACTACGACGCCATACGAGACCTTCATGGAGAGCAAGCAGACATTGTCACACCTGAAGAAATTCGGCTATACCGCATTCATGCACATCCCCGATAGCCAAAGGACCAAGCTGGATAATAAAACCAGCAAACTCATCAAAATTACAACTATCGACTGTTTGATCAAGTGAACAAGAAGGTGAAGGACGTGATTTTTAACGAACACACTACGATCGATTCTGTGAAACGACGGTCCAAATTAGCATCGCACCAGTGAAGACTGCAGATAAGGACACTGAAGAGTTTCGGTTATTTCGTTAAAGTATTCTTTCCATCTTTCTAATATCTTCGTTTTTTTCTGTTATTATATTTCCGTTTTTGTCTTTTATACTTGGTTGGTTTAGTGTTCTTTTATTCCTCATTTGTTTAATTGTGCTGTAAAATATATTTTGGTTTTCTATGAACGTTTCTTTCAGTTTCTTACCGAACTGCTCCTTTTTTTCTATCTTGATTTTGTGTATTTTATTTGATATTCTATATCTTCTGTAATCTTTGTTTTTACAAATTTTTTTACCTCTTCTGACCACGACCTGCTTTTCTTCCTCTGTTTGTTTGATATAGTGATTGTCTCACAGCTCTCTTGGACTGCTTCACATATGATTTCTTTCAACTTTTTCTATTTGCTTTCTGCTCCTTCTATGTTGTTTGTCTGTTTCTCTATTTTTGATTCTTATTCATCCCTAGTTTCTTTATTTTCAAATCTTGGTTTTTGTGTTTTTGTTTATTGTTGTTTTCGACTACGTACTCTTAAAGTTTTCTGCTCTTGTATTATTTTTATTTTTACTAAGTTGTGGATTAAGGAGTAGTCTATTATTTATCTTTTCTTGGTCTGACTTCTCTAGTGTATTTGTTGTGTATGTCTTTGTGTTTGAATTTTGTGTTTGCTACAATAAGGTTGTTTGCTATACATAATTCTATAATTCTTTTCCATTGTCGTTTCTGTTTTCATCTCCATACTTTCCCCTGTATCTTTTTTTGCCTTAATAAAATCCTTACGTTGTAGAAAATTAACTAATAATTAGAAAAAGCACGAAAACATTTCGTAAATATGTCATACCATAGTCACTCACAAACTATTTAACGTACATTCAATCATTTTTAGTTTATTTGACAGAAATAAATACGTTCAAACTTGAGTTGCTTTGATAGCCTTGCTATTTGTAACACGCAAATTACTTGTGTATCATTTAATGTCTGTCGAGATATTAGACTGAGCAGTTGTTTCAATAAGTGATTTGTTTTATAGTCTTAATAAGACTCGTTGTAGATTTACGAAACGTTTTTTCTAATATTTTTACTTTTGTTATCCTGCTCTACACTTCTATTAAGATCTCCCATGACTATTGTAATTCCTTTGCTATTGTCTATTTATTTTTGCAGTCTCTAGTAAAATTCGTCGTTTTCTTTTGGTGCACATGCCACAATTATATTCTATTTAGTTTCTTCCATTTTGATATCCACGCTCATTGTTCTGTCGTCCCTATATTTTTCTTATATTATGTTTTTTTCGTTTTTTTTCATTTCTTCTATTAATTCCTTTTCTTTTCCTTTAATACTTCTTACGTTCCATATTCCCATTTGTATTGTATTTAAGATTTTTCTTGTGCCATTGGTTTTTTTGTTTGCTTTTCTATTAGTTGCTTTCTTATTCGTACTCCTCTCCGTTAATTGTTATATTTCTCTATTTTCTTGTACAAATCTTTCTACATGTGCTAGGTCATTATTTTTTGTTTGGTGTCCCATGTCCCAACTTCGACTCGTATTATTTGTTTTTTTCTATATAATGTAAAATTCTAGACTTCCTTCTGTTCTTGGTTTGCCACTGCTGCTAAGCCTTTTATTATGATATTCATTTGCTGTTCTTTCTTTTCCACTTTTTTTCCAGGTTGTGGATTCTTTTTAGCATCTCTTGCTTTTCTAGATCCAATTCTCTTCTTTATTACTAATTTCTTTCTTTAGTTTTCTGATCTTATCTTTTAGTTCTTCTGAGGTTTTTTTGCCATTTGCCTTCTCCGTGAGTTTCCTTGTTTTCAAGGCCTTTATTTTATTTTTGTATTCTGTTGTTGTTACAACGTTTTATATCGCTGCTTCCGTTCTTCTATCTTTTTCTATTCTCCATTGCTCATTTCGAAACCTTTGAATCCATATTCAGGGCTGCCAATATCTCTTTCTCTTTTTGTACCCATTTGTTTCTTTCAATGTGCAATAGCAATTAAGTCTTAATTAGAATTTTGGAAATTACAATGGCAAAAGAATAATAAACTAAAAGAACAATTACCAGAAAATGCTTTAGATGCATACATAAAATTTGACCCCTACATTTACTGAACATAAAAATAATTTTACAAATATTATGTACTCTGTCCATTAGCGTTGCTTCTGCAGGAAGAAGTTTTTCTTCACTGAAAAGATGGCTGCGAGCCACGATGTTTCTAGAAAGACTAATCGGGTTAGGTCTACTATTTATAGATATATGGATATTAATATTGACAATATTATTAATAAGCAATGAAATGTAGATTTCATTATTTAAGAAATAATTGAATAGTTGAGGCTTTTAGTTGTTGAAAGTTCATATTCTTAATCACTTTGGTAAATTTTCGTAAATAAAATACGATAACACTTTCAAATATTTATTTTGCTGTTCGCGACAATTGTTTCCAAATTTACCAAAATGATTCAAGAAATAAATCTTTATTTTTAAATAAATTTAGTTACAAAAATCTGTTTTAAATTTTACAGAATAATTTTCTTGCCTTGACTCTAATTATGTATAAAAAAATCAACATTAAAAAATCCAATCACCCTTCATCAATTCATTAGTTCGAATTATCCAGACAGCTAGCTTAACTGTGATTGGATTTTTTGATGTTGATTGCTTTGTATTTATGGAATAAAGAAAATATTTTTTTAAATTACCGCCCCTAAGCCAGTTGGCTGGAAACGCCCTTGTGCGAAGTACGCCAAGAAGGAGTGATACTGACTTAAAAATTATCATTATTCTCTACGTCAATGATGGACTCGTCATGTCCTTGGATAGAGCGTTGCTCCGCAGTTTCGTGGACAAGTTGAGGATGCAGTTCGAAATAACAGTTTTGAAACCTGGACATTTTGTAGGGATGCAGATCCTGAACGAAACAAATATATTTATCCACCAATCTAGTTACATCCACAGGGTGATAGAGAAATTTCACATGCAAAATGCAGCAGCGGTCAGCACGTGGACATCAAATACCATCACAACCGTGAGAAGCTTGAAGAGGGCATCATCATCAATGATGTGCTTTTAGACCTCAAACTAGCCGACGTCCTCATCAAGCTGACTTTAAGAGACCATTTCCATAAACTGTTTTCAATCCGAGAATGATGAATACATTAAATATGTTTTTGATATAAATATCATTCTTATTAATGATTTCATTGGAAGCCATGTATTTAACTGGTTATCTTTTTATGGTAACGAAGCACTCAATTGGATAGAGTATTAAATTATTAGAATTTTCATGCTTGGATGCTGGCGCCACCTACATGATGAGGGAGATACGATGATCCTGCCAGAATTGCACTTCATGTTGTATACGTGCACGAGGGAATTTGGTTTCAATTTTGATTATAGCTGCTTTATGATCACTTAAATTGGGCTCATAAGCAAATGCATCAAATTTATATTTAATATTCGTAATAATATTGTCTATGCAGTTATTTTGGTGAGTGATTTTCGCTATCTAAGAATGCCTAGAAAAAAATTTAACGATATAAACAAGAAGCACTAAATATTTTCAAAATCAAGAAGAGACGAAAGAAACATTTCTGAAAAAATCTTAAAATTAACAAAAAAAGATATAAAGATACTGAGAAAAATAAAATTTCGAAAGCTTTTCAATACACATTCTGAAAATAGAAAATCGTTTTCGGGCAAAAAATTTGTTATAAAACATTAAAAGGAAATATAACTTACCCTTAGTATCTCTTTACATTTAAATAACAAAAATTTCATCACGTAAAAACACACGTAGCAAACAAACCTTATTACACAGTTCGATCACTTTAAAGATTGCGGAAGCGGGAATTTCATTTGCGCCGCGCGCATTTCCATATTTCATCAGCTTCCTCTATTTTCGTTTCCGTGGGACGCTGCATGATTTGTACTATTTCAAACGGCGTAATATAAGAATGAATGTTAAATGGGGAAAAGGAGGGATTGAAATTTATTCCCGCGCGCCGAAACCGAGGAACAGAAGCGAGGCCGCCGTTTACGTCAATCAGAGGATAAGAAAGAAAAAAG